>LR999915.1:1262500-1887500 GCA_905220335.1 Noctua pronuba | reverse complement strand
ATAATGACCCTGAAACTAAAAATATAATTGAGTCAATCCAACAGGGTACCATCGATAAAGATATAGCTTCTAGTTACGAAATACAAAATGGTCTATTATATCGTATTATTTCTGTCAATAACAAAGTAAAAAAACGTCTCTTTATTCCTAAGAGTTATCGATGGCACATAATACAAATTTATCATGATACACTTAAACACTTTGGCTGGGAAAAAACGCTCGAGAAAATCAGAGAGCAATTTTGGTTCCCCAACATGTCCAAGTGCACCCGTAAATATGTTGACAGTTGTCTGACTTGCAAAATTAATAAAAGTCAATCGGGATCACGACAGATTACGTTGCATCCAATAGAAAAGCCACCTACTCCTTTTCATACCGTCCATATGGACACCACTGGCAAATTGAGCGGTAATAAACCCACTAAACAATACGCGGTTGTTTTCATAGATGCATTTACGAAATATGTTTTCATGAAACCCGTTAGTAATTTAACTGCGGGAGCTACTGTAAATTGTTTGAAAGAGCTAATTTACACTTTTGGCACTCCTAAGCGTATTGTTTGTGATCAGGCCGCTTCTTACACTGGTAAAGAATTTTCGAATTTTTGTGAACATTGGTCTATTGAATTGCATTTTATAGCTAGTGGTGTAAGTCGAGCAAATGGGCAAGTTGAGCGAATAATGAGGGTTTTGACTAACTGCTTTACAATTGTTGAAAATACCACTAAAAGAAGTTGGAAAGATGCGGTTGGTGAAGTACAGTTAGCAATTAATAGCACTTTCAGTAAAAGTACCGGTCATACTCCGTTCCAACTTCTTATGGGCTGCGATCAGTCACCTCCTGCCATATCAGCTTTGCTAAATGATGTTGAGCGCTTGGACCTCGACACATGCCGTCAAGAGTCAAAACTTAAAATGGACGAATTGGCTCAAACCCGGAAAGCCGATTTTGATAAAACTAAAGCTAAAATTGTACCTTTTAAAGTCGGCGATACTGTTTTGGTCAAACAAAACCCGCGAGCAATTAACAAACTTGACAGTAAGTTTAGAGGTCCTTGCGTCATTACCGAAGTAAAAGACAATGATAGATACATAGTTAAGGTTCATAAAACAGGTAATGAGTTATATGTTTCTCATGATAACTTGCGAGTTGTTACTCCCGATATGGGATATGAGTTGACCGAATCGTTAGATACATCTGATTGATAACTGTTTGTAGATTTGATTTAATTAATTAGTTTAGATTGTCTTGCATAATCAGTAATCGCCTGGCCAACGATCATTGTTATGCCTGATAATCGCATTTTTGCTGCCATGTGATTTGGCAATTGTATTTTGTTGTCATGTGATTTGACAGCTGCCATGTGATTTGGCAATTGTATTTTGTTGTCATGTGATTTGACAGCTGCCATGTAATTTGGCAATTGTATTGTGTTGTCATGTGATTTGACAGTTGCCATGTGATTTGGTAATTATGTTTTGCTGTCATGTGATTTGACAAGCAGCCATGTGATTTGGCGTTTGTGGTCATGTGACTTGACCAATCTTAATTGTAAACCATGCGATTTGGTAGTAGGATCATGAGATTTGATCATTAACAGATGTTGTTACTTTAAGTACTTTAATATTTATAAATTATGTTCGCGAGCCATGACGGCTGCTCGTCAGAATGGCCGTGTGCGAGATAATTTAATTTTTCGAAATTAGAAATAATTAAAGGCATTTAATTGTATTTTTTTAAGTCAACTTCCGATTTATAAAAAGTATTGCATTGACTTCTCGTTACGCGCCGCTCCCCACCTACCGATCGAGTTGAGTATAAAACAAGGTGCGCGGCGCTCGACAGATCAGAAGTTGTCTAGTAGCAGACACGGTACGAAGGTGCTCTGAACTGTCAGGTAACGTTGAGTTAATTATTACTTTATACTGTTACTATGTTGGTTGCTTTATTGATGTGATAATTAAGTTACTTATTTATTGAACGGCTATTTAAATTGTGTATTTGCTGTATTGCTTTCTATTTTGCTTATTCCATGCCTTATGCTTTATGCTATTATGTATTATGGTGTGAATATATTTGTAGAATTTATGCATTAGTTATTTATTTAATAGTAGGTACATATAATATAACTATGTACCTCCTTATGGAAAATATATTAATTTGATTTAAAACTATTTCTTTCGTATTATTTCTTCCTCGTCTCCCACATGCATAGGAGTCATTAGGGGTTGTTTGGTTGCAAAATGACCTCCCTTATCTTCCCTTCAACGGATTGCTGGCATATTACCAATAACCCTGTATACAGAGACGATATCGATGCGTCAAGTTTACGCACGACCTTCAGAGCGAGTGCACGTATCAATGACTGAAAATCCATCCCCAAATTCTCGCACGTTCCTTATGTACAACGTAGGCGCGTATACGCGCGAGAGATTCAGGAGATTAAGGCATTTCAGTCCACCTTTGTATTGCACACAATTTAATTAATAAACCAATACGATTAAAACTAAACTAATACGATCAAATCTAAATTTATTATCAAACTGGCGAAGACCGAGAATCTCTTGAACGTGCTTTACGTTTTGATGTCGTCGGAGGCTTGTCAAATTCCTCATCGTCATCAATATGCACTACTGTCCACTGGCAACACTTTAGACCTGCAAATTGTAAATAAACATGAGTCCTGGTGGTAAGGTAGGCAGTCGCTCCATGTAAAATACTGGTATTCAGCTGCATCCGGTTAGCCTAGGCAAATGATGGTGAGTCCTGGACTGCCTCGTTTGTCAAGTAGTCGTAAACGCGACCGCTGAGCATCTGGGTTCGATTCCCAGGTTTGGCAATGTGTTATTGAGTTTTTCCATCAGGAATTAGTTAGCCATTTGCTACGGTCTTTGGAATTGTACCAGAAAATACCTCGGTATTATATATATAATACTGGTATTCAAATGTATTCGGTGAGGTAGGAAGCCGACCTCAACATAGTTGGGAAAAGGCTGAAGTAAGCATCATCGTCAAACTCGAACTCAAAGCACTTATTCCAATTAGACCATGACACCATTTTTAAACATAAAAAAATGAAGCTACAGTCCCAGTCACAAGGCATAATTACTTGTGAAAGTACTGTAGTTGCCCATTTCAAAGCATAGATCTCTATGGAGAAGAATGGGCAAGAAACTCCGTAGACACTCTTTTCAATCAAAAAATTGTTACAGAAACTTGGTTACATCATTCATGTTGAGATTATACAATCAAGTGAAAACAACGTACAAAGACGCGCATTTTACCTTGGAAGCATATAGGCAGACAGGATAAGCAGGGACTCAGGATTGAAGGAAAACAGCACCAACGCGGAGCACAGATGCAGAAACACATGTGCCCATCTGGAGTGGACTTACGACTAGTCCAGAGGAATCCTTGAATAGCCCAGAGGAACTCCAGGGGAACCCATTGGTCTTACAAGCGTTTTTGTCTGGATTTTTTATAAGGGTGCTTCGCTGATCTTGCCATTGCAATCTCTGGGAAAAGACAATGATGTGGATTTGACAGTGACAGTAGACTTGTGTCAGGTATAAGAATAGAGGTGGAGATTTCATTGTTAAACCGTTTTATGGTTTTTATTCACTCTTGTTGGTCAGTAAGGTTCATTATTGTGTTTGTCCTAATAGAACGCGAATTACGTGTCGATGGCAAGTTCATGGGGATTAGAGTCCACTGGTTTGGCTTAAAAAAAAACCTACCCAGGATTGCAAAGCAGTTTTTTCCCAAATTCAGAGTCAATTTATGTTTATAATACTTATTCATAAGTGTTTTCAGTGGTAGCCTAGTGATGACCGTTGGACTGATGGTCATATGTCTTGAGTTCGAACCCAAGACACGTACCTCTGACTTTTGGATTCATGTGCGAATTGTATAATTATCGCTTGCTTCAGTTAAGGAAGTCTCACGCATTTCATTAGCATATTGGGATATTTCTCGACGGCATGTAAAACCAAGTCAGAACAACCCATGGGCGGCCTAAAACTCTGACACCAGGTTAGGGAGTAACCACACGAAAATGAAAGATAAGTGTTTTAACAAACTACAATATTCTTCTCCTTGTAAAAAAACAAGAAGCAACACCACCCCACTCTCCGACAGATTGGCCCCCAACATCATACTTTCACCCCGTTGACGTCAAAAACAATAAATTATAAAATGTAACACCCCCTTCAGGTCTTCATAAGTTATTAAAGTCGACGCGGATGTCTCAGAACTTAATCTTAAGTGAATTTCACCAACTTCGGAGCACGCTTTAAGAAACTACAGATTCTGTATACAGGGTGGTTTAAGCGATGTCAATTCAAAGGGGAAATGGGGGACAAGAAAGTTATTGCAAACTTTGAAGTTCGATTATTAAGTTTGAGTTTTCCTGTGATATGTTTTTTTGCGTTTTAAAGTTGTTATTTGTAATGGTCTGGTTTTAGATTTTTACCGTACTTTTTACGGTTGCAGGACTGAAAGCTTTGTACACCTTTTTTTTTTCATCACTTTGCCCGACCCGGAAATCGAACCCTAGACCAACGATGCAGTTTCTTTTTAATTTTTAATCCACATTTAATTTCTAAACTAAGGCTATATTAATCCTTAAAATAATAATTAACATTATGTTGCCTGATAGCAATGAGGAAGTGCGGTAATCTTACTCTCAAAAAGCCATCGTCAATAACTGAAACAACCTGTATAAATATTTGTTTTAAATGTTCCCGCGATTGTTTTTGTTTACAAAGTTTGTTTAGAATTGTTTGTTTGCACGGAGTTGGTGTTGGTTTATTTAATAATAGATTTTAACTCGTAGTATTTGAGGCTAAAATAACTGTGTGATATATTTTTGTCGTAACTTCTTTGTTGCGTGGTATCTTTTTCGCATGACTGTGGTTATTTACTTCAAAAGGAATTTACTTCCTTGACTGCTTCGTTGGTCTAATTGTCGCAAGTACGACTGCTGAGCATTAGGTCCTGTGTTAGATTCCCGGGTCGGGCAGTGTTCTTGGGTTTTTCCAGTAGGAATTTCTCAGTACTACCACGGAGTCAGGATGGCAATAGGCTTGCCCCCTATTACTCATAACTGACCTATCCATAACTAGCGAAATATGGGTGTACTATTAGATACACCTTTACCTAACTCTTCGTGGATTACAGGAGTGGTGTTATGTTACGAAAGTATTCTCAAAGTATTTATTTCAAATAGACCCATGACAGGCGCTTTTGCATAGTCAAAAATAAGCTACCTGCAGTCCAGCCACAGGCATAATAACTGTGAATGGACTGTAGTTGCCCATTCCATAAGAGGAGTCTGTAGGGATCGCAGTAGATTGCGTTTGATACATCGTTGTATAGAAGCTCGTGGCTAAATAATAACAGCCACTTGGATCGATCTTTAGGTTAAGCCGTGCTTGCCTAGGCTGGTGTGCGGATGGGTGACCACCCATTACATACCGAGTTTCCTCCGTGCCTCAGAAAGCACGTTAAGCCGTTGGTCCCGGCTGTCATTTGTCGATCTTTGACAGTCTATACAGGTAGTCAGTGGCCCAAAAGTCATACAACCAGTCTTACCAAGGGGTTTCGTATTACCTAGTACTAACTGCATGGGTTGTGGAGGTCAGATAGGCAGTTGCTCCATGCAAAATACTGGTATGCAGCTGCATCCGGTTGGACTGGAAGCCGACCCTAACATACTTGGGAAAAGGCTAGGTAGATGATGATGACATCGTTATAGAACACAGACCAATCAAAGTTATGCTCTACTTAAGCAGAACTTAGCATAAACTTAAACCTTACTCTAACTCTAGTTAGAACATGATCTTAACAAACAGGAACAGTTTAACCAGGATTAACGATAGTTGTTATAATTCTCAATCTAACTCTAGTTACAGTTAAGTTAACGTCAGTACAAGTTGTGTAAGTTAGCGCGGTGCGGTGCTTAACCTGACGTGTTGATGTAACTAACTGATATCTGTAATGTTGGTTGTTTATGATTAGGGTTGTGGTATCCTCTTGTAGCAGAGCTAATAGGTTGATAACACAATTTACTAACTATATCTCCACTCACCAACACCACCAAGCCCCAGTCCAGGGTACGCTTCACCTTCCAACTTCCCGCCTTTCGTGGTGACTGACAGTTGTCATTAGTGACAGCTACCTGACCACCTGTGGCTGTGAGATAGTGTTTCCATATCTATTAAATAGATACACTACAAGGTTAATATAGATAATTCATCATCATTTGCTTAGCCTTTTCCTAACTATATTGGGGTCGATTTCCAGTTCAACCGACCGGATTTCGCTGAATACCAGTATTTTACATGGAGCGACTGCCTATCTGATCTCTACAACCCAGTTAGTACTGGGTAATACGATACCCCTTGGTAAGACTGGTTGTCAGACTTTCGAGTCACTGACTAGCTATAACGACTGTCAAAGATCTTCAAATGTGCCTTCAAGTGTACCATGTGGAGCCCTGACGTAGCCAGAAGGCAACGCGGCAGACCCCGTAGAAGATGGCGGGACGAGCTGGACACAACAAACGACCAGTGGTCCACAATGACCCTGGATAGAAAGAACTGAAGTCATATCGAGAGTCCTTTGCCCAGTAGTTCGATGATACAGGTTGACAGTAAGCAGTTATTGAATTCAACGTTAGTTCAGCATCTCTAATCTTCTTCTTAATCTTCGTGTGGCCTAACCTAGTACCAAGCTTTTTATACCACTCGTGGGTCTCTGACTTGACTTCACATGCCGTCGAGAAATATCTCTCAGGCACGCTGGTTTGGTTTCCTCACGATGTTTTCCTTCACCGAAGCTAGTGATAATTATACAATTCGCACATGAATTAAAATAATCAGAGGTGCGTGTCTTGGGTTCGAAGTAGATACCTGTGACTTGGCAGTCCGACGGTCACACCACTAGGCTGTCATTAATTATTATTAGTGTCGTAAACTAGACTTAGCTATTTTTGCCACACATTCTAACCTACATTACAAACTAGGTACCAACCTACATCTCAAGAGAACCTACCCAAAGTTTCCATAGTACTCATAAGTCACATCACACACATACCCAAAGTATCGCTAGCAAGTTGGCAGTTGAGAAAACTTCATTACGCCCTACTTGTGCTGAACATAAATTTGAAATCGTATTTTCAATTATGTTGTGTGTAAGTTAACAGGACATTTCCCAAGCGGCGGGCTCTGACTTCCCCTTGTGGACACACGGATGGAGAGGATGGTTAGCGAAATATGTTGGGTGGTTTTGAATAATTTTGTGGTTGTCCTAAGGCATTTCAATATTCTATGTTGTGGAAATCATCATCTGCCTAGCCTTTTCCAATCGGCTTCCAGTCTAACCGGATGCAGCTGAATACCAGTATTTTACATGGAGCGACTGCCCATGTGATCTCCACAACCCAGTTAGTACTGGGTAATACGATACTCTTTGGTAAGACTGGTACTCGAGACTTTCGTTCCACTTACTACCTGTACTAGTCTGTAGTACTGTCAAACATCTACAAATGACAGCTGCGACCAACGGCTTAACGTACTTTCCGAGGCAAGGAGGTCACTCGGTATGCAATGGGCGGTAACCCATCCATGGACAAACTTAGGCAAGCACGGCTTAACATTAAGATCGACCCGAGCGGCAGTTATTATTAAGCCAAGAGCTATATTAACCTAAGTATATTGTGGACATGACCTCCCTAAAACAGGTAAACTACCTCACTGCTACCCAAACCCAGCCCCCGTATGTCCATCCAGACTTTCGGAAACTGTGCCTAACTCAACAATCAAGTTGGCTTCGTCTGTTTCGATATGTGAGACTCCTCGGGAACTACATTATGTATTGTATGTATTATATATCGAGTCTTGTCCCGGCGGGGCATCGCCGATCGAGACTGTCTGCGACTCTTGCTAACTTGGTCACCGTGTAGTGGGAGGTACTTTTATATGGTTGTTCTTTGGTTTTGTATGCAAAGGTAATGGGATTGTGAAAAAGATGAGAATATTACTTCTAACTTAAAGCGCCTTAAGCGTAGATAAAATAATTTTTATTTGTCCAAAACTTGAGTATACACACACATGACATGCAAGACGTTAAATCAAATTATATTATTATTACAGTCTTGTTTTGCCTGAACGGCGTACAAATATTTGACGGCGCGGTTGGCGCAGTGGCCGAGCGATTGACTGCTGTGCTGCGTGTCGCTGGCTCTATTCCCGCACGGACAAAATATTTGTATGGCCTACAGGTAGTTTTCCGGGTCTGACTGTTTGTTTATGTGAGTTTAAATGTTTGTAAACGCACCCACGAGACAGGAGAAATTCCTAGTGTGGGGCAAAGTTCATATACTGAGAAATAAATAAATACAATACAATACGATAAAAACTATACCCTTTACGAAAGTAGAAAAATTTGGCAGAAATCATACTAACGTGACATCAGAACTAGATCGTGATTATAAAAGATCGTGTATATAAAACTAACTTCTAGGTACTCAGACTTTCAGAAACTTTGCTGTAGTTTAGTCTAGAAATTTTCTGTACCTAAATATTTTACCTGCCAAAACATATTTTTATTATGATTAACGGTATTACAAGTCTTATTACCAAATAAACTTTAGTCTTCTATTGTATCATATTATAGTCCTTATACATATAGGTACTTATGATGTAATTACGAAACTTAGATTGTGTTATTTACGAAGTTCGCAATATGATGGTATGAGGTCGATTTACTAAGATACGGTTGAGTGTCTTAAGGTACCGAAGTACATACATAACATCACGCCTGTAATCCCCGAAGGGTTAGGCAGAGGTGTACCTAATAGTACACCCACATTTCGCCAGTTATGTTTAAGTCCCATGTAATAGGGGGCGAGCCTATTTATGTACATCTGCCTGCTACTGAGAAATTCCTGATGGAAAAACCCAATAACAATTTGTCCGACCCGGGACTCGAACCCAAGACCTCATGTTCAGCAGTCGCGATTGCGACCACAAGACTAATGAGGCAGTCTGACTCTGAAGATACAGAAGTATTCAGAACAAAACCACTGTTTGGATAGTGTCGTGTACAGAAGTAAATAATGTAGGTAGTTTGGTAAGCAGAGAACTATGTACAGTCACGAGCATCAATATTTATTTATTTATTTACTCCAAACATACAAATATCTTTACAGGCTAGACCCAATACGATATTGTATCACACTTAAAAAAAAAAATATGTAAACAGTTAACGACTTTTAAAAGTGTTTTTCTCCTACTGTTCTGATTAAAATTTCATGTTGTTATGAACTTATTATTCTGGAACCAAGTTCCAAGTTACAATCGTAATTTTTCGCGAAAATTACTTTTGAATTTAGGAAAGTGTTAACATATTGGTGCTTGTGACCGTACCACTAGATAATTATATTTTCAATATTTTATTCGGTTCATAGTTTCGTTTGTTTCCGAAAAGTCTGACAACCAGTCATACCAAGGGGTATCGTATTATCCAGTACTAACTGGGTTGTGGAGGTCAGATAGCCAGTCGCTCCGTGTAGAATACTGGTATTCAGCTTAATCAGGTTAGACTGGAAGCCGACCCCAATATAGTTGGGAAAATGCTAGGCAGATGATGATGAGTTTCGTAAAAGGCGTGATTGGGTATGAGCATCGGTTGTCTGCCCATGATATCAAATCACTGCGATCACAATTCTGTTGACCAACTTGTTGATGGTAATATAATGTTTCATTAAAGTTCCATAGTGATAAACCATAAGTAGGATGTCTCTGGTCGTTTATTGCTTGTTATTTTGCCGCTAGGGTCAATCTTAAGGTTAAGCCGTGCTTGCCTAGGTTGGTCCGTGGATGGGTGACCACCCATTACATACCGAGTTTCCTCCGTGCCTCGGAAAGCACGTTAAGCCGTTGGTCCCGGCTGTCATTTGTAGATCTTTGACCGTCGTTATAAGGTAGTCGTGGCCCAAAAGTTTGACCTTCTTACCTAGGGGCATCGTATTACCCAGTACTAACTGGGTTGTGGAGGTCAGATAGGCAGTCGCTCCATATAAAACACTGGTATTCAGCTGCATCTTGTTAGACTGGAAGCCAACCTCAACATAGTTGGAAAAAAAGCTAGGCAGATGATGATTTTGTTAAGATTATTTATAACGGTCAGAGTTTCTAAGGTGGGATTTCAGGTAATAAAACAAATTAATAAAGATTAAAATTTGTATATTGGTACTTCGTATATTTTTTCATTTACATTTTGAGTCGATAAGAATTAATAGTTAATCGTATAGTCTTAGACGATTTTAATAATTATAATTATATTTTTTTATAAAGAACTATATAAACGTAACGTGTTCCGAATTTTTATATATTAAAAATTAAAATATTTAACAAATACTATATAGATTATTATACTATAAGTATAAATAGTTTTTTATTAATTTAGAACATTTTTTATTGAACAAGTTACTAGATACACAGGATAGCCACCTATAAGTTATTTAATTTTTAAAAACATTCTAAATATTTTCACTAAATAAGAAATAATGGCGTTAAATTGTATTTTTACAAGAGTTTTAGAACTGTACAAAAACCTGTATGTATTTTTTGAAAACTTTTACACACTTAAACCATATTTTTCACACTTAAATCCATTCATTAAATTTAAATTATTGCGTTTTTTATCATTCGCACAACACTTTGAATGAAGTGTTGTGTGAATAATTTTTAAAGTCTAAAGTCGACTTTCACGACTTTCAAAATAGAACCTGCACAACCAGCAAGGGCTCTGTGCTAGATTGTGGGGTTCTAGATTCATAAAAAATTGTTACTCCGCATTTAAAATATCTTATAATAATATCCACAAAATCATCACATTCTTCATACAAAATAAAAAATTAAAATACCAGAACAAAAAATATTTTTGGTATTTTTTTTACAAACAAGTAAGGAAATGTAACTACTATTATTTGATAATCACACACACTTTGGAAGACTATATGAAATTTTAAAATAGTGAAAAATTATATATGAAAAGAAAACTACATTCTCTATTGCTTTTGAATTCAGTACATAATTAATATCTAATAATTATTTTATCTAAAAATCTAATTTTATAACTATTTCGGCAATGGTGTTGCAATGTTATTATTTTTACTTAAAATAGTTTTAATACTTAATTGTTAAGTATTATTAATATTAATTATTAACTCTAAAATCCAAGAATCTAGTTTACACCGATTTAGAATTAAGTTGTCGTTGTTGTTCATTAATAATTATTATACAAGATTTTTCGCAATAATTATTGAGGAAATAGTATTTACAATAATTGTATTTAGGTTGGAAAAAGATTTATTTTTTATTAAAAACTATCATCAGTCGTAGGTATAGTTGATAAACTTTTTAACAAAATTGAATAGAAAAGACACGGAAAAGGTGCGTCAAATTACAAGTAGGTTTGCTATTTCTGAAAAAAAAAACCTTAAGGATTTAGGTTTAAGGATTACAAACATAAGAATATATAAGAAACTGTACACTTTACTAAAAATATAAACAACCCTTATATACTAGTTGGAAACAATATTTATACAAGGTTAAAATTTTACTGGATAAAACTTTTTACTATTCATAAGATTAGAAAAATTTACAGGAAGTATTTGGTGTTCTTTTTGGTATATTATATTTAATTTTATCTAACATAGAACTTATCTTACATATAAGTACAATATTTACACGAAAAATTAAAAAATAATAATTTTAAAAGCGACCAGCGCTGTTTAAAAAACATTTAAAATTATGATTATCAAATTCCACCAAAACCTTGGTTGAAAATCCTTAGACAAAAGGAAAATTAAACTAAGGGTAGTATTTACATTATTTTTCAATAAAGTGCAATTTATTGTTGTGTAGTGCTTGTCGATAGGCACAGAGGCACAGTCATTTTTTTTATTTTATTTTAAAATATATTTAACCTACACAAGACTGGTCACATTGTGAAAGAATTATAAACTTTTGTATCCATTAACTACTTAGGGCAAACGTGTACCAATGAATTTGAACGCGATCAGTAAATTCAAATCCCTTGTAAGATCTGTCAGTGTCACTCTGTCAATATTCCAAACCGACTTAAAAGCTTATGGACTGTGGCATACCTACAGAATAAGCATCACTACCTACAAAAATCTGGCGCACAAAATGGCCGCCATTTTCATTCATTATCATTCAAGAAAAAAAAAACTTTTAGCGCGTAACCGTTTGAAAGCACAAAACATGGTGGTCACGCATGGATGAGCTTATGACGCCACATAAATGTGTTGCCAAAATAAACACTTCACAAACTGTAGTTGTCTCTCTTTTCTGATGCAGCTACTGCTTTATTAAAAAGAAACAATACTGCTTTTCACACATTCCATGTGATGACACTGACAGTTCTTAAACGATGTTTAAATGGGCTAATCATGTTTAATTTTATTTATGAAAGACCTGAATAAAATTATGGACTATGTAACTTTAGATGTTTATTTACTTAAAATAATATCTATGGATCATAAATATTTTTATGGTGTATTATATTTAGGTATGCTTTCCTGATCTGACAAAACAAATTTTTTTTTTATAATTACTTTCACAATGTAATCAGTATAATTTTATACACCGCATCTTTACAATGAATGCTTTATTTTGGTTTTTACATTTAATAGTTTTTGTGATTTAACAGTTTTAAATAGATATTTATTTATAGATGTATTTATATGTTTTATGAGAAATCATTCATAAATTCGGTATTCAATATAGTAAAAATAATTTGTTAAAAAATGCTGATCTCCATTATTTTGTTACATTTTTAATTTTATTATTTGTAATAAAATATGTATTCAGAAAAAAATACCTAGTTGCATTAATAACATTTATGAAAGATTTCTCATAAAAATCAAACGTTTTCAAAATAACAATTTATTTGTGTTTTTATTTAGAATGGTGAATCTTAGGATACTCAATATAGCAAATAATTTTACATGAAAACTACAAATACTTCACTATTTTGTACGTATATAAGCGTATGGGTAAGTCTTCAAGGGATTGTCAAAGAAATATATTATGTAACAAATGTATTTAAATACCAATTAAAAGCTATTTTAGTGATTTTTCTAGCAAGTTTCTAAGACCTTTACCCATTGTGGTGTAACATGCTAAATATTTGTATTTATTTTATTTAGTACTTATATTGTTTTTTTTTTGTGTTTTAAGCAATGTTATCTCGAATCCTGTTTGTTAAAAATTACTTATAATTTGGTAGATTTCTGAAAATAGAAAAACAAGGACAAGTAGGTATTATTTGTGTCTATTACCTATATGGTAATTAAACATAATTGGAGAAATGTGGACGTACTATACGGGTATAACCCTTACTTATGTAACTCTTTGGTTGGTGGAATGATTTTAACATATTGAACGAAAGAAATAGTTTTAAAGGCACGTAAGCGGACAGCGAAGACTAAAAAAATTACAAAAACTAGTATTTTGCAGTAAATTTATGATCATAGTTAGTAGTAGTTAGTAGTAGTAGTGGTAGTAGTAGTTTTTAAATTATGCTTGTATTTTGAAACATGTTTTTATCAATTTATACAAATCAAATTGATGCAGAAACTTTTGTGTTTTTTTTCTGAAATTATTTTTTTTATTTCATCAATCTACCTTTAATAATATTATTTGTTACGCCACAGTGGACAAAGGTACTAAGCTAATGCTAATTAATGTTTTACAAAATCTGATGACATTAAAGCTATGTAATTCCTTTATTGTACTATTAAAGGAATAATTATATAATAAGTATGTATAATTTTTCAAATCCATTAGTGTTTTTGCAGTTTCTTCATATTTTATATATTAATCTATGATTTTTGCTACGAATATTAAAAAATTCTACGAAATGAATTACGTAATAATGTATTAATTTTATAATTTACAATTCCTTTCTTTATATTGCAAACATAAATGTACAGTCACTTCATGATTTTTTAAATTATTTTCTTAATCTATTGACAGTTTTTTCATGTTGGTACTACTCAGTTAAGAACGTTAAAAAATAATTATTTCATTATAATTATTGTTGATAAAGTTTTCTAGTAGGTAACATTATTTGCAACCAGTTTGGAGTTTAAACTTTTAGAATATGGGTACTTAATTTGTAATAGTTATACATGAAATGACCATAGTATCTATATAAAAAGCTTAAAAATATGAACAAGCGACCTAAGACATTATATGATAAGATAAATATCTTCTATTTTATGATAACTGTAAGCGTAATTTTTGTTTCACCACTGTTCACTGTTCTATAGACTTTTCTGAATCGTCGTTCCTTGACTGATATTATTCACACAAAAATATAAAACATGATTTAATCATTTAACCGTTTTTAACCAACTAATTATAATCTGAACTACGAATAATTATATTAATAATTAGTTGGTTAAAAAACGAACTTAAACTTAATTTCACTGAGTGCTGTCAAAAATATCAGTCGAAGTCCAAACCCGGGATATCACTGAACCGTTCCAATCATTATTAAAACTATTGAGAGTCCATTCAACGTACATTGTAAAGATTCGGTGCTGCCCTCCGCTGAGCCATCAGGATCCTGTTGGCAACGCAGCGGTAACAGCACACGTAGGCTAAACATCACTTAAACAGTATCCTTCTGAACGCTCTTCTAAAATCCTTGTTGAAGATCGTGTAGATCACAGGATTCAGAACAGAGTTCATGTAGCCAAGCCAGAAGGCTATCGCGAACGCGCTCGAAGGTATCACACAGTTCCTGCAAGCCGCCTTCAATATGTACAAGAAGAAGAAAGGCAGCCAGCAAGCGATGAAGCTGCCCATAATTAACCCTAGAATTAAAGTAGCTCTCTTCTCTTTCTTTCTCGCTAATCTTTTCTTTTCTCTCTCTGGGTCTCTTGGTTTGTGAGGCTTTGGTAGCGCGGGTTCTAACTCTGATTTGCTTGGTTGAGACTTTTCTTGTCTTCTGTCTGTCTTTTTGAATATGCGTAGTTTTAAGGGTTTGACGCCGCCGCAGCGGCTGACGACCCCAGAGTCTGACGACGATGGTTCTAACTCTGAGACCATGTCGGCATCTATCGCGACGCTGGGTGCTCTACCCCTTGTCTGCTGCAGTTGAAGCTCTCCGTTTACTGAGAGTGTCGAACTTCTCAGTGGGCAGGATGCTAGTGGATTTTTTTGTACTTGTGCTGATGTTACAACCTGGGGAAAGAAAGTGTGGTTATTTTAACTTGCATCTCAAAAATGGTGCCAATGGAAAATTAATGGTTACATGATTGGAAGAGAGTTTATTTTTCGGAAAAAAAAACTGTTATAGTGGCACCAATTAGAGCAAAAGCAGTGCAAAAAGGGACAGAATTAGCATCACACGTCTTTGTGCCTCTTTCCTACTACGTACAGGGTTTAGATCGATAAAATCTGCAATTGATGCACGCACGTATTTTAAAGACTCTTAATTTCTATACTATGTAGTTATATTATGGCGATGCCAATTTAGATGACGGCACGATTGGCACAGTGGCTGAGCGACTGGCTGCTGGTCTGCGAGTCGCGGGTTCGATCCCCACACGGAACAAATATTTGTTTCGCCAGGTAGTTGTTCCGGGTCTGGCTGTTTGTGTATGTGAGTTTAAATGTTTGTAAACGCACCCAAGACACAGGAGACATTCCTAGTGTGGGACAACGTAAACAAACAAATAGGAAACTTTATGGAAAGCTAACCCTCAATGGATGTTACCCACTGGTTTTTAAATAAAAATCAGCAATTTCAAAATAATGATCTTTTTTATTTTATTTTTCGGATAGGATATCATCAAATGACCCCTCCCGCACTGGGCGCAGTGGAAGGGAGTGTCAGACTCGTACTGACTAAAACCCATACAAGTTCCTTCTTTGCCCTTTGTGTTCCAGGGTCTCGGTTTCTCTTTCGAACAGTCCCGCAGCAAATAAGGATCCCTTCACACAATATATTGTACACTTAATCCCCACAATATCAACACCCAACTGCAACTGATCACAGTGTGCAAATTGACCGAAAGTCAACCAAACTTGGATCAACCGCAGAACTAACAGTGTTACTTGTAGTTAACTTAGTCGCAGCTAACTTGAAGCCACAGCTCCAGCTAGATTAGGTACTAAGTGATAGAATGGACTTAACTTCACCTGGCTGAGGTCACAATGTTGGTTATTGATGAGCCTTTGAAGACCGATAGTCATTATAAACTAAAATTAGTTGATATACAAGGTAAACGGACGCTTCACGAAGTCGTCAAACAAGCATTCTGTACATCAAACTAAGTAACTCTACGCAAAAATTATTACTGGGACATGATTTATTTTTTTGGGGTGAAAAGACTCGTTTTACGGTAGCACTCAATATAATACACTCAAAACATTGTGCTGATGGATGCATTAAATAGTACATGAGTTGTGGAGGCATTTAAAATTAAAGTTATCACTTTAAAAACTTGTATTAAAAAAAAACTATTGAAAAAGTCGGAACGTTTACCCCCAATATCTCCATAACTAGAAACCTTCCACTATTTTTTTGATCTTGACTCTAGAACAAGAATATAATCGCAATGACGGGGAGAACAAGTGCCTTTCGGCTTCGTTAAGGATCTTTTTACACCCATAATTGCCAAATGTGTAACATACAACCAGGTTTGTGCGTTTCCTGCATAATATAGTGTCTGATAAACCTTATAAGTTAGGTTAATCTTCAAGAGATGATACTGAACCTTGCTCACGTTTGAAGGACGAGACAGAGAAGAAGGACGAGGGAGATTCATCAGCGTCTTCGAACGTCCATTTCACAATTTAAACCAGATGATTCTTCTTTATTGTTTGCTTTTCAACCTGCATATTCCTGATGATCCTTGTTTGTATCTCAAAGTTCTGGTGCTATCACTTAGAAGGTTACCTGAAGTGTGTCTGATGGTATCAGCCATTCGTGTAGAAGTTTGAAACTTACCACTATCCTTCTCGACTTCGACTTATTTTTACACACTTTAGAGGAACAAGAAGATCGTCGTTCGTCGGGTAGCGGTGTCGCATGTGACTAAAAGAGTAATAAATAAATGTTGATGGGTCGACAGGAAGAGGAAGGGTAGCAGAAAAGATGGATAGATTGAGAGGAAAAAGGAGTAAATGATAGCGTGACAATTAACAGGGGAGTTGTTTGTTCACTACAGGAACTGATGGACGCAACCGAAAGCGCCAAACTAGTAGCTCAGTACTGGGCCGACACAATTTAGATTGCCATCGACACGCTAAGAAGAAGAACAGGGGAGAATGAAAAAAAACGGGTTGTGCTGACTCCAAATAACATGGGACAAGGGCAGGAAGATGATGATGGGTAGCAGTGACACGGTGTCACTTACTTCACTCACCTTTATAAGGTCAAAATAGAGTAGCTAGCGAAACTTCCCGCGTTGCAGATTTTTCCCTATCTTATTTAATTGAACGCTACGTTGTACATTAAATGGAGTAGTACCTGATAGGCTACCTTGAGCGTGTCTTTCTGTAGGACAGGCGGAGGTGTCCCGATGACCTCCACTTCACTCGCCGCTGTCATGTCAGACACTTGCAAGCGTTCATCTACATTTTGTATATTGACTGTGGCAGTATTACCTGGTAGGCTACCTTCAGGGTATCCTTCCGTTCGTCCGGCGGCGGTGGAAGGGTATCGCCCGCTTCGCTAGTAGATATGTCAGACGCTAGCTCGCAGGTCACTGTCGGGATCTGCACTTGCGGCGTCTCTATTGTTGATATTTGGCTCTCGCTGAAAAGGGATAATTGTTTATGTTAATACACTTTTATCAAAACTTTGCAAATAAGGATATAGGATACACTGAGGCGTGAGGTACAAACGTGATTGACCGCGTCTATTCTTTAAAAAAAGTCATGAGACTATTGGCGCCAGTTTGAACACCTCCATACAAGTTAGTTGACACAATAGGCTATTTGACAAGATCGAAAAAAAAATACGACGATACAGCGCATCGAAGTTCAAGAGAGGGGCTTGTGACGTCACTGGACAGTAAAAAGTAACAGAAATTGTGACGTCACGCGAGATTGCAAAGCGCTGTATCGTGGTCATTTTTCGTTTACATGTGCGAGATAATTTAATTTTTCGAAATTAGAAATAATTAAAGGCATTTAATTGTATTTTTTTAAGTCAACTTCCGATTTATAAAAAGTATTGCATTGACTTCTCGTTACGCGCCGCTCCCCACCTACCGATCGAGTTGAGTATAAAACAAGGTGCGCGGCGCTCGACAGATCAGAAGTTGTCTAGTAGCAGACACGGTACGAAGGTGCTCTGAACTGTCAGGTAACGTTGAGTTAATTATTACTTTATACTGTTACTATGTTGGTTGCTTTATTGATGTGATAATTAAGTTACTTATTTATTGAACGGCTATTTAAATTGTGTATTTGCTGTATTGCTTTCTATTTTGCTTATTCCATGCCTTATGCTTTATGCTATTATGTATTATGGTGTGAATATATTTGTAGAATTTATGCATTAGTTATTTATTTAATAGTAGGTACATATAATATAACTATGTACCTCCTTATGGAAAATATATTAATTTGATTTAAAACTATTTCTTTCGTATTATTTCTTCCTCGTCTCCCACATCAGAAGTGGGATTACGTACATAACAGAACTACGCCTGTTAATGTTTTGATTTCAGGAACTTCAAAATGAACTCAGATTCTACCACGGGTCAGGCTGAGCGGTCACAAGCTGCTTCAGGGTCTGCGCCAGCATTTCAAGACCAGTATACTGGTAGACATCCATCGCCGATCCTGAGTCAAAGAGCGTCGCATCCACCTACTGGCCGATATGCAGACGTCAACGGCAGGAACACTGCGTCCTCATCATCCACGGGCGATGCAGTTCCCGGTGGTTCCACGGCCCCGTGCGACAGTCGCGAATCAAGGACAGTAGAGTTTGTACCTCTTAATTTTATGCAAAATATGATGCAGGAAATGATGACTCAGTTGATAAACACTACCGCCCAAGCTTTTAACCCACCGAATGTGCGGCCTACCCCACGAATGCGAAGTCTTGAGCATATTTATGTCCCTGCTTTTAATCCCGACGATCGGACCGATACCATACAAGTTTGGTGCCGAAACGTCGAAGAGCTCCAAGCTGAGTATGAACTCTCTGATAGAGAGCTACTAAACTTGTCTCGGAACCACTTACGTGGACGAGCCGCTGAATGGGCTCGTCGTAATTATTCAAGTTTAATTAGGTGGTCAGAACTTAAAACTGGTCTTATCGAAACCTTTGCAGATGAGGCTCGTTACTATGACGACCTGACGCTGTTCATGGAGTATACCAGCGAGCAGGCCAGCAACTTCGCCGAGTACGCAACCCGAAAATGGGAACTGGCAAAGAAGGTGATTGGTGTGGAGATGACTGAGCAACGCCTCGTCGAAGCAGTTATTTCGGGTATGTCTGACTTTCGTATTCGTTCTGATTTGTTACGACTTACACCTAAAAATTTGCCACAGCTAATTCAAAGTCTCAATTCATATAAGCGTAAGAGGCCCGGTGGTGAGCCTAATCACAACATCCCATCTAAGCGCTCTAGAGCCGCTCCCTCTTCAGATATGTCGACTCGACGATGTCATAAATGTCATAAAGTAGGTCACCTTCAAAAAGACTGTCGCTCAGGCACAAATAATAACGGTCCTCAAAAAGATTCTGCTCCCAATCCTAATAATAATGCTAAGCCTACTGAATCAAAGCCTTCTAAAGCAACAGTTTGTACTTTTTGCAATAAGAAGGGGCACACTTTTGAAAACTGTTTTGGACGCATAAATAAGCAAACCAAAAACGAAAAACCTTCTACTGTGAATAGTTTGAGTATAAGCAATAAAAATTTGCAAACTATTCAAATCGAAAGCCGTGATTATTCTTGCCTCTTAGACAGTGGTGCAGAATGCTCCCTAATGCGCGACAGTATTGGCGATTCAGTCAAGGGTAGGATTATTTACGAGACCTCCGTTTTGCGGGGCATTGGAGACAATGCTTTCAGTTCATCACGAAAAAAGCTGTGCATGGTGTGTGTTGATGGCCTTAATATTGAATTGGACTTTATTCTAGTCCCTGATAGGTACATTCAATATGATGTATTGCTTGGTCAAAATCTTTTTGATGTACCTGGAATTCAGGTAACTTTCTCAAAAAACAGTGCTAAAGTTTTTAGAAACTCTTATAGTATTAATTGTCTACGGAAGAATTTTGATTTTGAAACATTAGATGTGAACCCTGACATAAATTCGGAACATAAAATTCAGTTACGTAATCTATTAGAATCACATTCTAACACGTTCACGTCCGGTAATGCCGTTTCACAAGTAACAACTGGCGAACTAACCATTCGCTTAAAAAATCCGGACAAAATAGTACAGAGAAGGCCATATCGATTGGCTCCAACCGAACGTGAACATGTTAAAAACTTAATTAAAGACCTAAAAAATAACAATATAATTCGCGATAGTAGTTCACCATTTGCAAGTCCTATATTACTAGTTCGAAAAAAAGATGGTAGTGACAGAATGTGTGTCGATTACAGAGAATTAAATAGTAACACCGTTCGTGATCACTTTCCGCTCCCCATTATTGATGACCATATTAGCAAACTGTCTGGAGCTAAGTACTTTACAGTATTAGATATGGCAGCAGGGTTCCATCAAATCCCGATAGCTCATAATTCCATAGAAAAGACTGCTTTCGTCACACCTGACGGGCAGTACGAGTTTCTTCGTATGCCATTTGGCCTTTGCAATGCACCCTCGGTTTTTCAAAGGGCCATTAACACAGCACTAAAGCAATTCGTTGACAATTTTGTTTTAATTTACATTGATGATGTAATTATTTATTCTGAAACTGTTGATCAGGGTATTGAACGACTAGATCTGGTACTTGATGCCCTACATAAAACGGGTTTTTCTCTTAATGTCAAAAAGTGTAAGTTCTTGCAAACTAAAATAGAATATTTAGGAAGAATTGTCTCCAATGGCCAAGTAAGACCAAGCCCTGGTAAAGTTAACGCCTTGTTAAATTCTCCCATTCCAACAAACATTAAACAAGTCCGGCAGTTCTGCGGATTAGCCAGTTACTTTAGAAAATTTATTCCTAATTTTTCACTTACCATGATCCCTTTGTATAATCTCACCCGTAATAATGTCAAGTGGAACTGGACATCTGAACATGAGGTTGCTAGAAATAAAATTCTTGAGTGCCTTTCTTCTGAACCTGCATTGACTTTATTTGATCCAACAAAGCATGTAGAGCTACACACAGATGCCAGTTCTGCTGGACTAGGAGGTATCCTTTTTCAAAAACATGACGAAAACCTCAAAGTCATAGAATATTTTAGTATGCGCACCACCGAGACTGAAAGCCGTTACCACTCTTATGAGTTGGAAACGCTTGCAGTAGTTAGATCTGTTAAGCATTTTCGCCATTACTTACTTGGCAGACCATTCAAGCTTGTTACTGATTGTAATTCTCTGAAGGCCTCGCGGAACAAAAAAGAATTGCTTCCCAGAGTCCACAGGTGGTGGGCATATTTGCAATCTTTTGATTTTACTATTGAGTACCGCAAAGGTGAACGTATTCCCCACGTAGATTTTCTAAGCCGCAATCCGACAACTATCAACATAGGTAATGTACAAAACTACAGTGAATGGTTAGAAGTAGAGCAAAATAATGACCCTGAAACTAAAAATATAATTGAGTCAATCCAACAGGGTACCATCGATAAAGATATAGCTTCTAGTTACGAAATACAAAATGGTCTATTATATCGTATTATTTCTGTCAATAACAAAGTAAAAAAACGTCTCTTTATTCCTAAGAGTTATCGATGGCACATAATACAAATTTATCATGATACACTTAAACACTTTGGCTGGGAAAAAACGCTCGAGAAAATCAGAGAGCAATTTTGGTTCCCCAACATGTCCAAGTGCACCCGTAAATATGTTGACAGTTGTCTGACTTGCAAAATTAATAAAAGTCAATCGGGATCACGACAGATTACGTTGCATCCAATAGAAAAGCCACCTACTCCTTTTCATACCGTCCATATGGACACCACTGGCAAATTGAGCGGTAATAAACCCACTAAACAATACGCGGTTGTTTTCATAGATGCATTTACGAAATATGTTTTCATGAAACCCGTTAGTAATTTAACTGCGGGAGCTACTGTAAATTGTTTGAAAGAGCTAATTTACACTTTTGGCACTCCTAAGCGTATTGTTTGTGATCAGGCCGCTTCTTACACTGGTAAAGAATTTTCGAATTTTTGTGAACATTGGTCTATTGAATTGCATTTTATAGCTAGTGGTGTAAGTCGAGCAAATGGGCAAGTTGAGCGAATAATGAGGGTTTTGACTAACTGCTTTACAATTGTTGAAAATACCACTAAAAGAAGTTGGAAAGATGCGGTTGGTGAAGTACAGTTAGCAATTAATAGCACTTTCAGTAAAAGTACCGGTCATACTCCGTTCCAACTTCTTATGGGCTGCGATCAGTCACCTCCTGCCATATCAGCTTTGCTAAATGATGTTGAGCGCTTGGACCTCGACACATGCCGTCAAGAGTCAAAACTTAAAATGGACGAATTGGCTCAAACCCGGAAAGCCGATTTTGATAAAACTAAAGCTAAAATTGTACCTTTTAAAGTCGGCGATACTGTTTTGGTCAAACAAAACCCGCGAGCAATTAACAAACTTGACAGTAAGTTTAGAGGTCCTTGCGTCATTACCGAAGTAAAAGACAATGATAGATACATAGTTAAGGTTCATAAAACAGGTAATGAGTTATATGTTTCTCATGATAACTTGCGAGTTGTTACTCCCGATATGGGATATGAGTTGACCGAATCGTTAGATACATCTGATTGATAACTGTTTGTAGATTTGATTTAATTAATTAGTTTAGATTGTCTTGCATAATCAGTAATCGCCTGGCCAACGATCATTGTTATGCCTGATAATCGCATTTTTGCTGCCATGTGATTTGGCAATTGTATTTTGTTGTCATGTGATTTGACAGCTGCCATGTGATTTGGCAATTGTATTTTGTTGTCATGTGATTTGACAGCTGCCATGTAATTTGGCAATTGTATTGTGTTGTCATGTGATTTGACAGTTGCCATGTGATTTGGTAATTATGTTTTGCTGTCATGTGATTTGACAAGCAGCCATGTGATTTGGCGTTTGTGGTCATGTGACTTGACCAATCTTAATTGTAAACCATGCGATTTGGTAGTAGGATCATGAGATTTGATCATTAACAGATGTTGTTACTTTAAGTACTTTAATATTTATAAATTATGTTCGCGAGCCATGACGGCTGCTCGTCAGAATGGCCGTGTGCGAGATAATTTAATTTTTCGAAATTAGAAATAATTAAAGGCATTTAATTGTATTTTTTTAAGTCAACTTCCGATTTATAAAAAGTATTGCATTGACTTCTCGTTACGCGCCGCTCCCCACCTACCGATCGAGTTGAGTATAAAACAAGGTGCGCGGCGCTCGACAGATCAGAAGTTGTCTAGTAGCAGACACGGTACGAAGGTGCTCTGAACTGTCAGGTAACGTTGAGTTAATTATTACTTTATACTGTTACTATGTTGGTTGCTTTATTGATGTGATAATTAAGTTACTTATTTATTGAACGGCTATTTAAATTGTGTATTTGCTGTATTGCTTTCTATTTTGCTTATTCCATGCCTTATGCTTTATGCTATTATGTATTATGGTGTGAATATATTTGTAGAATTTATGCATTAGTTATTTATTTAATAGTAGGTACATATAATATAACTATGTACCTCCTTATGGAAAATATATTAATTTGATTTAAAACTATTTCTTTCGTATTATTTCTTCCTCGTCTCCCACATACATGACAAAAGAAAAAATAGAGAGAGAGGTTTGGTAGGAGAAAGGGGAGGCCTGCCCAGCAGTGGGACACTCAAAAAGGCTAACAAAAAAAATACCCTAGTAGCGCGAGCGAATTTCGACAATTATCCCGCGCCGGATTTGCTTCAGTTTGGCCATTGCTTGGGTTGAACCTCATCTATCGGCGTGCTGCCGAGCGCATCGTTGATGCTGACGCGTGTGATGCGATAGCACTCCCGCTATTTATCGCTCTAGCTAATGACGGGTCTGAGCGACAGAAAAAGATAGGAGCATGAAAAAATGCGATTCTACGCTGCCAGATAAGGCGAAACCCTTAGGGCCTGCGCAGATGACGGACTTTTGTCCGCCGGATAGAAATGACCGTTCCTGTTCATTGCTTGTTGTGTTGTTTTTCCATTTGTTGGTTGACGTCCATTGGTTGTTGCAAATTGTTCGCAGACAAATAGTCCCACGTCTGCGCAGGCCTTATTGATGCTTGCGCAATCGCAAACTTGTACACTTGAGACTTTCTTGTCTCTAGGTGAGGAAGAATATAACGACGGGATGGATATAAACAGATGCTCAACGTTACGGTACATCCAGATAGCGCGAAATACGCGCCTCGTGAGCTATTTCATGTCAGAAGCCTCTATCTGAGGTATGCAGCGCCTAACTTGTGCTCACTGTCACCTCGCACTGTATGTTTAACCAGATTGTTTGTCTTCCCATCAGGGGGGTTACTATGATGTTTTAAAGCAGGAGTAATAAAGTGTGCGAAAGAGATAGAGCTATACAGGTCGTCTAGCACCATCTCTTTCCCAAAAGACGTCATGGTAACCCCCCTGATGGGAAAACAAACAATCTGGGAAAACATAGAGAGTGCGAAGTAACAGTGAGCCTAATTACAAAAACTAGGTAACTCTTACATAAAGTAACAAACCTATTTACTCTCTCACATGAAGCAGCAATGATATACGAGAAAGAATGTCAAAGAAATTTTGCTAACGAGAAAAGATTCCAACGATTCTCCTATCCGCTGCGGAATCCTAAAAATCCGTAGCAACCCGGATCTCGAGACCGGTTTCTGAATTCCGTATCTAATAGGGATCCCTTTTATAATTTCTTCGTGTCCGTCAAAAAGTAAAAGAGCGTAGTTTTTTTCATTTAATTCATTTGGAAACTGTCCATGTTTCTTTTGCTTTAGTTGCAGGGGTAAAAATGTTTCAGTTCCTTAAAATAAGGTTTTCTAAACTTGAGCATTTTCATGTAAAAACGAGAATAGAACAAATACATATTTAAAATCACAATTGTTTATAATAATATTACACTTGTGTCAAACTTTAATGCTGTGCTCGGTAAATTGCTTTTGTCGGGTGAACAGTGATCAGAAAATTATTTCATCGTAATAGTCTCCACTTATGTTTATGTTTCATGTTATATGGGGTGAGCCTGACCACCGGCATAAATCTAAAATCCTTTCAGTAGTAGCCTGAGAAATCCCCAATAGAAAAACCCGATAACACTTTGGCGCAACTGCAGGTCGAACTCAGGACCTCATTCTCGGATAAATCACGCTTGCGACTACTAACAAACCAATAATGAGCACAATACTCACAAAAAAAAGAATGAAGACCCTTTGTTCAAAATCTTTTTAGTTATGGTTTCTCACACAAATTATTGTCAAGTATCAATTTTACATTGTAACTAGAAGTTATAAGCAAATACTCCACATAGACGAAGAAGAAAAAATGCATATTATAGAGGATAACTCATTCACTCATCACCGAAGTGAAATTAACCCTCCCACCTTAAACTTGCCCCCCCCTACTTTTAAACTTGTTCGACCAATAAACCATTTTTTTTTAAATTTTATTAAATCGATATGGGAGCACCGCGCTAGCTTCTTCTAAAAATGAAAGAAGAAAGACTTAAATCAGATCAGTAATCACGGAGAAATCGGTAAAAATCCACGAAAAAAAAAAGATGTTGGTCGAATACACAACCACCTCCTTTTTTAGATGTTGGTTAATAAAAGTAAAACAGTCATACAGACTTGAATATAACCAGACTTTAAGGAACAAGTTTGTATAACACCCAACTCGAAGCAACAAGTTCAGAACATCCAAATCAGTAGTCTACATTCAGAACATTGAAACATAAAGACATGGAATGAAATCGTTGTGAACATGTTCAACCGGTGGATTTGAGCCCACTTGTTGATAACACACTTATGAACGGGTGTTTCGCTTTTTGTTCTGACATCATTTCTGGTTCAGGTGAGATTAAAAGAGTTGAATATAAGAGAATGTTTCTGGGAGTTCGAGCTGTACTTACTCGTCACGGTTAGATGAAAATGTTCTCGTTGCAAACATTATTGCTTTGCCATCAAGTCTTTGTTTAGAGTATAAATATTAGTTTTATAAAATACACTCCAAAACTATCCTGACCGGGATTAGATCCGCGGCCATTGGCTGCTAGACCAATCAGCAGTACCTATACAGTTTAATTTTGCCTAAGGTGTAAATAGTATGTGAACGATTGACGTTGACTGTTTTTGCTGCGTGGATGTTATGTTTCAAATCACTGCTCCTAAAAAATTGCGAGGAGAGCGAGATCTCCTATTATTTATAGCCTCCTTTTTTATTATTTATACCTCTTATTTATAGTACAAAAAGTTTGGGTCACCTATTGTCCTGCCCATCCTGCACAACCACTTGCACCTACCAAGATTTAATTGAAGCAAATGTTAGAACTGTGCAGGTGGCTACATACTTGTCTAACACAATTTGAGTTCATCGACACGTAAAGAAGAAGAAGTACAAAAAGTACTTCAGCGCCATCTATGGCACAAATGAAGAACTAACATCGAAATTCTGAATCACGCTAGCAAAGTTATCCGCGACTTAAGACTTTATAGAAAAACCCGACTGAAATTTTCGGGCAGTAGCCCACCAGACACTACACCCGTCTAGTCGGAGGATCCTCCCTTTTCTATGAAGTATTGAGGAGCTTTTGCACCCTGTTCTTTATGCTCCTAAACGACGGATTGTGTCGACAAAATGACAGATTTCTTTTCACAATCTGTCATTTTGACGATTCTTCCGTCAAAAAAACCTACGGTGGTCATGCTACGGGTGCTTATCTTCCCTTACCTTCTTATCTTCTTTCATTTGTTTTATCTGCAGTGGATCTCATGATGCACATGTTATTTAAAAGGCTCTCACTGATTCGATTTTCTACAGAAACAAGCGAATCTGAACTGTAAGTACTGTTACATTACAGGCTAATGTTCCCGGTGAGGCAGCGCCGTAAGAATGAAAGGTGTATATTTACCCGTTATTATTACTAAGGTGTCCCGCGGGCATGGGGTGAGTGGAGGGCATCGGTCGCGTGCCCTTCGCTGGGTTGCTGAAGCTAGTCTGCTGGTCGTTCTATAAACAAAAGATATATATTAAAACTATATTCCTGTTATCTTTGTGGTTACTTCTTCGTAAAAAGAGTTAAAGTTAATTAAAATAAGTTGAATTGTATTGTATTACGGGCTGGCTTCCGCAACTCCACGTCAAAGCGCATATTTTGAGTGCGGTTGATTTATTTGTTTTTTTTTTTAAATAAGTTTGTCATTGTCTAATGACATTTAAAAAAAAATACTGTTCTGCATAATATATTGCATATTGTTAGAACTCCTGCAGCCTGTGATACAGGATTATCCAAGTACAGGAATCTAACATTTATTATATCTGCATTTTTAATCAAAGATTCATATAGTTAGTATTTAACGTTTTGTGATTCTGAATAAAGATTTATTTATTTAGAACTTTTCTGAAAAAGTGAAAATAAAATCGAAGTCCCAGAGAAACAATTTAACTATCTTGGATCCCGCAACGAAATTAATCAGAAAACAATAGCGAGGTATTAGGAATATTAATCAATCAATTCTGCCCTGTCAATTGTCATGCCACCATTAACTCCTTTTTCTTTCATATCATCCCTCACACCATCCATTTTTTTTTGGGTCTTCCTCTCCCTCTCCGTTCATCAATGAACTAAGATTAAAGAAGTGTACTCACAGCTCTAGGCCTAGGATTCTTCCGGATCCCTCTCCTCGCTCTCGCCTTGGCGGCGTAGTATATCCTGATGTAGACGAACACCATGATGCAGGACGGTATGTAGAAGCTTCCCAGCGCCGAGTAAACCACGTAGCCGATGTCGTCTGACACCTGGGGAAGAAGAGGATAGAGGTTAGAAGAGGTCTTGAAAGGATGGTTGTAGTAAGGGTGCTGTTGGTGCTACCCATGGCTTGAAATTAACGTCAGGTTAATTTTCAGCATACACTAAGAATATTTTTGGCACAAGCGTTTAGTTTTTTTTGTATTGTTTTGTCTTTGATTATTTAATTACTAACATTATTTTTAAGTGTACCTACTAACAAAATTATGGATCGTTGTCGTTGAAATTAATAATCCATACTAATATTATAAATGCGAAAGTAACTCTGTTTGTTTGTTTGTTTGCTACCTTTTCACGACTAAACAGCTGATCAGATTGTAATGAAATTTGGCGAGCAGATAGATTATATCATGAGGAAGGAAATAGGCTATCTTTTTTTTACTCACTCATACTCTTTAAAATTTTCACGCGAACGAAGTCGCGGGCAACAGCTAGTTTGCCTATAAACGCAATTATCTTTCCTTCTTTATTTCTTTCTAGTTTCGAGTTAGACTTGGGAAGCGTGTAACCTGGACAGGAGAATATTTTGTTGGAGCAAAAGTGGTGGAGCTGTTGACACATGACCTGTACCTGACCATGACCTGTTGAACTTGAATACGTACGTATCAGAGTATATAGAAGTTTGTCCAATATCCAAGAAAAGTCTGATGAGGTGTAAGGTGGATAACAGCCCGTCCATACAGTGAGGCATACAATGAGAATGGTATTACTGTATTTATAAAATACTAGTTTTTGCCCGCAGCTTCGCTCGTGTTAATTAAGAATTTGACAACCAATTCGGATTGTACTCTGCTTGTAATTATATAATTCAACTAGCTGTTGCCCGCGACTTCGTTCGCGTGGAAATTTTGGTATGTATGTGTAAGACTGCCTCGAGTGGTCGCAAGCGCGCTACTAAGCATGAGGTCCTGGGATCGATTCCCGGGTCGGGCAAAGTGTTAAAAAAAAGAATGTTTATTTCAATTAGGTACATAAAGTTATCACACACATGATTTGGAGATCACCTTTTAAGTAAGGAGATGCTTGGGTTAGGGGGCGTCCATTAATTACGTCAGGCAATTTTGGCGATTTTTCAACCCCCCCCCCCTCTCCCATTGGTGAGATGACATGAGATTTTGCTTTTGATTTACAACATTAAGAAACTTTTTGCGAGAGCCCTTAGACCTCCTTAGTCCGGCCCTGCCGCAAAATCCGTTCTTAGCAGACTTTTACTGACTATTTCCTACCTCCCTGCCAAATTTCAAGTTTGTAGCACAAAAAATGAAGGACTTATTATTATTTTCGTTATATCTCTTCACTCCACAATTGTAAATAAAGCATGCTTAGTATAGAAAACATGCCTAATACAGCCCCCCCTCCAACTGTTCACCGAATGAAAAATATGTTGAATATACATAAAAAAAAACTAAAGGGCAAGAAATTCACTATGTCGATGAGTACATTTGAAAGTTGCCGAGTCGAGAACGCTTGGAAGAGCTACTGGTCCATGAAGTCGCTGATGAAGGGTGACCTACCTTTATCCCTGAAGCGCAATCTCATCGACATGTGCATTCTGCCCATCCTTACCGGCTAGTCGCAAAAGTCCAAACTCAAGGTTGGCCAAAGGGCGATGGAACGTAGCGTATTGGGTATTAAGCTCAGCGACAGAATTCGCAATACCACAATACGCTCAAAAACTGGAATCGCTGATGTGGGCGATAAGACTGCTAATTTGGGGTGGGATTGGGCGGGCCACGTCTGTAGAATGCAACAGGACCGGTGGCCCAGTGTCGTTACGCAGTGGGTGCCAGAAGACGGGCATCGTCGCCGAGGGAGGCCTAGAAAACGCTGGTGTGACGACTTAGAAGCGTTTGTGACAGATTGGACGAAGAAAACCGCACGGAGAGAAGAATGGAAGGCAATGGGGGAGGTTTTTGCCCAGCAGTGGGACAATAAAAACTAAAAAAAAAGGTTACATAAAAATTATAACGGATGGGTTGCCTAATCATTAAGTCAAGAATATTTAAAACTGCGAAAGACGCTAGGCTTGACCGCTTTTACTTAGACAACGTTATACTTTCCAATCTCATTTAAGCGTAAACTTGTCGTCCTGTGTATCCTGCCTAGCCTAACCTATGGTACCCAGACTGTATGATCTTTGACGAAGGCTGAAAAGTCCAAATTCAAGGTTTGCCAAAGAGCGATGGATTTTAAACATCAAAATCACCGATTGAATACGAAACACCACAATACGCTCCAAGACAGGCATCGCCGATGTTGGTGGTAAGTGTAAGAGGTTCAAATGGGGCTGAGCGGGTCACATTTCTAGAATGGGTCAGGACAGATGGGCCAGAATGGTCATACAGTAGGTACCTGAAGACTGTCATCGTCACCGAGGCAGGCCCAACAAACGCTGGTTTGACGATTTGGACTCGTTCCTGACTGATTGGCCAGAGAAGGCAAAACAACCGGGAGAGTTGGAAAGGAAACGGGGAAAGCCTTTGTCCAGCAGTGGGAAAGAATAGGCTAATAAAAAAAATAAAACGTTATACAATCGCGTTTGTTATAAAATTACCTATCTGTTTTGTAATACATATTTTAATAAGAAAACAGATGAGTGTATAAAGGGTGTAAAAAGACCCTTAACGAAGCCGAAAGGCACTTATTCTCCCCGTCATGGCGATCATTTTTTTATTCTAGACCATACCTGGGAACCTTCTAGTTACGGAGATATTGGGGGTCAAAGTTCCAACTTTTTCACAAGTTTTTTTTTAAATAGAAGATTTTAATGTTGTAACTTTACTTTAAACACCTCCACGACCCCCGTACTATTCAATCCATCCATCAGCACAATGTTTTGAGTGCATTACTTTGAGTTTTACCGTAAAACATGATTTTTCACCCCAAAAAAAAAAATCGTTTCCCAGCAAAAATTTTTGCGTAAGGTTACTTAGTTTGATGTACAGAATGCTTGGTTGACGGCTTCGTGAAGGGTCTGTTTACACCCTGTATAGTACCTAGTAGTACACCCACATTTTGTCAGTTATGTTTAAGTCCCATGAAATATTTAGCGAGCCTATAGCCATTTTGGGGTATAAAGAACAGATTGTAAAGTTCTTCATCCCCCATAGAAAAGGGAGCATAGTCCAACCAGACGGGTGTAATGTCTGGTGGGCTACTGCCCAACAGCTGTTGTCGGATACTTCTAAATAGTCTTATGTCGCGGATAACTTTATTTGGGCGATTTATTTGATCCAGGCAGAATTTAGACGTATTTCGATGTTTAGTTCATCACCTGCGTCATAGATGGCGCTGTAGTACTTTTTGTTATATGTTGCTGTAGTACTTTTTATAGTGCCGATACACCATCAACCGGGCACAAAATCAGACATCGTCGTTGCTACTGAGAAATTTCTGGTGAAAAAACTCAATAACACATTGCCCGACCGGGAATCTAACTCAGGACCTCATGCTCGCTTCTGAACACTATACCAATCTATAAAAGAACAATAAAATTCCAAACTGCGATTGGTTATTGATATTTTGCAAATCGAGAATGAAACAGACTTCTAGTAAAGCAAGAACTTTTTGTAGAAATCATCATCATCATTCTCCTGCCGTTATCCCATTTTTTTTGGGGTCGGCGCAGCATGTCATCTTCTTCCATACTTCTCTATTACTTTTTGGAGAAACGTTTGCAGAAAAAAGGAGAAAAACGGAAATGCAAACGATGTCAATACAAAAAAATGGAAATCTAAAAGCATCAAAAAAATATTCAAACAAATTACAAAAAGTGAAAGTAATAGTCGGGTTTGAACTTGCGACCCGTAGTTTACAGAACGTTCAAGAACCCGCTAGGCTGTTTTCTCTGTTGACATAAGCTTTAAATAGCCGTTCTGGTGCTTGTCATGACTGAAACGTCAAACAAATGAAGGATACTGACATAATACAATTTTGCTCACCCCCTTAAGCGAGTAGCGTGATAATATATAGCCTAACATGTGAAGAAGCCTGTAAGGAATATTTGTGCAAAATTTGAAGAGGATCTATGCAGTAGTTTTTGCGCCAAGTCGGAACATCGAATTGGATTTTTACGATTTTATTATATGTATAGATTATGATTCGAACGACGCCATCGTGGCGCCATCTATTATCATAAGAACGTTATTGTTGTTTTCCTCGGGAACAGTACGTTTTTTTGGGATGAAAGGTACACCTGACAACGTATATGCAAAACTTCAGGATGTTCGGTTCAGTGGTTTAGGCGTGAAAACGTAACAAACAAACAAACTTACTTTCGCATTTATAAGATAAGAATTCTGTCACTTTACAGAATTGCTTTGTTTAATCCAAAGAAGGCATTTAAGAGTATGGTTTTACAAGAATCCTTTGTAAAAGTGAATTGACAAACAAAATGTAAACATTAGTGGCCACACGCCAAAAGATCCTTGTGCGACTGTGATATTTTTCTAGTTTTCCCTTAGGTGACAGGTTGCAAATATATAGTACTGTCTTGAGCACGTCCACAGATATTAGTAGGAACCTTATTTCTGTGGGCACGTCCTATGCGCACGTGACACGCGTGGTATTGCAGTTGTAACAAACAAATGGTATCGCTTAATATGAAGTAGGCGATCTGTTTTGGCAACTGCGGTGGTTGCAAGATTCTTTGGCTGCGGTTTGTAGGATGAAGTGAATCGCGGGAACGTATTTCTGATATAACACAAAGACGATAGTTTTCTTACCAATATCGTATTAAAAGCTGGAAATTAAAAAAGTAAGTAAAATAACTAAAAACCCGACTGAAAAAACTGAAAAGCAAAAAAATAGGCAAAACATTTTAAATTAAAACAAAAGTTGAAGACCTATTTGAAATTAAAATATGAAATTGAAAAGGGCCACTTTTTTTTTGCTACTGTTTTTCTGTCCTGATCTGTTAACGATTAATTTATAAAAACCACTTCGGATAAACACTGAAAATACCCCAATTCTATCATAGTTGTCTGACGTTGGCCCATCATTTTTAAGACGGTTAAAATTCGTCTATCTACTTTGTATTTTAAAGAGGTAAAATAGTTTTTTAACGCTTCTAATTTTTATAATCTTTGAAACCACTGATCCAATAACAATAATTTTTGGTCTGATAAATAGCTACACTATAGTTGAGTGACACTGGATATGTGATAAGTGTTCACGGAGTTTCTTGCCAATGCTTTTTCATGAGATAAACGCTTTAACGCTTAATCATAAGGGCTTGTCATGGGTCTAATTTTGAAATAAATGCCAAACTCAAAAAAAAAAAACAAAATTAGATCTAGAGTTTGAGTTAATGAAATTGTCTTCCACACCAGCGGAAATCGTCAGCAGAAACTAATATAACTTAAATATATAAATAAAATAAACTGAATAAAATTATTTTATTTCAGACCACAAGCCCATTAAAAAGCCGTGTATCTGACCAAACAAGTCCACAGATTAAGCTGATTTAAGTATTAAGTGGAGCAAGTTAATAAGGAAAATAGGTAAGTGTTTTTCTTACCACGATCATGATTCCAAGTTATTTGTTACAAAAACAGTACCCAGTAAAAACCTCTTTGAAAATTAAACAAACGAGGAAAAAGAAACGTTAAGCGCTAAATCCATAGACAAACTTCCCCCTTCTTACAAGGTTTCATAACTCGGTGAAGGTTGCGTAAATTCGTTGAATGCAAGTGACCCGGAACCGATCAGTTTGGAACTCTTTAGGGAACCGTTTATTGGGAAGATAATACATTATTGTCTACTGCGCTCTTTCGAATATTAATCTGGTTGAAAACGATTTTTGATTCACATTTTTGTAGTAATGTCGTGGATTTGCAGGTATTTTGATGAGGGCCTTATGGTTAAACTAGCTCTAGAAATTTTTATGTGTAAGTGTGAGGAAAAAAGCATTCCAGACTATATTCTATCTCTGTGCCGAATTTTATCCCGTTCCGTTCAGCCGTTCTGACGTGATTGAGTAAGAGACATTCATCCAAACTTTGCCGAAAACACGTATAGTCTTTGGTCCCGGTTGTAGTTAAGTAGGCCTTTGAGAGTCGTTAAAGGTAGTCAGAAGACTGAAATTCTGACAGTCGGCAGATGTGCCAATCCCAATTACATTAAACGTGGCATATTACCGAATGACATGAATTCAGATTTAAAACATTTCAGAATCTGGACTCTTCTAACTTGCACCGTGTAACCATTCTTATTTTGTAACATTCCTTTCAGAGAAATTTAATCTGAGCCCATTGTGTGTGTACAATAGCCATCAGAGATATTGGTCCAAATGTACGTACTTTATATGAAGAGTAGACGTTTGCGCGATTGGACACGATTCGGTGAGGACGGTGATATTGTAGTAGGGTAATTATTGTATAAAGCAATGGAAACTGGTGGGGGTACTTTCATACAAGCCTAAAAGCTTGGCTTGCCCTTATAACCTTCATGATGTTAGGGTTTCTGAACAGTCTGCTTGCCAGTTTGCTTGACGTATTGTTGGCCCCTAGGCAGGCTACTGATGGTAACGGTCCTGACTAGTGTATCCCAAAGTCCCATGGGTTACACAAGCGCACACTTTGGTTTGTGTAAAGTTAATTTATCACCACTGCTCTCAGTAAAGGAAACACAGGGAAGGAAAATATCGTGAGGAAACCGGCATGACCTAGAACAAAAAAATCGAAGATATGGTTTATAGAGACTGGGCCCGCGTGGTGGAATGCAGCCCATTCTCTCTGATAGAGAGACATGTGTTTCGAAATCCGAAACTATGAGGAATAGCGAAAAATACTCAAATAATCACTCTCGGACCCAATTTTGATGAAAACTAGAACATCATTAGATTTTTTTACAAGGTGTATACAGACTCTTCACGAAGCCGTCAACCAAGCATTCTGTACATCAAACTAAGTAACTCTACGCAAAAATTATTGCTGGGAAACGACTTTTTTTTTGGTGTGAAAAATCACGTTTTACTGTAAAACTCAATATAACGCACTCAAAACTTAGTGCTGATTCATGTTTTGAATAGTAAACGGGTCATAGAGTTAATTAAAGTAAAGTTAAAACCTTTAAAAGTGGTATTTAAAAAAAAACTTGTGAAAAAAGTGGAACTTTGACCTCCAGTATCTCGGTAACTAGAAGGAATGGTCCAGAACAAAAAAATGGTCGCAATAGCGGGGAGAACAAGTGCCTTTCGGCTTCGTTAAGGGTCTATTTACACCCTTTATGTGTCTCACAAGCCTTTATCCCTTTCATTACAACATCATTTCCTTCCAAATGCGTCCTTTTAATATTACTAATCCCACGATAGTTCCACCAATGCCCGGTAATCCTCACCATAGCACGAAGTTTGTAATGACTGCTTCGAGGACAGTCGTGTCGTCAAGTGTTCGTAATTACTGCTTTGTGGTCGGTTGCTGAGTCTAATTGTAACATGAATATACAACACACCCTGGGTAGTCGGGCTGGCGATCTTGCTGACTGAGTTCGCTATTACAGGTTGATCGTTTTATGACGTCATGTGCTTTTAGAGGAGAGAAGCTCGTGGCTAAATTATAACAACCACTCGGGTCGGTCTTTAGGTTAAGCCGCGCATGTTTAGGTTGGTCCGTGGATGGGTGACCACCCATTAAATACTGAGTTTCCTTCGTGCTTCGAAAACCACGTGGTGTCGTTGGTTCCGGCTGTCATTTGTAGCTCTTTGACAGTCATAGGTAGTCAGTGGCCCGAAGGTCTGACAATTATTCTTATCAAAGGGTCTCGTATTACCCCGTACTACCTAACTGGGTTGTGAAGGCAGTCGCTCCATGTAAAATACTGGTATTCAGCTGCATCCGGTTAGACTGGAAGCCGACCCCAGCATAGTTGGTAAAAGGCAGATGATGGAGAGCGCCTACCTGGGTTTGAACATACAAGCCTAGGTTCGAACTTACTTACCAACATCTGCATAGCCTTTTCCCAACTATGTTGGGGTCGGAGGCTATGCAAATGACACTAAGAAGAAGATTATCACTCAATTCCTTAACGTTCTACCCTCAATCTCCTCTCCAAGACAATTTCGCGCATCCTTGATTCAAAACCACCTTCTCTTAAGCTTTCACCATTTTTTCTTCTAAATAGGAAATTACGAAGGTCCATAACGATTCCATTAAACGACCCAAAGACAAAGGTCGTTTTGGAACGGAAGACTAGTTAGCCGATAAGTGTTCAAGTGCAATGCAATATAAACTCAATGCTTTTAACAGAACGGTCTGTTTTCCAACTTTGATTTTGTGATTACATTTTGGTAAGAGTTTTTGGGGTGGGGTTACAGTGTTTGTAAGCTAGTTTTGATTAATTGAAATTCTATTATTAAAGTTGTTTTTAATGTAAGCTTGACAGAGGAAAATACCAATAGAAAAGCATGTTACAGGCTGTATAAGATAAGATTAATCTAACGGCTCTTATATTTATTGCAATCGGTTGAGTAGTTCAAGCTAAAAAGAATACCACACATACCAACATAGACCAGATAATTCCATCCCCATTTATCATGATAGGCAATTTTGAACGGCAGTGGCTGAGCGATTGACTGCTGCGCTGCGTGTCACGGGTTCGATTCCCGCACGGAACAAATATTTGTATGGCCTACAGGTAGTTGTTCCGGGTCTGATTGTTTGTGTATGTGAGTTTAAATGTTTGTAAACGCACCCGCGATACAGGAGACATTCCTTATGTGAAGAACCGTTTAATTTAAAATTACATCACTCCTGTGGTTCTTGAGATGTACCTAATTAAACACCCTCATTCAATTTAATTAAAAAATCATTTAAATGAAGATCAGGACAGGACCAAAAATGTATTTATATGACCACCCAAATAGTGATCTAAAGAGCTATTTCAAGACCTACAATTTATTTTGATCACAAAAGCACATAACCAACATTGCAAACAGTAATAACTATGCACGTTTATCACGTAAAAGAAAACATGTATCTCTATCAAAAACAAACACAAAACTTGGCCCATTTAAACATGATTTACAAGAGGAAAAATGTATAATATTTCACTCGTATTTCTCCTAAAAAGCAAACAGCGTCAAAAAAGATGCAACTTCTTGTCAAACTTGTTATCATCCGTGTGTCCCCAACCATTCTAAGGAACAATATGGCTGACAACGAAGAAATAAATGACGCAAAAATAAAAATAACTTTTAACAGGAAAATGTGAGACCAGAAAATTACACTAACTTTTATTAGTTCCCCAAGCTATAATTTATACTTCAAATTATCACGATGAAAACTGTTTATTGTACGTACAAGTTTTTCGTCTTTGCACCCCTAATTTCCCCTCTTTTTACCCCTACTTGACCCTATAAATGTTGCTTATAAAGCCTACTGGGGTAAGAATGTATTGTTTAAGTTTTGCTTAAGTGCAATGAAACGCTGTGTGGTATGAAAAGCTTGTGTTTTAAGTTTCTATGGGTTGTTTGCTTGACGTTTTCAATGATTTACGGGGAGTAGAGATGGAGGAGTTATTTGTAGGTAATTTTATTAATGTGAAGAAAAATTTAATATTTGGCTTTAGGCCTTTCACTTTAATAAAGCTTTTATAAATTCTTCTCATTTTCAAGTTTATCTCAACCAGCTCCTTCTTCATAGCGTATCGATGGCAAAAAGTTCAAATGTTATGTTTAGCCCAAAACTGAGCCACGTGAAACCGTGAACGTGCTCACTGATGCAGTAATAAAAAATAAATAAAATCTTTATTGACAAGTGATTGCTCAAACGTCAGTGTAGCCCTGGCTCTTGTACTAAGATTTCCTGTATCACAGGCCTCTCAATTTACAGAGAACATATAAAAAACGATAGACAAAAAAAAAAGATACATTATAGATATGGCATGCATTAAAAGTGTTTATAAACATAAAAGAGAGTAAAAAATTAAAATTTGAAAATAATATGGGAGTATACATTTTATAAATTAAATAACGTTAGGTTAGCAGTAAGCAGATCATCAGATGCGCAGATGATAGGCATGCGGTGCAAGGAAGGTGGGCCATTGTCTTTGGGGAGACGCTGCATACGCAGTTGAGGTCTGAGCCGATCACCACGATGGCAAATATAAATTGAATTGCTTTGTTCCGAATTTATGAAAAATACCCCTAAAGTTAAGAATGAATTAGGCTACAGCTAATCGTTTAACATAATTGTATAAACTATCCGCAATTGTGCTAATAGAATGAGCAATATTGTAAAATAACTGTAAATCAATTTTCGTGTAAAATAAAGTCATCATCACCAGCCGAGCCTTTTCCCAACTGTGTTAGGATCGGCTTCCAGTCTAACCGCATACAGCTGAATACCAGTATTTTACATGGAGCGACTGCCTAACTGACCTCCACAACCCAGTTAGCACTGGTTAATACGATACCCCTTGGTAAGACTGGTTGTCAGACTTTCGGGCTACTGACTACCTACCAAAGATCTTCAAACGACAGCCGGCACCAACGGCTTAGGCGGCTGGTATAAAAAAGTAGGTACCTGCCTTTACTAAATCTTTCTATCTACTCGCCCTCACTGTGGCCCCACCTCACAGTTTTTATTAGAACGTCTTAGAGCTGTATCTAACTGTTATTCGTGAAGCGAGTGATTTTGTGGCAGACTGCCTATTGACATGGCGTATAAAACATTGTACAGATATACCTAAGTGTATACCGAAGACAGGGAGGAAGATCGAAGAAACGATGGATTGTTTATATGAAACAAATGGGGGTGAATATTGAGATTAGTCGGAGAACTGATGACCATTGGGGTAGACGTGTTCTAGAGTGGAGACCGCGAATCCGAAAACGTAAGGTGTGACGCCCTCACGCGAGCGTGGAGCGACGATCTTCGCAGGGTGGCTGGGTGGCAACTGGATGAGAATTGCTGAGAATAAAGTTGATTGAAGATGGCTATGTCCAACAGTGGAATGCTGTAGGCTGATGATGATTGAGATGACAGCTGGTTGAGATGTATTGAAGAAGACATCTTCTTCCATATCGATGGTACGCCTGATGAAATCACTTGGTCCCAGTAGGTGGTCGTGGTAATCACGTCTGTGGTGTTTTTCTGACGTATAAAGTGTAGGTGTACGGACACTATGGGTATGCCAGCAAATGTACCATGGCCTTTAGTGACGAGAAGTCTCTAATATCTCTTTGCTAAATGATGTTTGAAGAGCCTAGCCTACTAAGGAGCGCAAGCGATGGAGAAGAGGACAGGTGGGATGCCTGGTGGAGCAGACCAGTTCCTGAGAGGAGCATTGGACTCCACCCGGGTAGTCGGACCTACGAATTTCAAAAGGAAGAAGACTGGACGCCGAAGTTAGTAGACCGAGTGTTTTGACGAAACTTTGGAGCGGCCTAAGACCAGCAGTAGTTTGCAATAGACTGAGTTGATTGGTTGATGATGAAAAATCTGAAGCATGGAAGTAAAGCACACCTATTCGTGTTCTGACCACAACAATCACTGTTTAACCTCACTTATTGATTGGTTTAGGCTATTATTGAGCCATGAGCCCCTTAAAACTCCTATTATATAGTCAATATCGCTAACCGAACCGAGGTAAGCAGAACAATTTTAACGCAACATTAGGCATTATTAACGATAGCAGTATAAAAAGAATTGTTAGCATATTCCCTTTTATAGTTATTGAATTGAGTTTTATGCTGACTTTGGTTTTTAGCGGTGATACTACTCTTATATTTATCGGTTCGTATAGAACAGGTAAATGCTAAATATGGGCTTCCTAATGGAATAATACACTATTCTAAGTTCCATATATGTAAACATGTGGATGCTTTTAGAACAACAACCTTAATTATACACACATAGAGTTCAGTATACGCTACATCATATATTTTTAGAACTATTCCAATAGTACCGGTCATTCTTTAATCTACATAATTAACAGTAGCATAAGGAGCTCGTGGCTAAATAATAACAGCCGATCGGATCGATCTTTAGGTTAAGCCGTGCTTGTCTAAGTTGGTCCGTGAATGGCTGACCACCAATAAATACCGGGTTTCCTCCGTGCCTCGGAAAGCACGTTAAGCCGTTGGTCCCGGCTGACATTTATAGATCTTTAACAGTCGTTACAGATAGTAGCCCGGAAGTCTGGCAAACTGTCTTACCAAGGGTTATCGTATTACCCAGTACTAACTGGGTTGTGGAGATCAGATAGGCAGTCGCTCCATGTAAAATACTGGTTTTCAGCTGCATCCGGTAAGACAGGAAGCCGATCCCAATGAATTTGGGTAAAGGCTAGGCAGATGATAAAATTGATATTCGTTGACGTAGAAATACAGATGGAGACCAGGATTTTAATAACGAATAAATAAATCACCATATTCGTCATGAAGCTGGGTGCAGACCTCATCATCATCTATGATACAAAGGAATATCTACTAGATAGTGTTTTAATATCATCGGAAGAACAGAGATACGGCAAAGCATCACCATTATGTGGTCGAAGTTCCACGGACCCGAGCAAAGCGCTATGCTTCCACACATTTATTGTGCCACCACTCTGTGGAATTCATTGTGGGCTTCTGTTACCCGATCATTATAATCTAGATCTTTTCAAAGTTCGAGTGAATCGGTTTCTTCTAGGCAAGCGTGCTCTTTGCCGTGCACACTTGCACAGCGAGGCTCAGGGGAGAACTCTGTATAGTTGCCCCAGGGATGTGCCTTAACAGGCCTTGCACAGAGGGGGCTCCGGACAGGTCTTTTAAGAGGAAAAGGTCCTCTCATGTGTGGATGGTGACCATCGGGGTGGTTTTAATGCGGTAAAAATCCCACACTCCCCGGTCTTATCCCCAAAGACCGGTCGCCTTTTGAAGGTTTCCCCCCGAAAACAAAAAAAAGGGCAAGCGTGCTCCACCCTAGGCCGCGTCATCGCTTTACATCAGGCGAGTTGTGGCCAAACGCAAGCCTACTTAGTATAAAAAAAAAACTACTGCTGATCTGACGTCCACAATCCATCCAGTTACTTAGTAATCATCATCATCATCATCCACAGCCCGACTTCACCCACTGCTGGGTATAGGCCTCTCTTAGTTTGTGCCAAGCTCCACGGTCTTGTGCCAGCCTCATCCAAGATATTCCCGCCATGGCAACAATATCCGACCACGACCAACACTTCTGTTTCCATTTCTTGGACGCCACTCGGTCACAGCTTTACTCCACCTGCCATCACCACACCTTGCTATGTGTCCTGCCCAACTCCATTTGAGTTCCATAACGAAATTGGTCGCGAAATTTTTCTAAGTATTTTTTTCATAGTGCCCCCAAGACGACATTCTGACCTGAATTTCATTCATTTAAGACAAAAATCTATCCACATATATGTTTTATTACACTTGGTAAATGTTTCTTTCCGAGTATGAGTGAAAATATTATGGTAATTATATTTAGGGATAAAAGCGTTATGATAAAAAAACAGTAGGAGTTTAAATATATTTACATTAATGATATTATTAATTACAATTTTCGGAAACATGAGTGTTATGAACATCGCCGGTAGCACTACAAATAGTATGAATGAAAACTTTAGGATGAAAAATTCTAGGAAGAGTGATCATTCGGATTACAAATCATGTGGAAGAACAATTTCGGGTAAAGTACTTTAGGTGAGCCAATATGGACCTCTCCGGATTTCGACGTTTGGAACTCGGTCTATTAGTAACTTGGTAATACCCCATGGTTATCAGACTTTGCGGCTATTTTAATAATCAACCGCTATTCAACCTTAAAAACCCAAAAAAAAGGAGAAACGATACAAAAAAAGGACTCAATAAAAGGCAATTGTAACCTAAAGAATGCGATAAGGTCGCGCACCAAACCTAGTATGCAATAAATAAAAATAAAATCCCTCACCGGGGAGGGTTAGCAAAAAAATACTTTATTAAAGACAATCGTACTAATGCAACGCAAAGGCGAGCTTTTTTCTACGTTGAATAAAAACAGGGATCTTTTTCTCTAAGTGGTAAGGTTAGCAAAACAATCTGTTAATTTCTTTTTTTTTTTCTTTTGCTACTAGAATTGTTAATTAATCGGATACAGAAAGTAAGTGGTTTCTAACGGTTTTATTTTAAGTTGTAGTTTTTTTTTCTATCTGGTAGTGAATGCAGTTTGTAACATAATTAAAAAGCTTTGGAAACTACTTGGTGATTTTATACTATTTGTTGGTTTAACATGTCTTACATTAATTAAAAGAACTTGTCTGTGGTTAGCAAGCGCCTTTCTACTTTAAAAGCAAGCTAACTTAACTACGTATTTATTTTTATCTAAATTTAAATAATGCATTACTTATTGCGTGGTTCCTCTGTGGTGGAGGCAACCGTAGAAATCGTAAGATATGGGTAAGATTGTAATAATGACCACGTAAAAAAAACTGCTCAGATATTACGGATGGCTAAAAAACATTGTCTTGTGAATCGAACAATTGCTTGAGCAATCTTTTAATTCTCGTTTATTCATTTACATACACATTTTACATATTTTTAAATATTTCTTAAAAAAAACCATACAAAAAACATTTAAAAATCCAAGCTACCAGTGCTTAGGGCTCCAGAGACAGGAACCTCCTCACAATGCGAGACATTCAATAAAATATTAGAAACTAGAATTGAAGAGTTTAATATTCTTTCGGTTTTATAATTATTGGTGTAATTATACCTATGTAAAAGGCTCGAAAGCTTTAAGTATGAGCAAAGTAGTTTTTATAGTTTTATCATCAATACAATTTCGTGATTTAAGAACGCCTTTTCCAAAAACTACGCTACCTATTTTATTACATCACTAAGGACGCGTGTTGGTCGCAGACAGTCCAACATCATTAAATAAGAAACTTTGACCATTATCATTGCCCAAAGTATGTTCGTGTTCGACCTAGGCTCGGATTTCGGCCTAACTAGTTCTATCAGAATATATCTGTCCCTCATTGTGCGAAGAAAACTTTGTACATAACTAAAATTAGGTCCAAACTATAGGCGAAATTTGAACGTGGTTGAAAACTAAGTACTAAATAAGGCTTTAGTCGCACATCCGAAGAGGAAACGACTAGTTATCGACAATTGTTTCGCTCAAACAACGTACTAGAGATTGTAGGTCCCATATAAGTAACAGAGATATATATTACATATTAGCTGTTGCCTGCAAACGTCGTGCGCGTGAAATTATGAAAAAAAAATACTTGCCTATTTGATTGTTAACAATTTTATGGGTTTTAATTTTTTTGCACGGCATCTTAAGTTTTTTTTTTCAATACTTATTATCCTAAGTTACTCCATATAATATTAGCTATCTGCCAGTATAAGTTCCGTCAAAATTGGTCCAGCTGTTTCGGAGATTAGCCGAAACAAACAGACGGACAATTTTTTTGTTTGTTAGTACCGTATAAACGTTCAGTATGCGTTCAGTAAAAAGCGGCTTGAAAGTGCAAAGTAACTTTCGGAAGTCGGTGGCAAAAGAAAGTGAATCAAATAAATGAAAGTCACCGTCTTCCGTAGCTAAAGTAAGTTTACACTTTTTAGGGTTTTTTTGGAAGTCAGCTATTTTCTTTTGCTGTTAAGCTCCTTGCTTTTCGCTAATCGCTGGCGGCAGCACCCGTGCTTATCTAAGCTTCACTAATAACTGAATATTGTGCGCGTGTCGATAGTTAGCGATAATTATCGTAGTTTTATCGATGAGAATCGAACTATTCTTCAGAGGGTTTTGCTAGTAACTCTCCGGCAAATAATTTATTGTTAAACAATTGAAACTAATTATTTCTATTTAACCCTTTCGCGGACGGTACTCGATCACGTGGTATATGTAGAATGACACATCAATTCTTCGTACAAAATGGTTAGACGTTTATTGACGTCGAGTCTTATTTTTTCAATACATTTGGCCAATAGCGGCACTATCGTTATCTAACGTCAACGTTTATAGACGCTCAGTCATTGCCTGTACAGCAGGTCATTCTCATTGGTCTACAACGTTTATTGACGTCGAACGTCTGCAAACGCGGGGGCGTATCATGGCGTCGTGCGTATTCTACGTACCACCAGCGCACGAGCAGGACGTCTTCTTTTTGGAGCACCAAAAATCATATGTAATGTGACAGAACAACTTTGAAATTTTCATGCGTTGTGGCGGAAAGACGTAGCTAGTACAATTTTGTATGGCGAGTCAACGTGAGTATACGGTCTGCTTAAAACAAGTAAATTAAAATAGACGTGGTAGTACGTTCTGTCACCACTCGTAGCTGTCTTGGAACGTATATACACGCCACCGCCCATGAAAGGGTTAAAAGATCTTACAAAAATCTATTTGTCATTTTAAATGTAAGTACCGGCTTTTCAAATTACATCTTTGAATAAAAAGGATTTCGTATTTGGTGAAATTAACATTATTACATTTAGTTTCCTGTTTTAGACAGTTTTCAGTTTATTTTATGTTTTTTTTTCTAAAATCATGTAATCCACTTACTTAGCCATAACTGGTGGAGTATAGGTGTACTAAAAGCAGCCTTACCCTTCAGGGATATCAAGCGTGATGATGTCGTTCATACCCAGATTCAAAAGCTTAAAAAAAATCGTCAAAAAAAAAAAAAAAAACTTTCGTAACGTTTTTTCTGCTATCGCTACTTTCGCAGAGAGCGACATAATTCGTGGAATCAATGAGCGGATCCCCATGAAAGTAATGCAGTTATCTTGTAGCTCAGCCTCTCTGGGGCAGACTGATTAACTGGACTGCTTACCCCCTGTACAGGACCGGCATTCAATTTTAGATTGAAACGAGGATTTTTTGAGTATTGGGAATAGGTAACTGGATTTGTGGTTTCTGTTTGTCTGTCATCGGGCTAATGTTATTGTGATAAACGAGTATTTTCTCTTGTTATTGAGAGGTTGATATTATATGTGTCGGATTGTCCGGATTTATTCGGTTAGACTCGGATATTATTTATTTATTAAAACTTTATCATCATCTGCCTAGCGTTTTCCCAACTATATTGGGGTCGGCTTCCAGTCTAACCGGTGGCAGCTGAATACCAGTATTTTACATGGAGCGACTGCCTATCTGACCTCCACAACCCAGTTAGTACTGGGTAATACGATACCCTTTGGTAAGACTGGTTGTCAGACTTTTTGGGCCTCTGACTACCTGACGACTGTCAAAGATCTACAAATGACAGCCGGGACCAACGGCTTAGCGTGCTTTCCGAGGCACGGAGGAAACTCGGTATGTAATGGGTGGTCACCCATCCACAGACCAACCTAGGCAAGCACGGCTTAACCTAAAGATCGACCCGAGCGGCTGTTATTATTTAGCCACGAGCTCCTCCTATTTATTAAAACTTTATGCATAAGTAAAAACTGTACAAAGGCGGACTTAATGCCTTGGGCATTTTCTAACAGTGTACCTTAGGTTGATGCAGAGACAATACACAGTAGGCAGAATGCATTATGTGGGCAGAAGATGGGTTTTGTTTTACGAAAACATATTGGGTGCGATACACTGTTTTTATTAAACTAACAAATTACTTGAAATTACAATATAACACAGTAACTCTGGGCTCAATGAATCGGGTAATCTTCCGGGACGTCTCAACTCCGCTGCGATCAGACACTGCATGCCCTTCTCGCTACGAGCTTAAAACATCACGACTTTGTAGAAGCACTATAGGTGTGGGTAGAGTGGTAAGTTGCGATTCATTTTTATGTCCATACTAATGACCGGATCTGACATGCACCATATCTACCTACATACATAATATCACGCTGGTAATCCCCGAAAGGTTAGGCATAGATGTACCTCATATTACACCCATATTTCGACAGTTATATTTGAATCCCATGTAATAGGGGGCGAGCTGTTTGCCAACAAATCCAAATTCCGTGTCTGCTACTGAGAAATTCCAGATGGAACAGCGCAAAATCACGTTGCCCGACCTGAGAATCAAAACTAGGACTTCATGCTCAGCTGTAGCGCTTGCGACCACTAAACCAACCAGTCAAGAACACAAAAGAAGAAGAAGAAGAGACAAAAAGACAAGAAAAAACTCAATAATCACCTTGAACAACAAAATATGCTACTACCCGCTTGCCCGCCATCATGTGCTACGAAACCGTAGCAAGCGTAGAGGCTACAGCTACGGCGTAGCAGTTTCGTAGACCTTGATCGGTGTAGACCTAAACCACTTCTGATAGCAATCATTTGCTGTATGATAAGACTATGCATTATCTCTCTGTTTCGCCTAGTAATTTCGGTGGGCATACAAAATGATATAGTAATCAGCTTGCGGTATGTAAACGGAGATGTTATTAAACGTAAACATTGTGTTTTACTCGTCAACGGGGCGGTAATAGGTTTCGGAGGTACGAGGAGAAATTTCTTTGTTAGTCTCGTTGAAATGAGTAATATGATCACCCTGAGACTGTTCGTCAGTATAGTGAAATAATTGGAATTACGTTGTATTTGTGAAGTGGTGGGCCATTGGTAATTTTTTATTTTTGACCAACTTATGCAGTATACACCACATAATTATACAAGTTATTGGTAGAACATAAAAATCGAGTTGAACTTCATAAAATCGGTCAGAATTTGAATAAAAAAATATATATTCAGAAGTTTCAACACTAAACCACCAAGGCAGTCAAAACCTCGAAAGTAACAAACAATCTCATTTTCCATGATCATCAGGTTGTGCAAAATAATGCCACATCAAAATAACAACACGCTCCCCGTCAGCATATTGTGCCGGTTTTCAGTACAATATGGAATTAAGATTGTGATACCCCACTGATTACAAACTGAAATGATATGTGTATTACACTGGTGTTTATCTGCTATGATTACTATCGTTTATTTTATGATTGCTTTTGGGACTAATAGTTTTGATGTTGACATAGTCGTGAGATAAATTGTTATCAATAAAATACTTTTTTGTAAAAAAAAAATAACTTGGCCTTCAAAAAAAGAACTGAAAAGTGGAAAATAAGTTTACTTTCGGAAATCGGTGGCAAAAAATTCAATGAACGAAAGAACGGCGTGCCTGCGCCGCGCCGCTCTTTTTTTTAAGGTTGGGAAATCATCAAATAACTCCTCCCGCTCTGGGTGGAGTGAGAGGGAGTGTCAGACTTTTACTGACTAAAACCCATCCATGTTCCTTCTTTGCCTTTTGTATTCCAGGGCCGCGGTATCGCTTTCGAACAGTCCCGCAGCCCCGGCAGGCATTGGCCCTTGCGGGCCCCTTCCTGGTTGCTGACATCTCTTTCAGGCGCGCGTGGAACACGAACGCGCCGTCGACACGGCCTGTCGTCATAAGACGGACGGACGGTGAGCTAAACCATTACTCACCGTCCACAGGCCCGGGCGCCGCGCCGCTTGAGTGTAATTCACGACACGTCGCCTACGTACATTTTGTATGAAAACGTTTTTGTGCGGCATCATGCCTGCGCTGCGCCTTCACCGTACGCCTTTTCTGTGTAATTCGCGCCTTATGCAACGCAAAATAAAGTGCCAAACAAATTAAGTCCCCCGAGTAAACTACCACAAAAACATCAAACAATAAAATAATTAACACAAATGTGTCCCAAAAATGATTAAATTGTTCGTTTAATTTGCGTTCATAATCGAAAATTGATTGGTAATTAATATTTAATATGAATGTCTGCGTAAAGTTTGTCTGTCTGTCCGTCTGTCCGTCCTGGGTGGCAATTTACAACGATGGATGGTAATTGATTGAGTGCTGCTGTTATAAAGGGAATTTAATCGGTTTTTGATGATGTAAATAATTAAGTTTATTGTAGAAATGTTTGTAAGTCAATTGTGGTAGTATAAAATAAATAAAGTCAGGCTATAATTGTCTTACTGGGGTGAGGAATAATGAAGGAATAGGCATTGATGACCACACTTAATGGTCTATCTTATTGTCAAGATGTTTACAAACTTGTATAATCCATGTCCATACTAATATTATAAATGTAAAATTTTGTTCCCTTCAAAATGGTTGAGTTGAATGGTGCTGATCCATGCGTCATGTTCGTGAACGGGCACTGCCAGTAGGGACTGGTCATCTCTCAGCTGCCACGGTTTATTTTTATTTTTGAACTGTATATTATGATCTTTTTACTCTGGACGCTCTTAGCTTGCACGTCTTTATACATCGTTCTCACATAAATGTATAATATCCACATGAATGATGTAACCAAGATTTTGTAACAATACTTTGATTGAAAAGAGTGTCCATGGAGTTTCTTGCCCATTCTTCTCCATAGAGATCTACGCCTTGGAATGGGCAACTACAGTACTTTCACAAGTTATTATGCCTTGTGTCTGTGACTGTAGCTTCGCTCTTTGTTTTTTTCTGTGACTTTCAAAAGTGCCTGTAATGGTCTAATTGAAATAAATGCTTTGAATTTGAATTTGAATGCGAGTAAGTTTGTTTGTTTGTTTGTTACCTTTTCATGCCTAAACCAAGTGGGTCCAGTGCGCGTTGGTAGATTTTCCCATTTTAGAATTTTTGGTTCTAGGACCTTAGGTTCCATGTGGTGTTTTACATGCTGGTTTCCTGTACCGAAGATGTTATTTTGACACACAACATAAGTAGGTTATAAAATAATGAAACCCGGGCATCAAACATTAGCTAAGCTTTATTATTTGTAACTAATTAACCAAATACAAATTAATATTCATGTTAAATACTTTTCTATTAATCAGTGACTATTTGCTATTCTGGAATAGAAAATAAAGTGAATACAGGGTGATTCGTAATTGGGTGCTTTCCTTGAATTGGGTGATACTAGACCAAATTTGCAAGCCAGTCTAGGCTGTCACAGATTTCTCACAAAAACTTTGAAATGATTTTTCCAAAACAACCCAGTTTGGATTCCAAATAATCGGTTCACAATACGCTATTTGACATCATCGAAAAAAACAAAAATATTTAGTCCGTCAGTTAGATCACCAAAAAATGTAGGACACGTATTTTTTCTTTTATTACATAATCAAAAAATGACTCAAGGGAGGGGGTTCAAGAGAGGGGGCTTGTGACGTCACTGGACAGTAAAAAGTATCAGAAATTGTGACGTCACGCGAGATTGCAACGCGCTGTATCGTGGTAATTTTTCGTTTACATGACAATTACATTTCGCAAGTTATTTTTAAATCCCAGTGACAGCCGAGCTTACTGCCATCGCCAACGTAAAAATGAGATTACGGGCTGCTACTGAGCTTATCAAGTGTAACCATAATATTTTAGGTATAAATAAAATATGATGCCAATAAACAATATTAAAAGTTAGTTAAACAATATTTGACTGGTCTTTCTTTCTCAAATATTGTCAATGAACCGAGACATTTAACTGATCCAACCGAAACACAGGAAGATCTAAACCGTGACGAAACCACTTACAAAATAATGAAAATTGAAAGCTTTAAAATCGGCGAAATTGACTGTAGTACAGAATCAAATTAGAGAGAAGTTTTCGCAAGAATGACCTTCAAAAGACCTACGACCAATTTGGCGATACTGAAGTTATATAAAATAATAAATTTAAGTAAAATGGAGAGGCTTAGAGGACGCCATAGCTCTGGTGATAGTCTCTGTTAATTAAAATGTTACATTAATTAATTTTTACCCGATTGTGAAGCTAAAAGGAAAGTTATGATTAAATGAAGTTTGTGCCATTTTGGGAAATTATTTTGATTTTGTACTGAAGTAGAAAGGCTTCCCATTCTTTATTGGTTCACAGATTTACAGCCCATCTGATGGTAAGTGATAACAGTATACATAGACGACAAAAACAATTCTGGAACTGAAATTAAAATACAAACATAACATCAAGCTGTAATCCCAATAGGTTAAGCAGAGTACCTATAATACAGGGAGTAAACGGACCCTTCATGAAGCCGCCAACTAAGCATTCTGTACATCCAACTAAGTAACTTTACGCAAAAATGAAGCAAGCTGATGTGTTTAAAACAACAACGTTACAAGTCAAGGACTTTAAAGAACAAAAACGTAGTCTTTTTGTATAGTAACTTGTTTGTATAGTAACTAAATAGTGCTTATGATGTCACAGTAGGTAGTCAAAAAATGGCATGCTTGGTTTTCATACGGATCGTGATACTTGCGTTATCTATGTATATCTGTCACCGGAAGATAACAAGATCCGCAAGTTTATAAATTTCATAGGAATTTTTTAGGATTTTTTTAGGAAATTTGGAATTTTTTAGGAAATTTTTTAGGAAACTTGCGCATCTTGTTATCTTCCGGTGACATATCTATATCTGTGGTCATAGTTTTTTTTTGTACACACCAATATCCAAACCATTCTATTTTCGCTAACTCACCTCGAAATCGTGGTGTTGATGAATACGCTCTCAGAAATAAATGCGCATAAAAATGGCGGGCATAAACAGCTGATTTCGGATTCCGTTTTCCGCGTATACGTTTCAAGCAAATCGAGAGATTTTCAGATTCGCTTCGGGATACACACTTATCATCAGGATTGGTTCCTTGTAAGGTGGCTTATTTGATATACAATTTCTGAGGTTTTTTTTCTCGGTCGACGTTGTAAAATAACGCGCAATTATTTTATGGATGAGACAGGTTTGTGTTTAAGTCCCATGTAAACGGGGGCGAGCCTGTTGCCATCAACCGAGCAAAACCCCAATTAAACTTTGCCCGATCTGGGAATCTAACCCAGAACCTCATGCTTAGCCAGTCGCGCTTGCAATCACTAGATCAATGAGGCAGTACTATCTAAATGAACCGTAATGGCCAAGTGATAAGGTGTCACATGTCTACGAACGTTTAAAATTAAATATATGAAGGGTAGATGTCACATACATCTACCCACCAGCATTGGGCCGGCCTGGTAGATTACGGCCCGATCCCTCTCAAAAGGTGGTCCGTGTCCCATCAGTGGGAATATGGCTTCTTATGCTATAATGTATGTATCTATATCTACTCAGGTGCTGATTCATTAATGACTCAGCCCTGGAGTATAAATTGGTGCTGTTCCACAAACGATGGGGCACTTAATATCGTGTCCTGTTGTTTGTTCACTACAGGAACTGATGGACGCTACCGAAAGCGCCAAACTAGTAGCTGAGTTCTGGGCCGACACAATTTAGATTGCCATCGACACGCTTACAAGAAGAAGGTCTCTATCTCAACAAGCTGAACTTTTTCCATATCTTGACGAGCCATATTTACGACCGTAAGCACACCACACATTAATTATTGATTATTACGTACGTATTTGGACAACAATTATTATAATTAATAGAAAATAAATAATCTATTAATGAGTGTTATACAAATTATTGACCACATATTTAAACACCGACTCACATTGTAAATTAAATGAGGTATAATTAATTAATGGCATAAGTTTAATATTGTTTAATATTATTGAAAATGAACGTGGTTGGTTTAGTTTATTTCCCTACCCACTACACCGTACCATACTAAGACCGTGCTGTGAACGTATTAGGCAAAAAAAACCTTCTTTATATTGAAAAATATGAGATTTTGCCCTTTATCGACGTGGATTCGGTGTGAGTCGGTCAGAAAGAGCTTTTTGTCTATGCAGTAAAAGCGAAAAAAAGTCATTCAACTCATTTCGGTTCAGAAGTCGTGACACCACACCGAACTAAACGCAACAAAATGTAGCGATACGTGATCGGCTTAGGGCGATTCCTAGTCGATATGTTTGGTCACACCCAAAACATCCCTACAAACTTCCTTATGGCATAAGTTTATGTCTAAACACTCAACACCATTCAAAATCAGCATCTGTTGTTCACCCCCTCACAACCTAGAACTTCCCCAATATTTTACAACAAAATGACCTAAACCTCTTGCAGAACAGTATTTATTAAAGCCATCTAGCAATCTAGGGCTCAACTTACGCGTTCTAGCTTGATGGGCATTAAAGTCTTGCCGGCTGAAAGTACTGTCCCGGAAATTTATACTACGACCACCCCCTTTTCACCCCGTTTCACCCCTTTAACTCTGACGTCATGGCTTGTGAACTACTGAACTATTTTAGCCAAGGTACTGTTGGTAGGAATTCTGTTTCATTTGCTTGGGAAATTGTAAAAAGGGGTTGAATTTTCAAAGACATTGTTTTCAACTTCAATTTGTGCTTGTTCGCGACTAAAACTATCGAATCATATTTGCATTCGTGTCGATTCATGATTCTTTATTCAGAATGTTTCCAGCAATGTTGGTAGGTCATCGTCACCTGCCTAGCCTCTTCCCAACTATGTTGGGGTCGGCTTCCAGTCTAACCGGATACAGCTGAATACCAGTATTTTACATGGAGCGACTGATCTGACCTCAACAACCCAGTTAGTACTGGGTAATACGATGCCCCTAGGTAAGAAAGTCAAACTTTTGGGCCACGACTACCTTGTAACGACTGTCAAAGATCTACAAATGACAGTCAGTACCAACGGCTTGACGTGCTTTCCGAGGCACGGAGGAAACTCGGTATGTAATGGGTGGTCATCCATCCACAGACCAACCTAGGCAAGCGCTACTTCACCCAAGCGGATGTTGATAACAAGGCAAATAGCTTACCATAAGTAAAACAAATTAAAACAAAATTAAAAAGTCGAATTGACACAGCCCATCGTAAGCCACATTCAGCCTGTAATTTCAAAATAAAGGGTTTTTCAAAAACCAATTTTCTGTATAAACACCGGTTTGTGATCCGACTGGGTTATTTATTATTTAAATATTATCCTTAACCATCCGTTGGTGGACCCTAATTGAAAAGCCGTTTCGTAGGGCCGCCATAGGGAAGATGGGCAGGAAGGGGAAGGAAAGGGATTAGGAGTGAAGATTATAAAGGATTGTACTTATAACTGTTTTGAACAAATTAATATTGGGCTGTAATTGTGTCATCAGAAGTGGGATGTGCGGAGAGGGAACAAGACAGTATTGAACTGGCGTGGGCGCCATTTTGGCGATTTCAATCAGGGATGAAACGCATGTGACTAAAAGATTAATGGACATGAATGCTGATGGAGGGAGAGGAAGGCCAAAGAAAAGATGGATAGATTGTGTGAGGAATGATATGAAAGAGAAAGGAGTAATTGATGCCGTGACGTCTGACAGGGGAGAATGGAAGAAGAAAACGTGTTGCTCAGACCCCAAGTAGAATGGGACAAGGGCAGGAACATGATGATGACATACAGTTTACATTACCATATTCTATTTTATACTAGATTTACGCCCACATAAAAACATACTCTATGGCATTTGGAAGTAGTGCAACTTTTTCATCAGCGGAAGAATTTTTGAAATTGGATGAGTAGTTTTAGAGAATACCTCATACATTCAAGCTAACAAACTGTACCTCTTTATAATATTTATATTTCATACTACTGTAATTGTGAATTACATAAATTTTCAGTGATTTTGAACCCCACAGTGCCTCGTTGGTCTAGTGGTCGCAAACGCCACTGATGACCATGAAGTCGTGCCATCAACTCCTAGATCAAGCTAAGAATTGTAGGGTTTTTCCATCAGGAATTTCTCAGTATTCGGAGTCTGAATTTGTGCCTCGTTGATGGCAATAAGCTGGACCATACGCTCGACTTCAACATAACTGGCGAAACGTAGGTGTACTACAGGGTACAATGTGTACAACATCGTGAGGAAACCAGCATACCTGAGAGATATTTCTCGACGGCATGTAAAGCCAAGTCAGAGGCCCATGGGCGGCATAAAAACTCTGACACCAGGTTAGGCACTAACCACACGATAAACAACAACAACAAGGGTACAATTCTGCCTAAATCTTCAGAGATTACAGGCGTGACGTAATGTTAAGTTAAAAAGCATGTTTGTTTACAAAAACTTCTATATCCCTTTACTATAAACTCCGCGTTTCTTACATCAGTAGGTAGCCCCATTCCTCAGTAAACTTTACTCCATAGTTTTCGTCGCTCGTAACTTTTGTCCAAAATAAAACTTTCTTATATGTAACGTCAGCAACTTTGTGTAACTATGCCAAATTTTAACTTTGCAGGACAAACTCTTACAAAGGGAAGCATTTAATATGTGACAGATAAGTTGGGATGGGTGCAATATTGTACAGACGGCATTCTTTCTTTGGTGAATTAAGTTCTAACCTTACAGACAGAGGTGGGGCTGGGGCGTTTGCTGCCCCACTTTTCATCTCCAGCGAAGATACTAGGAGTGGTAAAGGGCGGCCATTTTCGAGGTCTGTCGTATGTATTTTGATGCTCAAAATGTCATCATCATCTGCCTTTTCCCCACTATGTTAGGGTCGTATTCCAGTCTAATCGTATGCAGTTGAGTAGTTTCGTGGAGCGACTGCCTATCTGACCTCCACAACCTAGTCTGTACTGGGTAATACGTTACCCCTTGGTAAGACAGTTTGTCAGACTTTCGGGTCACTGACTATCTGTCAAACATCTATAATTGACAGCCGGGACCAACGGCATAAATTATATAAATAATTATTTAAATAAATGACTTTTGATTTTGAGGATTACAAATAAGATGGGACTTTCTTTTTTTCAGTGTGGAAATAAGCAAGATTACATGGGGTTATCAACCACCATATTAACTAAATGAGTACCTAAATTATGTCACCTTTCAGTCATCATTTCGATTATTTTACTTTATTCTTCGATTGTCCCATAAAAAAAATATGATACTTGTACACGATAAACCTGAGTCTAGGTACTCATTTCTCTTATTTTATTATTTGAAGAACATAAACGGGATGTCTTCCACATTAATCATTTACGTGCACCGCTGGGTTTATTTGTACCCTTTTGGGGAAAGCTTAAGTTTACTGATGGGTAATAGGGTTACCTACTGATATAAGAAACCGGACTTTAAAGTAAAGGAATAGAGCAGTTTTTGTAAATAAACACGCTTTTAACTTTATATTACAACACGCATAAAATCTCCGAATGGTTAGGCAGAGGTGTGTAATAGTACACCCACATTTCGCCAGTTATGTTTAAGTCATATGTAAGGCGCGAGCCTATTAACATCTACCGGGCACAGATCCAGACTCCGTGGCTACTACTGAGAAATTCTTGATGGAAAACTCCAATAACAAAACTAATAATTTTATATCAATGCATTAAAATATGTCCTGAAGTCTTGATTTGTACCCAATCAGCATAGGTTCACGTCCTTTACATGTCTTAATTAACCTAACTAAACCTAATTTTCAAAATGGTTATAAAGAAATAACACCTCTGCTTACCTCTTGGGGCACATATAGTCGTAACTTTAAGTTAACCACTATGACTTTCCCACAAGCGACCAAAAAAACCAAACAAAACATATTTTCCTATCCCAAACATTGCTGAAACAATACATAAGACAATTGTACATACCCATCTACGTATATAACCTTTATATAGGTCCCGCTTTTAGTATAAAAGCCCTGAATGGTCCTTATGTACATTGTGAACCAGAAATAGCACTGTTCGTACCAACGAGTATGTCACCGTTGTGGTTTTCAATTCAGCGTGGATTGTAAACCACAGGGACTGGTGGTGTGTTCGATTTCTATGTCAAATTACCCGTTAAAGCTTGAAAGTGATAATAGAATACCTATCTGGTATATACGGGGTGTAAATGGACTCTTCACGAAGCCGTCAACCAAGCATTATGTACATCAAACTAAGTAACTTTACGCAAAAATTATTGCTGGGAAACGACTTTTTTTTTTGGGGTCAAAAATCAGTTTTTACGGAAGAATTCAGTGTAACGCACTCAAAACATTGTGATGATTAATGCATTGAATAGTACAGGGGTCGTGGAGGTATTCAAAAAAATGTGAAAAGTTGGAACTTTGGCCCCCAATATCTCAGTAACTAGAAAGTCATTGCGATCATTTTTTTCTAGACTATACATGGGAAGTACATTCTAGAAAAAATTGATCGCAATGACGGGGAGCACAAGTACCTTTTCGCTTCGTAAAGGATACTTTTACACCCATTATAGCTATCTTATGGATAGAACCTAGTCAGGTGAATGCAGTACGTGAATTAGGACCGGGCAGGTGAGTCAAACAATCCGTTGTTCGCCGCTGAGATAAAATGACATAATAACATGATTGCTTGCCAAAAGAGAAGAAACGATGTCATGACAGATCTAGGTTAAGATGGCGATGAGCTTATGCCCGCGGCTTCCCCCGCGAGGAGTTCGATAATTGTCCCACGGTATCGTACTACCGGGATAAATATCATATCCTATGTGTTAATCCAGGTTATAAACTATCTGTATGCTAAATTTCATCCAAATCCGTTGAGTAGTTTTTGCGTGAAAGAGTAACAAACATCCATCCATACTCACAAATTTTCGCATTTATAATATTAGTAGGATGACACCACAACAGCATATACCTATGTACGGGATATTATAAACTAATATCTACAATAATCAAAACAATGCCGTCAACGGATTACTTTTTAATTAAAGAACACACCTTTTAAAAACACTTACATCAATACTATCAAACAACCTAAATACCTACATGTGACAACACACTCATTATTGCTCCAGCCAAAAAAATACCATCTATGGTAATGTAGTGTCCAAATTCGTCAAGAGTGCTAAATAAAATGAGCCCAAACTCCTGAGCTATAAAAGAAAGCAAATTAGTAACTTTCTTTTATTCTTTCTGCTCGTACCAGCCACAATGTAGAATGTACGAGCGATATTATCAGACGGCGTACATGTAAAAATTATGCTCATACATCTCCCTGCCAAACTCGAACATTTTTACTACGCGGTACTTTGAGTAGGGATGGGACAAGTATCGGTGTTTTGGGCAAAACGTTATCGATAGTTATTTTTGTATGAGTATCGATTTTGGCTACTTTTTGTTTAATTTATAATGTGCGTTTTATAAGTGCAGAATAAACAGTCGTTCTCTTTCTTGCCTAAAATGCAAGTCAATAAAATACTTTGATCAGAAAAAAAGATGAAAACGTTAAAAACAAATTATTTAAAAATAAAATTGTGTTTTTTGATAGAAAGTTCTTATTCAACAGTCGTTTCTCTTATTACAAACAATACACAGTTGCCAAAAGTCACTTTTTTTACTCCTGTTAGTTTTGTTTTACGATTAAATAGAAAACAAAGTATCCAAAAATTGCATAAAATACACTAGAAGTGAGCTCTGTATTTTGTCGTACTGTAAAGTATAATATCACCCACCTCTATACGTCAATAACACCCAGCAATCTTATACTTCTAACCCAGAATATCTTAGAATGATGGTTTTTATCTCTCTTAGATGTTTACCAACCCCATAAAGGTGTAGCCGGGACTTTAAGACCTGAAGTACTATAAACCGAAGTGTTACGACCTACACTACAGGACGAAACGTAGTAAACAGTAAAAGTCACCAATATGTTATATTGGAAAACTTTATGATGCAGTCATAAAATGAAATAATATTGTGGTTTGAGCGATTCATGGAGAATAATCTTAAGGTGCTGTGTTGGTTTAAATAATATTGTTATTTTTATAGTTTTTTAGACTTCCAACAGCAAACTAGTGCGACAGACCCCAGTGCAACTATTACCGTAGATGGCTTCATTGCCAGCTCCAAACCAGTGGTGCCGTTACTGGCTTTAACAAAAGAACAACAAGAATTAATTTTATGTTTACGAAACTGTAGAAAAGAAATTAAACTGCTGTTGAAGTTGTGACGTCGCGTCCGGAATCAAAACCGCAGCGGCGTTGTCGCTTACAGTTATTGTTAACTGCAACACTACCTGTGTTTGCGATCTGCTGTCGTATTTGAAAGTGTACTTTGATTGTGTCTGTGTTGTAAAAGTTTTTATGTTATAGTTAACGTAGGATTTGTGAGAAAACGAAGAAGTTTATTTTGGAAACTATAAAAATGTGTATGGAAATACGATTGCATTTTGCTTTTGAGAATGCTGTGTTTTATAATTAAGGTATGTATTCAATGGTATTATTATAATAAGTCATGAAGTCTTTTATACATTTGAGAAGTCGGATGTCTGGTAACAACACCATAATCACCTTTATGGCATAATTTACTGGTCTTTTTATCGTCTTATGGTTCTATAAAATAAGTGATGATAGTTCTCATCGGAGACTAGATATCGATGCAGGAAATAATATTTTCCTATTGGAGTGCACAAGTGTGAGCACAAACACGGACACACTCTCTCTATCCTCACTCTCATAATAAGTCAAAAAGAATTAAATAAATAAGTAAATTAATTTACTTTTACATTTAATAAAATAAAAGAATTAAAGATCATTTAATAATTTAAGCATATCGAGGGGGGCTTTCGATATGCTTGACAATCCTTTCTTTACTTGGGCATTTTAATATGAACACCTTTTTATTAGCACAACATCTAAACCAAAGATATTACTTACAAAATAAAACACAACTTAAACAATTTGATTTTTTATAAATAAAACATAACCTAAAAAAAAAAATCGACATTATTTACAGTTTTTCCCCACCCTATGCCAATTTATTACACAAATGTGTGTATATTTGGTACAAGCTGAACTCGGGAATCCTTTTTTACTAATACGCCATAGATTAGAGTAAAAGCATAGTGATGTGGAGTATTAATTTAAGGTTACTTCAACATAAAGATATACAGAAGGATACAAGGACGAAGGTTACTTTGTTATCTTGACTACGAATATACAAAGTGGGTTAATGTGACGAGAATTTTGTGAGGAAATGTTCAAGATGGCGATACCTACTTTGTAACAGGTAGTGTGGTTTTATGACTAAAGTATTTGTTTTCATCTGCATTCTGTATTTTAGTAGCAGCAAGCTTTATGGAGCTTAAGAGCGGTTGTGGCTCGTTGGTAGTAAGTTCGAATCCAGGTAGGCGCTCTCCATCATCTGCCTTTTACCAACTATGCTGGGGTCGGGTTCCAGTCAAACTAGATGCAGCTGAGTACAAGTATTCTACATGGAACGACTGCCTATCTGACCTCCATAACCTACTTAGTACTGGGTTGGACTGGTTGTAAGACTTTGGGGCCACTGCCTATCAAATTTATTTCATATAATGCTCTTAAAACGGTGTAGGAAATCGATATGTGCTAGAACTACGCATTCAGGGACATGTGACAACCGACACTAGGTACGCGTGGTGGATTACGGCTCACTCCCCCACAAAGAGAGGAGGCACGTGTCTCGTCAGTGGGAATATTATAGGCTGTTTATACAGGTGAGAATTCCTGTTCTTAAATATGTATCTATTTAAGTGACCACACACGTTGTCTGAAAAGCAGCGGTGGCCTAGTGGTGGCGGCCCCGACTTACGAGAGACTTACGTCAAGGGTTCGAACCCAGGCAGCAGTATTACTTTGTGTTATTGATTTCATTACCTTAGAAAAACATCGTGAGGAAACCGACATGTCTTAGAACCAAAGAATCGAAGACATGTGACATCTACTAACCCGCACTGGGCCCGCATGGTAGATTATAGCCCATTCTCTATCATAGAAAGGAAGCCTGTGTCCAGGCGCGAGACGGGATAACAGAATTACTATTCATTTCAAATATACAATGATTAAACTAAAGTCAGGGTTTAATCTCGATTAGTGAACTAAAACGCTTAAATGACAAAACACCCGGCCAATGTTATTACAAAATACTTAATATATTACGTCGACCGAACCCTTATAACATGATTCTAATAATTTATTTAAGCCTTCACAAGTAGTCTAGGTTAGATCGTAAAAACTAGATCTAGCCACTTAATAGATAGTTACAGAAGGCACGCTGGTTAGTGCCTAACCTGGTCTCAGAGTTTTTATACCGCCTATGGGTCTCAGACTTGGCTTTACATGCCATCGAGAAATATCTCTCAGACATGTTGGTTTGGTTTCCTCACGATGTTTTCCTTCACCGAAGCAAGTGATAATAAAATACGCATTTGAATCCGAAAAATCAGAGGTGCTTGTCTTGGGTTCGAACTCGAGACCTATGACTTGGCTGTTCGATGGTCATACCACTAGGCTATCACTGCTATACTATCTGCTGAATAGACTATAACTGCTATAATAACAGCTGCACGGGTCGATCTTCGGGGTTAAGCAACGTTTCCGAGGTCGGCACGTGGATGGGTGACCATTCATTACATACGGAGATCCCTTTCTAAGTGCCTCGAAAAGCAAGTTAAGCAAGGTCACGGCTGTCATTCGTAGATAAGTGCCATTTGTTACGGGTTACCAGAAGCTGGAAAGTTTGGCAACCAGTCTTATCAAGCGGTATAATGTTATTCATTAACTGGGTTGTCACTTGTGGAGATAAGACTGAAGCTCTATATAAAATAACTGGTATTCAGTATCCGGTTGAACTGGTAGACTACTCCAACATGATTGGGTAGAATCTAGAAGAAGGCCCTCTCCATAAATGGCCGAGAACAGGCGCACTCACACTTAGACGCGTACGTACGGCGACCTCAAACAGATGCCGGTCGCGAGTGCGCTTGCACTCGCTGTACGTGAAACGTATGTGTGCATGCGCTTTCGCTTGTTGTACGGAGTTAAACTTTTGTGCTATTCTGTGGTCTAACTGCCCAGTGGGAATACACGGACGTACAGTTGGGATAGGACCTAACGGTTATGTATTTATGACTACGTGTGTATGATTTATTTATAGTTCATGCTGAATGTGTGGATATGGTAGTAAATGTGATTTTGCAGTCGACAAGACAAACGTTAGACATGATAGAAATAAAAGGAAGATGAAAGTATTATTTAAATCATAAAGCGGTCATAACAAATGACTTTTATTGTAGACCCGAAATGGTTTATGTTTTATAGATGTTTTATTTATTAAAACTTTATGCACTTAATGTACAAAGGCGGACTTAATGCCTTAGGCATTTTCTACCAGTCTACCTTAGGGTGATGCAGAGACAAAAACAGTAGGTGCAATAGTAGTGAACATTTCCAAAAATAAAATATAATAATAAATACGAATCGAATGCAGTTATTAAGAAGTCGTAGATGTTAATACAATCATCATATTCATCACTTTTCTTAAGAAAACATATAGGGTGGATGGGTCATCGACGCACAAACGATAACCACGTGTTCAATTCATCATTCTGAAACTCCCCAGATTTAAGAAAAAAATCTATATCATATCATGTTGACCGTGTAGGATAAGGTACGCATAGAAACGGCATACTCAGCAGTGGGTGATTCCGGGTTGATATGATGATGATGATGATGACCGTGAAGGTATTGAACTGTTGTAGGAAAGAGCAGTTTTTTTTTAATTATCGACGATATGTAGAAATTTTTGTGGGGGGTTCGGAACGATGTAACATGAACACGTGGTAACCGTTTGTGCGTCAATGTCCCTTCCACCCTGATACTCATGTTTCTTCACAACTAAGTTGAAGCAGCAATAACGCACCCACCCCCATTTTCCTCCCCTATTTGCACCTACCAGGGTACACCACTGGCAACTACTGACAGTCAACTGTAACAAAGAATGCTGTATTTTCTTTTCATTCACAATTTTTTCCGACATTCCTGAAATGTAAACCCTTTACGTTTTCATACTTGGTTTTTTTTATGATATTCAATTATCATTTTCTAGATACGTTTTGGTCTGGGTACCTATAGTTGTACATGGATATTTTGGCGCGTGGGCATAGTCGTAACAAACGCCGCCATTTTGTTTTTGTTAATATAAGCTTTTATTTAACTTGCCTTGTTAGTTAGTGTGTATTGGTAAAATCTTGCAACTGAATTTCAAACCAGTTCCTCCCAACCTATTGAGCTGAAATTTTGCACACACCTTTAAGTCAATATATTTTTATGACAGACATGTCTTGATCCTGCAGTCAGGATCGTCTCCTCACGAGAGAACTCCTAAACGGTTAATAGCACAGACTCGAAACTTTGTATACACTTTCAATGTTCATAGATAAACCTATTTTTTTCTTTTCTATTTAATGAAACCTGTTTTTTTTTTAAGTATAAAACTTATTATTACAAAATGGGCCTGCTCTCTCGATCACACCTTATTTATTATTTTGTTTTTCAATACATTTTCCACCAGAAATATTTACTAATAGCGCCCTAATTATACTTTTTTCAAGCACCAAAACATTCTTGCTTCATGAATATTTCTAAATATTTTATAGTATTTTTATATTGTTAGTTACTTAGGGTTCTCTCTTAGGGTCTCTCTTATATTTGTTATGCGTTGTATGAATATTGTTTTTTTTTTTGTGTATCCCCGCGTCAAATATATATTTTCTTCTTTTTTCTCTTTTCGATCATAGACGGCGCGCAAGGAGTATGTAAAGATCGTAGAAGGTGGCGTGCTGTGATGTCTGCCTACCCCCATAGGAAAAAGGCGTGAGTTCAAGTTTGTTGGTAAGTATTTTCCTGCCTGCCTGGTCATGGCCATGGTCTATTTCCAGGGATTTCCAGGTCGGGCAGTGTTATTGGGTTTTTCCCTTAGGAATTTCTCAGTGGTAGCCACGGAGTCTGGATTTGTGCCCGGTTGATGGCAATAGGCTCGCCCCCTATTACATGGGACTTAAACATAACTGGCGAAATGTGGCTGTACTATTAGGTAAACCTGTGCCTAACCCGTTGGGGATGACAGGCGTGATGTTATGTTTATTTGTTTTTTATTTTTTTTTCTGTACACCGACCGCTTTAATGAGTCCTCCGCCTTGCCCCATCAAAGGCACATTAAGCGTCTACAAAGTTCTAACACCACACAGGTTATTTGCTTTAAAATAACCGTAATCCACGTAGGTATTACGATACTAATTGAACCAATACGTGATCACCCTTCAGATTTTTCCATTTAAATTGATACCTTCGCGAGGACTCATTAAAGCGGTCGGTCTATAGGTGTGTTACTGTCTTCGTACGTTTGTGTGATTTTGTATATTTTGTACAAAAAAAAACCTATTGGTATTTTACGGTTTTCAGTTGTGTCTAGTTGATTGGATCGGTATCTTATTGGAAAGAGTTCTGTTTCAACATTATTATACAATATTTTGTGCTATTTCTTCTATTGCGGTTTTAAATTAACTCGGTCTTATTGTTTGTGAAGTTATGCAAGGGGTTATGAAAGTGGAGATTCTGTTTTTTGTGTACGTGTAATTGTAACATCTTTTGTTTTAGGAGCTCGTGGCTAAATAATAACAGCAGGGTCGATCTTTAGCTTAAGCCGTGCTTGCCTAGGTTGGTCTGTGAATGGGTGACCACCCATTACATACCGAGTTTCCTCCGGTATAACTGATTTTTGTCCCAAAAAACAAAAAAAAATGTGTTCAAGAACCACTCAAACAAAATTAAAGTAGATAAGGGTCACTCAAGACTTCCAAAGACTCCCAATTTCATCCAAATAAAAAGTCTGTCAACGATGTCCCTTCCATTAAAGCCGGTAACACACTGACTACAGAACATTCACACCCAAGATTCCACAAAAAGAGCTCTGAGAACATTATGAGAAAATTTCCATACCGTTTTACTAAAGTGTTGCTTTTTCTCCATATATACCCTTTTAGACCCCAAGTGGTGCTTTGATTGTGACAGATCCTGGGGTCCAAGAGACCCTTATTACATGGTTATTGAAAAACCGGCCAAGTTCGAGTCGGACTCGTATAAGAACGGAACCCTTCTTACTACCGCTATTTAGATAGAGCATAAAAAACGACGAAAAAATCATTTTTCTTGTATAGGGATTTAATTTTTGACTTTTTTTATATTTTATTATTTGTTGTTAAAGCGGCTGTAGTACTACATACTCTGTAAGAACTTCAAGACGTGTCTACCAGTAGCGAAGGGCAAATTTTTGTAAGAGATAAGCCGGAGTTCTTTATAGCCCAGATCTTAATTGTGATTATATTATTTGTCTATATAATACTGACCGTGCCAGTTTTCAAAGGGAAGCCGGTAGGAATCGAGTTGTATGGAACCTTCGCCACTGGTGTCTACTTATTACGATTTAAAAGATACAGTCTTGTGACAGACAGACTGACGGACAGACAGCGGAACCTTAGTAATAGGGTCTCATCGGCACCTTTTTGTGTACGGAACCCTATATGGACGAACAGACAGTAGGACCTGAGTAATAAGGTCCCTTCGGCACCTTTTGTGTACGGAACCCTAAAAAAGGAGTTTTAAGGGTTAGTGTGAATTGCTGCCTTTTTGTAAAGTGATACAGGTTTCCGCGTTCTAGTTATATTCACTGAGAGAGTACTGTTAGGTAAGTGAAGTCTTAGAAATTGAGGAGTGCTCTCAATTGTGCCAATTTTGTGGAATGGACAGTATTGAACTGTGAAACGTGTGAAATGTCGAAAGGAAGGGATATTTTTCTAAAAAGAATTTTTTCTTTGATAGTCTTTTTTACTATTACAGTATTTTCATTTTATGGAGGAGCTCGTGGCTAAATAATAACAGCCGCTCGAGTCAATCTTCCACTTAAGCCGCACTTGTCTAAATTAGTCCGTGGATGGTTGACCGGCCATTACATACCGAGTTTAAAAAAAAATACAGATTGTAGTAACTTGATTTGAGATTGCCTAGCATTTTTCCAACTATATTGGGGTCGGCTTCCAGCCTAATCGGATGCAGCTGAATACCAGTATTCTACATGGAGCGACTGCCTATCCTGCCCTGACTGACCTCCACAACCCAGTTAGTACTGGGTAATATGATACCCCTTGGTAAAACTGGTTGTCAGACTTTTTGGGCCACTGACTACCTTTAACGACTGTCAAATATCTACAAATGACAGCCGGGACCAACGGCTTTACGTGGTGGTCACCTATCCACGGACCAACCTAGGCAAGAACGGCTTAACCTAAAGATCAACCCGAGCGGCTGTTATTATTTAGCCACGAGCTCCTCATGTGCTGGCGTTTGTACGAAGAGTAAACACGAAATGAAACAAAAAAAGAATTTACTCGTTTAGCGTCTAATATTAGCTTTAGTAAGGTAAATAGGATGGGAGTTACTTTAAGCACATTTTTATTTCCAAATTAATAGTTAAAGTAACTAAGTCCATGTGTAAATGAGGTTTAAAAAGTGTGGTCTAATAACTGTATGTGTACAAAATATTTTATATTTTGTTTGTTTAGCCCATGTTGTGGGACAATGAAATAATAAAATGATGAGCTCTTTATGAGTATAATACACACATTTTATCTATATATATAAAAGGAGAACTGACTGACTGACATATCAACGTACAGCCGAAACTACTGGGGCTAGGAATGTGAAATTTTATACACGGCTTCCTATTATAATGTAGGGGAGCACTAAGAAGGGGTTTTTGGAAATTTAACCTTTAAGGGGGTGAAAAGGGGGAATTTTGTTTATATGGAGAATCTTATTACGCGGACGAAGTCGCGGGCAAAGTGCTAGTTAAACATATTTGTTTTAAGCAAATATTTAGACGTAGAGTTTTTTGTCCGTACTTACATTAAGCTATACCTAAATATTATTGTGCTGTCGAATTTTAAATTCTAAGTGCTAAGTCGAGCAATGACAATTCAACAGATTTAATCTACGAGTATTTAAGTATTTTGTTGTTTATATGTATATAGGTACTTACTTTTAGTCTTCTTTGTATCATTATTTTAGTTCTATTTGTTTATAATGTACATAATAGATATTTTTTATGAAGTATTCATTTAGAAGTCGCCTAACGTTAGTGAAACCGGATGTTTTTGAACGTTAAATAAAGCGAGTTCATAAATTACCTTAGCTTCATAAAAAAGTCCCGACCGTAGCGAACATTGACATAAGTCAGGCTCTTAGATGAATATAATGAAGAGTATCGCTCGTTGGTCGAGTGGTCGCAAGCGCGACTGCTGAGCATGAGGTCTGCTTTGATTCCCGGGTAGAGCAAAGTGTTATTGGGTTTTTCCATCAAGAATTTCTAAGTAGCAGCCACGGAGTCTGGATTTGTGCCCGGCTCAACTCAAACTCAAAGCATTTATTTCAATTAGACCATAACAGGCACTTTTGAATGTCAGAAAAACAAAGAAGGCGAAGCTACAGTCCCAGACACAAGGCATAATAACTGTGAAAGTACTGTAGTTGCCCATTCCAAAGCGTAGATCTCTATGGAGAAGAATGGGCAAGAAACTCCATGGACACTCTTTTCAATCACCCCGTATTACATGGAACTTAAACATAATTGGCGAAATGTGGGTGTACTAATAAGTACACCTCTGCCTAACTCACCGAAGGGTTCACGTTCACAAAGTGCGGACTTGGGGTCTACGCCACGATCTAAGAACTCACAAATTGAAGCCTCCACAGCACTCGTTTTCTATGTAAATAAAAAATAACTTTACTAACATACATATTTCTCTTTATCTCAAATTAATAGTAAGAAACAAACTCATAAATATTTGTTGTAACATAATCAAAAGACGTTACAAAGGTAGAAGGCTGGAAGAGTATAATGGGGTCGTAATGATCACATGAAACAAGGGGCGAATGGGGGTAAATGGGTCGAAACATGTGAGCACATTCCCTTAGAATGTTATCTTTAGATGTTATGGTGTCTATTTTTTATTACTTAGAGTGTTTGGTAACCCTTGTAATGGCTTACAGAAATGTGTTTCTTGTTGTGGAAGTCTGATAGGCAGTTTATTAGGTCGATAGGCAATCTTTACATGTATAATACTGGTATTCAGCTGCTTTCGGTTAGTCTGGAAGCCGATCCCAATATCACCTGGCTAAGATTTTCTTTTAGGTTTTTCAGTAATATTTTCATTTTTTTCGTAAATATATGTTTTTCAGCCTATGTTCTCGCAGATGAACTTTATATTTAGGGGAACTTAATAGGCTTACTCATCATCTGTCTAGCCTTTTCCAAACTATGTTGGGGTCGGCTTCCAGTCAAACCGGATGCAGCTGAATACCAATTTTTTACAGAAAATCGACCCGAGTGGCTGTTATTTTTTAGCCACGAGCTCCTCGGTGAAGCCGACACCAACATAGTTGGGAAAAGACTAGGCAGATGATGATGATGAAATGTGATTGAACTTAAAGGTATTTTAATACCATAGGGTGAATGGTATCCAGTTCCACGAAAGTTAAATCTCGCCTATCGACCATCTATCTGCATGAAACGACTCCTACAGTACTTCGGACACGGGGAAAGGAGGGAGCCTGATAGCTTAGATAAGCTTATTGTGGTTGGTGACGTGGGGAAAAAAGGGCCGTGGAAGATCACCAACCCGATGGACAAATGTAGTGAAGGAAGTCTGCAGAAAGAATTTCCGAGAAAGAAGAGGAGGTTAAATTAGCTGAAACCCGACTGCGAAGGTACGGCCATGTCATGAGGTCGGTAGATCACATGACCAGGAAAGTGCTGGAACACAAGTCAGGACCGAAATAGCGCGGAAGAATGTTTCATGCTTGCTAATTTTAGGGAAAATATTGTAAATATGTGTCTGAAGTTCACACTGCGTTTGTAGACGTATAAAATAAAATTATTATTAGTACCTTAAAGTATAAAATAGAATTAATGACAAAACCTCACTCCCCAGTGGCGCCATCTAGTGAACTCAAAAACAATAGCCTTTATAGCGCCATCTTTTTAAAACAATTTGTCGATTGTTCACCTACAAAGTCCACTTGTCGATGTCACTCAAGTGCCAAGAGATCCTTGTGGCTCTGTACACAGCCACGAGCCCCTCTAGAGATAAGTAAGTATGCTTATTTTTTATCATACCAAACGGGTCGGAAATACTGGTTGTGTACGTAATGAGTTTCGTTTCCCTCATCACAATGGCCCTTTTAAAATTCCACATATTTTGTGAGTTAAAACGCTCACATTTTAGATGGCGACTATATATTATCTGTGGTATTTTTTTGTCTGTTTATTTTTTTATATTGGTATTCTGTGCTGGTTTATAAATTTCTGCCATGGTTATATTGTTGATGGTGTATTGTACTGGTGTTAGCTTATTTAGATGCAGGAATTTTGAAGATTCTGGAGAACTAGTAGTCTTCTTCTTCTTAGCGTATCGATGGAAAAAAGTTCAAATATGTTTAGCCCAAAACTCAGCCACGCGAACCCCGCTCACTGAAGCAGTAAATAAATCATCAACAGTGCAGGTGATAGGGCATGCGGTGCAAGATGGAAGGTGGGCCATTGTTTGTGGGGAGACGCTGCACACGCATCCGAAGTCTGAGCCGACCATGAACTCCCATCGGCAGAGATTGTCTTTGCTCCGGCCGACTTGGGTTGGAAGTCTGTTTAGAGATTACGAAGTCGGACACCTAACTAGTAGTTATAATTAAAATAAAAGCCCATCAAAATAGTACTAATAAAGGATTTTCGTTACTTAATGCATAAGGACCAGAAAATGTTAAGATTAAAATCCTGAATTGGGAGCCTTCTTGATCGAATAAGCGTTTTGTTATTAGCCTACGGTTCTGCTTAGGAGTTTTGTACCAATTCCTCTAAAATAGGACCAGCACCCATAATCCGAGCTTTGTCAGATGGGTTGGTATGGGTTGCCACAATAAGAGTTGCGTCCAAGTAGGTATCCGAGTCCACTCGGTCCGAGCATACTCTGATCGTGTCAACGCGGCTTTACAATATTTTGTAACAATAATGTTTCTAAATTAGTATATTCATTAACATAAATTAATACATCTAAATTATCGTCAAATCAAAACTTTCCTCAACTTTACCTAGGTACCATCCTCAGCCTCATAATTAACTAACATCAAACCAAGTAATTTCTAGAAACTGTAAAGATACCTAATATTCCTGCCACTGACATTTCCATCTCTTTTCTAACGAAAAAGCTTCGTTATTCACAAAATAATTACGTTATTAAAAGTTACACATTGTCTTCCCCGACTTTTCACGGAACAATAAGTATATATTTCTATTTCACAAACAGACAGACATACTTCTAAGTTAGAAACATTTCCTAAACTTTAAAACAGGGATCTTTTGTGCAAAGTTAAAATGGTTAGACCATTTCATTACACACAAAGAAATCTCGGCCGATCTCTGACGAGAAAGTTTTTTTTGTTTAAGGGGTTGTTTGGCTTCTCCGGACTAAATAATTGGAGAATATTTTCGTTTAAACATTTAACTTGCTGGGGCATCTTCTTTATTTAGTCGTGTGGTTAGTGCCTAACCTGGTGTCAGAGTTTTTATGCCGCCCATGGGCCTCTGACTTGGCTTTACATACCTATATTTACCCTATATTTATCCCAAAATGTTTAAAAAATAAATGTCCACCCGTGCAAAGCCGGGACGGGCCGCTAGTAATAGATATAGTACCACTTTATCGGCGTAACTAATTTGTATATTCTTGCCAAATTACAGCTTTCTAGTACTTAGAGACTTTGAGCTAAGCTGCGGACAGACAGACGGACATGGTGAAACCATAAGGGTTCTTTTCCTTGTTGACTACGGAATCCAAAAAACGGATATGACATCATCATCGTATTCTGCCTAGCATTTTCCAAGCTATGTTGGGGTCGGCTTCCAGTGTAACCGGATGCTTCTGTATATCTACCGAGTGCATATTTTACATAGAACGATTGCCTTTCTGACCTCCACAACCCAATACGATAGCCCTTGATAAGACTGGTCCTTTTCTTCTTCTTCTTCGTATCGCTGGCACGACAAATTTTATATTTTGTTAGCCCAAAACATCGCCACTACCACCGCGTCGTCGGTGGCAGCGCAAAGGTCACTTCGGCTGCATGTTTTTGGGCTAAAAGATAGGATAGGAGGTGGAGCATAGTTTGCGACACAGCTCCACAACCACACTCCACTGCTGTCTCATTGAGGTATCCCCACTTAACGAGGTTGGAGTTACATCTTCCTACCTGTGTCCGGAGACGGTTCAAGGACCTCCAGGTGGACCACGGAAAGTTAGACCCTGCAGGAAGATGCTCACTTGGTGGTAAGTAGTGAGTGGGTCGGGGACAGCTATTTTCCCACAGCTTACATCGGGCGTCAGCCAAGTTTAGTGATAAGGACGCTGCGGTTTTTAAAAAACTGTGCCTGCTTTTGAGCCGTTGCTTTAGCAGTTGGGCGCCGTGTAGTGGTTGTCTGGTGACCGTCTCTTGTTTATATTATAAGACTGATAAACAAATGATATGACATTAGGAAGCAAAACCATACACGCTGACATCAAACACAAAATTGATTACTTAAAATTATATGTAGGTAATTAGCTATTATAAATAGATAAAGAGACGTGGATGCAAATACTGATACTGCGAAGGTAAAAAAAATTGACGGTGTCGCGATTTTGAGCCCGGTTGATGGCAATAGGCTCGTCCCCTATTCCATGGGACTTAAACATAACTGGCGAAAAATGGGTGTACTATTACATGCTTGCCTAACCCTTCGGGGATTACAGGCATGATGTTATGTTATGTGAATCTAAAATTTTTAATAATAAGCAAAATTACTGTATAAAAGAAGAATAAGATTTTGTTTTGTCTACAGTATAATAGACTATTCAATAATATTCAATAGAGTAGGTAAGTTTCTTAGTAATGCTTGGAATTTGTATTGTCTTGTAATAATGTTTTTTCCACCGCATTTCTGTGAAGATTGTGAAGAATCTGGTTACCTATACTTTGCTCGGTTTTTATGACTTCAAGAAACCTCTAGATTTCTTAATTCAATGTATGTTTAATCTACTTCTTAGCATGTCGATGACAACCTAAATTGTGTCGGCCCAGAACTGAGCCACGGGTTTGGCGTCTTCAGTAACGTCCATCAGCTTCTGTAACCCAACAGGACACGCAGGACATGACATTAACTGCCCCTGATACCTATATCAAATCATTTATAATGAAAGGAAAGAAAATTTAAAAGGAAAGTGAAATCTTTTTTAGCTAGTAAAGCGTATTATGATGAGAATGAATTTTTAAGGGAATCATTTTACTGATATGCTCTTCTAAATGTTAATTTAATCTGAAAAGTATGTAAAGTAATAATAGTTTTTGATAATGATATTTGTATTGAATATTTTAGGACCTACGTTGTTATGTTTTTGTTTTTGTTAATTGAATATTTTGTCAATTTTGTATGTAACTCCTTTCTATTTCTATTTGAATTAATTATGTAATCAATCAACTTTTTTTATTTATTTACTCATGTCAGCATTGTCAATGTTAATGAATATTGTTATTATTCCATTTATTTATTTCAAATTCCAAACTTCTATTAATTAATATTTGCACACCATGACACAATTCCATGTACTTATAACACCTTGCATGCATTTTTCTTCTTATAATTGTATGTAGTACACACATGTTCGAGCAAATAAAATAATCTGAATCTGAAAAAATAAATGATATTTAATGTTATGATATGCAATCACAATTTAAAAAAATACTTTTCGACTGTTAATGGAGAAGCAACGAAAGCTACCCACCCTTAAGGAGTAAGTTACAACTTTTTAAAAATTGGTGGAGTTTTGCTAAAAAGTTTAAACGAAGAACAGATGACAAGCGGTGACGCGCGTTTACTAATATACCTATGCAATGCTTTATGCTTTCCTTTTCTGTTTTTGGTTAAAAAAAATAAAAAGTGCCCAGTGGTCCAAAAAGTCTGACAACCAGTCTTACCAAGGGGTATCGTATTATCCAGTACTAACTGGGTTGTGGAGGTCAAATAGGCAGTCGCTCCATGTAAAATACTGGTATTCAGCTGCATCCGGTTAGACTGGAAGGCGACCCCAATATAGTTGGGAAAAGGCTAGGCAGATGACGATGGTTAAAAAAACAAAACAGTGCATTTTTATCAATTATTACCACTTTCAACGTTGGTGACTGGCTAATATTTTCACAACAATATCAGCTATCTATTTATCTGTGTAAAATATAATTCCTTCGATGGTTTAGTGGTCGCAAACGCTACTGTAGAGCTTGAGGTCTTGAGGTTCAAATTGAAAGGTCGATCGAAGTTTTATTAGGTTTCTCCCTGCCCCTCCGATATGTGGGTGTGCTAAAAGCTATAAGGTGCACTCTGCATAACCCACGGGGGATGATAGGCGTGAAGATATGTTGTTTATGTCTGATAGTAGCTGACAATGACGTTTGTATCCATGTCTACACCCATCTCATTTGTTCATAGACTTAGTGTTTTTTTTTTTTGGGGTGTGACATCATCAATAACCCCCCCCCCCCCGCTCTGGGAAGGAGTTTCAGACTTTTACAGACTAAAACCCATCCATGTTCCTTCTTTGCTCTTTGTGTTCCAGGGCCGCGGTATCTCTTTCGAACAGTCCCGCAGCCCCGGTAGGCTTAGTGCTTAAATACAACATTAGACGGCCTATTTTATTGTCATGGAGACATGTGATGAGAAAACACTCAAGTACCACATAACATTAAGTTCTTGTTTCTTATGTTTGTAGAAATGTTTTAAGATGCCATGCTTATCATTTCTTATCCGACCTCCTAAGCTTGGAGAAAAGTTCCTAAGGGAGTGTTTTGTATAGGACTATTTTAGACATTGAGACAACTTCGGGTTGTTCAGATGAAATCGTTTTTCGCCATTCGATCATGCAGCCCCCCTAAGCCTTGCATAATCAGCCTATAGCGTTCCCACTGCTGGGATAGACATCCTGGGAGGCTTAGGCTAAAATTTACCATGAGTGCTAAATATTGGTAGCTGTTGCAAGTCTTCGAAATTCTGGTTTAAGGACGTAGAGGATTCCTTAAGATGTTTTCCTTCACCGTTTTGGGAGCAAGCTCATCATCTGCCTAGCCTTTTCCCAACTACATTGGGGTCGGCTTCCAGTCTTAACCGGATGCAGCTGAATACCAGTATTTTACATGGAGCGACTGCCTGTCAGACCTCCACAACCCAGTTATTACTAGGTATTACGATACCCCTTGGTAAGACTGGTTGTCAGATTTTTTGGGCCACTGACTACCTAACGACTGTCAAAGATCTACAAATGACACCCGGGACCAATAGCTTAACGTGCTTTCCGAGGCACGGAGGAAACTCGGTATGTAATGGGTGGTCACCCATCCACAGACCAACCTAGGCAAGCACGGCTTAACCTATAGATTGAAGGGCGACAATATAAATAATACCAATTAAAACGCCTGCCCGGTTTCGAATACAGTCCTAAGACATATCACCTGGTAATTACTGCTCCTGCATTTTCGAACCTCTAGTTAATACTTACCTATCTACTTGAATGTTCGTTCCACTCATAATCAAAAGGATTTGAACCCATTGGCCACCACAGACGCGAATTGGGACAAACACGCTAGCCTAACAGCGCGAAACAAATTCGTATTTACAAAATTAGATGGTCACTGAAGCAAATATTTTTATATAAGCAAATTCACCTGTGTGAACACACTAGGTGGTTTTCGGTGCGCTTACGGTTGGCGAGTTTTCGTTCCGTGTGGCTAGACAGCCGTAATTCCTTTTGGTGAATGTTTAATATATGAGGTATTTGGTGTTTAGTGAGGGGAAATGTATATAGGAACTGTTGCAACCCTGGTTGTTCCATTCTGATTTTGTTAGGTGGTCAGTACCGTCTCCTTAAATATGACCATACCTTTCTTTCTTTTTCGTATAGTTAGTCCATAACCTGGTGTCAGAGTTTTTATGCCGCCTGTAGGCCTCTGACTTGGCTTTACTTGCCGTCGAGATATATCTCTCCGGCTTGCTCGTTTTGTTTCCTCACGATGTTTTCCTTTACCGAATCAAATGATAATTATACAATATACACATGAATCCGAAAAATCTTGGGTATGAAGTCGACACCTATGACTTGACAATCCGACGGTCACATCACTTGGCTATCACTAGTATTCATTAATCTATTTATTCCTTAACAATTTAAATTGTGTTGAATTTACATCATCATCATCGTCTGCATCTCATTTAAATTAAAGCTTGTTCACTTCTATTATTTTAAGTGACTATTTCTTTAATTTGACAACATTCTGATAACATTTTTCCAACAAGAAGGCTTTTAATTTAGTTTTATATGAGTGAAAGCTATAAATTAACAATTAACCTTACTGAAACATGCTTTATAATTTATTCTATTCCTATATACCATCAAGAAACTCCCATCTCTTCTTACGATTACTTGCTCGTACGTACCAAAAGACCATTAAGTTACTCGCTTCACATTTCACAAAATGGAGCACAAACCATTTGAAATAACGGTCTGCGATACCATCGGCAGTACGATATATCAACAAAGAACAGTTGTTGGTAACTGGTGTCCGTGGAAGTACATAATAAAAATATATCGTATGCGTAAAGATCGGGTTATCTTAATTTGCTCGCGAGGAGTAGAATAGGCATGGAGTATTTAAATGATTGAGAGTAACTGGAAACTTGTCATGATGACTGCTATAGAAGGCTGTTTTTAGCTTTCACGGTTTAGCAGTGATAGCCAAGTCATAGATCTCGAGTTCGAACCCAAGACACGCACCTCTGATTTTCGGATTCATGTGCGTATTGTATAATTATCACTTGCTTCGGTGATGGAAAACATCGTGAGGAAACCAGAATGCCTGAGAGATATTTCTCGACGGTATGTAAAGCCAAGTCAGAGGCCCATGGGCGGCATGAAAACTCTGACACCAGGTTAGGCACTAACCACACGATGAAGAAGAAGAAGCTTTCACTGTTTACAACTAAACTTATACTGTCACTTACGGGATATCTTCCGGGATTGTTCATTATTATGAGCTCCCGATATTTCGACGCTGTTGCAAGCGCCATAATTGCGGGTTGACTGGAGAATGCGGGTGGATGGAAAATGAATTGTTAAGAGCAGACAAATCTGTCTACCACCTATTGTCAATTATGTGGAATCCAGTTTTTAGTAAGCTCAAAAGTAGCAGCCGGCATCGTAATAAGGACTCCACAAAACCTGGTGATACTGTGAGTGTGTTTTGCCGTGACTTAGCGTCGAGTTCCAGTAGTGCGCGTAGCAAAAGACAAAGAAAGAGGGTAGACAGATTTGTTTGCTCTCGTAAGTGACAGTATAAGTTTAATATCATGTAGTTGCAATAAGTAACTACTATTATTAATTATCTAAAACAAGTAGATACTGCTCTAAACGAGACGTGTCGGGTAATATCGGGCTGCCTGAAACTGACGCCTTTCAATACGCCGTACGTGCTAGCAGGTATCGCACCACCTGCTGTACGAAAGGATGTCACATGCATGCTGGAAGAAAAGAACCAAGTATCCGATTCCCAACATCCCCTCTACGACCACACAACTACCGTTAGCAGACTAAAAAGCCGCAAAAACTTCCTACGCTCCGCTCAGGCAATCCAAGACAGGCCACCTAAAGTACGTAGCAAGTTATGGCCAGAGTCCACATCCTCACGACTTCTTGAAGCCCCAAGCTTATGAACGCACCTTTCATCACATCATCATCAACCAATGATGACCGCCTATCGCATCATGAAGAGCCAATCGCGTTGCTTTATTGTAACCAATACTAATGCTCTATGTATACGTTTTAGTTTTTTGTACTTCTCTTTACGCACTGTACAAGAATAGACTAATTTCTTTGATATCTCCGCATTGTATTGAAATATAAAGAAGAAGTCGTCCTGATTCCAATTATAGCTAGAAATAGCATACACTGGGATTATACTGGGTTTTTCTCTCAGCCATTTTTCAGTTGCAGTCAAAGAGTCTGGATTTGTGCCCAGTTGTTGGAAATAGGCTCGCCCCTATTACATGGGACATAAAAAAAAAGTTAAGTTAAGTTAACCTTTTGGGGATTATAGGCATGATTTTATGTATATTTGATGTGGTTCAGAATTTCAGATATGCGATAAGCTGGGTTGATCGGAGCCCTTTGCCTCATGTATACGTAGCTCTCTCCCAAGCTGTAAGCGCAATTTCTATGTGCTCAGAATGATGTATTGAATACGTGGTTACCATTTGTGCGTCAGTGTCCTTTCCACCCTGTGAAGTCCGATTTAGGAGAGGACGAAGATATTGCCATCAACCAGAGAAACAGGGACTCAGGGTTGCTGCTGAGAAATTCCTGATGGAAAACCTCAATATTTATTTATTTATTATTTATTTATTAAAACTTTATGCACATAATGTACAAAGGCGGCGGTGTCATATCACTTCTCCCAACCCGTGGATCGAAGCCAAGACCAGTAGCAATTAGTGACCCAATTTGTGACCAACGAGGAAGTTTACTAGAATTCAATACAATACAATTCAAGAATACTATTAATACACTACGCCTAGAAGGACCGGTCCTAAAAGACTAAGAGCCCGCCTAAGATCGACCTTCACCCATCTGTAAACTGAACAAACAATTATTACTAATGGGTTGCCTAATGAAATTAAGGCAAGACTATTTAAAATTGTGACAACCGTGTGTTTTGCCTAGTTTTACTTAGACAACCTAATAATATCGTGTTTGTTATAAAATGATCCGTGTTTTAATATAAATATTTCAGTAAAAAACGGAGAATAAAAAACAAATGAATGAAGGTCGATCTTAGTCAGGCTCTTGAACTATAAGAGGTGTGTTGTAGTTGTTTGTCACGCCCAAAATATGCGTACGATTGTAAACAAAAACATTGCCAATGGATGTGGTAATGATGATGCAATGTAAACAAGTATTAAGATACGTTATTTTTAAATAACATATACTAGCTTTCTTATTGTGAAATACCTCGCTCACAAACGGACGTGTAAGACAATAAAACCTACTCGTATATTTCATTTTATTTTAGAAAACAGTTTCAGTGTTTTGTTTGAAAGTATTATTTTCGGATATTGAGGATTTTATTTTTGATAGGTAATGCATTATTGATAGTTTGTATTGTTTTGTGAAATATGTGTGTTTTCTATTTATGTTTTTAGTTGTGCAGATTGTTATTTTCTGTAGAGATTAATAGGTGTATTGGAGTAATACTTTAAGGATTTAGTTTATGTTTAATATTGTCTTAAGTTTATAGTGTATCTAGTGTTCTTGTTGGGGGTGCTACCACTGAACAGGAATTCTTGGTTTCGATTCCCAAGTCGGGAAGAATGATCTTAGAATTTTCTTTCAAGAACGTTTCAGTAGTAGCACGGAGTTTGGATTTGGGCCCGGTTGATAGCAATGGGCTCGCCCCCTTTTACACGAGAGTTAGAAATAACAGGCGAGATATAGGTGTCTAAAAGCTACACCTCGGGGTAAGCAGGCGGGTCAGTGCTATTGTGTGTGTTTACCATAAAACTTTTAATTTCATATCTATTATATTACAGTATCAAGCCATGAACAGGCATCCCTTCAAACTCCTCATATTAATAGCAAAAACATTCAGTTACCTGCTGGCGGACAGTCGGTCTCCAAGCAACCAATCAGACCTGATCAAGTGTGATGGCATCATCTTCCATGACGTCTACTATGATAAAGAGCATCTGTTCGGAAATCTTGGGAGACCTTACAATTTGGTTATGCATAGGTAAGTGGTAGTGGAGGAGCTCGTGGCTAAATAATAACAGCCGCTCGGGTCGATCTTAAGGTTAAGCCGTGCTTGCCTAGGTTCGTCTATGGATGGGTTTTTTTTTTTTTTTTTCCTTATTAGTAAGAACCAAGTTCTTACTAGTTAATTGCAATCTAGCCTAAGAAGACTAATAAACAATTTAAATCTAACTTATTATGCTACGTTATAAATTATGTTAATGCTAAGAATAGTGTCCATAATTAGGTATGCACTTTTACACACGTTCGTAACACTTCCTTAGAGTCTGGTAAAATTGATAAAACACTTTGTTCATGTGTTATATAAATAGCACAACATTGTTACTATTATTGATTCACTTACACTACACTAATTCAAATGGTTTAGTTCTCTTTAGTCTACGCACTATGCCTGTGTTGTCTAACAGCTGGATTGCCTCAACATTCACGTGTCGATGGAGTCTGGGTTCGTGGGCTTCAGCAAATTTTTGTGTGATGGTGGTGACGAATTCCATGTCGAGGTCACGGTGGAGGTCATCGTTTCTTATGTACCAGGGTGCATTTACAGCAGCCCTGAGTACTTTATTTTGGAACTGTTGAATTATTTTGACGTTGGTTGGCTTAGTACAGCCCCAAAGTTGGATACCATACGTCCAAATTGGCATCAGAATATGCTTGTATATTATCAACTTATTATGTATTGATAAACAGGATTTCCTTCCCAGTAACCAATACAAACGTTTATAACGAATATCGAGTTCCTGTTTTTTCTTTTTGATATGGGCTTTCCAACGCAGCTTGGCGTCGAGAGTTATGCCAAGGTATTTGGCTGTATTAGCATAAGGTATTTGCATACCATTTATGTAGAGTGGGTGGTAGTCACTGTGTTTGTTTGTGAAGTTAATGTGAACTGATTTTGACTCATTCAGATTGATCTTCCACTTTTGTGTCCAGTCGTAAACTTTGTTCACAGCTAGTTGAACTTTCTCTACTGCTTCTCTGTGGCTTGATCCGGTGGCCATAATAGCAGTATCATCTGCAAAGGTCGCTATGGTGCTGTTTTCCAGCTCTGGGATGTCACAAGTGTATAACAAGTACAAAATTGGGCCAAGCACACTTCCTTGAGGCACCCCAGCTTTTATGGTTTTTAGCTCGGAATATGCGTCCTCTTGGCGTATTCTAAACATTCTTTTAGTTAAATACGACTCTAGGATATCTACAAATTCTGGTAGCATGCGTCTGAGCTTAAATATGAGACCCTCATGCCAAACTTTGTCAAAAGCTTGCGCGACGTCTAAGAACACGGTAGCACAGACTTCTTTATTTTCTAGCGTTTTTTCAATAACATTAGTTATTCTATGTACCTGGTCTAACGTTGAGTGTTTTTCTCTGAAGCCAAACTGGTGATCTGGAACTAGGTTTTTATCTTCTATTACTGGTTTTATCCGTTTTAATAACAGTTTTTCAAATAACTTTGATAGTACGGGTAACAGAGAAATGGGTCTGTATGATGATGCTTCGTGGGGAGGTTTCCCAGGCTTCGCAATCATAATGACTTCAGCAACCTTCCATGGCTCAGGTACATATTTTAAGATAAATGAAGCATTTATTAGTTTGGTCAGCTTTACTATGGCTTTGCGTGGGAGGCGTTTTAGAATTTCCCCTGTGATGAGGTCGTAACCGGGAGACTTTTTTGAGCTAATGTTGTTTTGAATTTCTCTCATTACTTCCTTAGGAGTCACAAGCTTGATTCTTTGGTTTTGTGATAAATTTACACTCTCATGTATTTCTACAGAGCTTTCGTTGGGTTGAAAGGTTTCTTCTAAATGTTGAGCAAATCGGAACGCCTTTTGGTCATTGCTTATTGCCCATTTTCCGTTGCTATCTCTGATGGGCGGTATTTGTATAATCTGCCTTTTTAGATTTCTCGTTGCTTTCCAAAGTGAGTAATCCGTTGATTTGTCATTGGTAAGCTGAAGAAGGTTGGTATTCAGAGATTCATCCTCAAATTGTAGAATTTTTCTCTTTAGTCGTTTAGTTAGGTTATTTAGTGTTGTTTTATGACGCGGGAACCTTGTTTGCTGCCACAACTTCCTTTGTTTTCTTTTCTCTGATAGTAAATCCACAATTTCTTTAGGATGGATAAATCCCTTATATTTGCGTTTTAGCTGAGGTGTATTGCTCCACGCACATTGTTGAATATTAATAATAAATTTGTTTACTTCTGAGTCAAGCTGATCTTGCGATTTTATCGGAGTTTTAAGGTCGATAATATTATCTAGATCAAGAGCAAAACTGTCCCAATCTGTGGACTTATTAACCAAGGTTAAGTGGCTTTCTTTTAATAGGATTTTTTGACTTAGCATTAGTATAATCGGAGAATGGTCAGAGTTCATAGTAAAACTTTCCTCCAAACTGATGTAATTGGTGGATATATTTTTGCAGATGAAAAAATCTATAAGATCCGGTATTTTCTGGTGGTCAGTGGGCCAGTATGTAGGTTTGCCTGTACTCATTACTTCACAATGTGTTTCTTTAACTGCACTTAAGAGCTGTCTTCCTTTAGTTGTAGTAAGTCTTGAACCCCACTGCGTATGCTTAGCATTAAAATCGCCGCCTAGGATAAATCGCTGGCCTAATAATTCAAAATGGATGGGTGACCACCCATTATATACCGAGTTTCCTCCGAGCCTCGGAAAGCACGTTAAGCCGTTGGTCCCGGCTGTCATTTGTAGATCTTTGACAGTGGTTACATGTAGTCACTGGCCCGAAAGTCTGACAATCAGTCTTACCAAGGGGTATCGTATTACCAGTACTAACTGGGTTGTGAAGGTTAGATAGGCCATCGCTCCATGTACTAATAATACTGGTATTCAGCTGCATCCAGTTAGACTGGAAGCCGATCCCAACATAAGAAACGGCTTGACAAAATGAAGACTTCAATGAATTACTGTGTTCCTTCCCTATATGCGAAGAGGCTTCTCCTATACAGTGATATTCAGCTGCATCCGGTTAGACTGGAATGCTGAGGATAAGATGCTTCAAGGGAAAAATATCATGCTTAACAATTTTACATTTTATTTAGTGATAGAAGTGGGCTTGGTGTATTCTCTAACACAATACTGTTGACACAGAAAACAATGGTTTTCTCAAACATTCTGATTATGCAATTATCCATCATTGCCATTCATTTATGCTCATTTGTAGGACAATTAAACAAAAAATGAATAAAAGATTTCAAGTATGTCATTTACGCTACAACCAACAACTATGTGTCAATAACATTGTCATTATAATTAAAAACATCATAACGTGTCGCACTCAAACTGATGACGTAACACTGTGATCCATTAACTCGACGTCAGTCATGACGTCACGTTATTAAAAAGTTTAAACAACACGATCATGATTTTATATTGGCATTTTAAAATGACAGGTGTGAGTAATGGTGACAGGGCGAAATTGTGAATTTGATCCTTATGTTCGGGAAAAAATCAAAGGACCAATTTCCAGTTTATTGAAATATTATGTTGAAAAACCTCAGTCGAACTCGCGCATGATGGGTTCCGTACTATCGCAGTAGGGACCCTTTAATTTTTGATTTATTTTTATTATATGTTGATAAAGTGGCAACAGAAATACACATTCTGTGAAAATTTCAACTGTCTACCTATTACGGATCATGGGATAGAACTCACTGACAGACAGACGGACGGACGGATAGACGGACAGCGGAGGCTTAGTAATAGGATCCCGTTGCCCGTTCTGTCTGTGACCTATTAGAAGGTGATAAAATTAATCACCTAACTTTCTTCTTGCGCGTTAGTGTTTGTATCAATATTTAAGAAAAGAAATTGCCTTTATCTGTACCAGATATTTCATTCTTACATCGCATTTTTCCGTGGTGGAAACTAAAAAACGCAACCTGCTACGATATAATGTACATTTCAATTAAACAGTATATTATTTCCCACAGATTTTCAGGCATCCTATTCTTCAGTCACACCATCCAGAATGGTTCTCAGATAGACTTCGGTATCAGAGCCTGCCATCTCGAGAAGAAGACTTGCAGAGAGATCCAAGGCGTTCCGGGAGGCTATGCCATAGCTTATGACGCGGGCAACGACGACATATACTTCGGCGGCCACGACGGCATCTACAAATACAATTTTCTAACAAAGGAAGCCGATTTTTTCGCCGAAGAGGGAAAGTCGATCTGGGGACTGTTTGTTCGCCGAAACTTTTACTACATAGAGTACCCTACGCAGAAACTTTTCGTCTACAGAGATGACCGGTTCGTTCCAGTAGCCGAAGCTATCAATATAGAAGTCGATATCTTCTTTGTCTCCAAACATTTTGATATTTATTTCGCAAATAAAACAGCCTTGTATAAATTAGAAAAACCGATCAAAGAGCCTATTGTTTTAAATGATGAGGTTGTTATCAGACAGATTGTTGAGGATAACTACGGTGATGTATACTTCTGCGCAAGCGATGGAATTTATCTCGAAGATAAACCTTATCATAAAACGAAGAGGATTGCTGAAATAGATCAGGCTTTTGGCATGGCAATTGATGAAAAGGATGACATAATTTATTCTGATAGAAATAACATATATCGCTTGATTCCAAGTCAGTATAGTCATGTCTGTTTAAATGCTGTGATCGATGAGGATGCTAGAAGACAAAACTCTTTTTTAAGTTAAATATTTCTTTTTATAGCCGTGGTTTACTTTATTTGTTATTGCTACACCAACAGCATACACAAAATTGCTTATATCTTATCATTATACACACACAGCGACACCATAAAAAACAAAGTAGATTCAATGACACTGAAATACATTAAAAGTAAAAACTAATGAAAAGAAATATTGTAAAGAATTATTCTTCCTCTTAGCGTGTCGATGGCAATCTAAATTGTGTCGACCCAGAACTGAGCTACCAGTTTGGCGCTTTCAGTAGCGTCCATCAATTCTTGTAGTGAACAATTAACAGAACACGCAGGACACGATATAAAGTGCCCCATCCTTTGTGCAACAGCGCTACACCCAAATTAATAATATAATTATAATAAGTTTTAACTTATACACTTTACTGTATCCTTACTAATATTATAATGTGAAAGTAAGTTTGTTTGTTTGTTACCTTTCCAAGCCTAAACCACTGAACCGATTATCCTGAAATTTTGCAGGTTCATGAATGGTCACCCATCCACAGACCAACCTAGGAAAGTGCTTGCCTAGGTTGTTCTGTGGATGTGGATGCTTAACCTAAAGATCGACTCGAGCGGCTGTTGTTATTTAGCCACGAGCTCCTCAGGTACTCGTAGGTCGATCTACATTTTTTTTGGTAGCCTATTTGAGTGTTTCACTGCTGATCAAAGGCCCCCCCTTTCTCCTTCCAAACCCCTCTATCATGTTCAATATCTGGCCGTGTTTGCTCCGTAAACGAGATCAGATCGTCACACCACATTCGCCGCGGTCTACCTCACCGGCGGTTTCCTCCGACGTATTTGTTACTTAAATTTTAATTTTAGTCGAACAATGACGGATGTGTGTGGCGGCACTCCCCCACACCAGAATACCGTACGACATAACACTTTGAAAATAACTATACTAAACTGATAGTACACTGTAGAATGAAGATCTATGATATCTTTACGTGGTTATCACAGTCTTGTGATGAAAATATGTGGAGATAGAGCAATCTTATTTTCAATACACTTTCTCCAAAACTGGTTCTTGTCACACTACTATTAGGTTTATTCAGTATTCACTTTATATTTATCTCTACTAGTATGGAAATACAATTTTCCACAGATGGTTCAATTTCTATAGTCGGTGGTATTTGTTCTTTTTTTTTTCAAAAGCAAGCAAGTAGTCTATGCAAAACTCACTATGTACAACCACGAGCGATGAGATGTATAAGCTTATCAAATTCAAAAGCGACTTTCGTAACAGACCTGACTTTTCGTAATCGTATGACGTCCAAAATACTATGTTCGTAAAACGTATAATCAGTACATTAATGGACAAAAGCATGCATCTCATTGCTTGTAGTACATAGATATGTGTATCATGTCTGACTAGCCTTTTGATAAACCATGTTAAAGTCGTATTCCAGTAAAGTCAGATGCAGCAGAATACCAGTATTTAAATGGAGCGACTGCTTCAACTGACAAACAGTCTGAACAAGGGGTATTGTATTACTGGGTTGTGGCGGTCAGATAGGTAGTCGCTCCATGTGAAATACTGGTATTCAGCTGCATCCGGACAGACAGGAAGCCGTCCCCAACATACTTGGCTAGGCGGATGAGGACTGCCTAAGCAGACATACCAACTCCTTCATAATATTTTCAATTAACTCGCAACGAATGCATTTGTTATATTTTTAAAGGAATGTTTATTATTGTTGCAACAATGGGCAGAGAAGTAAAACAAGCTAAGACATTCAATTAATAACAATTTGTTGGTCATTGTTCCAATGAATTCGGTACAGAAACATGTGTGTCGGAGGACTATCGTTGGCTGTCATATTAATTTGATTCGGATTCGCTATGGATATTATTATTACTAGTTTTATGTAAGTAGCCTCTATTTTTTTTAAATTACAAAATGGACTGCTCTGGACCTCGATCACGCCTGATGGAAAGCGATAGATGAGGTCTATGATGGAACGAGCGTGCTCAGAAGATGCCTGTTCACTCTTGCCTTGAAGGCAGACGGGACGGTACGGGATCTAAATTGAGTCGTCCCAAAATTTTTTCTTCAGAATTTTTTTATTGTTTTTTTTCTGAATTATTGTAATTACGAAAAGCTTATGACAATCTCGTTGAATGTCGTTGTAAATTATTTATGCGTTTTTGTTTTTTGAGTTTAATCTTTTTTATTACTCATTTATCTTAGTCTACATTTAATTTATCCATAAGTATTCATTAGTGAGCGTCAATCAAATATATAGTGTACATTATTTAATTAGCAGATTGTAAACTAGGAGTATTTCTCAGTCCCTATTGTACTAATATAATATGCATTGTTGAAAACAGTCTCGTTATTATAATCTTATTTTAGTAATTTTTAATGTTTTCTTCGTACGATATGGCGTTTCAAGAGTTCATGAAATAGAGGTGGTGATAAACTAGAAGCGGGTAATGCTGAAAAATGCAATAATATTCACACGACATTCCTCTATTGTTTCAACCGTTTTTCTAATTTCAGGAATCCGTCAATGATTCTCAAGCTACACATTTTCCTGACCGTCGCAGCAACCGTGACAGGAGTACCAGAGATCGCATGCAACCGTCTCAAGATAGGAGAGAATTGGTACGACAGAGACACCCTGTGGGCTAACATCGGAAGACCTTACAACCTCAACGTTCATAGAAGTTCCAATATCCTATTCTTCAGTTACTCACTCCCAGAAATATATTCTGATCTGGAATTCCAGCTAGCATCCTTGAATATGGATACCAGAGAGTACCAAACTATAGCTGGTATCAAAGGAGGCTGCTCCGTAGCCATAGACCAAATGAATGACGATATATTCTTCGGAGGAAGCGATGGAATCTACAAATATAATATGCTCACAAAACTAGCTGATTTTTACAAAGAAAAAGGCAAGAATATCTGGTCCTTATTCTACAAGAAGAATCTATTCTACATTAGCTACCCAGATCAAAAACTGCACATAGAATACGACGGAAAATTCGCACCGGTGAAAGAATTTGAGAATTTCGAAATTGATCACTTTCATGTTAGTGGTGTGAATGTTATTTATTTTGCTAACAAAACGGGTTTATATAAGTATAATAATGATAAAATGGAGTCTCAAGTAGTGAATGAACTTATAACTGTTAGGCAGATAGTAGAAGATAATGAAGGAGATACGTATATTGTAAGTAATTGTGGAGTTTTTGTAGATGGTAAGTTTGAAGGGCTGAAGAAGATTTTGGATATGAAGAATGTCTACGGTCTGGCTTTCGATAAGGACAATAATTTTATTTATTCTGATGATAAGAATATTATTAAGCTTGTCTTAAGTTTTGTTGGTTGTGATCAGAAAAGGGGACATTGGTAATAAATCTTTTATTAAAGTGTTCTTTTTTTACATCCTTGGATAGATTTATTTTGCGATCTCAAATTGGTGCAGAGCTGAATTCTGATGGACAATTCATTGCAGTTTTGAAATTTTGTTCAAGAAAGCAAAGTGTATATTTGATTTAACTCTAACCTGAGGAATATCAAACTTTTTATAAGAATGCTCTACCTTTGGGTATACACAGAATATAGTATAGTATCTATGTATGTCAGAGGTCCATACAAATTGACAGCTTATATCCAAAAAGTATAGTCAAATTTATGCATGAACCGCTTTCTCCATGGGACGAACGTCGTAATTACGAAAAATAAACCTGTGCCATACATTTGGGTCGTGTCGGTATTGTTGTATGGGGCAGCTGATAGTTTTTTCCTGATTATGATCTTGGTCCCATGGAGAAAAGTGTAGTTTGATGGTCTGTACTATACCTTTTCATGTGACCACACTTTTTTATTACAAGTTGTATAATAAATATAATCTAAATCTGGGGTCAGGAACCTACTGCTCCAATGTTTGAATGTTTTTTTAAATAAATGCAAAAATGTTCGCGAAACTAATTTTATTTTATAAAATATAAATATTGCCCCAATAAAACTGGCAGTGACTCTCTTGGTATGGGTATGGGATGAGGAGAGACGATTCGCATGTGACTAAAAGAGTGATGAATATAAATGTTGATAGATCGAGAGGGAGAGGAAGATCAAGGAAATGATGGACGGATTGTGTGAAGAATGATATGAAGGAAAAAGGAGTCAATGATGGCGTGTCGATGCACAGAGAGAATGGAAGAATAAAACGTATTGCGACGACCCTTAATAACATGGGACAAGGGCAGGAAGATGATGATGATGATTACAAAAACATTCAAACACATGAAATAAATGCAAAAATGTTCGCGAAACTGATTTCATTTGAAAATAAAAACTTTTTTAAATTAAATATCATTCACAAAAGCAACCTGTTGTAAAATAATTTCTGTGATGCTGAAGCATATTTTATTTCATGCTAGAAATCTGTGTGCATATTTTTAATTTCCACTAAGGAGGTTAATTAGCTGATCATAATTAATATACCTACAATCCTACATGTATCCGCTTTCAACCCTGTTTTTGTTGTGAATATTTTATGAGGAGTTTATTTTAAGATTGAATGTTTGAAGGCAAACATTGCGAAAGAGCAAGTAATAGATGTGATAGGTTATGTTTAAACTGATAACAATTTATGATGAATGCTAATAGACCAGCCCGTCTGGCCAGTCAGTATGGCCAGTCTTACCAAAGGGTATCGTATTACCCAGTACTAACTGGGTTCTGGAGGTCTGATAGGCAGTCGCTCCATGTAAAATACTGGTATTCAGCTGCATCCGGTTAGACTGGAAGCCGACCCCAATATAGTTGGGAAAAAGCTAGGCAGATGATGATGATGATGCTATAGACCGACCGCTTTAATGAGTCCACCTTGCCCCATCAAAGGCACATTAAGCGTCCACAAAGTCCTAACAATATCCCGCAGGGTATTTGCTTTAAAATAACCATAATCCACGTAGATATTACGATACTAATTGAACCAATACGTGATCAACCTTCAGAATATTCCATTTAAATTGATACGTTTGCGAGGACTCATTAAAGCGGTCGGTCTATAATAATTGTAATTGTCGTGGGAGAAGAGCACGAGCTCGCTCGGCAGTCGCTCCATGCAAAATACTGGTATTCAACTGCATCCTGTTAGACCGGAAGCCGACCCTAATAGTTGGCAAAAGGCAAGGCAGATGGTGACTTAATTGTAATCAGTCAGAGACGGAGCTATAGAGGACTTCTAGCGCCATCTCTTTCCCGCTCTGGAATAGTATTAAAACAATACTGTTTTAAAACGTAATGGTAGGCTACAATTAAAATATTCTCGTAGGTATTAGACATTTTATTTCATGACATCTAGTGAATAGCCAACAACTTCAAGAGATGAAACGCAGACCTACTTTATACGTCATTAGAACGTACTTTTATGTACGTACCTAAAACCACACAGTGTTACAAAACGAAAAAACTCTGGACAAAAATCCAACAAAATAAATCGTTTTCCAATTAATTAATTACGACAAAACACTATAATAGCCATTTTCACATTCGAAATTTCAGATATACGAAACCAAACTTAATCATCGGCATGTTTTTAATCCGGCCCAGGTCTCGGCGAGACCGAAAACAGGTGATATTTTAAATTTTAAATCCGATTCGACATGTACAGAATAATTGAAACGTGAATTGAATATTTTTATATTATTTGTACGATGTGCTTGTGTGACATGTTTTTACTACCGAATTTAAATATGGAGGTAATTTTTGAAGCAATTGCTGAATCGGTTTGTGATAAACTGTTCTTTTATTTGTTTGAATTGCTTGTCATTTATTTAACGGATTATTTTTGTATTATTCACAAAACAAATTGGTATTCAAATGATAAATGAAGGTTTTAATCGTAATTCTTTATTTGGTACAAAATTTACTTTGATTTTAAAGTAATTGTGTATTAGTATTGTGGGCATTAAAAAATAAAAAAAATAAAATAAGGTATTTTTTAAAGGAAATCCATTAAATCCTCTCTCTGGAAAAACCATAAAGTTTTAAAAATTCACCAGGAAATAAAAAAGGAATGCACTGTCAAAACCAAAACACTAGCCGCTATTGCCAAGCTACACATATCACATACACACATCTTTTTTTTCAAGCCAACGAATAGATCAGTCAAACTGAATTTTTGCATAGAAATTGGTAGATTTTTCACTACTGTGCAGTTTGTTTTGAATATTTGAAGCTCTACACTCTAGTTTTCTCTGAAGGATTGTTTATGCTAGAAGTATAATATTAAGAACCAATGTTGTTAGAAATATTTTTGATTAACAAGATATCTACATAAAATATGGAATGTGTTTCATCTTGCATCATCTATACATTATTCCTATTGGCACTTCATATGCAGGGTATAAGCGGCCCCTTCACGAAGCCGTCAACCAAGCATTTTGTACATCAAACTAAGTTACACAACGCAAAAACTTTTGCTGGGTAACAATTTTTTTTTTGGTGTGAAAAATGAGTATTTACGGTAGCGCTCAATGTAACGCAATCAAAATATGGTGCTGATGGTTTAATTCAATAGTACAGGCGTCATGTGTGTAGTAAATTTATAAAATTAAAAACTTGTATTTTTTTAATGTCGAGTGGAAATGATGGAACTGTGTGTGTGTGTGTGTGATATCTAATCTACCAAAAAATGTTCGCAATGACGGAATGAACTAGAACCTTTCGGCTTCGTTAAGGGTGTTCTTACAGCCTTCATGTACTTACTGACACATAATAGACATCCTATTATTATGAACAATTGATTATTTTATAACCAACCAGCTTTTACCCGCGGCTTCGCTCGCGTTAATTTAGAATTTGACAATCAATTCGGTTCGTACTCTGCTTGTAATAATATAATTCAATCGTGATTTGTAAGACACGTGGCGCCATCTATTATCATAAGAACGTTATTGTTATTTTCCTCGGGAACAGTACTCTTTTTCGGAATGAAAGTTACCCTAAGTCCGTTTCTTTACATCTCACAACGTGTATGCAAAATTTTTTGATGATCGGTTTAGTGGTTTAGGCGTGAAAAGGTAACAAACAAACAAACTTTCTTTCGCATTTTTAATATTAGTAAGGAAGTAAGGATATGAGAATTCATCTTAAAAGCAGAAAGGATAAAAGTCCGTATTTTTTACCGATGGGAAATCCCAACGAGCGTCCGGCTGGTTTTAAATAACTTCTGATAAAACTGTTTTCTTAATTTTAATGTTTATTCATTTTCTGCGCTCGTATCGAGTTAATTGCATAAATGAATAAACGTGATAAATAAAATTACTTGTATGAAATGAAATGAGGTGAAATAATATTCAGTAATACAATAACTGTAAGAGGTGATGTAATCATTATTTAACTCATTAATGTAATGGAGTTATTGTTTCTGATAACTCACGCTTTTAATTTATTATAAATAAATATTCCGCACTTAATGTGTTATACTATACTAGTTATGTTGGCGGTTTGGAATACGCGTAACTTTATATTGTCAGAAATAAAATGCATACATCAGACACGTGCGTTGCGGGGAGGCACTGCCTACTTGCCTTCCTCATTAGATCCAATTAAACTATCTTACTACCCAGCCCATTACTGTCCAACTACTCTCCAAAGGCCTCTTCTCATACAGAGAAGGCACTAACATTGATCACCACGCTTGCTCAAGACGGTTTGGCGATTTCAGACTTATATTAATTAAAAGTCCAGGTTTCCTCGCGATGTTTTCCTTCACCGATGTCTGTGATGTCCAAGATAACTTAGAAAGTACATATGAATTTAAAAAGTTACATTGGTACTTCATCATCTGCCTAGCCTTTTCCCAAATATGTTGGGGTCGGCTTCCAGGCTAACCGGATATACCTGAATACCAGTGTTTTACATGGAGCGACTGCCTATCTGACCTCCACAACCCAGTCAGTACTTGCCCGGATTTAAACCCACAACCTCAAGCATGAGGGGCGAGGCCTTAACCTCTGGGCCATCAAGATATCTTCTTCGTTCAAGATCAAGGTCAAGATCTTGAACTACTACATAAATAAAATATATGTATCAGTCATCACCCTTCATAATTATTAAAGTGCGTAAGATAGTTTAACCTATATACTGGTTTCACGCTGTTTCAAAATTTAAATACATACTAGACTATTCCGATTTCCTAGTGTGCTCAAAACTTGTTAAATAAATAAAAGAGGAAATTCGTAAGTTGATTTCGCTTCCATTCATTTCCCACTTACTTCAGTAACCTTATTTGGCTCGCTATAAAGCATGAAAGCGTGATTACAAATTCATACACGTTGAAATTAATATGTATGAAATTAAACGTATAGAACGAACAATTATGCACGAATTTACTATGTCCCGGCAAAATTACCACAGTGCACAACTCTGAACGAAAATGTCAAAATACGCTCGGTACTGCCGGTCAGTGGGCGAATGAAATTAAACAATTGCGGCCTATGCATCGTTGTGAAGTTCCGAACATATTTTTTTCCACAACATTTTTATTTTTGTACCACTGTGTCCGGCTTTTGCGTGTCAAAACATGAAGTGTTTTTTGGGTTTACTGAATAGGGTTTTAAAGTGTAGTGGCAACTGAATGCAAATCCACAATTTTTCATGTAAAAATGGATTTTTTATGTGTTAAAAGTTCTGAGTAAATAAAAAATGGTGCTATTTAGAGTCAACCGAGCGAAATGGCTTTTACAGGCACTTTACGCTGACTACGTATTGAAATAGTAATATGGTGTATATGTGTATACCTACACTATGAGTCTTTTAGCATGAGGTCCTGGGTTCGATTCCCGGTTCGGGAAAAGAGATATTGGGTTTTTTCATCAGGAATTTCTCAGTAGCAGCCACTGAGTCTGAATTTGTGCCCGGTTGATGGCTATAGGCTCGCATGGGACTTAAACTTAACTGGCGAAATGTAGGTGTACTATTAGGTACACCTCTGCCTATTCAGACCACCTGACAGGGTTTAGGTCTGAAATAGAGGCAACTAACTTATGAATAAATGATTGTCCTATTGCAATTACTCGCGTTTGACAAATAGTTAGCTAATTTTCTGTTTGACTTTCGTTCTAGAAACTTGCTATTAATGTCTTAGAAATGTTACTTATACATGTAACAACTCAACACAACAAACATTTTCTCCCTACAAAATTAATCTAACTATAACAAAAACACAATTCTCTCTAATTTCCTACAACTGAAATGAACTAAGAAAATTCCAGTGTTCGAGAATTTTCGGTTGGCGGCCATTTTCTTTTAGGACCTTCCAAGCTAAATGTCGCCCTGGTATTTAGAGTAACTAGCTAACCACGTTTCTTCGGTTGTATGTAAGAATATACAAGTTGGTATATACCAGTTTTATTCGTGTGATATAACGTTTTTAGTTGGGATTGTTTTCTTTTATCAAGTTTAAGCTATGTCTATGTATGTGTGAAGGTATACACGGTGGGTAAAAAATTGTGGATCGAACGAAACAGGGTGATAGTTTTCTTTTTTTTTATCGTGTGGTTAGTTCGTAACCTGGTGTCAGAGTTTTTATGCCGCCCATGGGCCTCTGACTTGGCTTAACATGCCGTTAAGAAATATCTCTCAGGCATGCTGGTTTCCTCACGATGTTTTCCTTCACCGAAAAGCAAGTGATATTATACTATACGCACATGAAGCCGAAAAATCAGAGGTGCGTGCCTTGGATTCGAACTCGATACCTATGACTTGGCAGTCCGACGGTCACACCACTAGGCTATCACTGCTTGGGTGATAGTTGAAGTTATTTAACCGTGCCCATCTGGGCCTATGTGAAATAAAATATTTTGATTTCGACTCATAATCTTCCCATTGCTGGGATGCCTATAATATACCCATTGCTGGGACACAGGCCTCCTCTCTTTGAGGGGGAATAGGCTATTATCCACCACGCGGACCCAGTGCGGGTTGGTAGATGTCACTTGACTTCGAATTTTTGGTTCTAGGACATGCCGGTTTCCTTCACCGTTTTGAGAGCAGTGGTGATGAAATAAAGTTGTGCACCTGCCTGGGTTCGAACCCACGACTTACAGCTGGTAAGTCGGGGCCGCCACCACTGGGCCACCGCTACTCTCTGATCAATTACTCGCAAGTAACAAATTCAAATACCTCTTAAATTAAACACATACCTACCACAATATCATTTCAAAGTAACATAAAGCGCCCCGACACTTGTTGGCAATAAAGTCGTTTCTTACATAATGCTGTACCTACAGTCCTACATAGTACTTACAATAATGTAACCACTAACATTCTTCCGTTTTATCGTCCGTACCTGAAACAATAAAAATAACGTTATGAATCATTTGCGATAAGAAAGGGAGAATTGCTGGCACCATTTTTAGGTGTTCCTTGTCGTAAAAGTTTGAGATGTGTCGCGTTCTAAGTATGTCGGGAGTGAAGTAATACTTCCGAGAGCAAATGATTCATCATCATCTGCCTAGCCTTTTCCCAACTATATTGGGGTCGGCTTCCAGTCTTACCGGATGCAGCTGAATACCAGTATTTTACATGGAGCGACAGCTTATCTGACCCCCACAACCCAGTTAGTACTGGGTAATACAATACTCCTTGGTAAGGCTGGTTGTCAGACTTTTTGGGCCACTGACTACCTAACGACTGTCAAAGATTTACAAATGACAGCCGGGACCAACGGCTTAACGTGCTTTCCGAGGCACGGAGGAAACTCGGTATGTAATGGGTGGTCACCCATCCACGGACCAACCTAGGCAAGCACGGCTTTACCTAAAGATCGACCCGAGCGGCTGTTTTTATTTAGCCACAAGCTCCTCCGAGAGCAAATGATTGATGATAAGATTAATGTCACGTTCATTGGCAAGCCAAAATGCTGAACTTACATAGATGGCCCAAAGTAAAAAAATCGTTGAATGTCTTCCCTAGAGGCCAAAACAAATACCAGAACCCAATACTCTGCGGTCGCTATTTTATGGCACGTCATAATAATTATTAATTTATTTTATTAATTAACACATTCATTTTGTGTTAACAGGTAAGACCCAAACTAACAAAAGTAGTCATGAATTGGTAATTGTCCAGTCCCAAGTAACGGGTCTAGGTAGAAGCACAAGTTACACAGTGGACAACATACTAAGTGCCACCCTCTGGAATTCCACCAAAGAGCAAGAAAATATGTCCAAACGCCGAGAGACACTATTAAGTATTCTTATTGCACGAATCACTGGTGAAAACGACATTGTAAGGCACCATCACGCGACTTCGCGTGAACGGCCACAGCATGAAAGCCGGCCCACACACGATAGGTTATGCATGTGCAGTTTTGCCTGTATAGTCAAACTGTACGGGCATGCATGAACGTTCTTGGAATATAAATCGGTTTTGCATGAAGGTTTTGCATGCGCATTTAAAACTGTCATGTATAACCTAGCGTATAATATGGCTACCTTTACAGGCCACTTCAGGCGATGTCGCGTGATCTGGCAATTAACGTGATATTGAATGCCGCAAAAACGTTACATTAACCTTTTTCTCAGTTTTGAATGCTGTGGTCTGGTGTCTAGTTGAAAGTCTTGGAGAAAGGGCAGACCACTGCTCAGTAATGGGACAAAACTTATTATGACACTTCATTAGGTAATTTACAATCGGTATAAAAGTGTGTGTGTCCATTTGTTGCTCGCCTGAAAAGTGACAACTTAGTTAGATCCTAGGCCTAGGTTTGTGTCCAATAAAGGGTGATAGATATGACGGCACGGTTGGCGCAGTGGATTGACAGCTGCGCAGCATGTCGCGGGTTCGAACCCCGCACAGATCAAATATTTGTATGACCTCCGGGTAGTTGTACCGGGTCTGGCTGTTTGTGTATGTGAGTTTAAATGTTTGTAAACGTACCCACGATATAGGAGAAATTCCGAGTGTGGAGCAACGTTTTAAAAAAAAAAGAAAAGAAAAATGCGTGTGTCCTTTTGTTGCACGCTTGATAAGTGACAACTTAGCTGGATTCTAGGACTAGGTTTGTGTCCAATAAATGGTGATAGGTTAAACCAGAGAATTATAACAAAATACGTGATTTTATCTGATAAAAAAACTATTCCATTGATAATATTGGGAGTTCAAATACAGTCCCACGCTAAGCAGTTATACTTATGATCACTAAACCAATGAAACAATAAAACGTTTAAACGTATAAGGGTATCCCAACCTAATCCCTACAGAATCACACACACACACACAGAGACCAATTCCCGATAATCATAATACAATTCAACTTGGAAACTCGCAAACTAAACAATGTAGCGCTTTATTATTTTCCAGCGGAACCCTACAGCGCTCCAGCGCTCCAGCGCTCCAGCGGAACAAAACTCATAAATCTGACAAAAGTTATACGTTATTGCTTAATGTTTAGGCACTTTGGTTGTAACAATGGTATATTTTGGATCGATTTAGTTTCTGATTTGGGTTTGGAGGGAATTTTGCCCATAATTATTTTCAATGACCGTTTATATGATGGGCAAAATCATTATTTGGACAGTAGGCAGATTAGTTGTAGGCGCCTTGGAATGAGCAACTACAGTACTTTCACAAGTTATTATGCCTTGTGTCTGTGACTGTAGCTTCGCTTTCTTTGTTTTTTGTGACATTCAAAAGTATATGTAATGGCCTAATTGAAATAAATGCTTTTTTGAGTTTAAGTTTGACTTTAACGTTGCAGTCTACGGCTAAATATTACCTATCAGGATTAAGCTGCTATCAGTCCTAAGCCCGTGGCTTCGACCGCAAAGAGGTCGGAAATTATCCCAAAGGAATGTACCTACTACTGGGATAGAACAAAGAATGCCCTAACCCAAGTGATCTAACTTTATACTATAATTTTATCGAAATCTGTTTAGCCGTTAAGCGTAAAGAGGCAGCAGATAAACAGAGTTAATTTCACATTTATACTATTAGTATAAATGTGAAACTGTGTGTTAGTGGACTAGCTGTAGCCTGCAACCTTCGTCCGCGTAAAATGATTACATAAATATTACTTCCCCATTTAAATCAGATTTTGTAAACGTTAAGTTTCAAGGATTTTATTTTTTTTGCACGGAACCCTATTTCTTTTATTAAAATACAAGTAGCTTTACTTACTCCTTATAACAAAGGGTTTTCCACGGAATCCTATCTCTTTTATTAAAATAAAAGTAGCCTTTATTTATAACATCAGCTATCTGTCAGTAAAAACTCGTCAAAATCGGTCCAGCCGTTTCGGAGATTCATCGGAACAAACAGACAGACAATTTTTTTTTTATTACCGTAAGTATATATTTTCATATGCATTCAGTAAAAAGCTGTTATTTTATAACTACAAACATACACTTCAATTTTATTTATTTGTATGAATAAATATTTTCTACTGGCTCGATGCCGACAGGGTCACAAAAATTAAATCACATTCAACATTTTTCAAAAGTGACTGAAACCTTTCTATTCCCAGCATTTTTATTTTAATCCCACCATTCAAATGAATGTTTTGGCAACACAAAACATCTTAATACCCCTCTCTAATACAACGTTATAGACCATTCAAAAAATAATTACTGGCTTTATTTTAATAAAGCTTTCAGACAACCGGGTGCTAATGTCTTATTAAAATTATAATTATTAAGATTATGCTAATTTCCTTGGCTTTCGTATCGTTTGGTTAATTTTAAAATAAACGTTGAAACGCGCATTTTTTAAGGGTTTTCGGGAGGCCTTGAATAGAATTTGACCAGAGTATTTTCTTGAAGTTTAATGAAAGAAAGAAGAAATATTTATTTGTCGCAGGGACATGACGTGCATCATACAAAATAACAAAAAAAATACAATAAACATAGGTAGGTACCAGGGTTGTTGCTGATGCATATTTTTTTCACATCAGCGGATGCTGATGCTGATGCTGATCTTTTATCATTGACATCAGCGGATGGCGATGCTGATGCTGATTTTAAATATTTTCTTAAAAAAACAGGGAAAAAGTGAAATCACTCCGTATTAGTACGCTCTTTGCGTGAATAATCCTTGTAACATAAGTTGCAGTCTGCAGTTTCTTGACTCCTTAATTTAAAATACGTCCATATTCCACTTTTCAGCGGATAACACTCGACAGTTTACGGAAAAAAAAAAACAAAAACTTTCACACGTAATGACGAATTAACGTAATGAGACAAGTTTGTGTTTGTTTGCAATCACAATCCCCGCAGACGATCCTTTAATAGGGAATATGCATGTATTTTTTTCTTCACTTAAATAAATAAAATATAGTACTATCAACCCAAGAAAATAATTAAAAGTTAAGTTCAACTACTGCTTGTCGCTCAAAAAAAATATTAAAATCCTACAATTTTCTACGACAGTTCAAACGTCCGTGACTGTCGCGGCCATTCATGTCATGTTATATGACGTCACTTACCTCTATCTGCCATGTTTACATCTAAGTTTTTACCCTTAATATATAAATGTTATTAATTGTATATGCTTTATTCAATCAAACATTGCAATAACAATATTATAATAAAATCTTAGAGAAACTTTAAGTACTTTTCAAATAAAAGTGTTTTTTGACACATGGTATTTGACGTCACTACCGGTGCTATCGAAGGACGATGCGTTTTGAGTTTGCGTTCCGTTTCACCAAAAACACGCTACATAAAATATTAAATTGTAAAATAAGTGTTGTATTAGAAAGTTAAACATGTGTACCACAATGTTTTTATGGGCCAATACAAGGAATTTTTAAGAAATAAAAACAGTTTTGTATTTCTTGCATATTCCCTATTGGTCAAAGTCGCAAAAACTACTCGTGATATAATCCTCTCTGCGGTCATGTCACGACTCGAACTTCAGCATTAAAATCAGCATTAATAATCAGCATCGATCAATGCGGATGCTGATGCTGATGCTGATGTTGAAAATGATGCTGAAGATCAGCGGATGCTGATGCTGATGCTGATGTTCGCAACAACCCTGGTAGGTACAACGCATAACAAATATTTAAAATTTCAACAGGACGGGACAAAAAAAAAGAAAAAAACAATACGTTAACAATACGTTAATGCGATCATAATAGGGAAAAGAAATGCTCTTGAACACATAACATCACGCCTGTAATCCCGTAGGATTAGGCAGAGGTGTGCCTAATAGTTTAAGTCCTATTACATGGAGGAAGTGAACCTATTGCCATCAACTGGGTACGAATCCAGACTTCGTAGCTGCTACTGAGAAATTTCAGATGGAGAAACCGAATAGCACTTTGCCCAACCCAGGAATCGAACCCAGGACCTGGCCAGCAGTCTCGCTTGCGACCACTCGACCAACGAGGCACTCCTCAATTTAAATGCTCAAATGCCGTTGAACTAGCTTTAATTTCCAATTTTTTATCAGAACGTCGAGTGAAGTTGATCGGCTGTCGCTCCATGTGAAATACTGGGATTCAGCTGCATCCTTTTAGAATTGGTGATGTCAAAATGATGGTTCAGCCGTGCTTGCCTAGGTTGGTCTGTGGATGGGTGACCACCCATTACATACCGAGTTTCCTCCGTGCCTCGGAAAGCACGTTAGGCCGGTGGTCCCGGGTGTCATTAGCAGATCTTTGATAGTCGTAAGGTAGTCAGGGGCCCAAAAAGTCTGACAATCACTCTTACTAAGGGGTATCGTATTACCCAGTACTAACTGGGTTGTATAGGTCAGATAGGCAGTCGCTATTGAGCTGTATCCGGTTAGACTGGAAGCCGACCCCAATATAGTTGGGAAAATAGCCTTTTCCAGATGGCAGATGATGAGGATGATGATGACAAAATATAGCTTTGGCCACCTATCCAGTGATTGACCGCAGCAACTGTAAATTCGACCTTTCTGCAATATACTGACTCCATAGGCGCGAAGGTTCGGATATATCGATATCTGTACGTAAACTCATACCTCAAGTGACTACAGTACCAGCAGTCGTAGACCAAAAATTATGTTTAGATAGCGATAACCACCACGTTTGTGAAATTTCACTAGCATATTTAATTTGACCTCATTTTTAGGGTTCCGTACCCGAAGGATAACCAACGGGACCCTATTACTAAGACTCCGCTGTCTGTCTGTCAGTCTGTCTGCCAGAGGGCTGTATCTCATGATTCGTAATAGGTAGACAGTTGAAATATTCACAGAATGTGTATTTCTATTGCTGCTATAACAACAAATAATAATTTAAAAATAAATGACAGTATTGAGTAAGTGAGAGCGAGAATGTGTGAGAGAGAAAGAGTACTAGTTCAATAATGTGACGGAGGGTAGATTTTGACGTTAAGACGAAAACGACGTAAAGACTATTTGTAAAGACTACATATTTAAATAAAATTGCTAAAAAATTTTAAAAGTGTTTTGATTTCCCACATAAATAATTGATTAAGTTTTTATTTATTTAAAAATTAAAGGACCCTTAATGCGCGAGACCGACTCGTATTTGACCGGTTTTTAAGGTTACTCAACCAAAACTCTTACAAAAGAATGTCCCACAGTTCAAAACTCCCAGTTTTACCAAGATTTAATAACACTTTTGTAACAAAAGTCAAAAACAAAAATACTCGAGCAGTAGCCACCTAATTTCTGTTGTTGGGCGAATTACAAAAATCACATTAATTATAAATAATTATAGAAGGTTACACTTTTCAGAGTAATTAAATGATTTCAAAGCTTTTCGCTCCGCGCATTTTTTTCCAGTAAAAAGTTAATTTATTTTTTTCTCTTTGAATGTGGTGCGGTATGAATGGATGCTGCGGTGCGATTTATGTTGGGGGGTAAGCAGAGTTCCTTGTTATGGTAATAGGATGATTGAAGGTGCTTTTATTACAGTTTTTGGGAGAGGGGTGCATTAAAAGGGATGTAGACTAAAGATTTTTATGTACTCGCCCGTGAAACGAAGTACAGTTCTTACTGAATTTTTGAAGTTTCTACAAAGGCTTGCATACTTCGTGCCCACAGATATAGATATACCTAGATAACGCAAGTATCATGATCCATATGAAACCAAGCGTGCCATTTAGACTACCTTTTATGACGTCATAAACACTATTTTCATTCACGTACTCACACAGGCCACACACTCACACAGACACACACCCTCTCACAATCATGCACTTCATGTTTTACATTGATTATGATTTTGGTATTAATTAATTGATATTCAAGAAATTGCTTTTTGTTAAAATTTCTTTTCTCTCTTTTTTTTTCGCTACATTTTTGGTACCTATGAGGCTATGACATACATAATGACTGTTTTTTAATGGAGAAACCCACCTGTCTCCCAAGTCACAGGTGAAAACTTAGTTTGGGAGCCAGAGGACCTATCTGTGGGACATAATCTGTATGTTACATCTTATGATGTCTGTTACAATGTTGTCACTGTATTGAAATATATTTTTTTATTATTTTTTATTATTTAGTTACTACACAAAATAGACTACAGTTTTGATCTTTAAATATCTAGAATTATATTTCTGGAGTTGTAATGTTGTTGTTTTAAACAATTTAGCTTGCTGCGTCAGTAGCCACGTTAAGCATAAAATGCTTGAGCCTGACACGTGAAGCAGGTGCTCTTGCGTGGTGTTATCTCTCTGTTCGTGCACATAAGAATAGTAGTAACATTTTTAGAATTTATGCATTTGTCGTTTCAGGTTAATAGAGTCCAATCAAGACGCAAATTGTTATGTGATTTATATTTTCTCTCATGGATAAGGTAGGTACTAATTTGGTTTTGTTTGAATGTGACTGTTGTGTGTGACAAACCTTAAGTTAACGAGTTAAATATTGCAATGATGTACTCATAGGTAATCACTGAGTTAGTCACTATAAATCAGTTTTGAGTATAGTTAAGTTTTTAATTTGTTTGTAATTCTGAATAATTGTGACGGCCCAGCACAATATTTGCTACTTTTATTTTTAATATTACTGTTTGAAGTTTGAACCAAATGTATCAGACGAGCGCTAATCTCGCCGACAAACTGTTACGCAGTTTGATGGGTGCATAAAATTTACAAAATGTTTGGTCCTGATTAAATGATTTATTTATTTATTATTTATTTATTACAATAACTAAAAACTAACTAACTACATTTTAGAAACTAACTACATTGATGAAAAACATTACCTAATTGAAAGAATTAATGTATTGAACATTCAAAATCCTTTTCAAAGACCTGTTGTTAAAAGATGATGTTGTTGACGATAGTTCACCCTCTAGAAATAAACTATTCAGTAAATAGGTCTTCGTGTCAACTTTTGTATTAAGCAAATAAGTACCCTATTCCTCTACATAGAAGTCATATATTATAGTAAGAAGTAGCTTGAGATACAACACCACATGCTGACCGTAGTTTACGAGCGACACATCACACATCTGTATCACTTAACCCAAAGTTTATGACTTGAAGTGGCCATAGTACGTCTACGTATGTACCTATGTATAGTAGCGGATAGGCACTCGCTTCATCGTCGTCGGTGAAAATAGCAATTTTACAGAAGAGTGAAAAAACTGCGTATACGTAGGTGAAAGTACAAAACCTTTTTTTAATTTGTGCTCTCTACAAATTAGGTGATCCTCCCACTGCACCGCGCTCCGTCGCGTAGCGCGGGCCCGCAGATTTTAACACTGTACGCCGACGCGTGCCGACGCGTGCCGACGCGTTGTCAGAGTGTTGTCCTAGGCGTGTTTTCTATACAAATTCAGATACTTTCTTACAATGTTAAAATCTGCGGCCCCGAGCTACGAGCTATTTCTCGACGGCATGTAAAGCCAAGTCAGAGGCCCATGGGCAGCATAAAAAGTCTGACACCAGGTTACGAACTAACCACACGATAAAGAAGAAGAGGAAATGTAAGAGTACAAAAAATATAAGTCATTCCTACCAGCGCCTTTAACACTTCATCATCTGCCTAGCCTTTTCCCAACTATATTGGGGTCGGCTTCCAGTCTAACCGGATGCAGCTTAATACCAGTATTTTACATGGAGCGACTGCCTATCTGACCTCCACAACCCAGTTAGTACTGGGTAATACGATACCCCTTGGTAAGACAGGTTGTCAGACTTTTTGGGCCACTGACTACCTAACGACTGTCAAAGATCTACAAGTCACACCCAGGACCAACGGCTTAACATGCTTTCCGAGGCACGGAGGAAGCTCGGTATGTAATGGGTGGACCCATCCACAGACCAACCTAGGCAAGCACGGCTTAATCTAAAGATCGATCCGAGCGGCTGTTATTATTTAGCCACGAGCTCCTCCGCCTTCAACACTTCAAATAAGTACTTAAACATAGACCGAGATTTTTTTCTTAAGATTCAGCTCCTTAAAGTTTAGCCGCACTAAATCCTTGTTATGTTAATTCATTGGTATTAAAACCCAGCAGGCGGTAGAACTTAAACAACCGGTGCCGTTACCATCACCACTAAAAGCAACCTTAATGGGAATTCATATTTAGCAAACAGCATTTTTGCATCGTCGGTTTAGGCTGTGGCGAGGGATAAGCGGAGCGGGAGCGGGAGCGGAGAGAGTCCCAAATACGTGAGTCTTAAGACAAACGTATAACAGCCGTATGGGTCGTTCTTCAAGGCTCGGTCGGTCTGTGAGTGGGTGACCATCATTACATACCGAGTTTCCTCCGTGCCTCGGAAAGTATGTTAAGCCGTTGAGCCCGGCTGTCATTTGTAGATCTTTGGCAGTCGTTACTGGTGTTCGTGGTCGTTAGTGGACAGAAATTCTGAAAAACAATCTTACCAGGGCTACCGTGTTACCCAGTAGTAACTGGGTTATGGAGGTCAGATAGACAGTCGCTCCATGTAAAATACTGGTACTCAACTGCATCCGGTAAGTATGGAAGCCGATCTCAATACACTTGGGAAAAGGCTAGGCAGATGATGATGAAGTGAGTCTCAAGACAAGTCTTAGATCTTTTGGTACTTGAATGGTGTACTACATGATGCTACATTTATTTAAAACTAGCTTTTGTCCGCGGCTTTACCCCGTTATGATCGAAAACTATCCCACGGGACCGTTTTGAATATAGTCAATTATTACACTCAGGAAGAAGAAGAAGAAAGATTAGACGAAGAAATTTCGGAATCGGATCATTGGTTCCGAAGATTACCCCTACATCCAAATTTACATCTTCATAATATTAGTGTAGATATTTTCACCCGCCCCCGCTCCGCTCATGACACCACGCACACTATCACTCTAGGGTTTGTTTAAACGCTCCGTTCAAAGCGTCCATTCTCAATTGGTTTAGAACCTATCTCGGCGATGCAGCCCCTTTTATTATGATGGACTTTTTACTGGTTTATAACACAAACGTGTTCCAACTTGTTACGTTTATGTTCTTCAAAGTGGTCGCAGCCATTTTTTCTTTGGAGATTTTTTAAGGCTTTTTAGTTTAGCGTTAAGTTACGTCACTTGTCAAGTTTATTATGCTGTCAACTACCCTGTATACTAATCTTATTTTTACTTATTTTAAGGCATCCACGTGATTAGAATGGTTTGTTTTTTTTTCGGATCAAATTGAACGTTAGCAGTTCCAAATTCAATGATAGCAGCTTGTGAGTTGTGACATATCATAATGATTAGCTCATACATGACTAAGAGCCAAATGCCACTACTGAACCAACCTTTTTGGTCTAGTTCTAGTGGTTGCAGAGACCTGACCTCCGGCTTACGCAGTCTGACCCAGCCATCTAGCTAACGGGCGTCCCACGCCACTCTTGCCGTTCCATGGTCTCTACTTCAGGACTAGCTTGCTCCATCGCCCATCAGTCCTTCAACAGACATGTTCACCCCACTGTCATTTCTGCTGTTAACTTTTTTTGTTTTGTTTCTGTCCTGGGGCTCAAGTCTGCTATTTTTATAAATTTGTCATTCCAACACGATCCCATAGTCATATTGCTAAAAGTTCGTAATCTGCTAAATTAGTAATGGTCGATCATTGGTCGGTCAATGGTCTCGTAATAGAATTGTGTTATAATGACATTGTCGTATTGCCATTATTATGAAACCCGTTAGTAGAAATGATTTTCGAAAAACTATTATTAAATTTGAACATTTATTCATGCCAGATTTCACTTATATATATTTTTACATATTATTTTTTACTGTTATTAGTGAAAAACGAAATAAAAAAAATAAAAAAAAATCAAAAATCAAAACGATTCTTATACATAGAACATTTTTTTTTTAATTTAACCACGATATTTTTACACATAGCCGCTATCCAAACCGGCGAAACCAAAGAACAGACCTAGACCATGTTCCGATACACAAATTTTTGTCTGTCTATCTGGCCGATATGACCACATCAATATTAACTATGCGACGACTCATCCGAACTTGCGGATGTTTCAACACCTTCCAATTTTCAAAGGGTAACGTTTCATCCGCAGATGAAATATTTTGCGGACCTAAGTCATCTGAAGTAGTAAGAAGTTCGCAAATAGCAAACAAAATTAAATTTATGTGTAACATAAATGTGAAATTAAACAACTGTTTGTCATTATGTACGAGATTACCATTCTATGCCATTTCTTTCAATGAAGTGTCAGTGGTTGACCCTTGGAAAGTCAAAATGACGCCATTATATTAGTAGATTACCAAACTTGTCAAAATCAACAATTTTGAAATCAATGATAGACCATACTGACACTATTGTAATAGCAGACTTGAGGCCCTGTTGTATTTATAATATTTGTTATGCTTTGTATGACTATTGTTAATTTATGTTGTTTGAATGCACGTCATGTCCCTGCGACAAATAAATATTTTTTCCTTCTTCTTCTTCTTCTATTTCAGCTTGCGCAAGCTATGTCGGTAACTCCAATTCTTTTCCGGAGAATTTCAACTCTTAACAGTAACAACATCCATTGGTTTAACAAGGAATAGTTATAACATTATGTACAAACTAATTCTAGCTTTGCTTTCAAACATTAAAGGTGTCGTTTCACTGAAAGCTGTACTATTTCGAGCTAAGCTGCGTAATGCTAGCACATAATGTTGTTTGTACATGCTTTGCGAAACTAAGTCGTCAGATTAATATTATAAAGGAGAGTTTGCATTGCTCTTTGAATGCAGATCGTGTTTCTAGCTTAGGAAGTTAGAATCTCTTTTCAGCTTAAAATAACCTGAGCTCTATGTTTTATCCTCATAATATCATCCATGAGGTAAAACATTTATTATATTTATATTATATTTATTTATACAAGAAAAGTTTATTTCATACACAATTGGGCATTTAGGATTATGTCTTGCCTCAATATGAGTTTTTGCAAATTACGTGTTCCTTTGCAATTGTTAATAAATGATTAGAGCAAAAGTATATTGTAAATTAATGGAAGAACCGAAAAGCCCGGGTAACCGGTTTTGGATAAAACCCGAAACCAAAAACCGGTTCTAAAAAATGGCCGGTTTTCGGATTTTAAAATGATTATCATTTGCCTAGCCTTTTCCCGACTCATGGTACTCACTCAACGAATATGGTATGTTATGGGAGACGAGCCTGTTGCCATCAACCGGGCGCAATTCTAAACTCCGTGGCTGCTACTAAAAAAATCCTGATGAACGAACGACCTGGGAATCGAACCAAAGACCTCATGCTCAGCAGTCGCGCTTGCGACCACTAGCCCAATGAGGCAACGAGGAACAGTCTGCTGATTTCACCATAAAAATCCTTACACCCTTACATCAAAACATATCCATCCTCTTTTTAACCCTCTCACTCGCCACTTACCCTCGATAAGTACTTATTTATAGTAACAGCCCCTCTGGGCTACCCCTTATTATACTACGTTAACGCATTTTTCCATACGAGGCTACCCCAATTTTTCAACGCATAGATATTTCCCTTCAAAATGGGTTTTGGGTACCGTTAAAATATATATTATGGGTACATGTTATATATGTTTACCATTCCCTTATGTGTTTCTCAGTATTTTATGCTTTTTAGTCTGTATAGGGTTTGAAAAGAATATGGTTGGCGTTGGTAGTTTTTATTTTAAGAAGCCGCCATCTTAGATTCATCTAATAACCCCAAACTTTTCCTATACAATGTAGGTAGTTCGAAACATTATGATTAAAGCTCTTGATTAAATTGGGTAAAAAAAAACCAGAAAGATAAAAAGAAACTTAAAACATTCACTGAAAGTAAACATATCAATTAATTTTAAAATGCATGATTTTTGTGCCCAAATGATCACCATTTCTCTAAATCTAATAAACTTTTTAAACCTGACAACACCATCTTCAGCATTAGTGTGTTCGATCGTCAATTGATTGCTTCAAAAACACAAAAAAAAATGTGTTTTTGAAGTCGGTTTTATTTTTTTGCAAAAAAGATTTTTTAGTACATTTAATTTAACGGGGTATTTTTTTAATTGTTATCCAAAAAGGATTACATATTTAGAATCTAATTTCGATACCTAATACTACCCTCACTGATCGGACAGGATTTGTTTTAACTTGCTGTATAAATTCTAGTGTAGCGGGGTTGTTACATAACATACTATTAATCAAATGCCTTTAATTTTTACAATTCAACAAAATTCTTTGACATATTCACGTTGCTGAAAAGGCGATTTTTCCACGAATTAATATTAACAGGCAATTTTGAATTGTCAAGGTTCCCTATTAACCCTTCAAGAATATAATATGCTAACCTAAAACAAAGACCTTCACTATAAACCGCTAAAAAGGACAATCAAAATATAAGACCCCGTAAAACCAAACTCTAAAACAAAAACATAAACAAAATCCCGTCTTATCTTCCATTAATTCCTACCATAAAGTAAAACAGTAGAAATTCTTCATCTCGACAAAGCTACACCATTATTGTAGCAGTTTTGTATTTAATTGTAACAGACAGACAAACAGAGAGAGGAATGTTGATTGCGAGGCAGCCATTACTACTCGTTCACTTGTAAAAATAATGTGGTTTAGTTTCCTTGGAGTTTCACAAAGGTTTGTTCGTAATGAGAGGAAATGTGTGGTTTATTGTGTAAGTTATACTAATGGAAAGGTAAGTTTTTTAAGGATGAAGTTTTTTTCTCATCTTTTGTGTGCCTTGAGCCACAGTTTCGAAAGCTTTTTACTTTTATCTGAAGATCAGTCCATGTAGTCCATTTAGTTTTGAAATTGGATTCAATTAATGAAAAATAGTTTTTAACATGATATTGGACAGGAACTGCAATGGCCAATCTGGAAATCTCATAACCGTTTGCGGGCCCAGGTTGGCCGCTGTAGAAATAATCTGGCCAAATGGGATATCATCGACCCGCTCCAAACACAACGTGTCGTAACGTGTGGCACCACACGTTACCCTCTGCAGGATATGCCCCACCTCCTTTCTTGCCCATCCTGCACAACCACCTGCACCTTCCAGGATTTAAACGAAGCCAACGACAGAGCTGTGAAGGTGGCAATATACTGGTCGGGTATTATTCGAGTCTATCGACACGCAAAGAAGGATTTGGAACAGGGATACACAGGGAACCGCAGTGTGGAGACCAGAGATCTATATTGACGTAATGTACTTCTGAAATAATAAAGTTATTTGTATTTCACAGAAAGTTTTTCTGATGAGACTTTAAAGCCAGAATTAAGTGACCAATCACCTAATACAAAAAAAAAAAACTCTTATGTCGCTATAGGATCTAACAGATTCTTCGTAAAAATTATTGGATACCGCCTGTCAACAAGGAATAAACTGCCTGTAACACAGTTACACTTACACCCATTAACTCAGCAGACTATGACACAGTATGGTGATACTTTGCCTGTACTTTTTCACAAGAAGCTCCTCTCCTACAATAAGTAACTTATTAGAATAGTTATCCTGACCGCTTTCAGTCACGGCAACAAATCACAGCGGAGACTAGCTATTGATGTGTGAGATATTTTAGTTCACAAGTGTGTGGGTAGACACAGGTGCACGATCTCTTTCATCACTCTCATAGTCTGATGGGACGGCAATCCGACACGACCAGAGAGAGATCAAACGCAGGACCACGGGAGAATGACATTGCCAAGATCCAGACTCCGTGGTGCTCTAATGAAATTACCTGTAGGACCCCAACAACACTGCCCGACCTGGGAATTGAAACCACGACCCAACGCGTAGCAGTTGCGCTTGTGTTGGCGAGACCAACGTGGTTGTTAATAATGGGTGTAAAAGAAACCTTAACGAAGCCGAAAGGTATTTGTTCTTCCCGTCATTGTGATCATGTTTTTGTTTCTCGACCATTGCTTCTAGTTACGGAGATATTGGGGGTCAAAGTTCCAACTGTAATAACTTTACTTTAAATACCTCCACGACACCCGTACTATTCAATGCATCCACCAGCACACGGTTTTGAGTGCGTCACATTGAGTCCTACCGTAAAACATGATTTTTCACCCCCCAAAAAATGTCAATTCGTTGTTTGTGTCGTATCCAATTTTTGGGTAAAGTTACTTAGTTGGATGTACAGAACGCTTGGTTGGCGACTTGGTGAAGGGTTCGTTTACACCTTGTATAATAACTACTTATTGGATTGGCGCCCACAACTCCTAGAACATACATAATCCCACTCCTTATATAAATGATACAAAACGTAAATCCAAATAAATAACTAAGTAGATCTCAATCCGAATGTCCAGCCAATAATTCCTGGGCGTGTACTCCCGGCCCAGCGTTAGCAACGTTGACAAAGTTACATAAACTTAGTCGATAAAAGCTGTAACAAGTTCCTTTGTAATCACGAGTTAGGTAATTGCTTCCATTTCCAATAAATAATCATGGCTGACTTAGGAATTGGGGGTCTGATATTTGTAGCAGATTCGTTGAAAATACTAGGAATTGTAACACAGGGTGCCTGGGCCTCGCTGGGCTAGTGGTCGCAAGTGCCACTGATGGGAATGAGGTCCTGGGTTCGATTCCCAGGTCGGGCAAAGTGTTATTGGGTTTTTCTATCAGGAATTTCTCAGAAGTAGCCATGGAGTCTGAATTCGAGCCTAGTTGATGGCAACAGGCACGCCCTCTATTACATGGGACTTGAACATATCTGGCGAATGCGGGTGTACTATTAGGTACACCCCTAACTAACCCTTCTGGGATTACAGGCGTGATGTTATGTTATGAGCCATAGGGCAGAGGGCTCGGAAAAAGAGCGAGTTAAAGCCAATTTCACCAATTACTTCTTGTCTATGAGCCAAGCCTACAGTTGAATGCATCGATTCTTAAAATTAAGCAACGCTCGCTGAGGTAGGTCTGTGAATGGGTAACCATCCTTTACACATCGAGAACTGTCCATGCCTCGGGAAGCACGTAAACCCGTCGGTCACGGCTGTCATTTGTGTATGTTTGACAGTCGTTACATGTAGTGACAGTCCCGGAAGTCTTCTTCTTCTTAGCGTGTCGATGGCAAAAAGTTCAGATGTTATGTTTAGCCCAAAACTCAGCCACGCGGACCCCACTCACTGATGCAGTAAGCAGATCTTCGAGTGCGCAGGTGATAGGGCATGCGGTGCAAGATGGAAGGTGGGCCATTGTCTGTGAGGAGACGCCGCATATGCACTTGAGGTCTGAGCTGTCCATGAACCCCCATCTGCAGAGATTGTCTTTGGTCCGGCCGACTTGGGTTCGAAGCCCGAAAGTCTGACAACCAGTCTTACTGGGTTGTGGAGGTCGGAAAGACAGTCGCTTCAACTTAAATACTGGTGCTCAATGTTGGGCCTCAAAAAGGATTCATGAAAGGCATTTGTATATGGCTGCGTTGAGAATACTAGGGGGGATGTGTGGTGTTATGCGAATGGATAACATAACAAATGAGTACACAAGAGGAAGTCTGAAAGTGGCGCCGGTGACTGAAAAGTTGTGTGGTAATCGGTTGGTCGGATGGAATGAGGAAAATGTTGTGAGAACAGTTTTCAGTATGAATGTGGATGAGTATAAGAGTAGAGGAAGACCAAAGAAACGATAGATGGACTGTGTAAAGGACGATATGGCAAGAAAGGAGGTGTCTGATGAGATGATGAGTAATAGAGAAGTATGGAAGAAGAAGACATGCTGCGCCGACACCAAATGAATTGGGATAACGGCAAGAGAATGATGACTCAGCTGCACCCACTTAGACTGGAAACCAACCCAAACAATTCGCAAAATTCTAGGCAGATGATAATTCTAGATAAAAATGTCTACTGAAAATAATCTTCTTGACCTTTTACCTAAGTTATTCGCAGAAAATTGACGCCCTGTTTCATCCGCTAGTAATCCCAAAGTAGGACCTAAGTAATAAATAAAAAGGCTTAAGCGGCCACATAATTTGAAGCCAGTTTCATTAGACAGGCTTTATTTTGGTCCTAGGGACCTAGAAAGCTAGGTCTTAAGCTGTCTAGGACGTCTAGATAGTAAGTGGCTTTGTGATAGTGCCTCAGATTGTTAAAAGGAGAAAAGAATTAGGGTGTTCGCTTCAGTTGTTGTAATTTTCACGTCATTTTACACAAAAGATTTTCTTTTAGGTTTTTCAGTTATACTGTCAATCAGGGTAATTGTAAACTGGGGTGATTGGAAACGACTTCCAATAAACTTTTAATAATGCACTTAGGTTGACGGACGTGAAACGAAACATTACTTTAATCTGTTGTCTGTGACTACAAATGTCATCTTGTTCACCTGCCAGAAAAGTCACTTCACTTTTAGTGTGACGAAAAGTTGTCTGCAGAAACTTTGTTTTCAAGTTTTTGAACGAAGTTGATAATTAAAAGATTTTGTTAGAAAAGTTGATAGGTAAGTTGTTGATTGTTTTTTAACTGTGGATTTAATGGAATTAGCTTTGCATTTTTCTAACTTTCCATCAATAAAATCAAGCTAACAAGCAGCGAAGTGATGTTTACGTTTTCCCATACGATATACTGGGTGGAGGTAATTGTAAACGGATTTGGGGGTGATTGTAAACAATGGGGTAATTGTGAACTCTTATAATTTCTGCTACTAACATGGTGATGGGTAATTGTAAACATTTATATTTAGGTACATTTTCAAAACACCGCGCGTTTACATCCGAAAAAGAGAGACAAAATATACCTTAACGGACTTACAAAAGGCTGTTAAGGATGTAGAGGAAAATAAGAAGACTTATAGACAAGCTGAGGAAGCCTATAACGTCCCTATCTCAGTTATTTATCAACAAACAAAGGGCAGAAAAGTGGACATTAACAGAATGTAGGTATCTGTGTCGTTTTAGTTGATTTAAAAACTAATAAAAGACAGCACTCCTTAAAATTTAGGTGTTCACATTTACCCCATAATATCATTTTTTGTTTTAAAGTCAAGATAAAATGTAAACACTGCATTTTCAGAACCGCTAATGAAGCAGTTTAAATGGCTGATGTTGCAGTTTTTAGATAAATTACTATACAATCAAAATCATTAACTCCCCTTTTCTAACTGCTAATATATTTTTTTACAAAGCCGAAACATTATTAGTTCAAAAGGTATTTTTCAAAAACGTTTACAATTACCCTGATTGACCCTATTTTCATTGATGGAAGACTTTTATACTTAAGGGAACTTAATAGGCTTACGCCTCGCTTTTTCCCAACTATGTTGGGGTCTGCTTCCAGTCTTACCGGATGCAGCTGAATACCATATGTATTTTACATGGAGCGACTGTCTATCTGATCACCACTACTCAATTAGTACTGGGTAATATGATACCCCTTAAATAGAAAGACTGGTTGTCAGACTTTCGGGCTACTAACTACCTGGAACGACTGACAAAGATCTACAAATGACAGCCGAGACCAATGGTTATTATACTTAACGTGATTTCCAAGGCACGGAGGAAACTCGGTTTGTTACGATGGTCACCCATCCACAGATCGACTAAGCTAGCCGGACATAACCTTGAAGATCAACCTGTGCAGCTGTTATTATTTAGCCACAAACTCATTACATATAGTTCTCCAATTGATCAGCTATTTTTACAGTAACCTATTTCAACGGCTCTGTTAATTAGCAATTAGGAAACTGTTTTTTTTATGCAGTTCGATGAAACGGGTACCGGTGAAAATAACTGTTTCTGAATAAAGTAAGGTTGGATCGAAATAACTGTTTAATACCTGGAAATAATTGATTTATAGAAGTAAGAAAAAATAATAATCTTATTTAAATGGTTTTTCTTTCCTGGAATATTTAAAAAAAAAATTGAATATTTAATACTTATTTGAATAGATTGAATATTTCGACGGGCTGTCAATCTTGCTGGACTGGGCCCTTAATAAATATTCAAGTTGATTTACTTACTATAATGATGCTGTGTTTCCATTTGTTTATGTTTACCACAACAGTGATTTATGACAGTCAAAGTTCCAACTTTTTCGCATGTTTTTTTAAAAATACATGTTTATAATGTAAGATGTTTACTTTAAACACCTCCACGACCCGCGTACTATTCAATCCATCCATCAGCACAATATTTTGAGTGCATTACATTGAGTCCTAAAATGTGACTTTTTACCCCAAAAAAAAAAGTCTTTTCCCAGCAATAATTTTTGCGTAAAGTTACTTAGTTTGATGTACTGCTTGGTTGACGGCTTCGTGAAGGGTCCGTTTACACCCTGTATTTTCTTAACTTTTCTGCAATTTGCCGGTCAGTGACGTAATACGCGTATGTATGTATTTATATAATCATTAAAATCATCAATACAACCCTCTAAGTTCATTTAATCCCATTGAATAAGTCGCCTACCCTGGCGTTTCCTCCTTAAAAATCCATAGTTCTGAAGCAAAGAAAGAAACAAAAACATTAATCTATGAACTATGTCAACAAACCCAATAATCATCCATCTTACAACAAAATCAATAACTTCTCAATTCTATTACAATGGCCAGTAATAGCTTGGAGAGATTTCAATAATGTATTAGACGAGACAGGCCGAATATCAGTTACTGGGACTGTTACATAATACATGTCCCTTAATACTTGACTCTGGGTAAATGTCTTATTGATAAGGTATTAGATTACTCGAAGCTAGGGGTGGATTTTACGCACATTATTCGATACATATTTATAGGGAAAAGAAAGTAAATAATTTAAGACCTAATAGTAATTACTAACATCTGCCTCGTTTAGTTTAGTTTATAATTATTAATAATTAAAAATAACATGTCAAGTTTTGGAAAAATAAAATAAAACACAAATCATTAAACATTAAAAAAAGAGCATCAAACACAGATTATCGTAAATTGAAAAAAGAAATATTTAAAGTACACATTAAAGAAATGGAATAGTAGAAACAAAAGATAAGGTCCCATTAAAATAGATGGACACACTTTTAGAAATCATTCAGATCACCAAAATAAGTGCAATGGTAAAAAAATAAATAAGAAAAACGCATTAAATACTTCGAAGAAAAAAAAAGGGGCTAAGAAAATACACTAAAAATGTTGGTTACCCAATGATTTTAGGTCAAAACAAAATCACTTTAATCAGTGTTTTTTTTTGCTATATCTTTGGTTAGACGTACTGAACGCTGTGTTAAAATTTGTCAATCTATTTTATTGGGACCTTATAATAATTATATCAAATTACCGAAAACCATTCTTTTAATTCATATAAAACCTGGTCGAAGTCTTTAATTTGTAAGTCGTTGTTCTGTTCTAGTCGTCGCAGCACTACTGCTGACTTAAATATAACTAGTAAAATGTGGGTAAACTATTAGTAAGTAAACCACTGCGTAACTCGCCGGTGAAAGCGTGATGTTTTGACAAGAACCTTTGGGATTTCAAGCCATTAAGCTCTAAACGAAGCGTTCATGCAAAAAGTTGGCAATGCTGTAGATTCTACAGCATTACAAACCCAAAACATTGCACCATGTCCTAACTAAACAGAAGCTGCAAGTATTACCCTCACATCATAAAGTACCGTTCTACTCAGTTGAACTTTACTACTTGCACAAAAGATTAGGGGGGTGTAAGGATGCTATGAGTTTTGGCGGTAGGATTCAAAGACCAGAAGGTAAGGTCTTATGAAATAACATAACATAACATCACGCCTGTGATCCCTGAAGAGTTAAGCAAAGGTGCAACTTATAGTACACCCACATTTCGACAGTTGTGTCTAAGTCCCATGTAATAGGGAGCGAGCTTATTACCGTCAGACTCCGTGGCTGGAAAGAAATACCCAATTATCATCATCTGCTTAGCCTTTTCTCAACTATGTTAGTGTCGGCTTCCAGTCTCACTAGATGGCCAGCTGAATACCAGTATTTTACATGGAGCGACTGGCTATCTGACCTCCACAACACCGTTAGTACTATGTAATACGATACCCCTTGGTAAGACTGGCTGTCAGACAAATAGTTATACCCAATCCTGATGAAAATACCCAATAACAATTAGCCCGACCAGGGAATCGAACCCAGGATCTCATGCTCAGCAGTCGCGCTTGCAACCACTAGACCAACGAGGCCGTAAATTCTTATGAATGCACCGAAATTCGATCATTTTATCCGTAAGTTTGAGGTAAAATCAGTAAGTCAGATCACCACCCCTAAGGTAGAGCTCATCCTACATGTTTTGACAATTAAAAACTGCCCTTTTTTAATGCACTGAGTTCATTAAGACAAAATAATGTATTGTGTGCTAATCACAGATTAGTTTGGTTTATAAAATTAGTTCATTTTATTTAAAGATACATAGATCATCATCATCTGCCTAGCCTTTTCCCAACTATGTTAGGGTCGGCTTCTAGTCTAACCGGATCCAGCTGAATACTAGTATTTTAGTAAGCCTTCTGCAAACCCCTTTATGTAGTGGCGTGAAGCTTTTTTTTTTACTTTACTCCAAGATGAAAGTGACTTGATTAGGGATGTAAAAAAGTTACACCCGTTTTTTACAAGTTTTTCATGGACACCATTTTTTGGCCGACATTTTATGGAAATATTTTGCAATGAATGACATGATCAGCATTGAATTGTATGGGTGCAGATATTATGAAGTAAATATTTGAAAGTAAATAAACAAAATGGTCGCAATGTTTCCAATAAGGTAAACAACAGTAAATACCACTCAAGATTGTATTGAAGCTATGGCCGTATAGATAACAGAATTCCATTTATTAATAGTTCCATTTAGCCATCCTTTTGATTAGTTTAAGAAGTCAGTATTTGGGTAGAATTCAGATGTTGTACTTCAGTTCAAGAATGAGGTTTTTTTAAAATATGTGGGTAAACGAATCTCAAGGTTAGCTCAAAGATTTTCTTTCCTGAACCCTATAATTTTCGCAGTCACAAAAATTAAAAATAAGGCGATGTAATAAACAAACCGCACCCCATTAGGCGCCATGTTCCTTACACGCCCCTAATTACACCACACTTTCTTAATTCCAGCCACCTTTTTAGGCGGAAGACAAAACATTACAGAAAAAGCGAAACTCATTCAGTTCTGCCTGAAAATTTCCAGCAAAAATGTAGGAATACATTACTGAAGTATTTTTTAAATATATTTTTTTCGGTCACCGGCTTTAAAAGCAAATAGTCGTTAAAGGGGAGTTTAACGATCTTTTTGGCGACGAAAAGTGTACACACGTCACGGCGTGGCCACGACCTACACGCACACGCGACTCGCGTCACGCGTCTTACGTTCGCGTGAGTGATCGCGGAGTAAACATTTGAAAGAAATAGTGAAGAGTATGCTGCGCCCTTGTGACGCGATCACGCGGTGGTACTTACGCCGAGGAAATCAGGCTTTCGCTAACGACGGCTTTTTGTTGCTGCTTTCGTGCATATTATTATAGTCATCGCATTTACAATGCGTGACCGAAACTTTGCAATCGCGCGACTGTAGCGGAGCATCATCGCGATAGTGACTATACAGAATCGTGATTACGTGGACGAGGTGGTAGAAAACCAGCGACACTATCATGACTTTGTGAAGCTTGTGTTTTTGGAGATGACAAAAAGTCGCGGTGGATGATGGCTCTGTCAGACGCGCGTTGGACGCAAGTCGCATTGCCTAGGGTTGTGAACGGCGAAGGAGAGTGTAACGATCTTTTTGGCAACAAAAAGTGGATACATTATATGTTAGGCAGTTATTTATACACGGTCCAGGTTTCTTTTCGCGTTCACTCTGTCTGGGGTAGTAAATAATTATGTGAGTAAATTTTAAGCACCGTCTGTGTGGATTTTTGGGGTAGAAGAATATGTTTTTTGTTTGGTTAAGTGACTGTTAAAAAACCGCGGTTCATGAATATTTTTTGTTGGTGTTTTGTTGTCAGTTTTAAGATTTAACTTTTGTTAAGAGGACTGAGTGAGCTCTGACTGGGGATCGGGATTATTTAAAGAGCAAAATTCGAAATGAGATTATTCAGAAAAGAAGAGGTAGGTCAAAGACCGGCCATATTTGTCAGAGGGAGGAGGCCTGTTTCCCAGCAGTGGGAATGTTATAGGCTGATTATGATAATCATTATGATCATTTTAGCCACAAGATGTCCACAACTCAACTCGACCTACAGCGCGTATCGAAAAAGCGTGATCCAATTTAAGGGTGTGGTAAATAAAGGGTGTAAAAAGACCCTTCACGAAGCCGAAAGGCACTTGTTCTCCCCGTCGTTGTGATCATTTTTTTGTTCTGGACCATACCTGGGAACCTTCTAGTTACGGAGATATTGGAGGTCAAAGTTCCAATTTTTTCACAAGTTTTTTTTCAAAACCACTTTTCAAGGTTTTGACTTCACTTTAATTAACTCCAAGACCCGTTTACTATTCCAAGCATCCATCAACACTAAGTTTTGAGTGCGTTACATTGAGTTTTACCGTAAAACGTGATTTTTCACCCCAAAAAAAAAGTCGTTTCCCAGAAATAATTTTTGCGTAGAGTTACTTAGTTTGATGTACAGAATGCTTAGTTAACGGCTTCGTGAAGGGTCTGTTTACACCCTGTATACATCAAAATCTCGAAAAAATAATCAGCTGTCACATACAAAACTTCAATACCTATTCGACTCAAATGTATGGGTCAGCTAAATAAATTTAGCGATTACGATGTTAGTCCCATGGAGAAAATTATTTAGTTTAATGGTCTGAATAATATTTCTAAATATGACCACACTTTTTTGATACTCACTGTTGCATTTTTTGGAATGGTATATGTACCTTCCCAAGAATGCCATGTTTCATGGTACTACGATACTGCAATAAACTATTTTTCTTTTTCCAACATTTTTCCGTGAAATAGTGTAAGGGAATTTAGTTGCTTGTTATCTGTGCAGCTGTCAATTAAAGAGAGTAATGTCTCAGCACTTAACTGTGACGTCAGCGCCGCCATTTTAAACTTTTTTGTTTCTATTTTTAAATGAGATAGTTTTATTAAAAAGTAGGTGGTACTTGTACGAATGAGCTCGTAATTGTTTTACCGTTCTAGGGTCACTTACATCTTACAAAACGATAAGGTCTGTTTCACAAGTTTTTTTTTAAATACAGATTTTTGAAGTTATTTCTCTTACCTCCAAATACCTCCTTGACCCCCGTAATGCAATGCATCCATCGGCACAATGTTTTCAGTGCGTTGTATTGAGTCCTGCGGCAAAACGTCAAACAAAATCTTTTCCCATCTATAATTTTTGCGTAGAGAATGCTTAGTTGACGGCTTCGTGAAGGATCAGTTTACAACTTGTATATGGACATGCTGCGGACACCGGTAGTGTCCGGCGATACACATCATAACATCATCCGCAATTATCAGTACTGGTGTAAACTAACCTCTTTATATCGTGAAGTTTCAATTAAGTGGGAATTGTTCTTACGAGATCGGCTATATTTGTTACTTTTGAACACCTGTGGGATATGTAAGGTAAAGAAGCTGTCACTGTAGTGTTTTTAATGAACTCAACAGCAAATTAAGACTCCAAGCTGTTATTGTGAATTTCCAAATGAACGGCAAAATGCGTTATCTCCGCAAGCATTGGACACTAACGGCTACTTCAGTAAATTTTATAGAGGCGTCAGTCTCCAGAAATATGCCTGAATCGTTGTGACCGATCCTTTAATGAGTCTCCATGGATTTTGCTACTCACGAAATAACCAAACGTAAAATAAAAAGATGACCTATTTCCTCCCAAAACCACAGGATTGAAAACCGTAGGCACAAATAAATTAAAGAAAATTCTCAAACACATCAGGATAAGCATAACCAAGCAAGCATGTCGAATGAAAAAATGAAATCCACACATTTTGAAGCCAAGGTCCCCGCGGTAAATATTTTATAATAGCTTCACTTAGCTCTGCTCGCTTTAGCTCCGCTCGCTTTAATGACGTCATCGCTCGCTTTTACGCTCGAGTGCGCTCGCTTGCTGCTCGGGAAAGTAGATGGCACTGGTTTGATGTTGGAAGGTAAAAAGTTTGATGACTTTTTTGTGCTATCTGCTAGTAAAATAATCTAGGTATATAGTAATTCATCTATGTAAATTCAGCCATTATATGTATGAGGATCGTTACAGCGACGTGTGAGTGAGATTGGAACTAAATAAGTAACAATAGGGATTTCATAAGGAAGCAGCCCAATGATGGAGGATTTTTTTTTTTTTGGGGTGGGAAATCATCAAATGATCCCTCCCGCTCTAGGCAAAGTGGAAGGGAGTGCCAGACTTGTACTGACTAAAACCCATCCATGTTCCTTCTTTGCTCTTTGTGTCCCAGGGTCCCGGTATCTCTTTCCCGTAGTCTACTTTTTTTCTATGAAAAGAAGCATATTATTCCCTTAACGAGTACAATTACAGGCCAATATAATACCAACTACCTCACACAAGAGCCTTATGATTCCATTCTCCCCAATTCACCCAGAAAACGATGACATTATTATTTATTTTTCTATTCACTTAGTAACAAAAAGAAAAATATGAACAATGCGACCCTTTGAGTATGTATGTCGACAGAAAGTTAATCCAGGGAATGACACAAAAGTCTCCACTCATAACTTGCCCCGGTACACAGTGGTGGGACAATACGGGTGCGGGCGGGCCCTGGTGTAGAGCACAAGCTTATGGCGGGGAGGTTGGGTATGCGAGATGTTGGTTTATGTAGCTAGCTGTCACTGGGCCAGTCCACTCACTTCCTTTCATAAAGAGGAGATTTGTGTCCCAGTAGACCCTGTAGGAGGATTATGCTAATATTTACAACAATGCGTACTTCAATAAATACGAAATGATTTATCTGTCAAACTAACCAGAACTGTACCTGACTAAAGTAAGTTTGATATTATACATCTTCCTAAAAACATGTTTGTGTTTTTCATCTAAGTAAGTACTGTTCTTTTTAGTCATAAAGTTTTTTTTCATTCAGATAACCGATAATATTCACAGTTTACCAACTTACTGTACAGTGACTTGACATATAAGTAGGTACCGAAAGACATAATGCCATTTTATTTTTACTTAACTGTATGTAGTTTATTTATTATTTTCATCTCCAATGCTCTCACGGTCGAAGACAACATCATAAGGAAATCGGGATGTCCTAGAACCGAAAATTCGAAGGCGTATAATAATTATCATGTACTTATTTAAATATTATTATTTTTACTGGGTATAATTTTACTTATTTTATGTTGTTCTATTTTGTGTCTTACATCATCGGACGAGTGTGTAATTAAGTTATAATTGGTGATAAATAAATAAATACGACATCCACCGACCCGCATTCGGCCTGCGTGGTGTACTATGGCCCACTTCCTCTCATAGAGCGTAGGTGTGTGTAACATTAAAGGCTGAATACTGCCTTGCCGTATACTCATAGCGTTTTTGTAAAAAAAAAAAACAGTTTATAAACAAAAACCTTCAAATTTTTTCTTCTACCCGCTACCGCTCCCAAATTAGACCACAAAGTCTACGCCAGCGGAAGAAACTAATTCCTTAACATGGCCAGAACTTTATTCGTTAAACTTCCGCGGAGCCGTCACGGGCAGCGATGTCATCGTATCTCGGCTCTCTGTTATCATACTCATCTGGCTATGCTGAGCAGTGGACTTAGATAAGCGGTGTGTGTTTGGGCTGCTTTCGAGGAAAAAAAAGATAGAATTAAAAAATTGTTAGGGAGTTTTTAAAGAGATATTCCTAATTGAGAGTTATCTGCTTCAAAATCAAAATCATTTATTTTGCTCGAATATGGGTATACATACGGATGAAACACAACAATATAGCTCAGGACCATATCCTACCTTAACAAGTATGCAAAACTAGTACATAATTATATATATATATTTTTTTAATCATGGAGAAATGGAATGTCGATAATTAAAACAAATGACACCTTACACACATCACATTACATTGAGTCGTCAGAAATTAAATTAATTACATTACATGACATTTATCATTTAAGTCAGGAATTCAGCGATGTAATATTTTCAATTTAAATTCTTGTCGGTCAAAAATTCTTCTTGCTTCTTAAGTTATTATGGCCAACCTATTTGGTTAAGGTGGAAGTCTCAGGGTAGCCCACAATTTTTTTTTTACGTTTCTTTTAATTTACAGGTCAGCGTCCGGTTGTATGTTAATTAACTAATGAGCTGAAACCCGTAATTTATTACGAAAAAAAATATGCCTGGTTAGTCAATAAATGTTTCTACACGACCTAGGAATACCTAAGTTATAAGAAAAGAAAATTATTGTGGCACCTCACTACTTATGTTTGTATTCTAGTGCAATAATTTGTTAAGTTAGTATAAAATGAAAAAGAGTACCTATGTATAGTTATATTGTCACCCATTTCGTTTCTTTGTTATTAAAAGCTTTTATTTTTAATGTTTCGATACCAGAAATGGTCAATATGAGGATCCTTACTGCTTATATTATGTAATGTAACATTTATGTATCATCTATCTACTCAAATTAAGCGAATAAATTATTTGATTTGATTTTGAAATATGGTTCGCTACCGTAAAAATATGGCTTTACTGAGTTATAATCATTAAAATCATCAACACGACCATATAAGTTTATTTAATCCTATTAAATGACTTTTTCATTAAAAAGTATACGTAGGTATTGTTCAACATAATGCCTGACATTTATTTATTTAATACTTCAAGTACATAAAGTACAGAGGTGGACTTAATGCCATAGGCATTTTTTACCAGTCCACCAGTGCCAATGTATTGGTGGTGTGTGTTTTATTTGTGTGGTGTGTTGTATGGTGTATTGGTGGGTGTGTTTTGTGTGTGTGCATTGAGAAAAACGTAACCAAATTTTAATTTCGCGGGTTACAATGGCGCTTCCCCCTCAAGGTAGGTGCATCGAAATTAACCGAAGATGTTTAAGTAACACTGCAGTGTAATGATAGACAGGATAACACAAACGAAATAGTTAGCTTCATGCAAGAGCCCACTGGTTGCTGTCAGTACAAGTGTAATGTGTCAAATGGTAATTATGCCATTTAGTTATAGATATAGCCTCTCTGAGACTTGTGATCACATCTTCTGTGACATTGCTTCTGATAGCCTCTGATATAGTACCTCGACTGTTATGTTATCATACTCATCTGGTTATGCTGAGGAGTGGACTTGGATAAACGGTGTTGTGGCTGGTTTCAAAGATAGAAGCAATAGTTAGGGAGTTTTTAAAGCGATGGGCGTAGTCGTTGTCGATTTTGTTTATTTATTTATTAAAACTTTATGCACATAATGTACAAGGGCGGATTTAATGCCTTGGGCATTCGCTACCAGTCTATCTTAGGGTGATGCAGAGACAAAACAGTAGGTGCTATTTTAAGCTTCTAATAGCATGGTCTACAGTGTAGAATAGATAAAAAAACCTTCACTAGCTCTTGAAACCGTTCACAATTCAAAAGCCAATTTCTTTGTTTTTACAGAAAATCACCGAAATCTCGGGTTAATACCGTACGAATTCTGCAGATATGTTTATAAAGTAACACTATGTTGTTACAAGTTTGTTTGTCTGAGTATACGCTTTATGTCTTACATCAGACTATTTTTCCGTTCCCAAATAAAGGGATGTGAGCAGAAGAATGATGATGATGATGATGATTAGACTTCCAGAGTTATTGGATTATGCCATACAAAGAAGCAATGAGCTATAGTCAAATCGCTTTAACTAGGCAAAACAATTGAACGCAAATCATTATGTCCTGTATTATGATACGCTTGAGTTATGATATTTAGCGACAGTTAGTACGGGTAGCGATAAACAGCGCCTACAATTGCAAGTTTTTAGTACAAGTTCACATTCAATTATTTTGCTAGCTTAAAACGATTCTACTATGGTAGTTCACGATGTTAGAAATAAACATAGTAACATTATTTAAAAGTGAGGCTTTGAAATTGAGACTGAAAATGACAATGGCCCATTTCAGGTATGAAACATGCAATCTGATGCTTTAGAAGCTAGATTCCTACATCTCTGGGAGGCACATAAAGTGGTTATTCTATATATATCCTAGGAGCAGCACAGCTTTTAAAAGCTATATGTATTAATATTCTATAGCAATTATGACACTGACGGATCTTGAACGGGGTCAGGCTGATCATGATCAATTTCATCGATGGAATTCGCCCTAAATCTTTTACTACAAAAAAACACTGACTACAAAAACCGGGAAGTAGGTGTAGGTCACTATTATCAACATAAATTCCCCCGGGACCTCACCGTGACTTACATAACTACAATTCACCCCTTATATTCAGAAAAATAGGGGGGTGAAATACATTCCCAAATATACCCCAAAACGGGGCATTACTATTAAAATATTCACTTATATACCGACGTTTGTAGTGCTCAGGTTGGTACGGTTATCGTTCCCGAGGGCGTCGTGCTATCTGGGAACCTACTGCTCATGATGATCAATGGTTGTTACAACTGAATTTTTATTATTTTCGGGTTAGTGAATTATTTTTTTGGAGATATTTCCTTTGGAAGAAATCTGGAGGTTTACTTGGGAAGCCAGTGGTCAATATATGGTGTTTCAATCATCATCTGCCTAGCCTTTTCCCAACTATGTTGGAGTCGGCTTCCAGTCTAACCGGATGCAGCTGAATATTAGTGTTTTACAAGGAGCGACTGGCTATCTGACCTCCACAACCCAGTTAATACGATACCCTTTGGTAAGACTGGTTGTCAAGCATTTGGGCTACTGATTATCTGGAACAACTTAGAAGAAGTGTTAGCAGACCGACAACCAAGTGAGAGGATGGCATTCAGTAAGACCTGGTTCAGACCTGGTTGAGACACACGCAGACCAGGGAAGAATGGGACAAAAAGAGGAGGCCTATGCTCAGCAGAGTTAAGGCTGCCAATGATGATGATGATTTTATCTCCCCAACCAAAACAGAAAACTTAAGACGTACCCCAATTACCGCCACATAACATCACGCCTGTAATCCCCGAAGGGTTAGGCAGAGGTGTACCTTGTGTGCACCCACAATTTGCCAGTTATGTTTATGTCCCATGTTATAGAGGGCGATCCTATTGCCATCAACCGGGCACAAATATAAACTCCGTGGCTGATTCTGACTGTTTCTTTATAGGAAAACCCAATAACACTTTGCCCGACCTGGAAATCGAACCCAGCACCTCAACAAGGCAGTCCATAGTGACAGTATTCTGTAGCCATTACGATTTAAATAAAAGACAAAAGTGTAGAGGAGAATAAGGCACAGTGGCACAGTGATCGTAATTGACTATCCGTCGGTATTTCAATAAACCCAGCCAAGGGTAATAAGTTAATTCTCGTCCCAGTCTCCCCTATTGACAATTCGAGCTCAACGAGCGGTAAATATGTTTTATTTACTTTTCGTTTCCAAGACTTTATTGTCATGCAAGGATGTACTATCACGCCTAGAATGTCACAAAGGGTAGGCAGAAATCTAATGACGTTGACATGTACAAAAGATCAGGCTATTTCTAAGGGAGAAGTAGAATCAGTGTAGAGTCAGTACTGCCAAAACTTATTACTTTTATAAAAATGTAAAAGTTTGTGAGGATGATTGTTACTCTTTCACGCAAAAACTACTAAACGAAATTGGATGAAATTTGGCACAAAGATAGTTTATAACCTGGATTAACAGAAAGCATTTTTAATTCCGGGTAGTACGTCCCGTGCGACAATTATCTACTGCCGCGGGAATAGCTAGTATGTAATAAAAGGGGGCAAGCTAATTGCAAGTTCCTAACCGAGTATAAATTGAGTACCGTTACTCTAATTTTTTTATGGTAATGTGAATTAACTTCAGCAGGCGAGCTTGCAGCCATTAGTGCAACAAGATAATCCAATCCAGCATAATTATAAGAGTAATCTTTTAGAATGCACACGTAGATTCTTCTTCATCATCTTTAAGCAGAACTCGTGGCTAAATAAACAACAAACAATCTTACCCAGTACTAACTGGGTTGTGGAGGTCAGTTAGGCAGTCGCTCCATGTAAAATACTGGTATTCAGCTGCATCCGGTTAGACTGGAAGCCGACCCCAATATAGTTGGGAAAAGGCTAGGCAGATGATGATCTTTAACTAGAAACCTTAAATTAAAAGTAAGGCTAGAGCAAAAATATGAGGGTACGACACTACAAATATTTATATTTCTGTTCAAGTTCTGTTTACGTTAGTTTCAGGATATATAACAAACCACTAGTTTCGTTCCAAAAACAAACGGTCCCAACACATCTGTATACAAAATTAATAGAAAACAAAAATAAATGAAAATGTATGAAAACCTGAAAATTCGATCGCATACCCTGTGACCGACCATTGTTTGCTTTGTCATACAAAAATACACTTTATTCTGTGAAAACTCAGGTGGAGAATCGATTGTGGATGGTCCAGTGGATCTTCAATTTGAAAGGTATATTGAACAACAATATGAAGAGAATACGATGAATTTGAAAAGTCATATGTTATTTTATATGTTCTACATTTGGCAAAAATCCGCTATCCTATTTATTACATGCAAGGTGTAAACGAACCCTTCACGAAGCCGTCAACCAAGCGTTATTTATATGCATCAAACTAAGTAACTCTACGCAAAAATTATTGCTGGGAAACTACTTTTTTTTTGGGGTGAAATATCACGTTTTACGGTACAACTAACGTAACGCACTCAAAACTTTGTGCTGATGGATGCATTGAATAGTAATTTGGTCATGGAGGTATTTAAAGTAAAGTTATAACCTTAAAAATCGGTATTTAAAAAATAAACTTGTGAAAATGATGGAACTTTGATCTCCGTAACTAGAAAGTTCCCAGGTTTGGTCCAGAACAAAAAACTGATCGCAATGACGGGGAAAACAAGACGTGCCTTTCGACTTCGTTAAGGGTCTATTTACACCCTTTACTTAGAAACGCTTCAGGCTCATTGTCTGTGCCTGTAATACCCATATATTTAAACAGTTTTTCTGTAATAGCAATTTGAAAATTCTGCTGTACAACATTACTCAACATCCATTTTTAAATTCACGAAACTTTAAAAACAAATGAGTTCGCATTCAAATAGTTTGCGGTCACTTGTGTGTGGTTTAAAGTGAACTTTACGGAAAAATACAGTTCTTCATCATCTAGCGGGAGAGCAGCGGTAGCCCAATGGTGGCAGCCCTGACTTACGAACAGAAAGTCGTGGGTTCGAACCCAGGCAGGCGCATTACTTTGTGGAATCTTTTTCACCACTGCTTTCAAAACGGTAAAGGAAAACATCGTGAGGAAACCGGCATGTCCTACAACCAAAAATTCGAAGACATGTGACATCTACCAACCCGCACTGGGCCCGCGTGGTGGATTATAGCCTATTCCCTCGCATAGAGAGGAGGCAGTGTGTCCCAGCAGTGGGGACATAACATATAACAAGTAACATTACATATAGGCTGATTATGCTTATGTATTATCTACCCAGCCTTTGATCAGCTTCAGGTCTCACTGATACAGTTGAACACTAGTATTTTACATCGAAAGACTGCCTATCTGATCTTCAAAACCTAGCTTTTGGGTAACACGATACCCTTTTGAACTAAGACCCTTTGTAAGACCGGGTATCAGACGCCCTAAAGGCATTTGAACAGCCACGACTTTTAAAAATCTACAAATTATTACCGTGACCGACTAAACGTCCTTTCCGAGGCTCGAGATAAAACTGTGAGTACGCACGTCTCCCAAAATCGAGTAGGTATTTCGAAAAGACCTTGTACCCATTCCGTCGAAACGAAAAGAGGGAAATTTCTGATTCGTCCCAAATATTTCCATGCCATATTCTCTCCCATATCATCGCAGTATCGAGATAAACAAAATGTATATGAAATATTTTATTTTTATGTATGGAAGACAGCCAGCTAATACATCTGCGAGTCATTCCTATGCTTATCTTCAAGATAGGATGGTTAACTGTCGAATTACTTTATGAGGAAGAAGTATGTGACCTCAGTATACAAGATGGGACTCAAATATGGAGAGAATTTATGCAATGTCATTTTGTGAGGTTGCTATTAAAAATGAGCTATTTCTTCTCTTGCGTGGCTTATTTTTATGGATATCCTATGTTTTTATCCATTGACTGACTTCTGAAACTGTTGTACTGATTTAACTGATACTTACATGTTTTATGCATAGGAATTATATTTTAAAATGTTTGGATTACATACATAGGTACACACAAACCTGAAATTATTATACTTAGCTTGATTTCGGATTTAGCAGTATTAGTGGAGTGTTTTACCTCGTTGGCCTGGTTTTTGCAAGCGGCTCTGCTGAGCAAGAGGTCTTGTGTTTGATGCCCAGGTTAGGCCGAATATTAATGTGATTAGTCTCAAAGCGCATGTTTTCCATCAGGCGTTTTTCATAGAACTTAAACAGACCCGGTGAAATCTAGGTAAATACTTCCTACAGGTGTCCCTCTGCCTAAAATTCAAGGTTTACAGGCATGAAGTTACGGTGACTTTCAGCCCAGTAATCACAAATGATGTTTTTGCTACTCCTCTGCTATTCTTTTCTGATTAATTTCGTTTCGGGATCCAAGACAATTAAATTGTTTCTCTGGGACTTCACCGAGCTTCATTGTCTCGGCGCTTTTCTGATAGTCACCACTGTTAATTCTGGCTTTCAGGACTTGCAGTGGTTTTGGAATAGTGTGACGGGCTTACCCCAAAAAAATAAAAATCAAACAGCCTAACACAAAAGGTATTCTTAGACACAAACAAAATACTAACTTTTGATCATGCAATTCTGTACCTGGCTGTCAGCCAAAAGACAGATGCACACCACCTGCCGGCTATTACAATCGAATCAGATTCATCTCAGCCTTTTATACAATGTTTTGTCTAACAGGTGTAGACTGGGCCTAAAAATGGTGCTGAAATTGATTTGTAAAAGGTCTAGGTTTATGCTGGGTAGGGTTTTGAGATGTATATTAGATTTAAGTTTTTTTGGGCAAAAAATAAAATGGGGTCAGGTGGTTGTCGTTTTATTTTTGGTCTAGGTTTCTTTATGACGTTTGTGTTGACTGTAAGTCAGTGGCGTCACTAGATTTCTTTAACAGATAACATTTCGCCTGAATTCCCAAATGGCACAGCGTCATGCTAGATAGTTTAAGTCCCGTGCGATAAGGTATGAGCCTGCCATGAAGCGGGCACCAATTAAGGGTTCGAATCACAGTACACAAATTCACGCCGTTTTCCAATTGTAGTAGGTAGAAATCACAGAACATTACTTACTATAACTTTCCTATGTACTGTATCTTTATGCGAAAATCCCAAAAACTCTGACGAGTCACAGTTTCTCTCTGTCTTTGTCACTTTGAGGTGTACTGTAGAGACAAACATTTCCAGGGAAGTCATATTTTACTTCAAAATATCGCCAAATATTTTACAAAAAACCGTCTACTTAAAAAATATTCTTCTAATCAACCTACAGGCTCACAAACTTCCATCTCGGACGCCAGTAAACAAAGTGTATTAGGGGCTCATCTTTTCACACGATTTGTTAAAGTCAGGGGTGCCACGTAAAACGGATGGGAGGGTTCAGTATAAGGTGTCTGTTCCACTGTCGACGATGAAGGGACTAGTTTTCGACTATAGAAACGGATAAAAGATTTTAGGTCCCGTGTCAGTAAGAGATACATAATTATATTAATGGTTAAAAATAATAACAGCCTCACGGTTTGTTCGAAGGGTAAATTACGCTTGCCAGGGTCGGTCCGTTAATGGGTAACCAACATACCGAGACTTTTCTGTGCCTCGGAAAGCACGTTAAGCCGTTGGTCTCGTCTCATGTAATTTACTGATGTTTCACAGCCGTTATGGGTGGTCAGGAAGCTCGAAAGTCTGACTGACTGTCTTACCAAGGTAGTCGTATCGTACCCAGTTGTGAGTTGTGGGGGTCAGATAGGCAGTCGCTCCATATAAAATACTGGTACTCCGCTGCATTCAGTTAGACTGGAAGCAGAAACCAGCATAGTTGGGGTGAAAGGCTAGGCACATGTTCTTCTTCTTCTTTATTGGTGGTTAGTGACTAACCAGTTTTCATACCGCCCATGTGCCTCTGACTTGGCTTTACATGCCGTCGAGAAATATATCTCAGACACGCTGGTTTCTTCACAATGTTTTCCTTCACCGAAGCAAGTATTACAATATATTCGCACATAAATACGAAAAATCAGAGGTGCGTGTCTTGGGTTTGAACTCGAGACACACATGGCTACCTAGGCACATGATGATATATGTAGGTATTAATGAATGTTCAAACAAAAAAATCGTTTGTAGTTCCACTCCCTTCTCGCCAATCGCTGGCGGTGGGACCGGGGTCTACCATGCACCCGCCGATGTGTGTACGTACTCTGTTCTCGCTTCATTGGCTTTCCGGGGTGCAATTTTTACGGGTATTATGTTATTGGATGAGCAGGTTTTGGACTAGAATATGTGGGTTTTAGTTTTTGAATAAATAGTGTTTTTTTTTCTTTAGAACAGTATGGAAGAAGAAGACATGCTGCGCCGACCTCATAAATTGGGATAAGGCCAAGAGAATGATGTTTTTTTTTTAAACCGCAACGTTTTAGTTTGATACTTTAGTATAAAGAACCCTGTGGAATTGAGAACTTCCTTCTTTTTTCGTCGGTTAAATATTCATTAGAATGGCTCAAGCGTAGAGTCTAGTCAGAATGAAAAGATTCCTTTTAATACAGAAAATTTAATGTATGTCATACTTTTCCTGAAATACGAATTTCAAAGATTGCTTATTTTGTATTTTTGATTGTAGTTGTTATTTGACGAAATCATTGTATGGTTAGGTTTCCTATAAAGAGTGTAAATAGAACTTTAACGAAGCCGAAAGGCACTTGTTCTCCCCGTCATTGCGATCACTTTTTTGTTCTGGACCATACCTGGTAACCTTCTAGTTACGGAGATATTGGGGGTCAAAGTTCCAATTTTTTCACAAGTTTTTTTTTAAATACCACTTTTAAAGGTTTTAAGTTTACTTTAATTAACTCCATGACCCCTTTACTATTCAAAGCATCCATCAGCACTAAGTTTTGAGTGCGTTACGTTTTTTAGTTTTACCATAAAATGTGATAATTATATCACCCCAAAAAAAAAAAAAACATTTCCCAGCAATAATTTTTCCGTAAAGTTACTTAGTTTGATGTACAGAATGCTTGGTTGACGGCTTCGTGAAGGGTCTGTTTACACCTTGTATAATAATGTAATCTACATAAGAAGTTCATTAAAATCTTCGTTTACACTTCTTTTTCTACTTAATAAAGATTTTTACTTATTTAAACTCCTTTTCTACCTCTAAAATAAAACTAACCCCAATAACATAGTATAAAACGCGAATCTGACTACAAAAGCAGCTTTCCACGGACAAAAAATCTATTAAAATCTCTCCAGTTCCCGAGATAAACATGCATAAACATACATACACTCTATGTACCGTATCTCGAAATTAGCATAAACATCCTCTGCTTCTATAAAGCCGGCAAATTTTCCTCAAAAAAGTTTGTCATACGACAAATTATATTGCGGATGAAAGCACCCTAATTTCGATAAAGATAAGGTTCGGTTTAGCTTATCTGAACGTTTGTTTTAACTTGGTCGTTCGTTTAGTGATGGGCTTAGCATTTTTTTGGGAACAACTCGAGTTGGTTTTCGCTGATATTTATTTAAATAGACTTTTATAAGCTTGTGTTATGGTTTATGTGAGACTAGCTGTGCCCGCGACCTTTGTCCGCGTGAAATTATTATAAAAAGAAGGAATAAAGTTTATTTGACGTCAGTTCATCAAGCACACAGAATAAAAAAGATACAAAATAAAACGGTTATTGTTAACAATTTCAAGGATTCTAATTTACCCGCAACAATGATTCCATGGAGCGTTTGGTGATTCAGGGTAGAGTCGAAGGCACGAGACCACGTGGGCGATTACCAACACGATGGACAGATTCCATCAAATCTGTCACCAAGATCCCTCTGGCAGAATGTGCTCGCCATGCGGCCAATAGAGACCGATGGAAAAGGATCGCGAAGACAGCGACCGCAGTTGTGGGCGACCTTCCATGACCACGACCACTCTGTCAAGAGTGAACGACTAAAAAGAAGATTATCTTTTCACTGAACCCTAATCTTTTAAAGAAAAGTAGCCTTAAATCATCAGCTTTCTGCCAGTAAAAGTCCCATTAAAATCGGTCCAGCTGATTCGGAGATTAGCCGGAAAAAACAGACAGACAGACAAAAATTAAATCCTTTGAACACTGCTTCCTTGACATTTAAAAATGTGGCTGACAATCATGATAAATATCTGTGTGCTGCTGAAGCATGATTTGATTAAGTACCTGGGCGACTCCGCGACGGAGCTCTGCTCAGGTTTTCGAGAACGTGATTACAAATATATACACCGTGACTTTTTAGTCGTCTTACAACGGCAGCCCACTTCATGTATCCAATGTCTACTAAACAATCATAAAAAAAATAGGTATTTATGAGATTTTAATAATTTAAAAATAAAAATAGTATTCAGTATTATGACGCATGACGTAGATAAAACACCCTGTTGTTAGCGATGATCTACTGGACTCGAGCGCTGGGTAGGTATGTTCTCCCGTATGACACGTAAACATCATTAACAGGATGTTTCATACTTTTTTCTAATGTGTTTTTATTTTTCTTTATACCTATTATGGTGGGTAAAAAAAAATCGCATCTAGAGCTATTTTATGTCGGTCACATTGAGTGGACCACCTTTTTGAGATGACTAAAAAGTCACGGTGTATAAACATACAAATATTGCTCATTTAATAGTTTAGGATAAACATACAAACTTAACATTTATGATTAGAACGTTTGACGTGAAGATTGAAGCGTTCGTCTTGCCTTCGCATATGCGTCTGATAGACGTAAGATAGGTACCTAATTAACGTTCAATAAGATGCATATCTGACGAATTTCCTAGTTAATTAGCTTTCTGTATTACCTGTCATCTATAGATATACCAGTCTTAAACATAATTATTATAATCAGCTGTCTCATGCAGTGATCTCGGAGTTGATTAACTATTTTCTTATCAACAATTCAATCAGCTGTTGCATGTCAAGACGATAATTGAATATTGTGAGCTAACAGTTGAATTATGTACTAGATGACGGCCGTGGTGTTACTCACTTGGGGAACTGCTTCATGTATTTGGATAATTAGGAAATAATGTAATAATTGAGTTGTCGTACATACATAAGTAAGCTGAAGTGGCAATGGGCCGGTCATATTAGCCGTAGAACCGATGACCGTTGGGGTAGACGTGTTCTTGAGTGGAGACTGCGAATGGGCAAACGTAAGGTGGGACACCCTCAGACTCGGTGGAGTGACGATCTTCGCAGGGTGGCTAGTAGCAACTGGATGAGAGTTGCTGAGAATCGAGTTGGGTGGTGTGCGATTGAGGAGGCCTGTGTCCAGCAGTGGACTGTTATAGGCTGATGATGATCCATCGCTACATAACTATGTTGTAAAAGTTCGTCTGCTCAACGTGAATAACGCGTTGGAAGTTGTTAAACTGTCAAAATGAAAGGTATTTCCATTTAATGTATACTTTATTATGCCACAAAAATCTATCCTCAAAACGTCGAACGACCTGCAATTGCAAAAAACGTAAGAAAATTTGAATTCTGCGTACTACCCTGGTGCTTACATCTTAATGCCTTTTTAAAAACGATCAATAAGAGAAATTAAAATAATCACCATTTCCAGTACCACATAAAATCAAGCTAAAATATTCTCCTCCCACAATCGAATCAAGTAACTTTGTCAAACGAAAACACAACAATTAGAAATTATTCTAAACAATTGAATGTGATTTGAGTCCGATGCAAATTCACTTAGTGGAGTGAGTAATCGTGCTTCTATTGTTTCCAAGTTATATTTGTCTGATTGGTTTAATAGCGAGTCTTTAGGTATGCAAATTAGTTTATTTACGTTATATTAGCTGTAGTTTATACGATACTTTAAAAAAAGAAAAAAACACTAGGAAAGTGTTTTCTACGTATTTTAACTAAGCATCTCCTAAGAAAAGAACGCGTTTCGAAAATCATATTCAGTCTTTGGAAAAACGAACGTGTGATCTGACCTGAAGTACCGTCATCATCATTATCAGCCTACAGCACTCCACTGCTGGACATAGGACTCTTCAATCGCACGCCACTCAACTCGATTCTCGGCAACTCTCATCCAGTTGCTACCAGCCACCTTGCGAGGTACTGTAATCTTTTATAATAATTTTTCTGGTTTAATTGTACCTACGGTCCTTATAAGGCTAAGCAGACTACTACAAGCTCAAGCTGCTAATGTATGAGATACCGTGGCCCTGGAACACAAAGGGCAATGAAGGAACATGTATGGGTTTTAGTCAGTAAGAGTCTGACACTCCCTCCCACTCCACCCAGAGCGTGAGAAGTCATTTGATGATAGACATCAGCAAAAAAAAAAAAAAAAAGCTGCTAATGTATCTATGCGTGTAATGCCCAATGAAGTCACAATTCAGGCATGCAATGCAATGTAATACAGGCATTAAAAATGTATCTTACAAAAATGCCATTCATAAATCAACTGCGAAGTAATGAGAAAGTCATCGTACTAAAACTGCCTATAAAAAAACGGCCAAGTACAAGTTAGGCTCGTGCACCGAGGGTTCCGTATAAACTTGTAGGTATTTTGTTATTAATTAAAACTACATATTTACAATTTTCAGATTTTTTTCTTTTCGTGTGCTGTAAGACATTACTTCTTGCCAAACTTCATGGTTCTAGGTCTACGGCAAGTACCCTATAGGTTTTGATTCCCTTGTGAAATCGCAAAATATGCGACATAAACGGTCATATCTTTTGATCGCGTCGACTTACAAGTTTAATTTTTTCACCTGATATTAATTTCAGCTGTTCCTGAGAAAAGGGTCTTGATAGACGGACAGACAAACAGACTGACGGACAACAAAGTGATCCTATAAGGGTTCCGTTATTGCCGACTGGGGTACGGAACCCTAAAAACAAGCAAGCAAGTAGTACATGCATCTACATTATACTAAAAATACTCCGTGAAAAAAAGTCCAGTAAAGCCCCATTTTTCCCATCCCTACGCCCAACGTCCGCAGGTAGGGACACAGGTGTCTGCCAAGTTTATTAAATGAACGTTTTGTGCTCACACAATTACCTATTCTGTTAAGTCCGTTGAAAAATGCTCGGCTCAGCTGCTGTGCTGAGGATTTGCTGATACCAGCTGTGATGATGGAAGGAGTCAGTGCGGATTTTTTTTATGTCAAACTCAAACTCAAAGCATTTATTTCAATTAGACCATAACAGGCACATTTGAATGTCAGAAAATCAAAGAAGGCGAAGCTACAGTCCTAGACACAAGGCATAACAACTTGTGAAAGTACTGTAGTTGCCCATTCCAAAGCGTAGATCTCTATGGAGAAGAATGGGCAAGAAAGTCCATGGACACTCTTTTCAATCAAAATTGAAAATTGAAATTTCGGATGGGAAATCATCAAATGACCCTTCCCGCTCTGGGTGGAGCGGAAGAGTGTCAGAATTCCTTTTTTTCTTTCTCTTTATTTATTGTTAGGGACTTTTATACAGATGTACATGCCAGTCCCATTGGACATTATAATGTAAAACGTAAGATTGTCAGATTTGTACTGACTAAAACCCATCCATGTTACTTCTTAGCCCTTTGTGTTCCAGGGCCGCGGTATCTCTTTCGAACAGTCCCGCAGCCCCGGCAGGCATCGGTCCTTGCGGACCCCTTCTGGTTTGCTGACATCTCTGGTTGTGTATTGAGTGCTCATAACGCATACGTTAAACCACTGGGTTTAGTCTGGAACCATGTGTACAATGGAGTTCCTTATACAACGCAAGTAAGTACTAAGAAAATATTATTTAATTTCAGGGGTTTTTTTAGGGATTTTTTTTTAGGGGATAATGTTTTGGATTTAAATTTGTGGTCATCATAATTTAGGAAGTAACTTATAATGCTAATATAAAGAAACTACTAATACATGTTTGTATTTATCTGTGGAGGCTTGTAATAAGCAATTTAGTTATATATTTTAGTTATTATAATATTGTAAATCTGAAAAAAAAAAATCTTGATTGCTGGCGAGATTTTCTATTCTGGCGCACGGAATTTAGACTTATTTATTAATTTATTCAGAAATACTTTATAAGCCAACAGTTTTTGTTACCAAAACGCTTAAAAGCTAACAATAATCATATACTTGAACTGAAAGTGACGGAAAAATAGAGGGCCAATTAAGGTATTCCTGTACTAACATTTTTAATCAGAACAAACAAAGCCAAATAATTAACAAAACACAAAACAGTTTCACAAATGATTCCCAACAGTGCCTGCCTGTCTGCGTCATTGGAGGCCTATAGATCCTTGTAGCTACGTAACCAGAATATTGTAACTGACAGAAAAATTAAGGCCCATAATTCGACAGGTAAACGCAAATACGGACCTCACCTACATAATGTAAACCTTCCTGTAAACGGCGGCTGTCTTTAAACGACTACCACCTTTCCTACCCGTACGTGATTTCAGCAGAATCTCATCAGGTATACACGGATATAGGGCATCCCCTAATAGAAAACGACACCACACCCCTACAAAATTTCAAATTGAGGAAAAAACGTGTTATCGCAAAATTTCTCGAAAACCCTGGATTATTTAAAGCCCCTGAATAATTCATGGACAAAATATCACTGATTTCAATTTGTTACAACTAAATTTGATTGTTTTTCTCCGCCATCATCGATTTCTCTTATAAAATATTCATCAAGCGTTACTCGGACTAATTGAATGACTACTTTCTGTTCAAAATACTTGAGAGACGCAAAAAACAGAAGAGAAACGTTTCTGTGGGAATCTAGAATGAGTTTCTTTTTGTTTGCTCTTTTATTTTTGGTTAAATTCAATCTGAATGCTGATTGGCACTTAAGACTTTTTCTGGTTGATGACGTAAAAGGTATTCGTATTTATAGTTTTTATATAATGGGTGTAAAAGTACCCTTTAAGAAGCCAAAAGGCACTTTTTCTCCCCGTCATTGCGATCATACTGTTGAACTATCAAATTGAGTAGCATTGAGAATGCCAGTGTGTTAAGCCGTTACGCTGCACTCCCTGCAGGTCAAGCATAGTGTTACTGGGTCTATCCATGAGGGATTCTCGGTTCTCGATTCTCGGTAGCAGCATAGGTACTGGATTCGTGCCCGGAGGATGGCATTAGGCTCGCTCCAATACGTTGAATATAGCTGGAGAAATGTGGGTGTACTATTAGGTTTCTGTCTAACGCCTTATACTTCGGGGATTACAGTCGCGGAAAATATAAAAGGTGGGCAGAAAATGTTAATAGACTGTTGTAGATATAAAAGGTGTAAAAATACCCTTAACGGAACTGAAAAGTACTTGTTCTCTCCATCATCATTCTTTTGCCCTTATCCCAATTCATTTGAGGTCGGCGTTCTTCAAAGAAACCATGTATGGACTGTCCATCCATCGTTTCTTTGGTCATCCTCTACTCCTATTATACCCAGCCACATTCATACTCAAAACTTTCCTCACTACATTTTCCTCCACGACAATCGATTACTATATTTTTTAAATACAAGTTTTTAATGTTGTTACTATTCAAGCATCCATTAGCACAATATTTTGGTGCGCTACATTGAGTCCTACAGTAAAAAGTGAGTTATCACTCCAAAAAAACAGTTGTTTCCCAGCAATAATTTTTGCGTAGAGTTACTTAGTTCGATGTACAGAATGCTGGGTTGACGGCTTCGTGAAGGGTCCGTTTACACCTGGTATATTACTGAAAAGAGTGCGATTACAGAAACAGTACTAAACCAACCAATTTACCAATTATCACCAATACCAACCACCATACCATTATTTACCAATTTATCTCGTCTGCTCGACGTCCGTATGTCACTACAGGGATCCAGCAGAATATCAGCGTCAGGTGCATGCCTGACACATGCTTAGCTGGACGCCCATTTGGTGCAACCTTGAGACGCACACCGCTCCTTGTATACTCGTTATTTGATTTGAAGTATGTCATGGTGTATATACTTCTTTCGTAAACGTGTTTTTCTTTTTGTATATTGGCACCTTGTTTTTATATAGTTATACAAGGTGTAAACAGACCCTTCACGAAGCCGTTAATCAAGCATCTTGTACATCAAACTAAGTAACTCTATGCAAAAACTATTGCTGGGAACCGCCTTTTTTTTGGGGTGAAAAAATCACGTTTTACGGTAAAACTCAATGTAACGCATTCAAAACTTAGTGCTGATGGATGCTTTGAATAGTAAACAGGTCATGGAGTTAATTAAAGTAAAGTTAAAACCATTGAAAGTGGTATATAAAAAAAAACTTGTGAAAAAATTTGAACTTTGTCCAGGTATGGTTTGGAACAAAAAAATGATCACAATGACGGGGAGAACAAGTGCCTTTCGGCTTCGTTAAGGGTCTTTTAATTTGTATTATTTAATTGTGCTTCTGTGTGCTGTGCTATGTCTTTTTTGTGCACTAAATAAATGATTTATCTATCTACCTACTACTATCAACCATGTCTATAAATACACCCGCATATATCACTCAGTCCTGCCCTAAGCACTATATTTCTATTCTAAATATAGCGCATCGCTGAGCGTCGCACGCTCGCTTAGCTTTCTGTGTCGCTCTGGCCTGACGAGGTGAACGAGGTGGAAATGTTCTCGCTTTCAAATGAGTGTGTTGTAAGGGTGGGTAGGGCTGGAGGGTGTGCGTTATATTGTAGGATTATTTTATTTGTAATATGGTGGCTTATTAAGTACCTTTCAAAGCTTACCTCAGCATTTAATGAGAGAAGTCTTTTCAAGGCAGATTTATAAACATGTTTCAATACAGACTTCAGTGATGGTACTCGTAGTTTTGTTTGAAGTGTTGTGTGTGTGTCTCATGTCATGACCTCGGATAATATACCTAGTTCTTTCTGCATTTCATCAACATCTTCCTAGCCTTTTCTCAATTATATTGGGGTCGGTTTCCAGTTGAACCGGATGCAACTGAATATTAGTACCATACATGCTGCGACTGCTTACTTGACCTCCACAACCCAGTTAGTACTGGGTAATACGATACTCCGAGGTCAGACTGGTGGTCAGACTTTCCGGCCTCTGACTAAGTGTAACAACTGTCAAAGCTCTTCAAATGACAGACGGGGCCAACAGCTTAACGTGCTTTCCAAGGTACGGGGGAACCTCTGTATTTAATAGATGGTCACCCATTCGCAGACCGACCTTGCCAAGCGCGGCTCAACCTCGAATATCGACCCGTGTGGCTGTTATTATTTAGCGACAATCTTCAATCTTGAATTAGTAAGTAATCAATGCATTTATTACTTACTAATTCATCAGTCCTCTTAATAATCACAGTATTTTGTTACTTTGAGATTAACCTTAAACAATTCGACCATTCGACCATTTCAAGAAATTTGTCTAAATAAATACGCCAATTGACATTTCTAACCCTTTATATACGACCCCTAATCCTTTACTTACCCCCACATTTACAGAACACATACATCTAGCTATATACCTATTTTTATCCCCGAAAACAGAGCTCACGGCACGATTAAGGCAATTTATATCACACGTACGGTACGTCATTCGCTAAACTGCGACAAAGTGTGTTTCAACTTTAACGTGAGTGATGAGCGCATTAATTTTGTTGAGAAAGGCTCATGAATAAAACGCGTATTTATAACACCTTAGGGACGATTTACACTTGTACGCAAAAGTTTGATAAGCGATCCGAGAAAGTGTGGAATTAATTTTAGGTTTGTACCTGTTTTGGAGTTTTGGGAGATGTTATTTTTATGTTGAGTTATTTCTTGTATATTTCAGAAAATTTTGGCAAATGCTCAATAATTCATACTTTTCTGTTGTAAAGTTCATACCTGTCGGATGAAAGGCTAGACAGAATAATTATGCCTACATAATACTCGTATTTATAGTACCTACACCAGTAACTATGTTTTAAGCCCCGTGTCACCAGTAGTACCGGGTGATCAGGCCTTAAATCATCATCTGCCTAGCCTTTTCCCAACTATGTTGGGGTCGGCTTCCAGTCTAACCGGATGCAGCTGAATACCAGTATTTTACATGGAGCGACTGCCTATCTGACCTCCATAACCCAGTTAGTACTGGGTAATACGATACCCTTTGGTAAGACTGGTTGTCAGACTTTTTGGGCCACTGACTACCTAACGACTGTCAAAGATCTACAAATGACACCCGGGATCAACGGCTTAGCGTGCTTTCCGAGGCACGGAGGAAACTCGGTATGTAATAGGTGGTCACCCATCCACAGACCAACCTAGGCAAAAGATTGACCCGAGCGGCTGTTATTATTTAGCCACGAGCTCCTCAGGGAATCAGGCCTTAAATCAAAACGCTTAATAGTCATGCTTTCGACCACTAGACCAACTAGGAAATCCATTAAGAATCTTCAGCACAAAAAAGGCTCTGAAAATATTGTCTGAATAAATCAGCCTGTATGTAAACTTTAGAAAAAACTTCAGCTCATTGACATTCTCTCTATTAAAAACATCGGTTTTGGCACGAAGAAAGACCAATCATATCATTTGCCACAATTCAGTTTTTTGTTTAATAATTCATCAGACAATATTACGCCAAGAAAATCTTAATCCAAAAATGGCTGCAAGATCTTGGAATGCTGCCATAATCACTGGCCAAGCAGATGGTTGATCGTTGTATGTGATAAGAATGCAGGTGGATGCTGGAGGTCATTCTTGTGGAATAATTGTGATAATAGGGAATGAGGAAGACCTGCAGCTCATTCCAACTGGTTTATTTTTGATGGTAAATAGTATTAGTAAAAGAATAATTCTGTCGAAGTATTTGGCACAAAACTTTTTAATTCCACAAGTGAAATGCACTACTGTACATTATTACATTGTCGAATACAGGATTTTTTCAAATACACCATGACTTTTTAGTCGTCTTACAACGGCAGCCCACTTCATGTATCCAATGACTACTAAACATTCATAAGGTATTTATGAGATTTTAATAATTTAGAAATAAAAATATTATTCAGTATTATGACGCATGACGTAGTTAAAACTCCCTGTAGCGAGCGATGATCCACTGGACTCGAGCGCTGGGTAGGTATGTTTTCCAGTTTGACACGTAAACATCACTAACAGGATGTTTCATAATTTTATTCTAATGTATTAATTATTTTTCTTTGTACCTATTATGGCAGAAAAAAAATCGCGCCTAGAGCTATTTTATGTCGGGTAGGTACAGGGAGTGGACCCACGTTTGTAAAACGACTAAAAAGTCACGGTATATATGAAGCAAATGGGGCAGGGCAATAATTCAAAAGTCCATTAATACCTGCAATAAACTTCTCTTACTCCCTCGATGGTCGAGTGGTCGCAAGTGCGACTACTGAGCATGAGGTCCTGGGTTCGATTCCCGGGTCGGGCAAAGTGCTACTGCAAAGTGTTTTTCCATCAGGAATTTCTCAGTAGCAACCACGGAATCCAGCTTTATGCCCGTTTGATGGCAATAGGCTCGCCCTCTATTACATGGGACTTATACATAACTGACGAAATGTGTGTGTACTATTAGGTCCACCTCTATCTAACCCTACGGGGATTACAGGCGTGATTATGTTATGTTATAACCCACTATTGACACCCCAAAGGCAACAAAATCTAATCGTGCAAAACACCAACATAATAGCCCAATTTACCTCAGCTACCTAAATAATTATATTAACAGTAATAATTCCGTTATTCGGTTGAAAACCGCACTGTAATTATAACGTGCCATGTGTTAGAGTAATCGACTAATATCGGAGGTGTATTGTAATCCTGTTTAAACGATTACCGGGGGTAGAGGGGAGGGTAATCTCTTGTATAGATTTAATCGGTGAATCGAGTCAAGAGTGCTATGTCAGATGGCTGATGAGTACGAAACGACGATTTGCAAGAGTCATCCTCTGCTTAGCTTTTCCCAAGTATGTTGGGGTCGGCTTCCAGTCTAACCGGATGCAGCTGAATACCAGTATTTTACATGGAGCTACTGTCTATCTGACCTTCACAATCCAGTTAGTACTGGGTAATACGATACCCCTTTGTAAGACTGGTTGTCAGACTTTTTGGGCCACTGATTACTTGTAATGACTGTCAAAGATCTACAAATGACAGTCGGGACCAGCGGCTTAACGTGCTTTCCGAGGCACGGAGGAAACTCGGTGTGTAATGGGTGGTCACCCATCCACAGACCAACCTAGACAAGCACGGCTTAACCTAAAGATCGACCCGAGCGGCTGTTATTATTTAGCCCTGAGCTCCTCCGACGATTTGCAAGAGTGCAAAGTAAAAATAAATAAAATCATTTAGTACGAGTCCCGTCAATATCGGAGATTCAACCTAATGAAAATAAAAATATACCATCTCAGGGTGTTTCTGTCCATATAATGGGTGTAAAAATACCCTTGACGAAACCTAAAGGTACTTGCTCTCCCCGTCTTAATCATTTGCGGTATTTTTTTATTCTGGACCATACCTGGGAACCTTCTAGTTACGGAGATATTGGAGGTCAAAGTTCTAACTTTATCACAAGTTTTTTTTTTCAATTCAAGTGTTTACTGTTATAATTTTACCTTTTAAATACCTCCACTATTCAATGCATAACTCAGCACAATGTTCTGATTGCATTACATTGAGTTAAACCGTAAAAAGTGATTTTTCACCCCAACAAAAAGTCGTTTCCCAACAATATTTTTTGCGTAGAGTTACTTAGTTTTTTGTACAGAATGCTTGTTTAACGGCTTCGTGAAGGGTTCGTTTACATCTTGTATTCTCTATAATCACTGAACAACAAAATACAGGGAAATTATTGAGATGGAACTTCAGGGTGAAATCCAAAACGTTACGGGAACAAAAAACCAGAAACATGTGACTTCTCTTTATCGTGTGGTTAGTTCGTAACCTGGTGTCAGAGTTTTTAGGCCGCCCATGGGCCTCTGACTTGGCTTTACATGCCGTCAAGAAGTATCTCTCAGGCATGCTGGTTTCCTCACGATGTTTTCCTTCACCGAAAAGCAAGTGATAATTATACTATACGCACATGAATCCGAAAAATCAGAGGTGCGTGCCTTGGGTTCGAACTCGAGACCTATGACTTGGCAGTCCGACGGTCACACCACTAGGCTATCACTGCTACTGCAATGCATGCATGTGACAACGACCCGCAAAGGGCCTGACGGGTCGATCACGACCCGCTTGATATCACACTAAGGACACTTGTGTCTTAGCAATGGGAACACCATATCCTGTTTATGTTTTGATTATTAGTTCCTCGTGGCATTATGGCATAAACAATCTATGTAGTTAATTGTAATCTTTTAATTTTATTTTTCCAATATTATGTTATTACCAAATTTTAATGTGTTTTGATTTTAATTTTTTGAATGCTACTATAACTTTGTTAGCTTTTTTTTTTTACGGATGTGAAATCATCAAATGACTTCTCCCGCTTTGGGTGGAGTGGGAGGGAGTGTCAGACTCTTACTGACTAAAACCCATCCATGTTCCTTCTTTGCCCTTTGTGTTCCAGGGCCACGGTATCTAAGCTTAGTTATACAATTTATTATGCATGCTGTGGTCTCCTGTAAGTGAAGGACACTTTAGTCACAGGATACTTTAGTCGTCGATTATTTATTTCATGTGTTTATGTACATCCTTTGTGGGAGATCCTAAATAAATAAATAAATAATAATGTTTACCAATCACTTAACGACTCTCAAATTCAACGAATGACGTATTTTCACTCCCCCCTTATTTCCTCCAAACTTAAACAAGCACAAATACAAACAAGACCAAAACTCAAATATTTAATTAAAATCCCAAAACTTTATTAGACTACAACAATATTTATTTGTTCCAAACTTTTGTCGCCAATTAAACTTGGTTGAAACTTGGCTAAGGGTCGTCGTGGCTATTCGAAAAACACCACTATAGACAGCTACAATATGTCGGGTTTCCAAGTTGCTAGGTGATTGCCAAGCTTGGCAGAACTTGGCGAACTATTTGGCGTTGATACGGTTCAGTTTGATTGATTGCACTTTTATAGGTTGTTTTATTAAAACAGAGTTTGAATGTGTGTGTGTGGGTGTGTGTGTGATGTATCGGTTCGAAGTTTTTCGTTAATTATATTTTTAGGGTTTTACTTAAGTGTTTGGAAGTTTGTTTCGTTTTGTGATTCTTTGGAACGGGTTGAGTTGCAGTTTTGCGATCAATTTTGTTTCATGAGTTAACATTTGACAAAAAGTGACTTACCCACGTTTTTGCTTAAGGGAAGAATGGCCTGACGTGACGTATCGGTATCTTCATGATATACTGTTGTGTAAAATACTTTCAATAATCAATAATGTCATGTGTAAGTGATGTATGAGGTACCTGCACTTCGCCAATTGATAATATTGGAAAACCACTTACGGAATCTGAAGAGCTTTCTAGTAGATCTTACCTGAAACACAAAATGTACAAACATTATTATCAATTTCACTATGGGATTATTTAATCTACCGAATTACATTAACATTAGGGCTTGTTTGCAGTTTCCTTAGATATAATATCTACCTGATCACCGGAACACCAGATCACCTATAAAATCTGACCTTTAAGATGGCCAAACTTTCTCCGTCGCGGCGGTCGTAAAACAGATCGTGAAACTCATCACCAACTCACTTATTTACAACCACTATCTGCCTAGCCTTGTCCAAGTATGTTGGGGTCAGCTTCCAGTTTAACCGGATTTTACATGGAACTGCCTATCTGACCTCCATAACTCAGTTACTGGGTAATATAAACCCCTCCTCCTTACCCCTTTTTTTTTGTTTTATCCCTTTGGTAAGACTAGTTGTCCGACTCTCGGGCCACTGACTATCGGTAACAACTACCAAAAATCCAAAAATGACAGCCGGTACCAACGGCTTAATATGATTTCCGAGATGCGGAGAAAACTTCATCAGCCATCCATGGACTAACCCTGGCAAGTGGCTGGCGGCTGTTAATATTTTGCCACGAACTCACTTACTTACAATATCCTGCACTAAATAAATCTGGCCATTCACGGCACACATAATAATCCCCCTATAACCCGAAGAACTGCAAACCTGTCCCCAAAAACAATAGCCTGTCGTGAAGATCACGTTTGCACGCTATATCTCCAACACCCCTTGTCTCTCGGCAATTTATTGCCCATATTTATTGCGTCCCGGTAGATCACTTACAAACGTATGGTAGGCTGGATGTGTGGCGCTAAGTGTCGAGTAAAGTCGGTATGTAAACGGCAATTCGAAAATTAAGGATTTTACATTTTCAGTCGGAGGAGCGCGTGGCTTAATAATAACAGCCGCTCGGGTCGATCTTTAGATTAAGCTATGCTTGCCTAGGTTGGTCTGTGGATGGGTGACCACCCATTACATACCGAGTTTCCTCCTTGCCTCGGAAAGCACGTTAAGCCCTTGATCCCGGGTGTCATTTGTAGATCTTTGGCACTCAGTGGCCCAAAAAGTGTAACAACCAGTCTTACCAAGGGGCATCCTATTACCCAGTACTAACCGGGCTGTGGAGGTCCGATAGGCAGTCGCTCCATGTAAAATACTGGTATTCAGCTGCATCCGCTTAGACTAGAAGCCGTTTTCAGCCTGTACTGTCTCTCTGCTAGGCCTCAGACCAAGGGGGCTTAAAATAGCCACTTTAGCAGATCCATTATAAGTCAATTATGAATTACTTTACAACTCGTAAAATGATCACGACGCGATAATTCATAAAATTAATTACTATAATTGTCCTGATATGATTCTTCTAAAGCGACCATTTTAGGCCCCTAGATTCGCACTAGTTAAAGTTTTTTTACTAAGGGGTGAATAGCCCAATACCTCAAGTAGGTACAAAACATACTTTCAATCACAACTTTGAAGGATTTTAAAGTTTAAAAATGTCTGACACTCCCTCCCACTCCACCCAGAGCGGGAGAAGTCATTTGACGATTTCCCATCCGTAAAAAAAAAAAAAAGTTTAAAAATGTATCTGCTCCATAACGTACACAACGCAATTAATCTAAAAATCAAAAATAAAGGCATTTGAATTATATGTTATACGAAATTACAATGTAGGACTTCACGTTCAACAGCCCCGCTTTCGACTACAAAGGTAACCAGAGATTTCGAGAATTAATTAACCTCTTGGTATCACTAACTGCATTGTGAAGGTCAGTATAAAATATTGAAAATCAGCTATCTACATCTGGAAGCCGACCATGATGACAACTAAAAGCATCCACACGATCCTATTAGCCATAATCTCTATGACAAAGACTTAAACATAACTGATTCAATAGATTTCCATATAAACGTGAATTATTAATGAATACATCTCTACTTATACCTCTGCTACCTCACAGTTTGATGAATTTTTAAATGGTCACTTAGTTAATTCGATTATTGTCATAGCAGATCTGTGAGGATTGGTGCAATGGGCTCTCCCATTAAATAGAATATTCAACAGGACTGCCTCGTTGGTCCAGTAGTCAAGCGCGACTGCTGAGCATGAGGTCCTGGGTTCGATTCCCAGGTCGGGCAATGTGTTATTGGGTTTTTTCATCAGAAATTTCTTAGTAGCAGCCGCTGAGTCTGAATTTGTGCCCGGTTGATGGCAATAGACTAGCCCTCTGTTACATGGGACTTAAACATAACTGGCTAAATGTAGGTGCAGTATTAGTGGTACAACTCTGCTTAATCCATTGGGGATTACAAGCGTGATGTTATGTTATGTTATTTATAAATAATTAAAAAAAAACTTGATTAATTGACATTACAGTAACAAATTCCCTTAAGACAGGTTTCCACGAATCACCTAGAAAGTCAATACTAACTTTATACATGTGCTTCAAGCAAATATTTGCTCAATGCGAGTGCTCAATATTGACTGATACTCAGTGTTTCGATGTTCGCTAAATGCTCAAGTGTAGCTAAATATCTTAGGTAGTAGTGTTAGTTTAGTTACATAGTGTACGAGTGTTGTGTGTCAAAATGACGCCAGCATAAGTACTAAGGTTCAAGAGTTGGGGATAATTCTGTGTAATTTTCTTTGAATAAGGACTCTGTGTGTTAGACGGCTGCCAAGCTTAAATGGAACTGGGCTGGCCACATCTGTCGCATGCCGGAGGAGCTATGGGCTCAAATAACCACACAGTGGGTCCCAAACAGCAGCAAACGGCAACGCGGCAGGCCCAGAAGGAGATGGCGGGACGAACTCGACTCTTTTGAAAAGGATTGGCAAACAAGAACACTGGATAGGGATAAGTGGAAAGAGTGTAGGGAGGTCTTTGCCCTACAGTGGGACACAAATGGCTGATAATAATAATAAGGACTCTGTGTTCGTATGACAGTCAGAAACAATTTTGATAGCCAACATAACTACGTATATATTGGAAATCGCGTTATGGAACTCAAAAGGAGTTGGGCAGGACATCTTTTTTTTTTGTTCACAGGGGGAAACCTTCAAAAGGCGACCGGTCTTTGGGGATAAGACCGAGGAGTGTGGGATTTCTACCTCACTAAAACCACCCCTGTGGCCACCATCCGCACATGGGAGGAGGCACCGTTTCCTCTTAAAAGACCTGTCCGGAGGCCCCTCTGTGCAGCGCCTGTTCAGGCACATCCCTGGGTAGATTGTAAAGAGGGGTAGGACACCTAGCAAGGCGAGGTGATGGCAAGTGGAGTAAAGTTGTGACTGAGTGGCGTCCAAAGACTGGAAAGAGAAGTGTTGGTCGTCCGGCGACGAGATGGGCAGACGACATTGTTGCCATGGCGGGAATACCCTGGATGAGGCTGGCTCAAGAACGTGGAGCTTGGCACAAGCAAAGAGAGGCTTATACCCAGCAGTGGGTGAAGTCGGACTGTGGATGTTGAAGATGATGTTCCAAGTTAAGCAGCACTTGTCAATGTCGGTCCATGGATGGGTGATCATCATTACATACCGAGTTTTTTCCGTGCCTTGGAAAGAACGTTATACTGCAACTGTTAGCCCAACTGGAATTTGTATCTTAGACAGTCATTACATGGATAGCATGTAAAATTCTGGTGTTCAGCTGCATCCGGTTAGACTGGAAACCTACCCCAAAATGATTTGGTAAAGGGTAGGCAGATTATGAACTGCTAGCTTTTACCCGCGGCTTCGCTCGCGTTAATTTAGAAGTTGTCAATCAATTTGGGTTCTACTCTGCTTGTAGTAATTTAATCATGATTCGAAAGACACGTGGCGCCATCTATTATCATAAGAACGTTATTGTTGTTTTCCTCGGGAACAGTACTTTTTTTCGGAATAAAAGGTACCCCATGTCCGTTTCTGTACACCTGACAACGTATATGCAAAATTTCAGGATGATCGGTTCAGTGGTTTAGGCGTGAAAAGGTAACAAACAAACAAACTTACTTTCGCATTTATAATATTAGTAAGTATGTTGATGACAAATCTACAAATATTATAAAAGGCAATAGGCCTCATAACCACTAAACCAAACAAAACGTTACCCATATCAAAACTATTTTTATATTCCGTGTCAATACTATATCCCCCACAAGTTATATTGGATCACAACAGGCTAATCCCTTAATATTTTTCTCCCTTTTCCGACGCGATAAAATAAATATAAGTACGAAGAAATCGAATCCCAACATAAAAACACATGAAATACTATATCCACACTACAAATGGATATAAACGGGGAAAAAATATAATAATATTATGTCCTCAGACCTTAGGGCGTAAGCACACGATTCTTTGAATTGAAAAATAATTATATTTCACTTTGAATTTATGTTTTTTTTTAAACATATTATTATTGCCTGCATTATAGTTAAACTGTGCATTTATCCATCTTACTCCAAACAGCTGGAAAGAAAAATAAAGAGTTTGGCAATTTTTTGGCGAGTAGATCCTTTGTTATCAAAAGAGATGCATCACTGAATGGTTACTGGCATGACTGGTAAAACAACTTTTTTACCGTTTCAGATAAAAATAATTAACGAATGTTTTGTAAATATTGTTAATTTTGTGGCTGAGCGATTGACAGCTGCGCTGCGTGTCGCGGGTTTGATTCCCGCACGGAACAAATATTTGTATGGCCTACAGGTAGTTGTTCCGGGTCTAGCTGTTTGTGTGGGTTTAAATGTTTGTAAATGCACCCACGATATAGGAGAAATCCTAGTGTGGGAAAACGATAAAAAAAAAATATATATATATTTATATAAAACCGCCCTGAAAGCCGCTGAAAGCACATTGCAATTCCTTCTAAACACAAAACACAGACTGAATGTCACTTTGTCTGCCTTCTTTAACACAACACAACTTTAACAATATTCCATCAACAAACAGAACCGTGTACCCACACCTTAACACGCGAGTAGTGCCTCATAAAGTATAAAAATTATGCGCCTGCCAGTAGGATACGAACTGCGGGTGTCAGGAGTCGGGCCGAGGAATTTATAGTGTTTATTTTATATTAGTACGAGTATAGGTAAGGCGGCTCTTGCATATTATAGATTATGTCAGTGGGATTGGCAGTTAGGTTTATGTGGTTATGTCTACGGGGGAGACAATTTATGTCATCTAGATTATAAGTTGACGTGGATACTGGTACTGGTGGATGGGGTCGATCTGGATGCTATGGAGCGGGCTATGCTTAGAATTACTTTAAAAGAGGATACCCGAGAAAAAAAAATCAGTAAAATAACTGGAGTGACTGACTTAGCTCGAAGAGCAAGATAGCTGCAGTGGTTGGCTGGTGATATAAGTCGAAGAAGTCCTCGACAGAAGACAACGTATCGGCAAATATTGCTTCTAGGTCATTCGTGTTGATCCTTTTTTTTTAGGATGGAAATCATCAAATGACCTCTCCCGCTCTGGGCGGAGCGGAAGGGAGTGTCAGACTTGTACTGACTAAAACCCATCCATGTTCCTTCTTTGCCCTTTGTGTTCCTAGGCCGCGGTATCTCTTTCGAACAGTTCCGTAGCCGTGTTGACCCTTCCCGCAGCTAAATGAACCGACGACCCCGACGACGAAATTCAGATTCGCAGCTACGGGCTGCGAAATTCCAGTAAAAAAACTCAATTACTAGGAATCGACCCACGACCTCATGCTCAGCAGTTTCGCTTGCGATCACAAGACTAACTGGATACTTGAAAGCATTGGAAGAAATGTTACAGCTATAGGCCGACCGCTTTAATGAGTCCTCGCGAAGGTATCAACTTAAATGGAATATTCTGAAAGTTGATCACATATTGGTTCAATTTGTATCGTAATACCTACGTGCGTGGATTATGGTTATTTTAAAGCAAACCTGTGGGATATTGTTAGGACTTTGTAGACGCTTAATGTGCCTTTGATGGGGCAAGGCGGAGGACTCATTAAAGCGGTCGGTCTATAGTCAAATTATCTAAGTAGAAGAAAATCTATTGAACGCTAAAACACCATCAATTACTTCACCACATAGAAACCTACTCAAATAATGAATTACATCAGAACCCCCGTTTATGAGCCACCATTGAGAGCCGCAACCCGTCGGCTGAAGTTTGATCACAATAAGTACATACCGCCGACATTGTTCCTAGAAGCTAACCTCTTCGGAGAGGTTGAGACACGGAGGAGTAATCGATGGAGTGATAATATGAGCTTGAGAGGTGAAAATCTCTCTTGGTTATGTTGATTATAATTATTGACAGAATTTGTCGTAGAAATTGACGTAAAAGAGGACGACCCTATTGCCATACATCCCGAGAAACTACTGCAAAGATGTTGAGATACGGAAGAAACATCAATGGAGTGATAACATAAGGTAGACTGTCTTTTGGTGATGTTGATTAGTGAACAGCATACCAAGTGTTTAAAAAATATATTGATGCCTTTGAAAGTTATAGACACGGATGTCTTATGAAAGTTTTTTAAAAACAGTAACATATTAGCAATCCAAAGCCAATATGTTTATTACACAATCGGTTCTTTATACTAGAATTCATCGTACTAAAAAATTGTCAGTCGTAAGATCTTTAGTTACCATTCCCAAAGGTTAATGTTTTTTCATCAGCCTCACAAAATCAGTGCGTCCGAATCAAAGTAATTTTGGAATGAACACTCCATTCCCTCATTCCTCCATGGATCGAGAGGACCTCTAGCACCTACAAAGGCGCTTTGCATTCGAGAGAGGGTTAATGAAAATGCTAATCTTTATAATAGGAATCGTGGCCTATCGGGTTGTGTGTGGAAAAAAGTACCGCCAAAATATTACGGAGGGGTTAAAATATATCCTTTGCTTTCTGTTGTGTTTTTTGGATTAAAAAGCGAGTTGGGTTTCCGTTTATCTAATACTAGCTGTTGCCCGCGACTTTCGTCCGCGTGAAATAATTATACAATATTACTATTGACCCTATTTGAATCGGATTTTGTCAACAATCATATCAAACTTAGTAACTCTATGCAAAAAGATTGCTGGGAAACGATTTTTTTTTGGGGTTAAAATCACGATTTACAGTTTAGGACTCAAAACCTTGTGCTGAAGGATGCCTTGAATATTACAGGGGTCACTTTAAATACCTCCAGGTATATAAAGTCAAATTACAACATTAAAAACTTGTTTTAAAAAAAAACTGGGAAAAAGTTGCAACTTTGACCTCCAATATCTCCGTAACTAGAAGGTTCTCAGGTATGTTCTAAAACAAAAACGTATCGTAATGATGGGAACAACAAGTGCCTTTCGGATTCGTTGAGGGTACTTTTACACCCTGTATACTACGTCTCTTCATTAACCCTTAATTGGTCGCGTGGGTTGTTAAACACCCCAGCGCATCCTTAAAGGTTTAGAACTTTTTAAATTCTGAATTTTGAGCGCTGAAGTTCACGTTAGCTTCATAAAAACACGTGTCCTTTATGATGAAGTATCGAGCATAATCGTGATTTTGCATGTATTTCGTATTTCATTTATATGATCGGGGTGTCATGCACCCCACGTGACCGTTAACGTTACTTTATAGGCGCGCCCAATAAAGGGTTAATGTAAATCAATATTTTCTGACTGAAAATATTATTTTGTTCTGTCTGAAAATATTCTGGCCCTTTTATCACGGAACTAAGGTGATCTTTTTCAATTAGTTGTGAATTAGGTCGCCTGTGTAGGTACTCCCAAGTTCACTGATGGTCTGCCACTTTCATCCTTGTGCCATAAGTGATAAGGTTGAAAAATGAAACTCTGTAGGTACTTAATTACCTGTATACAATAAAGAATATGAATGTGTAATTTAAACGGAAATCGTGTACTTTTTACGTGAGGAATTCCTAATGAATTCCTTCACCATGGCGATGACGGATATTGTCATATTCCTTTTGAGAGACGTTATTCTTTTCTCATTTCAAAAATACCTTGTCAAATTAGGCAGCTGAGCTTACATTTTACAATACAGACAAAAAATACCGAACAAAATTAAATGTTGAATTGTGAAAGAAATTGCACAGTATGCCAAATAATTCGCGGGGTAATTGCATAAAGGTTAGGTCGAACCGGTACGGACAGGCTGTGGACTTCAGACACTGACAGATATTACCTGTAATGAGATCTCTCTCTTAGTTTTTCCCGACAAGTCTCGCCACCTGTTTTGAGAGCTCTCGCTATGCCTCTTCCGAGACGTCTCGTAGACAACTAACATGGGATTGAAAGCAAGAGAGGAACATCGAGGATAGACGGGGGCTACTATACAGGGTAGAAGGGACACCGACGTGCAAACGATTACCACGTATTCAGTACATCATTCAGTAATTACACATTATTCTGATTGGTCATTTAAAAAACATCTGCTGTTTCCTACAAAATCGCAATACTACACGGTCAAAATGTTTGGAATAGCAGATTTTTTTATTTATTTTTTATTTTTTGATAGCCTACATTGTGTCCCACTGCTGGGCAAAGGCCTCCCCTTTCTCCCTCCAAACCTTTCTGTTCTGTGCAATTTATGGCCACGTTTGCCCCGCGAACATGATCATTATTTTTCTAAATTACCGATTAAAAAATTTTGCCTGGTAATCATTTGTGGGTTGATGTCCCTACCACCCTGTGTACACTCTCGCTATCACCTTGCCTCTGAGTGAATGTGCGAGAATGTACAGCCACTATCAGAGTCCGATGTCCGGGCCCGCGTCCGTAATTCCATCCCAATTTGATACAACTTTTATACAACTATAATAGCAATGCTTTTTTTCAAACACATGTATCAATGGATAAGGAATTGCCTCAAAATCCTTCAGATTGTGGTTAAAAGTGTGTTACGCAATTGGGTCGCAGATAAAGTATTATAAATGTGACTTTATGGAATCGAATACAATCATTTGGAATTATGAATGTCTTTTGAAAGTTTTCATTCGGCCTCGTTTTTCAAACTGTCATTATATTTTTGGGTGTCAGATTTGGGCACATTTATTAAGTTAAAGTTTAAGTGTTATACAAATTACTGCAGTAGCGATGCGGATGACAGGACTTGGAGACGTTATATGGTGGATTTACTTCGGTTTTTAAGCAGTCCTGAGGGCTTAGCCAAAGTGAAAATCTATCAGCGTTGGCTGAAGCAAGGAAAACCTGATCAGGTGGAGCTTCATAGACGACTCTGGCCTGGAGCGTAAATTTGGTGTTGTTCTACAAACGATGGGACACTTGATATCATGTCCTGCCTGACCTTGTTTGCACATCATAGAAGCTGATAGAAGCCATTGAAAGTGCCAAGCTCGTTGCCGCATGGGAGTTCTAGATTAAGGGTGAGGAGGCGAGGACTGTGGGTTATGCCCTGTCAATTCGGTGGGCGATGCTGCTGTCACGTCTGTCCCCAATAAACCAAGCTAAGAATCGCCTAGTTTTCTTCATACAGGGTGTAAACAGACCCTTCACGAAGCCGTTAACCAAGCATTCTGTACATCAAACTAAGTAACCCTATACAAAAATTATTGCTGGGAAACGACTTTTTTTTTTTGGGGTGAAAAATAACCTTTTACGGTAAAACTCAATGTAACGCATTCAAAACATTGTGCATATGGATGCATTGAATAGTAAACGGGTCATGGAGATATTTAAAGTAAAGTTATAACCTTAAAAAATTGTATTTAATAAAAAACTTGTGAAAAAGTTGAAACTTTGACCCCCAATAACTCCATAACTAGAAGGTTCCCAGGTATGGTCTAGAACAAAAAAATGATCGCAATAGCGGGGCAAACAAGTACCTTTCGGCCTCGTTAAGGGTCTATTTACACCCTTTATAGATCAATGCGCCGACTCAATTTAGAATGTCATGTAAGAAAAGGCGTAAACGTTACTAATTGGAAGACTCAAAAATGCATGCTATGGATTAACAAAAGCTACCAATTTTTTTATTGAAATTCGTTGTAGAAATACGAAACGCTTTAAAAGCAATTGTCACTTGTCTAGGCCCTGCCAAGCCAGGCCTTGTTGGTCTGAGTCATTCCACTGCTAGGCAAAGGCCTCTCTCCGTGACTTCCAAATCCTTCGATCCAGAGCCAATGTGGACCCCTGGTCGTTGGTTCTGTCCAGCTCGTCCCGTCATCTCTTGCGAGGCCTACCGCGTCGCCTTCTGGCTGTGTTAGGGCTCCACATCGTGGTAATTTTGGCGCACAGGCCCTAACAATATTATAAAAAATAACCAAAACAAAAAGCTAACAATGATATCAAACTAAATAAACAAACTAATTTACATCAAACCTCAGAAAGTTATAGAAAACATTTACCTTTACACTTAGAAACCTAAGTTTGATGAAACTAAGTTAACAATTACAGTAACGAGGAAATTATAAAGTTACAAATCTATAATTGAACTACGTAATAATGTTGTGTCAAATAAAACTCAAACTTAAACTACTACTCCTACATTTATTTCAAATAGGTCGGTAGTAGAATTGTCAAAAATAAAATGTTGAAGCTACAGTCCCAGTCACAAGGCATAATAACTTGTGACAGGACTGTAGTTGCCCATTGCAAAGAGTAGTTCTCTATGGAGAAGAATGGACATCATGCTTTAAGTTGAGTACTTAAAAGTATAATTACATTACGCCTTGTAATACCCAAAAGGCTACGCAGAGGTGTACCTACCTAATAGTACACCTTCATTTCGCAGGTTATGTTCAAGTCCTATGTAATAGGGGCCAGCCTATTGCCATCTACCGGACACAAATGTACACTCCGGGCTACTATTGAGAATTTTTTGATGGAAACACCCAATAACGGGTCTCCCTTGTTTGACCGAAAGGCATTTGACAAATTTTCACTTACCAAAAAATTTTTCGCGTAATTTCATTTGCCAAATTATTACTTAGCAAAAAATCTATTCACAAAAAATTGTAACGCAAACCTAATGTTTGGGAAGTGAACGTTTAAACTTATAACTTGTTTGCCAACAAGTACTTTTAACATTTTTTATTTAGTCAAATATTTCAGTTGGCATAACAGTTTTTACGCAAAATCAAATAAGACAAATTCTAAACAGGTTATAATAATATGAATATTAACTGTTCTTTTTTTTAGTTAGTAACGTTTTTTTCCATATTTTTTTTTCTATATAATGTAGCCGTTCCTGGAGGTCTCAGTTTTAACCTAACCATTTTTTTTTTAAATAAGTAAGTAATTATCCTAATCTAAATAGTTCAGTTCCGGGTAACCTACTAAAAACATTCTCTTTTTTCTATTAAATTATTAATGCAAGTCGTTTCTGGCACTCGCCGGCCGCTCCCGCGGCACCGCTCGCTACGCTCGCTCGGCTCGTGCGTAGGGGGTCACAGTTTTAACCTAACCTAACCTACCCTATTTTTTGTCTTAACAAATCATTTCACCAAACGTTTATTGTCTGAAGATTGTTTGCTGTAATAAATCATTTGAGTACAGACCAAATGCCATAATGACATTATACTTGGTAATATTTTGCCAAGTAAAAATTTGACCAAATAAAAATATGCGTACTAAAATCATTCGATATATTGCAATGGTATAAAAAAAAGTTGCTAAAATTTGTTTGGGTAATGAAATTTGGTCAAAATCTTTTCGGCAAAACGGCAGGCTCCCCCCAATAACACCTTGTGCGATCTGGGATTCAATCCCAGGACATCATGCTCAGCAGCGACGATTGCAACCATTAGACCAACAAAGTACCTGAGCAATCATCATCTGCCTAGCCTTTTCCCAACTATATTTGGGTCGGCTTCCAGTCTAACCGGATGCAGCTGAATACCAGTATTTTACAAGGAGCGACTACCTATCTGACCTCCACAACCCAGTTAGTACTGGGTAATACGATACCCCTTGGTAAGACTGGTTGTCAGACTTTTTGGGCCATTGACTACCTAACGACTGTCAAAGATCTACAAATGACACCCGGAACCAACGGCTTAACGTGCTTTCCGAGGCACGGAAGGAACTCGGTATGTAATGGGTGGTCATCCATCTAAAGACCAACCTAGGCAAGCACGGCTTAACCTAAAGATCGACCGAGCGCCTGTTATTATTAAGCCACGAGCTCCTCCAAAAGTACCTGAGCAGTACTTACCAAAAATATGTTGCTATATCCACGTGCTTTCCACTAAAGAACAAAAACCATTCATCTCTCTCGCTTAATCACCAACCATTGACAACCCAAATTCTTCCGACTCCATAAAAAAAGACTGAAAAGTATTTATGAAAAATTCCTTCATAACTTTTAGCTTCGACGGCGACGTCGCAAAGTAAGGGGTCGAAGAGACCCCTTTACTTAATTTCATCAGGAAGGGTTAATGAAATGTCTTTCAGTGATTTTCGACGTGACAATGGGGCTGCGTTATTTTAGGGTTGAATTTTGAAGGCTTTACTTTTTAAGATGAAGGAAGAGGCTTGTCATGGTTCCGTTTACGTATTTTTTGGTGAAAATAATTAAGTTTTATGAAGTAATTTTCAGGATCAAGTGCTGTGTGTTAACTTAAGTAGAAAAGTATAAATTACATTACAGTTTGTAACTGGCAATATAATACAAAGCATCACGTCTTAATACCGCTGAGAGTTGCAGAGGTGTGGGTTTACTAGAGGAAGTTTGAAAATTGCACCAGTTTCAAAAAACTTGAAAGGGAATCTTCTCTCTTTGAATGAACATGTGATGAGAAGGTATGAAGCGCATGTATGTGAAAATAGCAATTAATATAAATGGACGGCTGGAGAGGGACAGGAAGATCAAAGAAAATATAGATTGTGTGAGGAATGGTATGAGAAAAAAGGAGTAAATGATGGCGTGACGGTTGACAGGGGAGAATGGAAGAAAAAAAACGTGTTGCTCCTACCCCAAGTAACATGGACAGGAAGAAGATGACTTGAGGTGTGGGTATCATACACACTTGTTTAATGAAAGTCACAGTAACTCAAGTGGCAATGGACAGGACTCATTGCTCACAGAAGGAATGGCGGACGGAGCCGAATGGTTTTAGAGTGGCGACCACGTCTCGGAAGGTACAGCATAAGACAGCCTCCCCACAAAATAAATAACCTGATGACCTGGTGGTGAAGACCGCGAAAATCTGGCGGTTGCGAGAAACCCAGAATTGGTTGACGTGCCGACAGTGGGGACAGGCCTAGCAGTCGACAAACTTCGTCAAGATGCTGTTTTAACACTTTCGCTGCCCAGCACCCAGCATATGAGTCCAAAGTCCATATTACGCGGGGTGTTGGGCAGCGAAAGTGTTAAGCTTTCACGGTTTACAACCTATTCTGGTATCTTCCGTGATTGTTCATTATATTGAGCCCCCGATATTTCGCCATTTAGCGCCATGATCGCGGGTTGACTGAGACTGCGGGTGGATGGAAAATAAATTGTTAAGAGCAGACAAATCTGCCTACCCCCTTTCTTTGTCTATCACGGAAGATATCCCGTAAGTGACAGTATAAGTTTCGTCAAGATGATTCATAGTTCCTAAACTGGTTTACTAAAACTTACCAGAAAAGAAAAAACCTTATACTTTGATACCAACATGCTTGACCTGGAATGAATAAATAAACTTCAACAACAACTAAAAGTAGGCCAATTTGCAATTGAAAATCTAATCTAAGTTTCTTCCAACCCAGATAAAATGAAGCTATGACCTTGAGTCCAATTTCCTAGACCTTGGGATCTGCCTTCAGAAATAAGACTCCTCGACTATTTAGGCATATAACTCAAGACAGGCTGACCTTTCTTTCAATTGGCTCTCGAAACTTTCCGGGATAAGATGCCAATAGTCAGTGAACTTCCAATCGTACATAATATTCACGAAATTTGGTAGATGAGCTCCTTACGAAAGAGTTTGTTGCTTAGGGATGAATTACAATCCGGTAGGTAATCTATTTCTGGCGTTAAGTAACTAACAGGGCTGTAACTTTGATCACATAACATAATATTTCGCTTGTGATCTCCGAAGGGTAAGGCAATTGTACACCCATATTTCGCCAGTTATGTTTAAGTCCCATGTAATTGTGGGCGAGCCTATTCCCATCAACCGGGCACAAATCCAGACTTCGTGGCTGCTACTGAGAAATTCCTGATGGAAAAACCCAATAATACTTTGCCCGATCCGGGAATCGAACCCAGGAACTCATGCTCAGCAGTTGCACTTGAGACCACTAGGCCAACGAGGCAGTCGTCTATGACATTTATTCGCTTCATTAAAGTTAGCTCATTTTAAATTATTGTGATTTTTAATACTTCACAGAATAGTCTCAGACAAGACATTCCATAATCATCAGCCTGAAATACTCGACTGCTAGACCTTGGTCTCCAATCACCAGTCATTCAACTCAATCACCAGCTATTCTCATCTAGGTAGCTAGATCAGAGTAGCTGATGATGACGTAGTAGTACCAGCTACCCTTCGAAGATCGTTACTCCACCCAGCTTGAAGCAACAATGGTCCTCTCACACATCTGTTCATCAGTACAACCCCAATGTCTCTTCACAGTGCTTAAGGCCCGGTCTCCACCAAAGCGACGAGCGGAACGAATTAGAGACATGCAAGATTCAACCAATCATAAAAGAGACGAAAGATACGTTGTGGCTTTCAACGAATGTGATTGGTTCATTCTCGCATGCCTTCTCTCCGCTCCTCTTCTCCGCTTTGGAGGTGTCCAGGTCTTAGAGTGCGACATAAGTTGACTGTTCAGTCAAGTCATGACAAGATATTATTCATTTTTTAAATTGTCAACGGTTAACCTTTCGTGTGCCGGAACGTAGAAACACGACACAATGACTTTTTAATTGTGTCTGTAGAGGCGGCATACGAGTGGTTAAGTAAAGCCATTGGGGCTTCAGTTTTCTTTGTAAGGCAATTCCTATCGAGCTGACAACCTTTTTCCAAACACAAAAATCTATGTAAAACAGAATAGCCCTACTTTGATTTTACTTCCCTTTAAAAAAGCTGTTACCGACAAATCCCGACATTTTCACTAAAATTCTATTGAAACATCTAAAAATAAAGGAAAAAATTAAAGAATTTCCTTCCATTTGCACGTTTTTGTGTAACGTTCGTTCGTTTCAAGATTATGTTCTGTAAGATTTTTGCTGATATTTTATTATTGAATGCAATGAATGGGAGCTGTTCAATGGAGGGCTTATAATGTCAATAGGATCAGACGTTTGTATGAGTGAATCTTGAAGTTAATGACGACTTCCTGTGTCGTTGATTTGATTTTGATTGACGATTGCATGAGTAGGGATCTTACTCTTGAGAAAACAGAATACTTTTTCTATAAATTACCAAAAATTTCAAATATCTAGTGCGTACTATCAAGGTACCTCTCACAGAACAATGAATAGTTTCGTTTTCACTGCTGATACAGTAATTCTTTCTTTATCGTGTGGTTAGTGCCTGGTGTCTGAGTTTTTATGCCGCCCATGGGTGTCTGACTTGGCTTTACAGGCCGTCGAGAAATATCTCTCAGGCGTGCTGATTATTATACACCGTGACTTTTTAGTCGTCTTACAACGGCAGCCCACTTCATGTATCCAATGACTACTAAGCATTCATAAAAAAAAAACATTGCACATTGAGTGGACCACTTTTGTAAGACGGCTAAAAAGTCACGGTGTATATAAATAGTATTTCTTTTAAACACGCATCTTCATTTCTTTTATATACGACGTGAAGATTCAGTACATGATTCAAAACTTCCTAGCGTTGAAATTCGAAAATTATTATGTAAAAAATCGAAATATGTTACATACAACCTACACGCTCAAAGTATATGAAGGTTCCTTACACCAAATATATTAGAAGTAGCTTTTTCATATAGTGTGAAAAATACAGGCTGGAAAGAACATAAGCAAAAAAGTAAATAAGTATTTGAGAATGTTTTTCAGTAAAAATGTCAGAAAAGAATTTAATAAAGTCCTACTTAGGGTTAATACGTGTTGCCTACATTGTGCGGTATTAGGGACCCGTAGGTATTTGGGAAAACCTTTTTATATTCGCTTGGTAATGTCTGCGGGGAACACGTGTTAGGTGTCCTGGAGTGTAGGTTTTGGTGTTATCTTGTGGTAAATATTACGTAATAGTGTAGTAGTAGTGGAATATTGTGTTAGTTGTAAATAAATCCGATGGAAAAGGTCTTTTTTTTTCGTTTGAGGAATCATCAAATGACCCCTTCCGCTCCGCCCAGAGTGTCAGACTTGTACTGACTAAAACCCATCCATGTTCCTTCTTAGCCATTTGTCTTCCAGGGCCACGGTATCTCTTTCGAACAGACCCGCAGCCCCGGCAGGCGTCGGGCCTTGTGGACCCCTTCCATTTTGCTGACATCTCTTTGAGCGCGCGTGGAACACGAACACACCGTCGACACGGCCTGTCATCATAAGACGGAAGAACGGCGAGCTAGACCATTACTTACCGGTCACAGACCCGAATGAATCAGGTCTTGTATCACATTTCATTTTTATTTGTATTTATGTGCAATCCATTTTAAAAAACATCATCATATCAGCCCGGAATCACCCAATGCTGGGTATTAGAATCCTCTTTTTTCTGCCACACTTCCCGGTTCTGTGCGTCCCTTATCCAGATATTTTAAGAATACCTAACATTAATGTTTATATTTAAATAAAATTAATTGAGATAGTTATGTCCTTTATTCATCATTTCTCATAACTAATATTTTTTTAAATATTTTTAAAAACAAATTAATTTGATTGAGAGAATTGAGATATTTATTTTAACCTTGTAATTCTATATATAAAGCAAAAGTAGTGCAGTAATTTTAAAATCTAAAATCAGGAATTTTCTAAAAAAATGCATGGAATATCACGCTGTATCCGTCCTTACTTACTACGTCCGTACTTCCAGTTACAACAAGTAGGTAGGTATTATTCTTTAACACGCTCAAAATCCATAGTGACCTCATCTACATAATTTCATACACTAACGAAAATATGGCCTCCACTGGCCCAACTACAGCCATTGTGTAAACCCAAAAACATTTCGCTCCATTCTCCTAATTCAACCTTCTAGCCATGACAGGCGGACCATTACAGTATTGTACAATTTCAGAATAGGCATATTAAATATGTAAATGCTAAGGTCTAACTAGCTCGCATTAGCGTCAGTGTAGACTAGAGCAGCTTGTAACAAGGGACCGATTAATCGGGTTAAACCGATTATTTCTTTGTTTTTTTTTTTAAATTCATAAGTGCGTGTAATGGCCTAATTGAAATAAATACTTTGAGTTTAACCTAAACCCCATTTCTTTGAATAACAATAGTCCCATTAAAATAGATGGTAAAAAAACAACGCATTAGATATTTGCAAGAAAAAAAAATCAGCTAACGAAAATACACTATAAATGTTAGTCAGCCAAAAGTTGCTATGGTTAAATACAGAGTGATATTAACAGAACTGCGTACCTTAATTATTTTAGGTCAAAATAAAATCACTTTAATCACTGTTTTTTTTGCTTGGATATCTTTGGTTCTTTGATCTTTGGTTTGGTTTGGTTTTGGCTTTGGTTATCGGTGTTAAAATTTGTCCATCTATTTAAATGGGACCTTATAATATGGGTTAACCATTTATATATTGCTGATTAACCAGAATGAAAGGGAGAAATCAACGGGCGGGAGTTAACTTCGTCATTTTCTTACATATTTTTATGTACAAAAAACTCTGTGCGTGAACCGGTTATTATAGGCTGATTAACCCTATAATATGGGTTAACCATTAGTCTAGAGTTTTTCACCTTATTCTAAAAACTAACCCGATTAAACCCCTATACAGGTAACCTCTTCAGAAAGGAATGTTACAAGTAAATGCACTTCGTGAAACAACGTGTCGATCATTCGCAGGCACGTTACATTACATGGAAGTACTCAAGAAAATGCTCTAGTGTATACTAGCCTTTACCTCAGATCTAGCTATTATATTTTATGCCTGGGTCTGTCTACGTTAGCCTTTTAAGACTGTGTCTATATTTGAGTTAAAATAAGCAAGATTTATGTTAGGATTTTTGAGATGATTTAATTTATTATTCCTAGGGTAAATACAATGAAATGGGATACTTTAGTTAAAACATTATGTTGAGGTATGTTTTCAGTCTATTTACCATGTTAAAAGTTGCACGATCTCTCCCTATCAGGTCCCAACCTAGCGACGTACTTTTAACTCTAAGCGAATCAAGCGCATGTGTGTCCCTTCCGGGTGTTGGAAGGGACACCGCCGCCGCGCCGCTAAAACGGTTACCATGTATTCAATACATCATTCTCATTCACACAGAAATTTTTCATCGGTAATTCTTTTAACTGTGCAGTTCCATACATGTAGGCCGTGTAGGTATTGCAGTTTTGTACGAAAACAGCTGCTTTTAACCGACGAAAAATCCGTGGTAACCGGTTTATTGTCGGTGTCCCTTCCACCTTGCGTATTTACTTAGAGTACTATAACAGTTGTACAACTTGTGCTTATTTGGACTGGTACCGACATTAAAATAGTATTTCCAGCCAGGTTACAAATATGGAGGAATAGTCTATGTGAGGACATAGTCTATTCTTCCATATTCGTATTCTACAAAGGCAGAAATATTCAATATTAAGATAATATAATTTTGGAACCGTGGTGATCTTCAAGCTTTGTGGAGTAGTGTAGGACACCCTAACTTCAAAAGTGTCATCACCATCTGCTTAGCCATTTCCCAACTACGTATGTTGGGGTCGGCTTCCAGTCTAACCGAATGCCTACGTGACCTCCGTGAATCTACACACAATATCTTCAAAAGTGTAGAATCATCATCTGCCTAGCCTTTTCCCAACTACATATGTTGGGGTCGGCTTCCAGTCTAACCTGATGCAGCTGAGTACGTGAGTACTCTCTCGACTTACAAGTCTTTATTTATTTGAGAGAACATGTACAATATTACAGAAAATCCAATGTATAGCACAGTTAAAATAAACATGTTTACAGAAAGAAAGGGAAATTAGACATTATAAAATTTTATTATTAAACTCACAAATTTTAAACTCCCTCCAAAGATTACCTACTCCGTTCGTACCCGTATTTCCAAATTCCGTGAGCCGTATCCAACAACATTAAGCTAATTAATATCTGCCATAAAACGAACAAGCTGGATTTGAGCCTAAAGTTATTGCCTACAATCACATGGGGAGTTGTTTGTTATATGAATTATAATATTACGCCATTTCTTGTAACCCGCGCGGTGGAGGGTTATTAAATTATAAATGCCACTTGGCTTTTTGGAATGTACGAGAACATTGTAGGGTTAAATGAAGGTTTTTCGACTAGTATAGCAATGTACCGTTGTGGCTGTTAATTTGAGACAATGCACATAAATTGGGGACTTTAAAACATTAATAATGAAAAGACAGACAGGTCAAGAGAGCCTTACTTATTTCATAAAAATCTTAAAGTAATTTACTAACTGTCAGACAAAGCACAGTTTTATCTACGCGGTTAGAAATATGACTGCCTCGTTGGTCTAGTGGACTGCAGACCATGAGGTCCTGGGTTCGACGTCCAGGTCGGGCAAAGTATTATTGGGTTATTCCATCAGGAATTTCTTAGTAGCAGCCACGGAGTCTGGATTTGTACCCGGTTGATGGCAATCGGCTCGCCCTATTACATGGGACTTAAACATTACTGGCGAAATGTGGGTGTAGTAATGGGTACCCCTCTGTCTAATCCTTCGGGGATTACAGACGTTATGTTATGTTAAGTCTAGAAACATGAAACATTGCACAAGAGTTTTTATATCTACCTAAACTTAATATATTTTAAAGAGGTAAGTTTTTATGTAAAGGGTAATCTTTGGAACTCCTGATTCGATTCAGAAAATTCTTTCACTAATGGGAAGCTACATAATCCTCTAGTGTCTTAGGCTATATTTAAAACATTCCTCTAGCATAATTTTCTACCATAACGGAAGTGAATCCGCGAGCGAAAGCTAAGGTGGCGATAAGGAAGGACTTTTAAGATTACCTCTTAAACCCATGGACTAGTTTGTATGAGGTTCGTCATTTTGACGGGAAATCCCCTTGGGTAAGAAAGAAAACTGTAACATAAACAAAGAAGGATAACTCTCGTCTATTTCTTTAAATGATTAAATGAACTTTTTACCTTAGATACGTATTTGAGTAAAATGATACTTCACGTAATTTGAAAGTAAACGATAAAAATCTACAAGATGAATCGTAAATTATAAAATTAATAAAATTTGCTATAAAAGGTAGAATAAAGATGAAAGATTAAGAATTTTACTATCTCGAATATTGATACCATTTGATTCAAGAAAAAAAACTTACTTGCCTTTGTAAATCTAGGTTTCTGAAAGCCTTTTTTAAATTCTTACAAGCAATCAATTATTTATTAATTATATTAACAGCCGTTCGGGTCGATCTTCAGGTTAAGCCGCGCTTGCCTAGGTTGATCCGTGGATGGGTGACCCATTACTTACCGAGTTTTCTCCATGTCAATTGTAGATCTTTGACAGTTGTTCAGTAATCAGTGGTCCGAAAGTCAGACAACCAGTCTTACCACGGGGTATCGTAGGGGTAGTGGCTCTATGTAAAATTCTGGTATTCAGGTGACATCCGATTAGACTGGAAGCCGACCCCAATATAGTTGGGAAAAGGCTAGGCAGATGATAAAGCAATCAATTGACTGTTGCTACCTAGTCCTTTCAACCAACCATAACACCTCACATACAGAAAAAAAAAACGGGATTAAATAATACTACGAAAAGTAGTACGTGGATTATAACTAGTTCAAAGATCTGCCACTATTCCATGCAATACATCTAACAAAATCTGGATGTACTGTTAGGTATACCTCTGCCTGACCCTTCGAGGATCACAGGCGTGATGTTATGTTATAATAGTTCTCAAATAATGATTTTAAGATACTTAGTGTGAATAGTAAATATTATAAAGAAAAAAAATATCTCAAGAATCTCAAATCCTATTATGAATATTATACCAAACAAATGATAAACATTTACAATGTCACGGAAATCGTAGGAAAATGTACAAAGAGTTTGAAAGCCTTATCGCGTAGCTCTCTGAGATTACAATCTGACATGCGATACCAACGAGGTGGGTTGTAGAATATTTTGTTTATGGAGCATAACTTATGGTGTGCCAATCTCTTGAATCGTTCGTAACTGAAGTAGGGAATTCACACATAAGCATGGCAGATGCGCTGCAGAAAAGTGGGAGCCGCAATTACCCATCTCCTCTTATTTTCACTGGACGTAGACGGCCACAGATTCCATTTACTCAATTTCACAGACAGTCACAGACACCTCGTACCGAAGGCCCGTTTTTTCTCGGCATAATTCTATATAATATACCATTCCAAGATTCCGCAGAGACTCCTCTTACCATACTAACTGGGGTATCCGTGCCCCGCATATTAAGTATATATCAATTGATTTGTAATATGTTTTATTTCTACGAAACCGATAATTTAATATGGATGTACGTGACCTTTTTTCGCGTTGTTCGTGTTCCCATGGACTGATTTTTTTCGCAATTTGCTAGCTGATGTGAATTTTATTTCAAGTGTATTCCGTTGAGGTTCTGTGGCAGCTTTTATTGATATTGATGTTAAATTGAGTGGGTATTGTTTACACGGTAACAAATAATATGGTTTTTCGTTTTGTTGTTGTTTCCTTGTATGTACTTTACTATCTTTTCGGTGTTGATTTTTTCGCGGGAAAAGTTATTATAAATCTTTTATAGACTTCACTATCTGTTTTAGAATGCAGGTCCAGTTAAAACATAAAATAACACTTCTTAATACTCAGATTAAGAAGTACCCAGATACTTGGAACCCAAGTCGGCCGGACCAAAGACAATCTCTGCAGATGGGGGTCCATGGACGGCTCAGACCTCAAGTGCGTATGCGGCGTCTCCCCACAGACAATAGCCCACCTTCCATCTTACACCGTAGGCCCTATCACCTGCGCACTCGAAGATCTGCTTACTGCATCAGTGAGTGGGGTCCGCGTGGCTGAGTTTTGGGCTAAACATAACATCTGAACTTTTTGCCATCGACACGCTAAGAAGAAGAATACCCAGATTAGTCTTAGGCAGCTTATTACATTGACAAGTACTGTAGTCCTCACTTCAGTGGCAAAAAATACAGTCTAAGCTGGTCTCTTATTCTATTGAATCTCCGTGCTCCAGTAGCCCAGCTCAAGGTCAACAGTTCCCACTGACAAGTGGCTTCCAGTACATAGCCTACTATTGTTTTCTATGGTATCAACCTTGATACAAAAAGATATAAGAGGAAGTCTGAAAGTGGCGCCGGTGACAGGAAGATTGTGAGTATGAATGTTGATGGATATAGAGTAGAGGAAGACCAAAGAAACGATGGATGAACTGTGTGAATGATGATATGGCTAGAAAGGAGGTGACTGCTGTGATGACGAGTAATAGAGAAGTATGGGAGAAGAAGACATGCTGCCTACCTCAAATAAAGTGGGATAAGGGCAGGAAAATGATGAATGATCATCATCATCTAGCCTTTTTCCAACTATATTGGGGTTGGCTTCCAGTCTAACCGGATGCAGCTGAATACCAGTATTTTACATGGAGTGACTGCCTATCTGACCTCCACAACCCAATTAGTACTGGGTAATATGAGATCCCTTGATAAGACTGGGTGTTACTTTAGGCCACTGACAACCTAACGACTGTCAAAGATCTACAAATGACACCCGGGACCAACGGCTTAGCGTGCTTTCCGAGGCACGGAGGAAACTCGGTATATAATGGGTGGTTACCCATCCACAGACCAACCTAGGTAAGCACGGCTTAACCTAAAGATCGACCCGAGCGGCTGTTACTATGATGATGGTACAATAACCAACCTTATGGGAAATCAGTTTTCCACTGAAATTGATACTTAAGTATTGTAAAGGATTTTCTTTTGATCTCTTCCTTAGTTTAAGTCAAAGTTGTCATGTTTTCTATTTTATGTTACATTTTATTTCTATAAGTTTACGATTTTATAGCTGTATTTTTTGAGAGAATGTTGTGTACACCTATAATTGGTACCTACATAAGAACCCTAACCTGTATACTTTTATTGTTAAATGTAAAATGTGTGTACTGTTGGCGTACCTATTTTAAATAAATAAAAGCTCTGTAATAAGATGACTGGATAGAAACTTGAGTCTCATTCACGACAAACAAACATTACTCTCATATTTCCTCCGCACAGTTGGGTAAACAAAAGACGAGTGTTGTTGCTCATATTTTTGTAAAAGTTTGGAAGCTCCGTCATCTGTTGAATTTTGATTGAATAACGAATAAACAAACAATTGTTGCGTTTCGAATACTAATCAGGTTTATTTTACTTTTTGACGGAGAACTCGAGTTTTGTTTCTGAATGTTTCTTTGAAATTTTCCAGTTGGTTTAATGGTTAAAGGGCCAATTTTGAATAGTCAACAATGACTACTGTTGTAGATTCTTTAATGTGTGTTTTGATTTTGTTATGCCGCACTTCACTTGATTTGTAATAGTTTTCGCGATATTGGATCAAAACAAAATGTTTTTTATGTCTATTGCGATATAGTTCACTTTGTTTTAATGATAGAAGGCGAATATTTGCCCAGATCTGCCAGTGTAGTGCCACCATTAGATAAGATCAATTTTCTGCTATCATTAATCCGTTTGTACCTTTCTAGTGATTATTGGACAAAACAAGAATGAATAGAATTACAATGTCTCAGGTAATCTGCCAGTGTGGAACTCCTCTCCAGGATATGCCCCACCTCCTTTCTTGCCCATCCTGTACAGTCAGCTGCATTGAAAAGCTTCCACCTGGGCACCAGTTGCCGTGGCCGACTCGGAAATCTCTAAACAGACTACGAACCCAAGTCGGCCGGAGCAAAGGCAATCTCTGCCGATGGGGGTTCATGGACGGCTCAGACCTCGGATGCATGTGCGGCATCTCCCCACAAACAATGGCCCACCTTCCATCTTGCACCGCATGCCCTATCACCTTCGCTGTTGATGAGTAATTTACTGCTTCAGTGAGCGGGGTCGCGTGGCTGAGTTTTGGGCTAAATATAATTGAACTTTTTGCCATCGATACGCTAAGAAGACGAAGCTGTATTGTCTTCCAAGATTTAAACGCAGCCAACGAAAGAACTGTGCATGTAGTTATTTACTGATTGCGTATTAATTGAGTCCATCAACACGCAAAGAAGGAGAAGATTAATTTATTTTAAGAATTTCTGGGTTTTGCACGAAACTCCAACGAGTTAATTAACTTAATTATGCTGATGTAAAAGAAAACTACATTTTAATTTAAGATGCCTCACCTAATTAGACTCAAAGCATACTCTATATCTGGTCAAACAGACGGCTAATGCAACGTTCACCAAAAAAAAAAACAAACGAATATTTTTACCTCAAAAAACAGAAAAATAATAAAATGTTGAGTTATATTTTACAAAACTTTCCTTTCAAGTACATTTTATATCTATAGACGATACATCAACTTGACAGGGGACCCTTGCTGTCACATTTTGATGTCAAAATGGCTGAGGCGGCGCAAAATGGCCGCCACGGAACTGTCACTCAAATACGCACTCTTTTTTGTGTTTTTTTTTTGTCATTTTCTATAATGATAATATATTATCTTCATTTTCCGAATGGAATAACAGACACCTGTTTATTTTTTGTTTGTTCGGTGTTTTTAGAGGTTATTTAATGACATTTTATGAGTGATCTTTTGTGAAAATTAATTCAGATTTCGAGGCACGAGTCGCAGGTCATGGGTTCATGCTCAGAGACGGTGTAGAAAAACATTTTGAAGAAACTGGCCTTTTTTATATATTAAATGGGCCTACTCTTTACCTCAATCTAGTCTTGATGACAGAGATGAGGTCGACGATGGAACGACCTAACCGAAAAGAAGCCTATTAACTTGGCCTGACCTAGAACTAGAAATTTGAAGACATGAGACGTCCACCAATCCATATTAAGCCCGCGTTGTAGATTACGGCTCACTCTCTTACAGAGAAGAGACCTGTGTCCCAGTGGAAACTCTTTCTTTTTTTCGGATGGGAAATCATCAAATACTCTCCCCCCCCGCTCTGGGCGGAGTGGAGGGAGTGTCAGACTTTTACTGACTAAAACCCATCCATGTTCCTTCTATGCCCTTTGTGTTCCAGGGCCGCGGTATCTCTTTCGAACAGTCCCGTAGCCCCGGCAGGCTGGCTTGTCCTTATAAGGGTTTCTGAACAGTCTGATCGCCTTATGGGCTTGCCATATTGTTGGCCCGTAGGCATGCCACGTACCGCTTCTAGTAGCTACCGCCATGTTGATGTGTTGTCTAAACTTACCTTGCGGATCGTTTCCTGATTGCTGACATCTCTATGAGGTCCGCGAGGAACACGAACGCGCCGTCGACACGGCTTGTCTTTATAAGACGGACGGACGCCGAGCTAGCCCATTACTCAACATCCACAGGCTCAACTTTATGGGCTGATTATATAATTTCATGAGTCGTTGAAACGTTTCGTGTTCATGCATTGTAAGAGGTAATAATAATGCAGGGGGTGTGCCCCGAGTCCGGCCAGGAAGCGCCCGGCGTCAGGTGTACTGGTGGTCGCGAGAGCTTACGACTCTGCGCGAGGCGTGCGTCGCCGCGCGCCACCTGTACACCAGGCATCGCAGGCTCCGCATCCGCCCTCCGGATGCGGCAGCCATCGAGGCGGAGCTGTACGAGGGTTACAGAGCAGCGAAGACCGCCCTCCAAGAGGCTGTCCAGCGGGCCAAGGATCTGGCCCGCGAGGAGATGCTGGGGACTCTCGACGGAGATCCGTGGGGGCGCCCTTATAAGATGGTGCGGGACAAACTCCGCACCTGGGCCCCCCCGCTGACGCAGAGTCTCCGGCCTGAGCTCGTGGAGGACGTGGTGAGCGCTCTGTTCCCTTCGCGAGGGGAGCATACTCCCCCGCCTATGGCTCCGCCGCTTGCGGTGCCGGAAGCGGACCACAGCGACGACGATGACGACGTTCCGGAGGTGACTGGGGTAGACCTGAGAGTGGCGGTAGGCAGGCTTAAGGCCAAAACTGCCGCCCCGGGACCCGATGGCTTACCTGGCAAAGCCTGGGTCCTGGCCTCTGAGGCTCTCGGGTCCCGACTGGAAGGGCTCCTAAGCGCATGCTTGGAGAGAGGCCAGTTCCCGCTTCGTTGGAAGACGGGCAAGCTGGTCCTCATACGGAAGCCAGGGCGCCCTGCGGACTCTCCGTCCGCATACCGGCCCATTGTGTTGCTCGACGAGGTGGGCAAGCTCTTTGAAAGAGTCATTGCAAACCGCCTCGCCGGGCACCTTGCGGGAATGGGGCCGGATCTTGCGGAACACCAGTTTGGTTTCCGCAAGGGGCGCTCGACGGTGGACGCCATCATGCGCGTGCGAGCCCTCACGACGGGGGACGCGGTGTCCCGGGGTGGGGTCGTCTTGGCGGTGTCGCTCGACATCGCCAACGCCTTCAACTCCATGCCCTGGAGCTGCATTAGGGAGGCACTCCGGTATCACCGGGTGCCCACCTACCTCCGTCGTGTAGTCGGGGACTACCTGTCTGACAGGTATGTCATCTACCCTGGTCCCAACGGAGAATGGAACCGGCGAGAGATGTCGTGCGGTGTTCCACAGGGGTCGGTTCTAGGGCCGCCCTTGTGGAACATCGGTTACGACTGGGTGCTGCGCGCCGACCTCCCTAGCGGCGTCAGCGTAGTCTGTTACGCTGACGACACGCTGGTACTGGCACAAGGGAGGTCGCACGAGGCGGCGGCCGAACTGATGACACGCGGGGTTGCGATAGTCGTTGAGAGGATCCGGCAATTGGGTCTCGAGGTGGCCTTGCACAAGTCCGAGGCCATGAGCTTTCATGGGCCTCGGAATGCGCCACCGTCGGGATCCACGCTGACGGTAGGAGGGGTTCCCATCGGCGTCGAGTCGACTTTGAAGTACCTAGGACTCGTCCTCGACAGCCGGTGGAACTTCGTTGAGCACTTCCGACGTTTGGCTCCCAAACTGGAACGGGCCGGGGCTGCCTTCAAGCGGCTCTTGCCCAACCTGAGGGGTCCAAACGCCTCCTGCCGTAGGCTCTACGCGGGGGTCGTGCGGTCCATGGCCCTTTACGGGGCCCCGGTGTGGGCGCGTTCAATTAAGCGGCGTGCCGCGCACTACCTGAACGCGCCCCAAAAGGTCGTAGCCGTAAGGCTGATCCGGGGGTACCGCACGATCTCCCGCGAGGCGGCGAGCCTCCTAGCCGGATTGCCGCCATGGGATCTGGAGGCGATAGTCCTCGCGCGCCTGCATGAATGGCGCGCGGGGGCACTACGTCGGGGGGAAACTCCGCTGCCGCGGCAAATCACCGCTCAGCGGACAGACGCGATCTCATGGCGACATGGAGACAGCGACTGTCGCAACCCAGTGCAGGGCACGCCACAATAGTGGCGATAAGTCCCCTCTTTGAGGAGTGGCTAGAGAGGCGCCACGGCGCCCTCACCTTCCGCCTGACGCAGGTCCTCACCGGACACGGTTGTTTCGGGAGGTTCCTGCACCGAATCGGGCGGGAGGAAACGCCCGGGTGTTATCATTGTGAGGATCGTCCGGAGGACACGGTGGCGCATACCGTGGAGGTCTGCCCCGCTTGGGCGGAGCTCCGCCGTGTCCTCGTAGCGGCGATCGGCGGCGGCGACCTCTCGCTCCCGGCCCTGGTTCAGGCCATGGTCCGGAGCGAGAGGGAATGGGAAGCCGTCACCTCCTTCTGCGAAGCAGTCATGCTAGCGAAGGAGGTGGCGGGACGTGAGAGGGAGAGAATCTCACGTCCCAGCCGCCGCGGGCGAAGCACCGGGCGTCGGGGGCCACGTGGTGGCTCCCGGCCACCGTAGGCGCGGGCCTGTGGACGGTGAGTAATGGGTTAGCTCACCGTCCGTCCGTCTTATGACGACAGGCCGTGTCGACGGCGCGTTCGTGTTCCACGCGCGCCTCAAAGAGATGTCAGCAACCAAGAAGGGGCCCGCAAGGGCCGATGCCTGCCGGGGCTGCGGGACTGTTCGAAAGAGATACCGTGGCCCTGGAACACAAAGGGCAATGAAGGAACATGGATGGCTTTTAGTCAGTAAGAGTCTGACACTCCCTCCCACTCCACCCAGAGCGGGAGAAGTCATTTGATGATTTCCCATCCGTAAAAAAAAAAAAAAAAAGGGGGTGTACCACGTGTGTGTTATCTTAGACTTGGCTGAAGTGTGCAATGCATTGTAATAAGCATTAGGGATGTTCTTATACCTCTGTTAAATCCGTTTTAGGTTTGTTGAGTTGCAACAACGAATTAACAATTCAATCATTGTAATAAGCAATGGGGATGTCTAGCAACCAGTCTTACCAGGGGATATCCTGTTACCCAGTAACTGGGTTGTGGAGGTCAGACAGGCAGTCGCTCCATGTAAAAAGCTCCATGTAAATGTAAAATTTATTCATCTGCATGCGGTTAGACTGAAAGCTAACCTCAACATAGTCTGTTGTGAAAGAGACTGGACTGATGTTGATGAATCAAATACATACTATTCATTATGATGAGTATTGTATGTATCTGTTACGCCTAAAAGCCGAAGTAAGATTGCACTTGGTTCTAGCCGGCTATACCTAGGTGCGGCCGTTAACTATCCTTTTTATTGCTAGGACACACCGACCAAATGGATTAGGTTAGGTTAGAACTGTGACCAAACGCGTGCGAGCCGAGCGTCCGCAGCGAGCGGTGCCGCGCGCTTTAGGTATAGCCGGCTAGAACAAGATGTAACCTTACTTCGGCTTTTAGCCGTAACATAACTACTAATATCCTTTCAAATATCTTGCCTACTTCAATTTATACTTATTTACCACCACCATCCATCCATCCATACCAACACCATCGGATTTGTGATAAATAGAGTACCCGCAGGCTTATCTACCGATCTCAGTGCAATATTAATTTCGATCAGCGCCCCAAAGGCTTCACCAGTACTATTATATACCTTAGATCTGTACAAGATCAGTGATATTGCAAGTCCTAGTTATGGTTGCAATAAGATATTTGAAAGTAATGGAATTCATGGCAGGGCGCCTCTTCTAATATTGCATTACTGATATAGAACGAGCATTAACCCTGCTTACTTCGTGTTATCGGGGAATTCAGAATCTTAAAATACAGTTTCTCACCTTTTTGAAAGTCACATTTATTTTGTACTAACTTTTGCCCGCGGCTTCGCTCGCATTGATTTAGAATTTAACAATCAATTCAGTTTATACTCTGCTAGTTAATTTCAGTCATTGTGCCAATAGTCGTGTCGGCCAATGGCTCAAAAGCCAATAGCCTCGACCAACATCTGAGGAGGCTTTCTCTTCTGGACACGGCGCGTATTGTTTGGAGGTTACCCTCTCAAGAGGCCTGACCACCGTGCACCGGTAGTTTGGACCCGTTACGGAAGATGCACACTTGGTTGTAAATAGTGAGTGAGATACGATAAGAGATATATAATTAAATAGCCATTTTTTCTGTCAATTCAGGAACCCTATTCATCTTGCAATAAAAAAAGCTAATGCTACCAAACAAAAGAACAATAAACATATTGAGCAATAAATAACTAACGAAAAAGAATGAATGAACTAAAGCACAGTGACGTCACGGCTCCAGATTGCTGACGAAGCTAACTGAATGAAATATACTTGTAAAGAAAGCTGAAGTCAGCACTCGGTCTTTCGGTCCAAATCGCATGCCGTCGCATTTCGTTTTCCGTATAAAAGTTTCTCGTTTTATCCTTACGCATTGATTTCATGACAAAATGTTGTAAGCACCAATGCTTAATTTTTAACACGTGTTGATACCTTCACAGAATCAAATTCTATAACCATATTCCTGCCCTAGTCTCTTGTTACTTGAGGTCGACACAGCATTTTTTTTTTCTCTATCATTTACTCCTTTTTTATATCATTCCTCACACAATCCATTCATCTGTTTGTGGGTCTTTTTTTCTGCCTCTCTCTCGCTATGATGTAAAATAATTGAAAAGCATCTCTCATAAGAGTGATTGTAAAGCTCAAATAATTGAATTTCTAAAACTGTTTTAAGCTTTCACGGTTTATAACTAAACAAACTAACTAATAAGGAGGGAAGACAGATTTGTCTGCACCTAATAATTTATTTACCATCCACCCGCATTCTCCAGTCCTACCCCAATCATGCGCTTGCAACAGCGTCGAAATGTCGGGAGCTCAGAATCCAAACTAATATTATAAAAGTAAAAAAAAGTAAAAAAAGAAAAGTTGCGAAAGTAAGTTTGTTTGTTACCTTTTCACGCCTAAACCACTGAAACGATCAACCTGAAAATTTGCATATATGTTGTCAGGTGTATAGAAACGGACATAGGGTACCTTTCATCCCGTAAAACGTACTGTTCCCGAGGAAAATAACAATAACGTCTTTATGATAGTAGATAGCGCCACGTGTCTGACGAATCATGATTGAATTATATTATTACAAGCAGAGCACAACCCGAATTGATTGTCAAATTCTAAATTAACGCGGGTGAAGCCGCGGGCAAAAGCTAGTACCTAATTGATAATCACGAAGAATATCCCGTACTAAGGGACAATGTAAGTTTAATTGCATTTCTATTCATTTTTTTTAATAGCCTGTGCTGTCCCACTGCTGGGCAAAGGCCTCCCCCAATTCCTTCCATGTGCTCTTTTCTTGTGCCACCTCGAACCAGCCCTCGCGGTAAGCGTCCAGATCGTCTCGCCACTCTCTTTCTATTCATAATTTATTTAATTACAACGGTTGTGTTTACAACCAATTAATAACGCACTAATCATCAAAAAACCAATCTTCAGTTTTAATTCTACAATTAAATATCCTAAGGGATCTTTCATAAAACATAGCAATTATTTCTTAAAAACCCCATAACTTCGGTGTGACACCATTCCGAGGTGAGATTAAAGCCGTTAGTTCCGCGCAAGTCACGTCTCGGCAATTAAACAACGCTGGATTCGGTCCAGAGTTATCTCACACGTAGATATCTGTTTAGGGTATCACAGATCAGTGCTGGCTTAATGAATGTCCAAAAAACGGGAAAGATTGCCGTTTTAATGCACATTTTTATATTAGTGACTTTTGCTAGGCGCGAATAGAAGGGTATGAGAGAATGGTTCTTTTCGATAGCTGGCAACTATTTAGATCAGGGGTAAAAACGTCCGCGGCCCTGGAACACAAAGGGCAAAGAAGGAACATGGATGGATTTTAGTCAGTAAAAGTCTGACACTCCCTTCCAGTTGATGATTTCCAATCCGAAAAAAAAATGGGGTAAAACGTCTACTTGTAAGGTGATTAAAGAATCTCCATCACTTTTTGTAACGTGCAGACAACAGCGTACGTCTAAAATGACCATTGTAACTTCGCAAAATCAATTTTATTTACTAATATTACTCTTAAAGATGGAATAGTTGACAAAAGATAAGTTATAACAGTTGCTCCTCAAAATTGATATTAAATATCAAAACATTTTGCTATAGTAGTATATAATTATTATTTTACAAATATGCTGCGGTCGGCTTTGACTCTAACCGGATGCAGCCGGATACTAGTTTTACACTGATACTCTTTGGCAACGACATTCAAAGATCTAGGATTGACTTCCGGGACCAACAACTTTACGTTATTTCCGAGACACGAAGGGGTACTAGTAGTTTAGAAATGGTCTCCCATCTACGAACCGATCTCCGGAAGCGTTGCGTAGCCTGGATCAACATTACGGTTGTTATTATTTAGAACCCATCTACAGTCATAATTAATAATAATGTCCTGTTATAAATATTAGTTCTCTTATAAAATAATGAAAAGTCTCCAAAAATATGAAGAAACCTCTTCCCTGACGGTGTAACACTCGTCTAAGGTGGGATTAGGGCCGCACTCCGTTCCGCGCGAGTCACGTTCTAGCAATTAAACAACGCACGCTTTCCCTGAATTATCGCGACGTATCCTACTGGTAACAAGCACTCTGTATAAAACCAGCCTGTATAATTTTCTTGCGAAGAAATTTCTTGTTACTTTTCATATACATTTCGCGTGAAAGCTGTACAGGTGGGGATATGTAGGTGTATAGGTATGTATGTCTTTTGTTTACTGAACATCAGTCAACTGTAAGAAATGTACATACGTAGGATGGTAGTAGGGGGTGTACATACAGAATTTACTTTTAAACAAAACAGAATTGAATAATAAATTATTATGAGGTCCCATTAAAATAGATGGACAAATTTCTCATTTTATTAATTTCTAACCAAAGATATTCAAGCAAAAAAAACGCTATTAAAAGTGATTTTATTTGGACCTAAAATAATAAATTGCCGGCAATCTAGAATAAACACATCCATTATGGATAGGTACTTGCACTCGCGCCCCGCCGCGCGCGTTCTGGTAAGTCCGCGCGTCAGTACTGTAAATATTATGTATATGCATTTTCGTTAGCTGATTTTTTTTCTTGCAAGTATCTAATACGTTTTTCTTATTTATTTTTTTACCATTGTCCTTATTTTGGTGGTCTGAATGATTTCTAAAAGTTTGTCCATCTATTTTAATGGGACCTTATATTTATTTCTGTAATTTGGTTTTACAAAACCCTTTTACACGTCACATCATGTTATGTTTTAAAACTAGATGGGGCCGGTGTTTCGTACCTGACTACTCTGAGAAGAAACAGCCGAAACAAACTCAGAGGTCATAGTCCCTTTTAAAGACCAGAAATTGGTCAAGTCATAATGAGGACCATGCAGATTAGTGTCAGAAGTGGTCTTTTGAAGAAAGAAACACACAGGTTGAGTGGACTTGTCCAGTCAGTGCAAGCATTTGTCAGTGATCGTGTAGCTCGTCTCATAATCCAAGGGATAATTCTGGGACGAGGCACCCTCGGAGGAGATACACTGAACTCATTGGTGAGGTTCTTCAGAAAGCACCTGACGTGCATAGTACCGGCGTGCGTGTATGACCAGATGTATGAAAGTGGACGAAGCAAAAACGTTACGTGTAATCCCAGAAATGTTAGGCAGAGGTCTACCTAATAGACACCCACATATCGCCAGTTATGTTTGAGTCCCATGTAATAGGGGGCGAGTCTTTTGCCATCAACCGGGCACGAACCCAGACTCCGTGGCTGCTACTGCGAAATTCCCGATGGAAAAGCCCAATAACATTTTAAGCCTAATAGCACGAAGCAAAAAGCATTAGGACTACTTTCTGCTTACCCTCATAGGAAAAAGGCGTGAGTTTATGTATGTTTGTAGTGAATTAAATTCATAGTATCTCCAACATAACAGCAACAATTTATTCTGTAATTCAGTAGAATTTTTCATATGCGTAGTGTAATAACTCATACAATTTCAATGATATAATGAGATGCTTGTGCATGGCATAAAATGTTGCCTGTATTACTTTTCACCGAATCCTCCCACTACACTGTGTTCGCAATATAGTTTTCAAACTTATAAACAAAAACATTTGTTCCTCGAAAAACAACTTTAATGTTCACATAAAGTAATAAGAATTTGAACCATTTTCATGACTGTTTAAATACTGCTTCTCATTCTAAAATCAATGTTATTGTCTCCAGCATAATACAGGGTGTAAACAGACCCTTCACGAAGCCGTCAAGCATTCTGTACATCGAACTAAGTAACCCTACTAAAAAAATATTGCTGGGAAACGACTTTTTTTTTTGACGTGAAAAATATCCTTTTACGGTAAAACTCAATGAAACGCATTCAAAACATTATGCTTCCATAAGCATAATGTTTTGAATGCGTTTCATTGAGTTTACTATTCATTGTATACATATACAATGAATAGTAAACGGGTCAAGGAGGCATTTAAAGTAAAGTTATAACATTGAAAATTTGTATTTTTTTTTAAACTTGTGAAAAAGTTGCAACTTTGACCCCCAATAACACCGTAACTAGAAGGTTCCCAGGTATGGTGTAGAACAAAAAATGATAGCAATGACGAGGAGAACAAGTGCCTTTTGGCCTCGTTAAGGGTCTATTTACACCCTTTATATGTATTCACTGAATGTGACAATTTCATGTGTTCATTCATTTGGTACGGTACTAAAAATAGTGGGGTGGGGAGATTGTCATCATGAGTGATAATATTTCCGACACGATTAAAGTTGTGTAATCGTGTGTAACACAAATAATTAATTATACCATTATGACCGCCTCGTTGGTCGCAAGAGCTGAGTTGGTCCTGGGTTCGATTCCCTGGTCGGGCAAAGTGGTTTTTTGAGATTTTCCATCAGCAGCAGAATTTCTCAGTAGCAGCCACGGAGTCTGATGTTATGCCCGGTTGATAGCAATAGGCTCGCTCGATTATAGGGAACTTAAACATAACCGGCGAAATGAGGATGTACTATTTGGTACATCTCTGTCTAACCCTTCGGGGATTACAAGCGTGATGTTATGTTATATCATTACCTTTTATAAGACGAACATTCATATATTATATAAAGGGTGTAAAAAGACCCTTAACGAAGCCGAAAGGCACTTGTTCTCCTCGTCATTGTGTTCATTTTTTTGTTCTGGACTATACCTGGGAACCTTCTAGTTACGGAGATATTGGGGGTCAAAGTTCTAATTTTTTCACAAGTTTTTTTTTTAAATACTTCTTTTTAAGGTTCTAACTTTACTCCAATTACCTCCATGGTCCGTTTACTATTCAAAGCATCCATCAGCAATAAGTTTTGAGCGCATTATATTGAGTTTTACCGTAAAATGTGATTTTTGACCTCAAAAAAAAATTTCGTTTCCCAGCAAAAAATTTTGCGTAAAGTTACTTAGTTTGATGTACAGAATGCTTGGTTGACGGCTTGGTGAAGGGTCTGTTTACACCCCGTATTATTATTATATATTATTATAAAATTAATTATGTATACAATTATTTATAAGCCTACCTGCACTAAACAAAAGATAGGTTAATATTAAAATTGTAAATATTTATATTTATAATAGCTCCTCCTAATTCTTATTTTGTTATGCCCGACGGGGCCCACAATGATCCAAAACTAATGTATATATCCTTATGTACCTACCACCTAAGTTCACATTGTGGAATGCAATAAACGTATTGAGTATTGAGTATATATTATATAATTTATTCCCTATCAGTTTATTTTCCAAATGTAACATAACAATTAGTTCACAACATATAATAGAGAACGCAGGCGTAAATGAAAACTGTCAGCCTCCCGCAGAATACATACGTGAGATATGTATGTAGGAGACGATGTGGGGCTACGAAAGCAGCGGATTGTTGATTTTCAGTTGGTGCCTAGGAAGTTGGCAAACAGACGTATGTAAAACAGGGTGGAAAGTTGCTCCTCCTCCATAAAAAAGGGGTAATCCTCCGATGAGACGGGTATTGTGTCTGGTGGGCGACGGTTGTTGCATTTATCCTTCTTTGATTTTTGTCTTGCCAACTTCTTTAAGCATGTAAACCCTTTGATCACGAGCACCATGCCCAAGTGACACGCCTCTTACGACAGCGATTGCGACGAAAATAATGAAAGAAGTGTTGCTTAGAGCCATAATACCGGTGTACAACATGCTACAAGCCACCATGAAGGATACAGAAGACGTGCACGAGTGTCCTTTCTGCAATCCTTATCGCATCGCCCGAGTATGGGGCTGTAGTGACAGGAATGGTCACGGGAATCAACCCCATAATGTAGAGCTATTAAAGCAGTAAAAGCAAGCTAGCAAGTAGAAGGAAGAATGGTAGAATGTGAACGAAAGGTGAAGAATGAGACAAAAATTAAGCAGTTATCATGATTTACTTAATTAATTACAACGAATTAAATATACAAAATACAATTGCAAGCTAAGTAATTTTGCATCGCAGACAGTATTATAAACCGTACGAGAGTAAGTCGAATGCAGACAGGCAACGTGTGGCAATTTTTAACGATTCCAAAACATGAAAAACAATACCTAAACAAAAAAAAAAAATAGGTAGTTAAAAAAAAAACTTAAAAACATTGATCGACAACAATGAACAAATAAAAAGACCTGAGATAGATGCACACAAGTCAGACTATTACCCCACAAAAAAAAATCGTCGAATTTAAAACATCTGAACTCACAATTAATTCTTCATTAACCCCCACCCGCTAGTCTAAGCGCCACACCACGCCACTGGGTCGGCGTTCACGGAATGCAATAAGACCGCTGGGTTACGTCGACGACGCCTGAAAAACTCGAGCCTGACTCCTATACTATTGTAATGCCGTTTATATAACCGCCTTGTTTTCGCTTTACATGAATTCACAGCAACACTACGTATTCCTATTTGCGTAGTATGTTAGAAATGTTGTACATATTGTGATAAAGTTCGTTTTGGGAATACCAGCATTATGTACATAAATACGGCACAAACTTATGAGTTTCAGAGAGCAGAGGTGGCCCAGTGGTGGGGGCTCCGACTTACGATTAGTAAGTCGCGGGTTCTAGCCCAGGCTGGCGCATTACTTTGTGTAATTTATTTCATCAGCACTGCTCTCAAAACGGTGAAGGAAAACATCGTGAGGAAACCGGCATGTCCTAGAACCAAAAATTCGAAGACATGTGACATCTACCAACCCGCACTGGGCCCGCGTGGTGGATTATAGCCCATTCCCTCCCTTAGAGAGGAGGCCGTGTGTCCCAGCACTGGGAACATTATAGGCTGATTATGCTTATGAGTTTTAGGTCATGGGTTCCAACCCATGCAGGCGGACTTTGGGTAATTCATTTCATCTGCCCACCTCGCTCATCATCTGCTTAGCATTTTCCCAACTATGTTGGGGTCGGCTTCCAGTCTAACCAGATGCAGATGAATACTAATATTTTACATAGAGCGACTGCATATATGACTTCTACAACCTAGTTAGTACTGGGTAATACGAACCTCCCTTGGTAAGACTGGTTGTCAGACTTTCAGGCCACTGTCTCATCCATGGAATAACTTTGGCAAGCGCTGCTTAATCTTAAAGATCGACCCGTGCGGCTGTTATTATTTAGCCAGACCGACCTAGCTAAACTAAATAAATTATTAGCAAACGAAGCATACATTCAACAACAATAAATTTCGCTAATGTGCTACGAAAAGCAACAGCATTTTCGTTTTTCGATGTAGGTAATAAATTATTTCGTCGTCCATCGCTGCATAATGTTAAATGATGCGTTAAGCTTGCGTTGTAACGCAGTATTGGATAATTGGCTGTGAAAACGGTTAATGTATTATGTGCTGAATATTTGATATTCATTTTTAGGATGTGAGTTAAATTTTGCATTATTTCTGACCGGGAAAGAATTGGAAAGCCAGTGAAATATTCAATGAACAGTTTTTTTTATTTAAGAGTAGTGGCTGAAAAATTCAAAACTTTATTTTACACATTAGCTGGGGTATTTATGAAACATCAGAAGCTCGATGCACGGTTTGATGTGGTCGTTTGATATGGAAAAAGCGGGCATAACTTCGAGGTCATTCTATTTAAACTGATCTTCTTTCAGGGACCTCGTATACTACGCAGCCACGACCGCGACTTGTTGCCGGGTTGTGCGCCCCAAAGGGAAAACCCAATAACATTTTGCCCGACCTGAGAATCGAAACCCCGGACTTGATGCTAAGCAGTCGCGCTTGCGATCACTAGACCAAAGAGGCAGTCAGAAAAAAAGAAAGAGTAATATTCAAAGGTCTGAATTATGCAAAAAACATGTAAAAAACAATCCATAACTTAATTTAAATGATTCTGAACCATACAGCATTTAGAGATTATTTAAAGAACATTAACCCAACTTACTTTTTATTCAATAATCCAAAACTGCCTTTAAACGAAAACGTTTGATGTTACGAAATCTTAATATTCCGATTAGGTCTCAAAGAGTTTCTATTTCGACCACATCTTTGAAAAGACGGTAGTTTTGAATAATTTAAAACGATCCGGATTTTAGGGGGTGACTGTAAAAGGGGATGGTAGTTTCCTCCCCCCCATCCCAACACTTAGGGGTCGATATTTTTAAATCGTTTTTTTCCGTAGTTAAGAATCGTTTAGTCTAAAGGAATGGAGAGAATATTTTTAAGTATTTAAATGCTTTTATCTGGACTGAAAACGCAGAGCTTTAAAACAGCGAAGGCTGATTTAAAAAAGACTTTGCTTACTTGTCCCTGGTCATCAATAATCTTTATCTGTGTCAAGTCATTGATAACGGTCATGTTCTACAAATTAGGAAATTTAGAGTCAACACTACGCTTGCCTTGTTGGTCTAGTGGTAGCAACCACGAATGCTGAGCATGAGGTCCTGGGTTCGATTCCCGAGTCGGGCAAATTGATATAGGGTTTTTCCATTACGAATTTCTCAGTAGGAGCCACGATGTCTGGATTTGTGCCCGGGTGATGGCAATACTTACTGGGACTTAAACATAACTGGCGAAATGAGGGGGTTCTATTAGGTACACCTCTGCCTAACCCTTCGAGGATTACAGGAGATTCAGATTCAGATACCGATTCATTTATTTGCCTGAAATATGGTATTTTACAGATTTTATACACGTACACAATAGTTCTTCAAATTTGGCCTACTAAATTCGGCATACAAATTTTGTGTCAATAACAGTGATTCTAATTTAAACAAAATCATTAAATTCCAATGTCAAAAAGAAAAAGTCCTAAATCAAGAATTGTCTACATTTCACATTAAAAATGTGAGAGAGATGCTATTTTATGTTGGTACACTTATCCCTAAAATAGTCCTACTGTAGGTCCTGCACTACTTGGGTAGTTAACTTTGTGACAATTTTGGTGACTGGTTGATATTTTTTCATCATCATCCACAACCCTACTTCACCCACTGCTGGGTAAAGGCTTTGCTTCTGTGCTGGCTTCTTTCTGAATTTACCCGTGATGATGTTTTACCATGGCATAAAATATTTCAGCCGAGTCACAAGGAAATAAAGTTCAATGCGCTTATAAAATATGAGAGTTAAAAAATTACTAACAATTCAGTCATAATTATCACACCTGTAATCCAGGAAGGCAGTGGTGTACCTAATGGTACATCCACATTTCGCCGGTTATATACAAGTTCCATGTAATAGGGGCGAGCCTATTGCCATCAACCGGGCACACTTCCAAACTCCCTGGCTCCCACTGATAAATTCCTGATAGAAAAAACCCAATAACACTTTGCCCGATCAGGAAATCGAACCCCATACTAAGCAGTCGCGGTTGCGACCACTTGACCAACGAGGCAGTCAGTACAGCAGGAGGCAGTATGTTTTCCATGTTCAACAAAACACACACACATAAATACAGATTCTCCTCGCCAAGTTAAATCTAACTCAAAAGAACCACATCCCTCTCATTCCATCACAACGAATTAGAAAGAGACGGGGCACTCGGTTAGTTCACCCGCCCGTGACATACCGCAAACCAGGTGTATGGGGTCAAACCGACCGCAAACTAGGTACTTAGTGCATACAGGTATGTGTAGGTACAGGTATACACTACAGGTACAGGTATTTGTGTACGTCACCGTTGTATGTCAGGATATGGGGAGTTTGAGATATTTTGTTTACTTCAAGAGAAGTTCGAGATTCGATTACTGCCAGTTACGATAGCCAGTTTGTTCAGAAAATCTATAGCACCGTCAAACGGGGTGAATAGGAACGCAGGGGTGAATAGAGACAAAACTTTAAAAGAGATTTTAACATTGAATTGATATGGTTATGTTACCAAAAGTACTCTATTTCATTTACTTAGTTATACTTAATTATTTAGATACTTTGTTTGCAACATAATATTATCAATTCAATGTTAAAATCCCTTTCAAAGTTTTGTCTCTATTCACCCCTGCGTTCCTATTCACCCCGTTTTACCCGGTACTTTAAAACTATTGATGAATTATGAAACGCATTTAGTTGAGCTTCGCTATCGTAGTTATTTCTTCTTTTTACCCGCCAAAAGGAAGGGCTATGATTTTAGCAGTCTATGTATGTTTGGATTTACGTATGTTCCTCCGTAGCGCCTAAACTATTCAATCCGATTTTGATGAATAAGGTGTCAATCGATTCGATAGTATGACCCGGGTGAAATAAGCTACATTTTAGCTGACTTCAACAATAGGTGGAGTCGGTTTTACCTTGTAAACCCTGAATTCAATTAGAGCGTGATTTTTCAGTAGTCGGGTTTTTTAGTTGTAGTCTACCACACAAATTCTTGTTCTGAGAATAAAGCTTCATACATAACAAACAAGCACTTGTTAACACATTTGGCATTAAAATGAACACAAAATATAGAACTAAACATAATTATTTTTATTAAAATCAGAAATTAGAGCTACGCCGTAGCAACGTAACTGCTACGCCGTAGCAAGTTCGTAGCAATTCTTCAAATCTACACATTTTTCGCGTGCGTAATGAAAAAATGTTTGTACAAATTCAAATAGTTCTATGTATTATTCTTTTATGTCCAATGCTCATGCCTACTTAGTATGAACAGAGGCCTTTGCCCTGCAGTGGGTTAGGAATAAGCTGTATTCATCTACCTGCCCTTGTCCCATGTTGTTTTGTTTTTTTCTTCCATTCTCCTCTGTCAACCGTCACGTTATCATTTATTCCTTTTTCTATCATATCATTCCTCATACAATCCATCCATCGTTTCTTTGGTCTTCGTTTCCCTCTCCATCCATCAAAGTTTAGATTCACCACTTTTTAGTCACATGCGATTAGTCCCTCTTCATCATATGCCCATATCAAGACAGTCGATTCCCTTTCAACTTTTCTGTAACTGGCTCAACTTTCAAACTTCCTGTAATATATTTATTCCTTACTTTATCCATTCTTTGTGTGACAAGAACACATCCACCTCAAAATTCTCATCTCCGCTACATGCAATATTTTTCATCCAACTTCTTCAATTAATAGGTTGTATTACTTTTATTAAAACAACAACTCAATTCATACTACTGTATGTCCATGTCCAGTTTGTTTTCAAAAGCAACAATGACACCCATTTACCCCTAACACTACCAAACAATAAACAAACACGATACACTACACTTAATCCTTTGTGACTGTCTGTCACGTACTCCTAATTATTAAGCAAATATCTTAGCCTTGATTCTTATTTCAAATTCATCACACGGTATACGGCCATGTGCAAAACATTAAAACCTCTACTTTATTGCTTGACAAGTTCCCGTAATTAACGATGGAGCGTCCTTTATTCCTTTTGAATTGTAAAAACCATATTGCATCACTTGAAAACCCATAAATTCTTTACTGAATGGGAGACGCACTAGAGATAAAAGCTAGTTGACAGGCCATTCAACAAATTCTAAAGAAAATATAAAAGTAACTGATTTCTAAACGCATTTCTGAATATCGCAACGACATGTGTTTGCAATTGAATCCAACCTTAGGCGCTCGAATGGTTCTTAAAACAATTGAGACATTTGGACAAAAAAAAAGGATGACCCAAGCGGGATGTATTGAGAGAGGCTGGGGCCGAAAAAGCTTGGAGGGAACTCGGGGCAGTTGGTTTGAAATCGCGAAAGAGGCCACACGAGAGGCGAGTCGAGCTAAGTCAGGAAGTCGGTCTTACACCGCTATAGGGTCCGGGCGATATAAGCTATTTTAGTTAAGTTAGGAGACGTTGTGATAACCGAGAGCCTATGTCCAAGTGGGTTATCGTAAGAGTGCGATAATTATTGAATAAGTTAAATATAGTTGGGTTACAAGCCCTGATTAGACTAATCTAGTGTGTGTGTGTGTTTGTTGGTGAGCCACTGGGTGAGTCCTTTATTACAATAATTATCCTAGGCTGATGTTGTAATTGAAGTTCTTAAAACTACACAGACAGAAACGTGTTGCTGGGGAGTTTGTTGCGCCACTTCTTCTCCTCAGCTCCAACACTAGGAAGTGGTGAAGGGCGGGCGCTTTTGGGGCTGTCTATAGGGTTTCAATAGAGTGTATCTCCAACTCTATTGCAAAATGGTTCTTGAGTAATGATATTAACTCTATAATCTGTTAATTCTCGAATTATGTATTCATTAGCTCTAACCAACAGTTCAGCCAATTTGCCTTTTGAGTTTTGATTCTCAACCCTATTATGACCAACCATTTAGTGATTTTAGAATAATATGTTCTTTATCTCTGATAAATGATTCGGTCAGGCTGACACGAACACGAGCCTTGCAGATACGCTAGTTGTACAAAGAGAGCACATGATCCATGGGGTGGGATTGGAATGGTTTGATACCACAACTATTATATAACCAGTCTATGGACTGTTAGGGACCATGTCTACTAGTTAGCATGATGATTGACGTTCTGCCGCTGAAAAGCCGCCCTTGTCACGTTCACCAGTTCGAAAGAGCTGCTAGGGACAATGCTCACTAGGAGCATGATGTCGACGCTTTGCCGCTGAAAAGCCGCCTACGTCACTTATGGAGGTGTTGCTCTGAGTGCTCCAGGTGTAGATGTGAAGAATGGTGTGAGTCACGACTGACCAATTACCTATTACGCTAGCGTAAGGGTTACTAACAAGAACTATTGGTTGGCATATGATTATATATTGCATCTCCCAGTTTTGTTTTACCCTTCTGAAACCACTTTCAATATATTTCATAAACTATGAATTCCCTAATCTAATTTACTATATCTTTCAATCCTTTCCTTGTTCTAATTATGATACGAGGCATTGGACTTCTTCATGTTAAGGAATTCAGTTCTCTTAGTCGGCGGAGGGGCGGCCAGTCTGGAGTCGAACCCCACGGTGTCGTGCGGAAGGTTGGGGCGCGACACGTTACCGACAATAATTATATATTATATACTAATATTAATATGATTTAGGAAAAACGAAAATTTTATCAGCCTAGGGTAATTTAGGAACAGTCACACCTTCAAGGAGCGTTAAATGCACCCCATATCCATTGCAAATCTGAACGTCTCAACACTGTCGAATATTGTGCCTTGTTAGCACTTACAAAGACATTCCTACCCTACCAAGCAAACTTCAGCCTTAAAGCTTTACTCCAAGGTTGATATTAGGCCTTGTTAGAGCTTACCAAGATAGCACCACATTGCCATTCAAATGTTAACTTTAAAGCTTGATGCTGTGGTTGGTATTGAGTTGCAGTGTGTCTTATATAAACTGATTGAGTACTTGATGATGACTTACGGACAAACAGCTTGATTGTACACATAGACATGCATATATTATCTTAGTTAGGGGTAGTTGGTTTGTGTTGATTGGCCCGTTATTATGGTGTGAAGGAAAACGGCATGTTACCCTACATTATTAATACGTTACATTTAGACAGATAGAATCTTTGAAAAACAACAACTTTATAAAATAACAAATAAGAACGATGTTTGCAAAATTATTATTTGTTATCATTAAGTTTAGAAACGGGATAAATAAATATCCCGTTTCGTTTCCGTTTAATTTTTATAATATTTTTAAATGTTTTTATATAATTTTTGTTAATTGAAATATTTAAAAATGTAAATAATTTATGTAAAATAAAGGAATGTTAGTGACCATGAAAGTTTAAAAACTTATTATTTCTTATACACTATTTCAAATACTGGTATTCAAATGCATCTGGTAAGACTGGAAGCTGACCCCTATAAAGTTGTGAAAAAGCTAGGCAGATAATTATGATATTTGAAATATTGTCTCAATCGTAAAAGTAATTGATTTGTTTATTTAAACCAGTAATAAAATGTAGTCGATCTCATTGTTGACAGCAATATCCAGTGAATAAAATTTCACTGAAATTACAATTATTTAACCATCTCATACACAAAAAACCTGATCATTTTATTGGGAGCAATTGACATTTAGCCTTAGGGTTGTAAAAAAATTACGAGCTGGCCTTTACTTCATCATCTTCCTGCCCTTGTCCCATGTTAATTGGAGTCGGCTCAAAATGTGTTTTTCTTCCATTTTCCTCTGTCAACCGTCACGCTATCATTTACTCCTTTTTCCTTCATATCATTCCTCACACAATCCACCCATCTTTTCTTTGGTCTTCCTCTCCCTCCCCATCCATCAACGTTTATATTCATCACTACTTTAGTCACATGTGGCTTCATTGTTAACTATACCTGTTATTCGGATATTTACAATATCTTTCAGAACACATTAAATGCATAAACTATTTCCCATATTTATTTATTTATTTTTTTATTAAACTTTATGCACATAATGTACAAAGGCGGACTTAATGCCATATTCACGTCAGACTTGAAGTTCCTAAGTTCCGTAAGCAAATTCCTTCCGCATGAGAAATCGATGTATTAAAATAGTTAAGTTTATCAAGAATGACAAGCAGTTAATACTTACTGTCTTAAGCTAAAACTAGGAAGGCGAAGTATTCAGGCATTTTATATAACATGTGGGCTATTTCAATTTACAAAGTATCCGAGTATGCCGCATAGCGCTGAGTGCAGTCTTAGTACGGGGTAAGCTATGAGCTTTTTGGGAAATGTCTCGTTTTGGATAAATATCAGCCAAAAAAGCGCATACTCTTGTAATTAACAGACTTTTATAGCAAATGGAGGTGACGACTGGAAGTATTTGTTTTCTTTTTGAGTGTTGTTGGAAGGTGGCAACTGCGTTGGTTTTGACATGTTAGAGTACATTTTCAAGGTCGCATTTTTGTTTTGACATCAAATTAATTGTGAAAGCTGTCCAATGGTATTCAAAGAGATCTATACCTGAACCTCATCTATCAGACCGGAATCGCATTTTCCATGCTCCTATCCACTTCTGTCTCTCAGAACCGACATTTGCTAGAGCGAGAAACAGATCGGGAGTGCTATTACAGTCAGCGGGAGCATCGACGATGCGCTCGGGAGCAAGTAATTCTACCCTAAGCTTCTGTTAACAGTTGGTTAAGAGAAGATGAGGATCGAGTTCAAAAGTACTTTAGAGTGTATAGCATAATCAGCCTATAACGTTCCCTCTGCTGGGACACAGGCCTCCTCTCTATGAGAGGGAATGTGCTGTAATCCACCACGCAGGCCCAGTGCACGTTGGTAGATGTCACATGTCTTTGATTGTTTGGTTCTAGGACATGCCGGTTTTCTAATGATGTTTTCCTTGACCGTTTTGAGTGCAGTGGTGATGAAATAAATTACACAAAGTAATGCGCCTGCCTGAGTTCGAACCCACGACTTACTGCTCGTAAGTCGGGGCCGCCACCACTGGGTCACCGTTGCTCTCACTGGACCACCGCTGCTCTCACTGGACCACCGCTGCTCTCACTGGACCACCGCTGCTCTCACTGGGCCACCGCTGCTCTCACTGGACCACCGTTGCTCTCACTGGACCACCGCTGCTCTCAATGGGCCACCGCTGCTCTCACTGGACTAACGTTGCTCTCACTAGGCCACCGCTGCTCTCACTGGACCACCGCTGCTCTCACTGGACCACCGCTGCTCTCACTGGGCCACCGCTGCTCTCACTGGACCACCGTTGCTCTCACTGGACCACCGCTGCTCACACTGGGCCACCGTTGCTCTCACTGTACCCCCGCTGCTCTCGTATAGTGTTTACCCAACCCCAAATCTGCCCGCTCGACGCTCCTAACTCAGCCCGCCTCCCAAGCTACACATATCTGGTATTTAAGCCGACACACTCAAGTATTTGTGTTCAGCTTAACTAGCGAACTGAATACTGCTGCACTATGCTGCTACACTCAAAGGATGGTTCATTTAGTCAAAGGAGCCGTCTTATTGTACGGAGATGTGGATACTTTGTGTGGGTGTAAATATGTGGGTGTAAGAGGCTGTATGTTCTGTTTAAATGTAAGTGTACTTGGAATTAGGATGCCTTGTTTATTAACTCAGTTAAGAGTTTAGTAATAAACGCCGCCTCGTTGGTTTATTGGTCGCAAGCGTGACTGCTGAGCATGAGGTCCTGGGTCCGATTCCCGGTTAATGGTTGGCTTAAGGTCAGAGTATATTTTGTTTATGATTTTATGGTTTTATGTCAGAAATTAATAATAGACTGCCTCATTGATCTAGTGGTCGTGAGCGCGACTGCTGAGCATGAGGACCTCGGTTCGATTCCCGGGTCGGGTAAAGTGGTATTGGGTTTTCCATGAGGGATTTCTCAGTAGCAGTCACGGAGTTTAGATTTGTGCCCGGTTCACGGCAATAGGCTTGCCCCCTGTTACATGGGACTTAAACATAACTGGTGAAATGTGGGTGTAATATTAGCTATATCTCTGCCTAAACCTTCGGGGATTACAGGCGTGATGTTATGTAATAAAGATGGACCCGTGCGGTTGTTACTATTTAGCCACGAGCTACACAACACACGAATTAAATGTGAACTGAAATCCAAAATATTAAATTATATTTTTGTTTTGGATAACATGCACAGGTAGAAAGTCCGTGTTTCATAATTAAAAACAAGCCTGCAAAATCCTTTGGGCTTAGTAACAGGTAACTATTTGGTATTATTTTAGTGGATGAACACCAAAATTCATCTGTAAAGACTACCGCCTCAGCATCCCGTGGGGAAATCAAGTCGGAGCAAGGATTTGGACAGAGCATTTAATCTGAATACGATTTCATGATTCTGTAGCTAACTTGGAGTGTTCTTTTTGGGTATACTTAGTGAAATTAAAGTACCATATCGACTAGGATAATAATATGATATGCATGATAGATCATTCTGATTTCTAAAAATAATAAGCCTTCCTTTGGGGTTTTCCATGGGACTGTTCGAAAGAGATACCGCGGCCCTGGAGCACAAAGGGCAAGGAAGGAACATGGATGGGTTTTAGTTAGTACGAGTCTCACACTCCCTTCCACTCCGCCCAGAGCATGGAGGGGTTCATTTGATGATCTCCAATCCAAAAAAAAGGGAGTTTTCCATAATCAGTTGAAAGGCTTTTACTTAGAAATTCCTAGTGGTAAACCCCATAACACTTTGCCCGACTTAGGAAACGAATCCTGGACCCTATGCTTAGCTTTTGTGACCACGAAATCAGGTAGATAGGGCTCTTGTTTAAGGCCTGTTTTTGCAAGGGCCGGCGGCGCCGAGTTTACCTTATGCTCGTATCCGATTTCAGCAGTAAAGAAACGCGATTTTGTTTGCATGTGCCATGCATCTGAGTACTTTTGGCTTTGTGCGCTGGCCACATCGGGCACGGCGTAATGGATAATTGGGCTAATGCCAGCCCGAAAACGGCCGTGAACATGAGCTCTTGCGGTCTTTCTTTATCGTGTGGTTAGTTTCTAACCTGATTTCACAGTTTTTATGCCGCCCATGGACCTCTGACTTGGCTTCTTACATGCCGTCAAGAAATATCTCTCAGGCATGCCGGTTTTGTCACGATGTTTTCCTTCACCGAATCAATTGATAATTATACAATACGTACATGGATCCGAAAATTCAGAGTTGAGTGTCTTGGGTTCGAACTTGAGACCTATGACTTGGCAGTCCGACGGTCTCACCGCTAGACTATCACTGATCACCTTGCGGTTAACGGAGGATTATGAATAAAGTGGGTTCAAGTTTGTTTTTTTTTTGCCTTATGTGTCTTCCAAAATTTGCGAGCCCTTAGGAAGCACTCTACGTAGGTATCGTCTAACAAAATCAGAATTCCGTAGTTAATTTCGGCATTAATTTCTAATAGTAGTTCAAGGATATTCTTGATAAACACTTCTGAAACAAGAGTTAATAATAATAATTAATACTTTTGGCCTTATCAACAGACGTTTTGAACTAATCTTTTAGTTATTTCGATCCCTTTAATGTATTTTCATGAATTTGGACTTATTAAATAGCTTCGTTGACCTTGGGAGTACGGAGCTTAATTTCATAGAAATTTTCTGAAGAAACGGCAGTTTGGGCAAAGTTTGTCGTCAAGCGATCTACTTTTTGTCGCAGTAATATCTAGACTAAAAATTAAGTAAATAATAATAGATTTAAATTAAATTATATTATAGTTGTATAAGTTAGACTGCCTCTTAAGAGTGAATAAAAACGTGCTTGCTAGGCTGGTCTGTTGATGGGTGACCACCCATTACATACCGAATTTCTTCCGTGCTTCGGAAAGCACGTTAAACCGTTGGTCTCGGCTGTCGTTTGTAGACAGTCGTTACAGGTAGTCTGTGGCTCAAAAACGTTGACAAACAGACTTACCAAGAGGTATCGTAATATCTAGTACAAATTGGGTTTTGGAGGTCAGATAGGCAGTCGCTCCATGTAAAATACTGGTATTCAGCTGCATCCGGTTAGACTGGAAGCCAACCCTAACATAGTTGGGAAAAGGCTAGGCAGATGAAGTTAGACTGCCTTTTTGGTCTAATGGTTAACACGAGTTCCTGTGTTTAATTTCCAGGTCAGATAAAGTGTTACTGGGTTTTTTCCTCAGGAATTTCTCAGTAGCAGCCACGAAGTTTGGACTCATGCCCGGTTGGTGGAAATAGGCTCGCCCTCTTTTACATGGGACTTAAACGTAACTGACGAAATATTGGTGTACTATTAGGGTACACTTCTGCCTAATCCTTTGTAGATAACAGGCGTGATGTTATTAAATATTTGATAATAAATGTTATGCTATAATATTAAACTAAGTTTAAGTTCTGCAAAAACTAGTTCGAGCACTGCTGCCCACAAAAAATGGCGGTTAAATTCTGCAACGTTGGTCTAGTGGTTACAAGCGCTTCTGCAGAACGTGAAGTCCTGGTGCCTGATTCCCAGTTCTACCAAGTATTATGAAGTTTATTTATCTGTCATTTATCAGTTACAGCTCAGAGTCTAGATGGTGTATTCCCGTTGGCTCTACCGCCATGGCCCCACTGTTTCTTTGGCCTCACTACCCTGCCCCACCTACCTTGAGATCAAAAAAATGAAGGAATGAAACAAACCGGTGTCAGTGGAATAATAGACATTCCGATCCATACAGTACGACAGCTCTGATCACGGTCTTGTATATTTTCCCTGGCGACAAACGGGAAAATAGTTCACGTTTGTTGCCAGTGAGGCATATAATATGATACAAGTGTTCCCCAAAAAGTACCAGGCTGGCATAAGCTCAAGGTGATATGAATTTTAATAATTTTGGGTATGGGTACGGTCTTCTGGTAATAAGTACCTTCTTGGATTCATGCCCGCCTAGTACTGTTCGTAAGGTTAGTGACCATAACTAGCACAACCGTACTAACAGTACTCGATCCCATGCAATGTTTTTAAGTAATGTACTATCCTAAATTTCAAAGCAATTTTTGCGAGAAATAACGATTGTAACTTGGCGATAGGATCTTTTTCATAAAAATATGAGTTCCAGAATACTACTATGTTCGTAACAAAATTAAATTTAAGACAGAACAGTAGGAGAAAAAACACTTTTAAAAGTTGTTAAGTGTTTACATATTAGTGCTCGTGACTTTGCACCTTTGCATAAATAACCTTTTGAGGAAACGGGAGATGTCATGAAGTAAATTCTCTCTCAGTTTTACCTCGGAGTTTGGAGTTGTCTATTTCACTGAATGCGTGTATCATACGACTAAGTTCAGCAGTGGACGGCTTTCGGTTACAATGGCGATGACGATTAACAACTCTTTGGTCTGGTAGCCGCAAGCACGACTGCAGTGCACGAGGTTCTAGGTTCGATTCGCATGTCGAGCAAAGCGTTACTGGTTTTTTTCTATCACTCAGTAGCAGCCACAGAGTTTGAACATGTACCCGGTTGATGGAAATAGACGCATCACTATGGTACACGGACTTAAACATAACTGGCGAAATGTGGGTGTACTAAACTAATGGGTGCACCTCTGTCTAACCCTTCGAAGATTACAGGCGTGATGTTATGTGAACCTGCTTCAAGACTGTGTAAAAATGTAGGTATTATAGACACCTCTGTCTTACCCTCCGAGATACCAAGTCGTAATGCTAAGTAAGCTCACAGGACGACCAACCCATTTAGGCAACATTAACCCCACATCTGTCTAAAGGGTTAGCCTATTTGCCGGGAAATTAAAAAGAACAATACCGTTGGCCTAAAGGCTAAACATCTGGCTAACATGTGACATGTTCATAAATTTCACCAAAAAGGTCCAATGTCACAGCTTTTGAGTTATGACGCTAGAGGGCGCTGGTGGTTGTGGCTGTTATTTATGTTAGGTACCTACATAATGTTAGTACCTAAGCCCCTGGTTAAGGAGAGAGTTACATATTATATTTACTCGATTTCTGTTGGTGCAAAATAGATTTTTTGGTATTCTTAAACAATATAGCAAACATTTTCATGACTAGAATAAATGTGGGCCACATGTCAATTTGGTGTAATAAATTGTGTAATTTTTGAGTATAAATGTGGATGGGTATAAGAGTTGAGGAAGGCCAAAGAAACGATGGATGGACTGTGTGAAGGATGATATGGCATGAAAGGAGATGTCTGATGAGATAACGAGTAATAGAAAAGTATGGAAGAAGAAAACATGCTGCGCCGATCCCAAATAAATTGAGATAAGGGCAGGAGATGCAAACTTGGTGTAAATCAGCCTTTTAAACTTCACCACCGAGGAAGGTCTTCTCCAATCCCCACATATTACTTTCTCAGAAGCAGCCACGGAGTCTTAACCCTTATTCTTATTCTTTATTGCACACAAAACAACAAAAATATACATACAAATTGCAATAACATAGCTTATGTACAATGGCGAGCTTAACCCAGAATTGGGTTTTCTTACAGCAAACCAAATTTCGATAGCAAAATTTGCATAAGCCCTCAAAAATAATAATAAAATAATATTTTTTCCCTTCGTGGATTACAGGCGAGAACCCATTATAAGGCGTCCTATTTTGTTTGTGTTCTTAATTATTGAAGACTAATTAACAAAGCTACCAATATCGACACTAGTGCAGCAGTCAATCCGTACCCACACTCAAGAAACCCGTAATAACCTCTTACCAACCCGCAGGAAATCAAAATCTTTATGGCTACATGCAAGAACTTCAACTGACCCAGAGGAAAATGTAATAAACTTGATTTTAAAACTAAAATTTTCTAGACTTTCTCCACTAAAGTATATTGTTTGAGAAAGCGTTCGCTTGAAGCGATGCAGCGGATTGAGCGCTGAGCATTTCAGCTGTAAATTGAGTTTGAGAAAAACTTTGATTAGTGCACTTGCTTCTAGTTTTCCTTCGACTTGTGTTCAGATGGGAATTAGGAGGAGTGTATAAAGTTTGATGTATTAGTTAGGGAGAGGTTATAGTGCTGTAAAATCTTTATGGTTTTCGAAACTGGGTAAGGGTACTGTATCAGTAAGACAAATGAGGAATCTACTGAAACTAAGACTGTTGAAAACAGCTAGGGACTTACAGGATTCTTATTTCTGATGGTGGTTACTAACAGGAGGAGCTCGTGGCTTAATAATAACAGCCGCTCGGATCGATCGAGATTAGGTTAAGCTGTGCTTGCCTAGGTTGGTCTGCGGATGGGTGACCACCCATTAAATACCGAGTTTCCTCCGTGCCTCGGAAAGCATGTTAAGTCGTTGGTCCCAGGTGTCTTTTGTAGATCTTTAACAGTCGTTACAGGTAGTCAGTAGCCTGAAAGTCTGATTACCCCTCTAACCAAGGGGTACCGTATTACCCAGTACTAACTGGGTTGTAGAGGTCAGATAGGCTGATGCTCCATGTAAAATACTGGTACTCAGCCGCATCCAGTTAAACTGGAAGTTGACCCCAACATAGTTGGGAAAAGGCAGGCAGATGTTGCAGATATTTATAAGTCGTTACTCGGGGTCCATACTATTAATGCTGAAATTCACTATACAATTGACGTGAGCTACACAATTACTTTTAAAGGACGCAGTGATACAAGCTGTGACGTCATTTCCCATCCACGAAGGATTTAGTGGTATTTCTCAACGTTTTAATAAAAAAAGTTTAGTTATTGTTAGTTTAGTTTTACGCCTCACCCCGCCATGCTGGTGGAGGAATAGAAAATAAACTTGTTACCGTCGCGAAATGAAAACTTTTATTTGTAACTGAAGCATTGTGCAGCAACTGAAGTTTTAGTTTGGATGTCTTTGGAGTTTAAATGAGACAAGCTATGGAAGTTTTTTGTGGTCTCGGATAAGTTTGTATAAAACTTTCACGGAGGTTACGTTTAAAATGGTAACTGAGATGTAAAAAGCTGGCCAAGTACGAGTCGGAGACGTGCATAAAGGGTTTCGTATTTTTAAGGAGCCTTTAATTTTTAATTTATTTTAATTATTTTGTTGTTATAGAAATACACATTCCGTGAAAATTTCAACTAAGCTCACTACTTTCTAACTTTATAATGTTTTTTCGCGGCTTTATCTCATGAGATACAGCCCGCTGACAGACAGACGGACGGACAGCGGAGGCTTAGTAATAGGGAGGATACTACCGGAATAAAAAGTATTTTATATGTTAATTCAGATTATGAACTATCTGTGTGCTAAATTTCATCCAAATCCGTTCAGTAGTTTTTGCCTGAAAGAGTAACAAACATCTATCCATCCTCAAAAACTTTCGCATTTATAACATTAACTAAGAGTGTCCCGTTAAATTTCACATAGACCTCATTCAGATAAATTAAAAAGAATTCAGCTTTGTACTGTACACTTATACCTTATCAAATTCATACTCTACGGAAGGGAAATTCGACTGTATTTGGGGAAGTGATCATTTTGATTTGTGTCATTCAATATTCTCCCTTTCTGGGATCATACGAGTGACAGTTACTTTTTATCATGGCATATTCACGCTTATTGCTTTATCAGGAGTCAGGGAAGTGACGTCACATTCCACGTACAATAAGAGACGGATTTATAAATCGTTTCCATTTATGTACTTCCAAGTGTCGGTTTGATGTCTTTGAATGGCAAGTTTCGAGTTTAGTGTATAGACTTTTGCTGTTACGATTATGCTAGCACTATATTTATTACTAGTTGTTGCCTGCGATCTTCAACCGCGTGAAATTATTATAAAAATATTACTTCCTTGAATCAATTTCACAGGTTTTAATATGTTTGCAGGGAACTCTAATCATTTTTCTTGAATAAGAGCGAGGGATGTATGTGAAACTGAAAGTAGCTTTAGTAACTTATTATAACATCAGCTATCTGCCCGTAAAAGTCCCGTCAATATCGGTCCAGCCGTTTCGGAGATTAGTCGGAACAAAGAGACAGCCAGACAAAATTTTGTTACACGTACCGTTCCTTACTGATCTTTGTTACATTCATATGCATTCAGTAAAAAGCTGTGTGATTTTAGTCGTCTTACAAAGGTGGTCCACCTAATGTGCCCGACATAAAATAGCTCTACGCGCGATTTTTTTTTTTACCTACCATAATAAGTACAAAAAAAAAAAAAAAACGTTAGAAAAAAATATGAAATATCCTGTTGAATGATGTTTAGGTGTCAAACGGGAGAACTTACCTACCCAGCGCTCGAGTCCAGTTGATCATCGCTCACAATGGGTGTTTTAATTGAACTACGTCATGCGTCATAATACTGAATAATATTTTTATTTTTAAATTATTAAAATCTCATAAATACCATTTTTTTTGTTATGAATTTGTAGTAGTCAATGGATACATGAAGTGGGCTGCCGTTGTAAGACGACTAAAAAGTCACGGTAAAAAACGGCTAAAATAACTGTCAATGAACTGTATAGTATGACCAAAAATATTAACCCTAAAAAACCTCCACACATTCCCACCTCCACACACCCATACACATAACCCGTACACACCCGTCACGATTAGGGAATGACGAGAGGGTTGTTAACCCTCATACAAACTTCGCCCCGTAGCTACCCCCTGAACGGTTGCTCCTACATACCTACCTACTGAGCGTTTGCTAAAAACTTCACTCATTAACAAACGTCGCCGAGTATTCGTTACGCTTGGTTGATGCGCGATTTGCGGGACAGTGTAAGTGGTGAGCGGTAGCGATTTAATATTGTTCATGATATGGGGTGAGAGTTGATAAACAATTTACAGATGAGGATAGTAAAAAAAGAAAGAAAACATATTTATTTGGCACATGCCACAAGTGCACACAACAAACAATAAAAAATAAAAAAACTTAGAGCTACACAAAAAAAATGAGATAATATTGTGTCTCCGCCAGCGCCAAATAGGCTCAGTTCAGCAAACTGCCGAGCAGCTACTGCCCGACGCCTGAGATGGTAACATGACAGACGTAAAACAGTTTTGTACTTTAAGACAATAGTATTTCAGATGATCTGTTGCGTAAAGTACTTAAATTGGTATCAGGTAATTGACAAGTCACTTTAATTGTTGGTCAAAGACCAGCAAAAATGCAGCACTATTTTGCTCTAAATCAATGATTATCTGACTAAGACAACCACGCGTCTCCGCTTTCAGTTTCTTTAACGCTTAAAATGGATATAACTTCTTTTATTACAATCCTTTTACTTTACCATAAAACTTCACAAAATTAGACAGATTTTGCTTCCGTTTATCACAAATCGCTACATCTCATGCCCTACCCCACAAACAAACTTGAAGGCTTATTGAAATAAACTTGTAAATAAACATGCAAAATTACGAGTACGCTAATTGCATTCCAAAAGTATTATTATTTAATATAAACTTTGTCCAAACACTCGGCGTTTAGGAGTTCATTTGATTATTTATTTGAGGCCACTTCAAAATTCAAGCGAATATTTACATTTAATTTATAGATCAATATTGGAAATTGTGATAAATTGTTTGCAGTTGCGAGTTTGTGTTGCATCTGTTGATGTTTGAAGGAGAAATTTGTATATGTTTAATAGAATTTATATACCGCTATTTGAATAATGTTCAAAGGACAACACAGCATGGCTACTGGAAGTGGTCCGTGGCGTTGGCGTGCCTACGGGCCAACAATATGGCAAGCCCATAAGGCGATCAGACTGTTCACAAACCCTTATAAGGACAAGCCAGCCTGCCGGGGCTGCGGGACTGTTCGAAAGAGATACCGCGGCCCTGGAACACTTAAGGCAAAGAAGGAACATGGATGGGTTTTAGTCAGTAACTCCCTTCGACTCCGCCCGGAGCGCGGGGGTGGGGGGGGGGGGTCATTTGATGATTCCCAGATTCCCAGCGGAAAAAAAAGAAGCTTAAAGGTTTGTATGAAATTATCGCCACAAGAGGCGGTATTGCCAACACTTTTCATACGATATCTGTGCCTGTCACCGCACTTTTGGCGCCACGAATTTTATAAATATTGCTGTTTCTAGTCACTGCTGCACTGGCAGTCGCGGCGATCTCGTGATCCATGGTTTAACCGTGGTTCCGTGGTTGGACTAAAGAAATATAGAACTAGAGCAACAAGAAAAATTTCTCGATTATCATCACCTGCCTAGCCTTTGGGGTCGGCTGCCAACAAATACTGTTACTGTGAGCCTGTGTCATCCCACTGCTGGGTAAAGGCCTTCCCCCATGATCTCCAAATCTTTCGATCCAGGGCCAATGTGGACCATTGATTGTTGGTTCTATACAGCTCGTCCCGCCATCTCCTGCGAGCCCTACCGCGTCGCCTTCGAAAAAAAAAGATTAAAATAAAATAAGAAGATTATAGTCTCGAAATTCGTTATATTTTGTATTGAAATACCAATGAAAGAATGGTCATGGTCTACTTTTGTTTACTCTACTGCATTTTAATGGAAGAAATGAATGGAATTTGAGGATGGGTCAATTTCTTGGAAAAGCATGAGGACAACATAAGATAAAACTTACGGACTGAGGATATCCCACAAGGATCCTAGCAGTGGGTAAACCGCAGTAATCCAACATAGAAATACTCGTCTTCTTTCAAACATTATAATATTCTTTCTATCTCTCCCAAAAACCCAGTTCCCACGCCGTTCAAATCTCCATGAACATCACATAAAATATAAATCTAACTACACACCGGTTCCCTGGCGTAATTTGTCACCAAGTTTAGCAACACCTGCCATGTTATCTCAACTGAAGTCAAACACCCCCTTACACCCCCTTTTACCCCCTCGTACACCCCCTCATAACGACGCGTCCTGGAGATATCCTTTTGTTATAATATGATTTATAATCTGTTTCAGGTGTCATTGTTTGAAGAGATCAGTTTTGTAAGATAGGTATGTTTTTGGTGTGTGGTGAAAAGCTGTGGTTGGTAGGAAGGAAATGTTATTTGTTTTTGATTAATTAAATTAGTACAAGAATAATTATTAATTAGAAACTCGACGATGCAAATATTACCTAACTTAGTGAATGTTAGGTAAGGAGTTTGTGAAAAATCAGAATGACAAATTATGGTCAAAGTGATGTTCGCAGTGTTTTTCTGATATTGTACATTTTGAATCGAGTTGATTTCGTCATTTCACCACAATAACAGGAACCAAAGCTAGTCATTGTGATAGACAACGTTATAACAATAAAAACTGAAAAGGTGGATGCGCAATGGTAGCCCGCGAATTTCAAATTTCCTAACGTTTTTTACAATTTGCAGGTCAAAACTTATACTGTCACTTACGGGATATCTTCCGTGATTGTTCATTGTTCGGAAGATATCCCGTAAGTGACAATGTAAGTTTAGTTGTAAACCATGAAAGCTTAAAACAGAATTTGCAGGTCAGTGTCAGGTTGTATGTTGATTAAAATATGATTCGCTACCGTAATAAATATGGCTTCACTAAAGTTATAATCATACAAATCATCAATATAACCCCTTTAAGTCCATTTAATCTCATTGAATGACTTTTTTTATGACATAGTCATTCAAATCAGTCAAAAAACGTACGAAAATTTGATTTTCGGGGGTAAGCTGGCGCTTTCCCCTTAAAACGGGTGCATTGGTGACTTAGGGAATGTCTTAAGAGTAAGATAATATTACATTGTTTTAAGCTTTCACGGTTTACAACTAAACTTAACAATTAACAATTTATTTTCCATCCACACGCAGTCTCTAGTCAACCCGCGATCATGGCGCTTGCAACAGCGTCGAAATATCGGGAGCTCAAAATAATGAACAATCATTGAAGATATCCCGTAAGTGACAATATAAGTTTAAGATAGTACTAATATTTTATATTTCAGTAAAACAAGGCCAGATTTTAGCCCAGAACACGTTAAATCAGTCATTTTCATCTACATTGCTCATCATTTACAGGTAGTCTCAGAGGCTCGAGAGATGATACAGAGCTTGGAACCGCCGCGCGGTGGTCTAGATAAAGAGGAGAGTATCACAGTGTACAGATAATAAATTAATTTTAGTATAATGTGGCAGTGTCAGTAAAAGTCATGACATAAAAGGAATTGAAGCAAGCAACTTTTGCCACTTTAAAATTGTAAACAAGAATAATCCATTGCATCCTGGTCAAATTCAAGGAGGTATCTATGCTAATGATTCTCGACCCGAATCAATAATAAAATGGAAAGGTATTTTTATTTTAGGGAAGTAAGAATAAGAATGGACAGCGGCGGCGACGCGGCGCCTCGCAAAGATCGAAGACACTCAGGCACACAACGACATATCGTGCGATAAATGTAAACCCGAAAGTATTCGTGTTATTCTAAAATACTGTCAAATTTAAATAATTTAAAATAGCAGCTTTATTAATTATTGACCAGGTACCGTAATTTAAATTGATTATTTATGTCTTTTGTGACAACCTCCTGAATTTTGACAAGGATGCAAAACTGCACCTTGTTTAAGAATAGTGTTGAAAACGCCGGCTCTACTAATGGCCGCCGAGGAATCTCCAGGCTCTGTGAGAGATAACAAATGTTGAAGTGCCGCAAGTATAGTTGCTGCTAGACTCCTAATGAGCCGACCACTTGGTGACTGTGCTGCGACAGATGTAGGGGGCTTTGAGGGGCAACAGAGGTCTAAGCTCTGTTGGAAGGGCTTGGTTAAATGGTGGGAATTTTTCAGCGTTTTGGTTGTGAAAGTTTCTTTGTTATGAGGAAGGCAGTGTGTTAAAGTTTGTCAATAACTGAACAAACCTGATTTCCACTAAACGGCTCGTATATCATCGGATCGGAAAGGATACGAACGATGTCGAGGCATACGATCGGCGCCTTACCGTCGCTTGTGACCTTATCCGTTTCTGCGCCTAGTCAAATAGTTTCATTCCTACCGCGTTGAAGTATTCTAAAGAGAGTATAAGGCCGTGACGCATGTTGCAATATATAGATTACACAGGGAGCTAATCATATTTTCAGGCAAGCAGTTTTGAATATCTCAAAATCTCCGATAGTGCAGTAGACGTTATGGGGCAAGCAAGTTTGTAAAAATGTGTTTTATCTAGCCAAAATAATAACAGAAGCATGGGTCGATGGTCGTTGTTCTGTGGATGGGTGACCATCATTACATGCCAAGTTTCCTCCGTGTCTCGGAAAGCACGTTAAGCTGGTGAGCCCGGCTGTCATTTGTAGACCTTTGTTGGCAGTGGTTCCATGTAAAATACTGGTATTCAACTGCATCCGGTAAGACTGGAATCTGACCTCAATGACTTTAGGAAAAGGATAGGCAGATGATGTATTTTGGCATGACCTTATAACAATAGTTCCTTCTTAAAAACCTTACATTCTTCACACACGTACACATTTGGCTTTAAAGAGTCCAAAATCAAAATACAACCTATTATACCAAGTTAGCTGGCTGAAGTTCTAAAATAATTAGTTAATCTAAACCACCGAAATGCATGCACAAGCAACGCCGGGCTCCAAACTAGTTAACACAATTATGCACGTGGCTACTAGGCCATGTATACACGCAAGGTAAAGTTTACACTAAAGTTTGATGTTTGACTGGGTTATTATTCATATAGTACACTCGGCGGCACATCAATCTACAGGGTGTAAACAGACCCTTCACGAAGCCGTCAACCAAGCATTCTGTACATCAAACTAAGTAACTTTACGCAAAAATTATTGGGATAATTATTAAAAAAAATATTGTTGGGAAGCGACTTTTTAGTCGTTTCCCAACAATAATTTTTTTTGGGTGAAAAATCACGTTTTAAGGAAAAACTCAATGTAACGCACTCAAAACATTGTGTTGATGGATGGATTAAATAGTACGGGGGTCGTGAAGGTGTTTAAAGTAAAAATCTTACATTAGAAACATGTATTTTTAAAAAACTTCTGAAAAAGTTGAAACTTTAACCCCCAATATCTCCGTTACTAGAATGTTCCCAGGTATGGTCTAGAACAAAAAAATGATCGCAATAACGGGGAGAACAAGTACCTTCCGGCTTCGTTAAGGGTCTTTTTACACCCTTTATACATTTCCAGTATAACATGGCCTCGCTTTGTATAGACTTACTGTACAATGAGAGATCCGCATAAACTGGTTTGGTATAGCTTGATTGTTCGCCGTGCGTATACACACCCCCTTTCGCAAGATACCTGTGTTGTGTTGTTATTAGTATGTATATTTAGTTTAAGGTATTTATATATGGGTTTTTGTTACCTGAAATAAATGGATTATTATTATTAGTCCTAGGTAAAATGTGAGTCGAGAGTAGGTAATAACTCAAACTCAAAGCATTTATTTCAATTAGAACATTACAGGGACTTTTGAATGTCACAAAAAACAACGAAAGCGAAGCTACAGCCACAGATACAAGGCATAATAACTTGTGAAAGAACTGTAGTTGCCCATTCCAAGGCATAGATCTCTATGGAGAAGAATGGGCAAGAAACTCCGTGGACACTCTTTTCAATAAAAATACTGTTACAAAATCTTGGTTACATCATTCATTTTCAGACTATCTATACATTTATGTGAGAACGATGTAGAAAGACGTGCACTTTAAGAGCGTCCAGAGTAACCAAGATAACATATACCATCATCACGCTTGTAATTCCCGAAGGGTTAGGCACCCATAAGTACACCTACAGTTTACTATCTACTGTAAAAGTTCTAGTGGAAATACCTAATATTTGATCTCATAACCTGACCACAAGATCGAACCTCGATTTCTACACTCGCGATTTCGACAACTCGACCAACAAGGCAGTAGCGTCTACTTACTCAGATGCCTAATTACCCTCATTCTCCTGCAATTAAACTTTTACAAAAGTAAGCCTCCATTCATTAATATAAAGTTTACATCTCTGCCTGTGCCCTGTACTTGCATGAGTTTGATTATATTATAAGGGAGCATCCCTTGAGGTTGGTTTTAACCCTTTAAGTTGGTGGTAGATGTTGCTAGAGGGTTAACAGGTGGTTGGGTAACGGGTAAGACAGTAAAATATTATTTTTTATCAAAGAAATTTAAGTCTTCAACAGTTTCTCTTCAGTCAAGCCATCATCTGCCTACCCTTTTCCCAACTATATTGGGGTCGGCTTCCAGTCTTAACCGGATGCAGCCGAATACCAGTATTTTACATGGAGCGACTGCCTATCAGACCTCCATAACCCAGTTAGTACTGGGTAATACGATACCCCTTGGTAAGACTGGTTGTCAGACTTTTGGGCCACTGACTACCTAACGACTGTCAAAGATCTACAAATGACACCCGGGACCAACGGCTTAACGTGCTTTCCGAGGCACGGAGGAAACTCGGTATGTAATGGGTGGTCACTCATCCACAGACCAACCTAGGCAGGCACGGCTTAACCTAAAGATCGACCTGAGCGGCTGTTATTATTTAGCCACGAGCTCCTCTCTCTCTTTCTCTTTAGTAAGATATTTATTATTATCAGCCATTTGTGTCCCACTGCAGGGCAAAGGCCTCCCTTCCCTCCTTCCACTTAAATTCTATAGGTGATACTGACCACTAACCTACCATAGAAAAAATATAAAATATTTACAAGGATTCGCACAAAAAGATAATAACAATCTCGTGTCACAAAAAATCTTGAGTCAATTTGGAACGAAAAACCAGCTGAGTAAATAATTCTACAGGCTTCTCTGTATAGTAACAAAGATACAAGAATTTCAGTTACAACCAAGGTATTGAATAATCTAGGTGCTCTAAAAGCTAATTCTGTGTCATTGTCCTTTAATATAAACCAAAGGTTTCCCGAAGAAACCTTTATAATTTACACCCAAGACATTGCCAACAAAGAAAATCAATCCCTCAAATAAAGCCTTCGAAATTTAAACGTTCAAAAAGGAAAAGAATAAGTAAAAATTAACAAGGAAAAAGAAAAAAATCTCTCACCTGCCAATATTCTTCGTTAAAAAGTACAAATCAAAATCTATTCGGGGGTACGTTTACAAAAGGTTCCTTTGCTTACAATATTCTTAAAGGAAGATTAAAAAAAAACTTTTTTCGTCCACCGTTCGGTTTACATTGAAATTTACACTTCGGTGTATTTTTTTGAATAAAGAATTGATAATTTTCGATTGGTAGCATTGGATTCTTTCAAGATGGCGTGGCTTGGGTCTGGGTTTTAAATATTAATGCTGTGTTTATTTCTTTCTTGTTAAGGTTCGATCCCTATGGCATCTCAGTATTCATAATCGAGAACATTGAAAATTCGGCCTTACTTCATTTAAATGATCACTAGGTTTTTCCTGCAGTTTCGTCCGCGTAGAGGTCTGAAAATATCAAACGGGTGCGAATAAAAAGTGCCCCTGTCATATAGACAGAGCTACCTTTGCATTTCTATTATTACTAACTTTATCCCGCAGTTTCGTCTTCGTTGACTTCGGAAATTATTTCACGGGAGCGGAGCACCAAGCTTAAAAGTATCCTATATATCCTAACCTAGGACGTCATGTTCTACCGGAGTTGAAAATTTCATTAAAGCCATTCAACCATTAAGGTGTTAACAATAACAGATAAATAAAAAAACCGAACGACATACAGAGTTACTTTCACATTTTAAATATTACTAGCTTATGCCCGCGGCTTCGCTCGCGTGGACTTCTATAATTGTCCCACGGGATCATACTACCGGGATAAAAAGTATCCTATGTGTTAATTCAGATTATAAACTATCTGTGCGCAAAATTTCATCCAAATCCGTTCAGTAGTTTTTGCGTGAAAGAGTAACAAACATCCATCCATCCTCACAAACTTTCGCATTTATAATACTAGTTTATTTATAAAATACTAGCTGTCGGCATGCGTTGCAATGCACCTTTTCCTACCCTACCATACCCTTCTTACCGACTCTACCTATCTATCCTATCTACCTACCCTACCCTACCCTACCTATCTATCCTATCTACCTACCCTACCTACCTATCCTACCTACCTACCCTACCTACCTACCCTACCTACCTAACCTACCTACCTACCCTACCTACCTACCCTACCTACCCTACCTACCTACCCTACCTACCTACCCTACCTACCTACCCTACCTACCCTACCTACCTACCCTATCTACCTACCCTACCTACCTACCCTACCTACCTACCCTACCTACCTACCTACCTACCTACCTACCCTACCTACCCTACCTACCTACCCTACCTACCTACCCTGCCTACCTACCCTACCTACCTACCTATCCTACCTACCTACCCTACCTAACTAACCTATAATACACTTTTCAACCTTTTTAATTGATTAAAAAAAAATACAGACAAAAGTTTATTCACCCTTTTTAAATAGTTTACACAAAATACATTTCTGAACGCATGCATAAATGTCAATCACAGTATTTGACAGGATGACAGGAGGAAAACAAATGTTTGACAGGTACGAAATAAAGGAACATAATTAAATGGAAAATGATTCATTTTCATAATTATGTATTCGTCAAGTTTTCATTGTTTTTAAAATGTATTCTGCTATTCAGGGCGGAGACAAATCCAACGAAACAAAAACCATGAAAATTGATCCAGCAGATCTCCAGTTATAAGTGTTGTAACAAACCCGTCTTTTTTGTTTTATATATATAGATTATCATATGGACTAGCCATAGGTCCATAAATCTTTCAAAAACACATCTTCTACATAAAAATCTTGAAAACCTTAAATTATGGCTACCGGAACCGCTTACGATTCAGGCGTTGAACACCGGATGTGGCGTCAAAGGCGGCGCGCGGTAATGGCGGCCGGTGGTTTCAGTCACCAGCCGCATTTCCGGTTGTGGCGCTACTGTGACACTTGTAGCTTAGATTGGTACCTTTAAGTGCTATTTATTATTAATGGAAATGATTTAATTAAAACAGTTGAGGGTAAGTGGCTTTTTCAAGATTTCATTTGCGTTTTTGGGACCATTTTGTGCTTTTAGTATTTCGTTATTTGAGGTAATTCATGTTCTATTTCTTCGTCACGCTGACACGACAGTACTCCATGTTTTAGTAACCAAAAATGTTGCTACTTCCATGGCGTCGTTAATGGCAGCATTAACTGCATGTTTTGAGGCTCAAAAGAGCCATTTGGGGCTCAAAACTAACCCCAAACTGATTGACTGTACTTATTTTTAGCGTTGCTCGGGGAATGGTGTCAAAACAACATAAGTCCTTTAAAAAAACGACCATTCTTTGTATCCATTTAATACTACTCACAACAAACATAACTGGCGAAATGTGGGTCATTTCGCCAGTTATGTTTTAAGTCCCAAATAGGGGACGAGCTTATTGCCATCAACCGGACACAAATCTAGACTCCGTGGCTGCTACTGCTAAATTCCTGATGGAAAAACCCGTATAACTTTGGCCGACCTGGGAATCGAACCCAGGACCTCATGCTCAGCAGTCGCGCTTACGACCACTAGACCAATGTGGCCGTCTAAAATTAATTTCTGTCTTAAATCAAAACAAGAAATTTTAAAATCATAAACAAAATCTACCCCGACCTTGCAAAACTCCTCCAGAACCGCTATTATGAAAGCGCTTAAAATAATAATTATTAAAAGTAACTGTTAAGTTCCAAAAGTCCAAAATTCAATTTATAATAATGTCCTCAGTTAAAATACGTAATGAAATTATATTAAATGCATTTTATGAACGGAGATCGGGATGTGAATTAAAATCGGTTGTTTCAAGCGAGTGCCGTTAAAATGATGTTTAAATCGAGTGAAAGGGCTGGGAAATGTTCGAGTAGTTTGCTTTGTAATCGATATTTTGACCTTTGCTTGTAGTGTTTTTGAGGAGCTCGTGGCTAAATAATAACAGACGCTCGATTCGATCTTTAGGCTAAGCCGTGCTTGCCTAGGTTGGTCTGTGGATGGGTGACCACCCATTACATACCGAGTTTCCTCCGTGCCTCGGAAAGCACGTTAATCCGTTGGTCCTAGGTGTCATTTGTAGATCTTTGACAGTCGTTAGGTAGTCAGTGGCCCAAAAAGTCTGACAACCAGTCTTACCAAGGGGTATCGTATTACCCAGTACTAACTGGGTTGTGTGGAAGTCAGATAGGCAGTCGCTCCATGTAAACTACTGGTATTCAGCTGCATCCGGTTAGACTGGAAGCCGACCCCAATATAGTTGGGAAAAGGCTAGGCAGATGATGATGCTTGTAGTGTTTTTGGTTGAAGTTGAAAGTAAGATTTTTTTTTAAATTTGAAACAGTGAGTGCAATGGTGGCCGATTATGGGTTCTTTGCCAGCTTGGGAAAGAACCCATGACTACCTCCTTCACACACAGTCATTACATTTCTTCTTTGTGTAATTTATTTGATCACCACTGCTCTTAAAAGAAAAAAAACTTATTATGCTGACATGAAGGTCTGAAAAATATGACATCATTTTGCTTTTTATTTATTTACTAGCTTCTGCCCGCGACTTCGTACGCGGATCCTGTTGCTTATGCCAGCGACAACGGGGTCGTCAAAATCGAAGATCTGAAACGTCTGATGTCGAATTCTAAGAGCCCGGGGACGGGAAAACAACGGGATGCGCGAAACGATCCATATCTTTCATTTTTGTAAGTCAGAAGTCGATGCGTAGATACGCTTGGAACTCAAGCGCAATTCTCTATCCATGAACGTCTCCGACTCGCGAGACAATGCGTGACGTTCACGATAAGCGGTCAGTCGCGCATCACGTTCCCCACTTGTCTCTAGAGACCTCGAAGTCGATGTGTATACACGCTGAGAACTCAAGCGTAATTTTCTTTCCGTGAACGTCTCCGACTCGCGAGACAATGCATGACGTTCACGATCAGCGGTCAGTCACGCATCATATTTTTCGCAGTTCTCTAGAGACCTGGACGTAGATGCGTAAATACGCTGAGAACGCAGGCGTGCTTCGCGATCCGAAGAGGTTTCCACGGAGCGAGTTGCAGCCTGAGGTTCTCGAACAGCATCAAGTCTCTCCTGACGTTCTTCGGTAGATTCTTGGGATCTTATGATCCTCAATCTTTTAGCTCCATTGGAACATTGGGAAAGATTTGACCTCTTTCTGGCATGGTTATAGTTTTATTGTGAAGATACCTGATCAATTAAAATCTAAGTGACTGCTCCCCTGCGTTACCGGGTAGGCTACCGTGTCACGAAGATAAGTGGAAAAGGAAATTAAACACTCAAATAACATAAGCCCGAAGGCATATTTATTCGATCAAATAAAAAATAAATGCGAGTTTTGTCCAGTAGAGCCAAATTTTCAATGATATACCGTCGTCATCAAAAATCAGTCCGAAACTGTTACCGCCTTCACCGCGTGGAGGCACTCCCAGCTTATGTTATTTTATAATTATACAGTGAAATTAGTGATAGCTTTGATTTCCACATCAGATGTTTCTGATCTTCGATTTTTATAAGTCAACAGGAAATGCCCATCAGACCGAACAACTTTTGCTTAGACGTCATTCCTATATGTGTTATGGTGTAGCTGGGCTCTTGGATTTCCACAACAGGTGTTCCAGATCTTCGATTTTTATAAGTCAACAGAGAGTGCTCATCAGATCGAACAATTTTTGCTAAGACGTCATTCCTATATGTGTTATGGTGTAGCTGGGCTCTTGGAGTTCCACAACAGGTGTTCCAGATCTTCGATTTTTATAAGTCAACAGAGAGTGCTCATCAGATCGAACAATTTTTGCTAAGACGTCATTCCTATATGTGTTATGGTGTAGCTGGGCTCTTGGAGTTCCACAACAGGTGTTCCAGATCTTCGATTTTTATAAGTCAACAGAGAGTGCTCATCAGACCGAACAACTTTTGCTTAGACGTCATTCCTATATGTGTTATGGTGTAGCTGGGCTCTTGGATTTCCACAACAGGTGTTCCAGATCTTCGATTTTTATAAGTCAACAGAGAGTGCTCATCAGACCGAACAACTTTTGCTTAGACGTCATTCCTATATGTGTTATGGTGTAGCTGGGCTCTTGGATTTCCACAACAGGTGTTCCAGATCTTCGATTTTTATAAGTCAACAGAGAGTGCTCATCAGATCGAACAATTTTTGCTAAGACGTCATTCCTATATGTGTTATGGTGTAGCTGGGCTCTTGGAGTTCCACAACAGGTGTTCCAGATCTTCGATTTTTATAAGTCAACAGAGAGTGCTCATCAGATCGAACAATTTTTGCTAAGACGTCATTCCTATATGTGTTATGGTGTAGCTGGGCTCTTGGAGTTCCACAACAGGTGTTCCAAAACTTAGATTTTTATAAATCAACAGAGAGTGCTCATCAGATTGAACAATTTTTGCTAAGACGTCATTTCTAAATGTGTTATGGTGTAGCTGGGCTCTTGGCGTTCCACAACAGGTGTTCCAGATCTTCGATTTTTATAATTCAACAGAAAGTGCTCATCAGATTGATCAATTTTTGCTAAGACGTCATTCCTATATGTGTTATGGTGTAGCTGGGCTCTTGGAGTTCCACAACAGGTGTTCCAGATCTTCGATTTTTATAATTCAACAGAGAGTGCTCATCAGATCGAACAATTTTTGCTAAGACGTCATTCCTATATGTGTTATGGTGTAGCTGGGCTCTTGGAGTTCCACAACAGGTGTTCCAAAACTTAGATTTTTATAAATCAACAGAGAGTGCTCATCAGATTGAATAATTTTTGCTAAGACGTCATTTCAAAATGTGTTATGGTGTAGCTGGGCTCTTGGCGTTCCACAACAGGTGTTCCAGATCTTCGATTTTTATAATTCAACAGAAAGTGCTCATCAGATTGATCAATTTTTGCTAAGACGTCATTCCTATATGTGTTATGGTGTAGCTGGGCTCTTGGAGTTCCACAACAGGTGTTCCAGATCTTCGATTTTTATAAGTCAACAGAGAGTGCTCATCAGATTGAACAACTTTTGCTAAGACGTCATTCCTATATATGTTATAGTGTAGCTGGGCTCTTGGAGTTCCATATCAGGTGTTCCAGATCTTCAAATTTATTCTCTCAGCAGAAAATGCTCATCACGTTAAACAATTTTTGCTATGGTACCATTTTTGTATCTCTTATAGTTTAGCTGGTCTGTTGCGGTTCTGCATCAGGTGTTCAAGTTTCCAAGATAAATTATAGCCTATATGTTGCTCAGACTTAATACCTATACAATAACAAAAAAATCTTTCAAATCCGTCCAGTAGTTCCGAAGATTAGCGTGTACAAACAAACAGACAAACAGACAAACAGACAAACAGACATACAGACAAACAGACAAACAGACAGAGTTTTTTTTTTGGATTCGTGCTCTATTACTGTTTCTAAACCCCCCTCAATTATTATTTTTTAAATATATTCAATGTACAGACACAGTTTTTTTACTGTCTTATTATATGTATAGATTTAGGAAAAATAAACACTAACATATCACAGGTTTATATACTAACTAATAAGGCTTACATACTAACCTGTGATAAATATGCTGTTCCGGGGTGTGTGTGCTGTTCTGTTTTCCACAGATTACTTTAAATAATAAGTAACTAGAGAGGCAAATGTATAAAATGTACTACTAAAATAACAGTTAGTTGCTTTCGAAATAAATAGCCATTTAAAATAAAATTAAAAAATGCAAATTACTTACGTCTGACAACCTCTCCAGCTTAAATTAATTACACAACGCTCGATTTGGATTAATCATAATATTAACATCATTTTCCTGCCTTAACCCAATTTGTAATGAAAATATAAATCTTGAAATAAAAACAACGTATGTGCGACTTAGAAGTAGGATTACGTCAATAGTGCAACGACCGGGATGTGAGCCCACGACCTTTCGCTCGCCAGTGCGACGCCCGGTGCCTTAGCTGTTGAACTAAACACGGCCTCAAAGGGTTGCGCAAAAGTTAAGCAGTTGGACTATTGCAGCTTTTCATATTAACTTATTTAAAGAGGCTAACTAAAATATGGTAACGTATAGTGAAATATGATAACCTACTTTACTGTTTTTACTTCATCTCAATTTATATTTTTTGTTGCATATGGGTATTTTGCCTGAATTAAAACACAATTTATTTTATCTATAGTGGCTAAGCAATAAAATAACACAACAAAGGTTCGGAGACGGTTAACCGTTTATTAATTTATTAGCTGCCATGGTTTATTTTTATTTTCGAATTGTTGAATGAATCTTTTTAATCTGGACACTCTTAACTTGCACGTATTTCTACATCGTTCTCACATACACGTATAATCTCAACAAGAATGATGTAACCAAGATTTTGTAACAATATTTTGGTTTAAAAGAGTGTCCATGGAGTTTCTTGCCCATTTTTCTCCATAGAGATCTACGCAGTGGAATGGGCAACTATAGTACTTTCACAAGTTATTATGCCTTGGTTGTGACTATAGCTTCGCTTTTTTGTTTTTTCATTCAAAAGTGCCTGTAATGGTCCAATTGAAATAAAAGCTTTGAGTTTGAGTTTAAATTGAGAACCTTTCGTGCCGTGAAAAGCACGTTAAACCGTTGGTCTCAGCTACCAATTTTAGACTTTGAGTAGGTAGTTGTTTTATTTTGTAGTCAGAAGTAAGAAAGTCTGACAACCGTAGGAAGTAGACCCCAATATACTAGTGAGAAAAGGCTTGGCAGATGATGTAATTACTGAATAAAGTATGAGAATAAAATACTTGCTTCAAAGTCTCGTAACAAGTTAAAGCTTTAAATAAATTCCGGCATCAATGTGTCAATTAAACGAGTAAAGTGTTATTTATCGATAACATAATTACAGATTGTCCCAACACTTTTCTGTAACGGTACTATGAAATGTTTAATGTCAATAGTAAATGAAGTTTTCCATAAACAGTTAATACGCACAAATATTTTGAACCCATTGATTTGTAGAGTAAGTGGAATTAAAGGTTTTGGTGTAAACTTGATAGCAGCGATATTTCTTTTACATAGGTTATTTAATTTTAACGATGTGGGAGAGGGTTGGCCACGTCATCTGCCTAGCATTTTCACAACTATGTTGGGGTCGACTTCCAATCCAACCGGATGACGCTGAATACCAGTATATTACATGGAGCGACTGCCTATTTCACCCAACCCAGTTAGTACCGGGTAATACGATATCCCTTGGTAAGACTGGTTGTCAGACTTTCGGACCACTGACTACCTGTAACGACTGTCAAAAATCTACATTATGACAGCCAGAACCAACGGCTTAATGTGTTTCACGAGACACGGAGGAAACTTATTCGGTCATAGATGGTCACCGATCCTCAGACCGACCAAGGCAAGCGTGGTTTAATCTTGAAGACCGACCCGTGCGTCTGTTATTCTTAAACCACGAGCTCGCGACCTCCTATTTTCAAGAAACGCATATGAGTTTCTTTGGGAAAGTAGTTAAAAATTACTGGTAAGCTTTCCTCCTTGATTGATACAGGTGACTAAATAGCCACCCTGTGTAAGGCAATGTAAATAAGGTAGGTACCACTTTTCACCCTTGTGCGCTGAATGATAAGATTGAAAATTGGGCCATCGTGAGAGGGCGCGACAGTACATCTAAACTTAACTGTTTACAGCCATTCTCTTAAAGAACAGTATCACAATAAACCCTTTAATTAAATTCCGAGTAGACTTATAATCATAACAAAGTCACAAGAGCCTTAATAATCGTTTGAACTCTAATCGATAATCAGAAGATAGGATTTAATCGATCATTGCCTGGGGCCGTTAATTTGCGCGCCCATGGGTTCCATCCCTATTTGACTGACAGGGGGAAATGAGCTGATCCGGGCTACCCCCAATACCCCCATCGTCTTGGGGGCTACTGTCATTAATCAGTAAGAAGGTACTTATGTATGGACTTGTGATATTGATTGAGATGGGAACTGATGTTAGAAAATGTAAATTACTTTTGTGGTTATAGGTGTTTTACAATGTACACTAGTGTTATACAAGGTGTAAACAGACCATTCTCGAAGCCGTCAACCAAGCATTCTGTACATCAAACTAAGTAACTCTACGCAAAAATTATTGCTGGGAAACGACTTTTTTATATGTTTTTTTTTATATATGATAGGGAGAACAAGTGCCTTTCGGCTTCCATCAGCACTAAGTTTTGAGTGTGTTACATTGAGTTTTACCGTAAAACGTGATTTTTCACCCAAAAAAAAATTAGTTTCCCAGCAATATTTTTTGCGTAGATTTACTTAGTCTGATGTACAGAATGCCTGGTTGACGGCTCGTGAAGGGTCTGTTTACACCTTGTATACACCGTGACTTTTTAGTCGTCTTACAAAAGAACTGTTTTACGCCGGGCACATTGAGTGAACCATCACTCAATGTGCCCGGCGTAAAACAGTTCTAGGCGCGATTTTTTTTTTTACCTATTACGGTACAAAGAAAAAAAAATAAACATAAAAAAAAATGTGAAACATCCTGTTAATGATATTTACGTGTCAAACGGGAGAACCTACCCAGCGCTCGAGTCCAGTAGATCATCGCTCATAACAAGATGTTTTAACTACGTCATGCGTCATAATACTGAATAATATTTTTATTTTTAAATTATTAAAATCTCATAAACACCTATTTTTTTTTATGAATGTTTAGTAGGTACTGATTGGATACATGAAGGGGGCTGCCGTTGTAAGTTGACTAAAAAGTCACGGTGTATAGTTAAAATTTCTCAATAAACATAACAAAAACAAGTATAAAAGCCATTACACCACTACACAATCACAGAAAAACATTCCACAGTACAGCAACACGCTACAATCGCAGCGTATTTACCCCACACGAGTCGGAACTAGCCACTTATAATAACGACTTACTTAGCATAACAATACGGACTAACTAGCCTCTGTTAGTCTGTTACACTGTGCTAGACCTAGGCCGGAAAGTAGATTATTATAATCTCTTTTTAAGTAGAAGGGCATCTAAAGAGTACCTTTTTTAAAGGTTTAGGCAATAGAATATTAAGAGGAGCTCGTGGCTAAATAATAACAGCCGCTCGGATCGATCTTCAGGTTAAGCCGTGCTTGCCTAGATTGGTCTGTAGATGCCACCCATCACATATCGAGGTTCCTCCGTGCCTCTGAAAACACGTGCAGCCGTTGGTCCCAGGTGTTATTTGTAGATCTTTGACAATCGTTATAGGTGGTCAGTGGCCCAAAAGTCTGACAACCAGTCTTACCGTATCTTATTACCTAGTACTAACTGGGTTGTGGAGGTCAGATAGGCAGTCGCTCCATGTAAAACACTGGTACTCAGCTGCATTCGGTAAGACTGGAAGCCAACGCCAATATAGTTGGGAAAAGGCTAGCAGATGATGAGTAGTTTCTAAGGGGGATGAAGAACTTTAAACCCTGTTCTTCATTCCCGTATAAGAGGATGCGACACTTAATTCACTACGCGGCCCAACGCTGGTTGGTGTATGCCACGAATGTCTTCAAGTGGTTGTAATGGTCCTGCTCGATGTTTTTTTCACTCTTTTGGGAGCGATGGTGATGAAATAGTGTATACAGAGTAAATTGCCTGTCTAAGTTCGAACCTGCGTACCTACACAACTCATTAGTAGGGCCAGCAAAGCTGTATGTTTCCAGTTTTTACCCTCGGCTTCGCTCGCGTTAATTTAGAATTTGACAATCAATTCGGGTTGTACTCTGCGTAATTCAATTATGATGCGAAAGACACGTGGCGTCAACTATTGTCAAAAAACCATAATTGTTGTTTTCCTCGGGAACAGTACTTTTTTCAGGATGAATGGTACCCTATGTCCGTTTCTGTACACCTGACAACGTATTTGCAAAAATTCAGGATGATCGGTGCAGTGGTTTAGAAGTGAAAAGGTAACAAACAAACAAAGAAACTTACTTTCGCATTTATAATATTAGTTAGGAAGTTAGGATACCGCAAGCACAATGCCGCGAGAACGTAGTCTTACAACATCGCTTGGTTTTTATTCGAGTAAGTAGCGGAACGATTTGATGGCACACCTGTTGTTAGGTTCTAAGCTCTGTCTATTAGCAATACATGTGAAAGTTACGTTCAAAGGCTGCAAATTGGTGAGGTTAAAAAGTTTTCTCACGAGCTAAGACAAAGTAACATACAAAAGTCAAAAGGTACTGATTTTTTAATGATTGCTTTTAAAATCAATGACCAGTTAATTGTCTCTGTTTCTCACAGTTCATTTAATACATTAACACAAGGTTGACTGGTAGAGAATGCCTTGTGGCATTAAGTCCGCCTATGTACCACTTTTGTACATGAAGTTTAAATAAATAAATAAATAAATAACACATAACTACGCCTGTATTCGTCAAAAGGTTAGGCAGAGGTGTATACCCATATTTTGCCAGTTATGTTTAAGTCCCATATTTGACGGCGCGATTGGCGCAGTGGCTGGACGATTGACTGCTGCGCTGCGTGTGGCAGGTTCGATTCCCCCACGGAACAAATATTTGTATGGCCTACAGGTAGTTATTCCGGGTCTGGCTGTTTGTGTATGTGAGTTTAAATGTTTGTAAAAAGGCACCCACGATACAGGAGAAATTCCTAAAGTGAGGCAAAGTTTTTCTTAAAAAAAAAAAAAAAAATTATAGTTTATAACGACAATAAAATAAATAGATAATACTTTGCCTGACCTGGGAATCGAACGCGGGACTTCACGCTCTACTGTAATGGTTGCGATCACTACATCAATGATTTCTTATTTCTATCCTCAAAAAAACACCTCATCTAAAAACAAATAGGTGTTAGGGTGAAAGACTGACAACAAATATTATATTTAAATAATAATGTAAGTCATCGAATATAATATACATTTTGATCCGGTGTCGTGGTGGCGAAACAACTCCAGGGGTGGGACAGTCCAGACAGATGGGGTGTCGATATTATATAATATTGAATATTGATTTAAGTGTGTGTAATTGTTTAATGTTTCATACTATAGACCGACCGCTTTAATGAGTCCTCGCGAAGTTATCAATTTAAATGGAATTTGTTCTGAAGGTTGATCACGCATTGTTTCAATTATTATCGTAACACCTACGTTATTTTAAAACAAATAACCTGTGTGATAAATGTATCCCACGTTAACGGTTTCAATATAGCCTATGACACAGGGTAATTGGGAGAAATCGGGAATACTGTAGCTAGTAGCGTGTGTATGATCCCATTTTTTTTTTTTTTTTTTTACGGATGGGATATCATCAAATGACTTCTCCCGCTCTGGGTGGAGTGGGAGGGAGTGTCAGACTCTTACTGACTAAAACCCATCCATGTTCCTTCATTTCCCTTTGTGTTCCAGGGCCACGGTATCTCTTTCGAACAGTCCCGCAGCCCCGGCAGGCATCGGCCCTTGCGGGCCCCTTCTTGGTTGCTGACATCTCTTTGAGGCGCGCGTGGAACACGAACGCGCCGTCGACACGGCCTGTCGTCATAAGACGGACGGACGGTGAGCTAACCCATTACTCACCGTCCACAGGCCCGCGCCTACGGTGGCCGGGAGCCACCACGTGGCCCCCGACGCCCGGTGCTTCGCCCGCGGCGGCTGGGACGTGAGATTCTCTCCCTCTCACGTCCCGCCACCTCCTTCGCTAGCATGACTGCTTCGCAGAAGGAGGTGACGGCTTCCCATTCCCTCTCGCTCCGGACCATGGCCTGAACCAGGGCCGGGAGCGAGAGGTCGCCGCCGCCGATCGCCGCTACGAGGACACGGCGGAGCCATCATTCCCATTACTCAAAGATTTTTTATTAATAATACATTTTTTACTAAATAATTTTCGGAAAAGAATCAGTAGTTTCGGAGATTACCCCCTACATTCAAACTTACAAATGTTATCTCTCTCTAACTGAAAAGCAATCTTACTTCCCTAAATTTTACATACAAATATTTAAGTCAGTTCTATTTTAGTACCTAATTTAATACAGAAATCTAACTTTGGCAACTTAATAATAACGCAGCTTATTTCTAACTTATTCTATTATTAACTTACATCAAGTTTTGAAACCAAAGATAATTTCTATTCACTTGAGATATTAACCACAATGTTCTAAATATAAATTCATAATTATACCTCCACCTGTATTTATAACTTCACCTCAAAATAATACAAAATCTAAACAATAGATAATACATGTTATTCGAAGCTCTAACCCAGAAAACGTGGAGGAGAAAACTTCGAAATTTTTGACAAAAGCTATTTCTCGGTGCCGCTGTGCCGCTCAAATACTTCGGCGAAAGTACCGAAGTAACTTCGAGTACTTCCACAATTGTCATTTACCATACAAAAGCACGTTGAATACTTGTGATGTCATTGAAACTCCGAAATTTGATTTCTGATATAAATCACGAGTTTAGATAAATTTTATTTTAATTTGGTACCGTTTTAGAAGATTTTATTGGGGAGGTCGTGTTCTGAAATGGGCTAAAATAATAATAAATAAATCGGCTAAAATAATAATGATTATCAGAAGATTAATATCTTCTAATAATCATTATTATTTTAGCCGTGGTCTTTTATTATTTAATCAAAATACAGTAGTCGTAATTCTAAAGGAAGAGCTCGTGGCTAAATAATAACAGCCGCTCGGATCGATCTTTAGGTTAAGCCGTGTTTGCCTCGGTTGGTCTGTGAATTAGTGACCTCCCATTACATACCGAGTTTCCTCCGTTCCTCGGAAAGCACGTTAAGCCGTTGGTCCCGGCTGTCATTTGTAGATTTTTGACAGTCGTTACAGGTAGTGGCCCAAAAAGTCAGACAACCAGTCTTACCAAGGGGTATCGTAAACTGGGTTGTGGAGGTCAGTCAGGCAGTCGCTCCATGTAAAATACTGGTATTCAGCAGCATCCGGTTAGACTGGAAGCCGACCATAACATAGTTGGGAAAAGGCTAGGCAGATGAAGACAGTAAGTCCTAAATCTTTAATAAGGTTTTATGGAATTCTATTTGCACAATACAAAATTATAAACTTTAGTTAAGTTTTATTGTCTTGGAGATAAAATATTTTCAAAGTTTTGGAGACGAAATAAAATTCTGTATTCCAATCTTGAGAGGCCTTTAGTTGCCCAGCAGTGGGACACAATGTAGGCTAACAAAAAAAAACTTATAAAACTATTACTCAACTTGATCGTATTTCAAAAACTTTCATCGATATGTGCAAACCCATGTCCCCTCCCTATTTAATATAGTAAAACCGCTATCACCACACTAAGTCGACCCATGAATACAAAGTGACACGAATGCATTTGAACCACAAAGCTAGCAACATTATATTCTCGAACATAATTCTCTTATTATATACCATATTTATATGCAGATCTCGGAGAAAACTGGTTTCTAGAGGTATTGAGGAACGGAGATTTTTAAAATGAAAAGTAAAATCTTTTAAGTATGGAATTTGAAATAGAAAAAATAATTTTCTTGGAAGGGTGGGTGAAAATCCATTTTCAACGTTTGAAGTTCGAAGTGAAATAAAATATTTTAACTAAGTGAACCGATCATAATGCTGTTGGGTGGCCTACAATCACGTGACCCATGCTTGAAAGTGATCACCATCGCAAAAGGAAATTCAATGCATTTTTTTGTATTTTTTTTTCGATTGGTTGACTCTTCACGTGACCAGAGGGCGGGCCTATTTTTTGGCCAAAGAATCAGCATTGCCATCCAATGCTACCAGCCTTCTTGGCACTTTTACTGTTGACAACGATGTGGACGAATTTTTTGACGCCCTGTAACCGTTTTGATACTTGTAAATATTTTTATTACTATTATAGATTTGTATTTTGTAAATATTTTATTTTTTCGTTTCTCTTATTTTGTCCCACCGCTGGGCAAAGGCCTCCCCGTCCCTTTCTAACCTCTCGGTGTTTTGTCTTCTCTGGCCAATCAGGAACGAGCCCAAATAGTCACGCCAGCGGTTCTTGGGCCACAAATCGCTTAAATAACCCGAATCGGCTTAAAGTTTATGGTGATAGAATTAATAAACAACCCGTACTGTTTGTGGAGCTAATCTCCTTACCCTGATTGATTTTACGAAATTGAATGACAATAGGCAAAGGGTTGAGGGAGATTTGGCTCTGTTGTCATATTGCAATAGTGATTATGGTAATAGTGGTCGGTTATTTGGGTTATACGCATTATTTGAAAGAAAAAAAGAAAAAATATTTTTTAGTCGCAGGGACATGACGTGCTTCATACAAAATGACAAAAAAATACAAGGCATAACAAATATTTATAATTTCAACAGGACGGGACAAAAAAAAAAAGAAAAAAAATACGTTAACATCTTGCACGTCGTGACTGCGACAAGCAGGTTACCACTCAGCATGATGCTTTACTATGGGGAGCCCACAGCACAGCGCTGGTTATCAGTGGTCACCCGAGAGAGGATGGAGAGAGGTAGAGTGAGGAGGATTTGAGAGGTAGTGGAATGCTAGAAGCTGAGTTGATTGATTATTGTATAAAATTGTATTGGATATAATGGGTCGTGGATTCGAACATACAAAGTGTAAACGTACCCTTCCCGAAGCCGTCAACTAAGCATTCTGTATATCAAACTAAGTTAATCTACGCAAAAATTATTGCTGGGAAATTACTTTTTTTTTGGGGTGAAAGTGTACTCAAAATATTGTGCTGATGGATGCATTAAATAGCACCGAGGTCGTCGTGGTATTAAAGTAAAGTTATAACATTTTTTTTTTTTAATAAAAAGACACTTGTAAAAAAGTTGGAACTTTGACCCCCAATATCTCCTAACTAAAAGGTTTTCAGGCATGGTCTTGCTAGAACAAAAAACATATCGCAATAATGGGCTTTTCGGCTTTGTTATGGGTAATTTTACACCCATTATGCAGATACTTTAATATTCGTAAATTATTTCGCAAAACATTGTGAGTAAACTGGAATGTCATAAAATCGAAGATAGGCAGTCGCTCTATATAAAATACTGGTATTCAACTGCATCCGGTTAGACTGGAAGCCGATCCCGACATAGTTGAGAAAAGGCTAGGCAGATGGTGAGTAACATTTTCTTTTACACATAAATGAGGGTTCCAAAATTTCAATAAACCCTTCCTCATTCACACAGACTGAATTCAAAACTCTCAGTTTATAATATGTTCCGTGCTATACATATTATATTTAGATGTTGTATTTGGCTACAGTGTCATTCATTGGGCTAGTTCATTAATCTTGGCCGAGCAAGAGGACGGTGTATGTGATATGTAACCAGTTGGAAATAATTAGCTTTATTTAATTTTTTAGTGGAATATTATCTATTTTTTTGTCAGCCTATTCTGTCCCACTGCTGGGCAAAGGCCTCCCTAATTCCATTCCAACTCTCCCGGTGTTTTGCCTCCTCTGGCCAATCAGTCAGGAACGAGTCCAAATCGTCACGCCAGCGTTTCTTGGGCCTGCCTCTTAACTATTTACCTGCCTATTAACTAAGCACGTTTTTAACTCCGCTAGAAATAAATGCAGTCCGTAATTAAATGGATAATAAATATAAGTATTTCAATACACAATTACCAATTTTCAAAATGCTATTAAAACAAAAAAAACATGCATCCACAGCTCGTTTAAAAGGGCAGCAACCATGCATCTGCCAATGACTCCAATACAACTAAACAAAACTCAATTTTACTTAACTTGCCTTTGATAAAAGCAGTAAACCAACTCACCTTCTAAATATAACCTACCCGACTTACCTCACAAAACAATTATATTCAACCCACCCATTTCACAGGTCATAACAATACTTTAAACTAATATCTTTTGAAATATCTCGCTAACACGACGACGCCAAAATTACCAACATTCACAATGCTGCCGTAATTATGCAGACGGAATAGAGAAAATAATAATTTTACGTTATAACCACAGATATTCTAAATGGCGACGGTGTATAAATTAGAAGGTAAGGCCTGGAGTATGGATGAGACAAGCTATAGACGGTTGAACGGCGCGGTTGGGCGAGTTTCTTGCCCGTTCTTCTCCACAGAGATCTAAAAATTTTAGGGATTTGAAGAACAGGGTTGTATAAAGTAAAATGTCTGAAAGTGGCGCCGGTGACTGAAAAGTTGTGTGATAATCGGTTATCGTGGTATGGACATGTGATGCGGAGGAATGAGGAAAATACTGAGTATGAATGTAGATGGCAATAAGAGTAGAGGAAGACCAAAGAAACGATGGATGGACTGTATGAAGGATGATATGGCACGAAAGGAGGTGTCTGATGAGATGACGAGTAACAGAGAAGTATGGAAGAAGAAGACATGCTGCGCCGACCCCAAATTAATTGGGATAAGGGCAGGAGAATGATGATGGTCAGTCACAGATCGACCTCGGCAAGAATTCCTTAATCTTGAATAGATACCTGTGGGGTTGTTATGATTTAAGAGGAGCTCGTGGCTAAATAATAACAGCCGCTCGGGTCGATCTTTAGTTAAGCCGTGCTTGCCTAGGTTGGTCTGTGGATGGGTGACCACCCATTACATACCGAGTTTTCTCCGTACCTCGGAAAGCACGTTAAGCCGTTGGTCCCGGCTGTCATTTGTAGATCTTTGACAGTCGTTAGTTAGTCAGTGGCCCAAAAAGTCTGACAACCAGTCTTACCACGAGGTATCGTATTACCCAGTACTAACTGGGTTGTGGAGGTCAGATAGGCAGTCGCTCCATGTAAAAAACTGGTATTCAGCTGCATCCGGCTAGACTGGAAGGCGACCCCAATAAAGTTGGAAAAAGGCTAAGCAGATGAGATGAGGGTTGTTATGATTTAGCCGGACCCCTAAAACTACCTAATTCTACAATGGCATAAAATCAATACAGTTTCATCTTGCATCACACATCCATACCTACTTAAAGCTGCGCTCTACACCTTTAATTCATACTCTAACACAAAACATTGTATATTTATTCGGCGTCTGCCTCCCTCCAGTGTAGTGCCATCCTTCATGTGCCGACGTTAATATCAGGGATGAGCGGGGCTCCGTTTTTGCGTAGAGCCTCTACTAGGCTGGCAGTGGTGTAAGGAGCGAGAGCTAAGCGGGGATGGGGTTCATTAGGGTTTGAAGTCTATTAGACTATATCTTATGGTGGCCAAGTTTGGGTCAAGGAAACTAAAGCAGTCGAAAAGAGCGTTGGGTTGGCGATATCGTCAAAATTGTGGGATACAGGTGAATGAGGGTTGCATAGAATTGTAGAAGTATGGCTGAAGAAAGGGGAGGTCTGTACCCAAGTCCCAACAGTGGGTGATTCCGGGCTAAAATGATGATGATGAGCCTATTGTTTGTATTTGTAGTGTGGAGAAATAGGTTGGTATATTATGGAACTTTTCTTGAGGTATTGGAATCCATGAAGGATATTTTAAATATTTTCCTTAGTTACGTTTCTAAATGTCTTTAGTATCATGTTTCTAATATTCTGTTATTTGAGATAACTGGACCAACCGAATTATTATTAAAAATACTTTTGAATGTCCTCAGCTCCTTAAGATCTAACTGTTTAGGTAAAATTATTTAGTATAGCCGTCAATGAGTTGTATCTTAGTTGTTTTTTCTCATCAATTGCACTCTGATGAAGAATTTGATGACGGTTGTATTTTTATTAATATTTACCTAACATCAAAATTACCAAAAAATCTCAAACCATGAATCAACAGCTTTATTAAACCCAAAAAACGCTCCCCTCTCCTCACTTGTACCCACAAGAAGATACCGCTAAAATTAATTACATTTATGACGGCTAGGTAATTAGTGATTAAGTATTTGCGCTCAGACCTTTACACTAGATTGGTACGCTTGCCTGGCAGACTGGGGGCTTGCATATAAATGATGTGCTCACGGATTTGGGTGAAGGGGTTAGCAGAGTGAAGTGTGGCCTAGATTTTGTAGACGTGGAACTGATAATGTTAATGGATTGAAGACGATTTAAGGGGCTACGGGACTGCTCGAAAGAGATACCGCGGCCCTGGAACACAAAGGGCAAAGAAGGAACATGGATGGGTTTTAGTCAGTAAAAGTCTGACACTCCCTCCCACTCCACCCAGAGTGGGGGGGGGGGGGGGGGTGATGATTTCCCATCCCAAAAAAAAACAAAAAGGGCGATTTTAAGACAAGCTAGAGGAATTGACGAGTCTTGACAAGTGACGTTTTTCTTCAGCGACTTTTAACATTAGCTTTTTGGCAGCTTATGTAAATTCAATAATACATTTTTATTCGTTCCATAACTATCTTTGCCGATAGCACTTTGTTTAGGCTCTGTGTAGTGATTATAATAATATGTAGTTTCCAGTTGTGTTTCCAATTCATCAAAATTTACTGAAGAGGAAAAGTTGGTTACTACTCTTTTGTGTTTTAACTACGCCTGTATTTTTAAAAGAAAACCATATTTAAGTGTAATATTTTTGACATAGAATTGTAAAATAGTCTTACAGAAAATATTTACAAACTGCGCTTTGATTCTCCTGAAACTTTGCTAGGTAGGCACACGGCTTTATAATTTTAAACCTCTTTAAATAAGTTCTCAGTAGTAAAACTAGATTGACTGCAGAACCTCAAAAACCATAAACTAAATCAACTGACCTTCCCAATTGACTCCACCATCAAAAACCCAACGAAAAGCAAAAAAACATCATGTAACGCATCACTCAAAGAAAAAATAAACCCATCTGTTTGTTTTTCGACAGGAAAAAAAAAAACGAGAGAAAAGCCGCTGAAAATAAACGCAACGACATGGTTATCCATCACTAAAGTCCCAAGTGCTTTCAGAAAACTAATTTACGGGAACAACATTATTGTGCGACTGAAAAAATTACTTCCAGCCTGAAAAAATGTAGCCTTCTAATAAATGCGAAGTGAGAGTTTCTCGCTTAACGTTTTAGTTAGTTTTTGGTTGTTAGTTAGTTTTGTGTTTTAGGCTTGTCGACAGGGTAGTTTCATTATTTTGTTTTGACTTATTCTTTACTAGCTTAAATTTTGCCCGCGGCTTCGCTCGGGTTAATTTAGAATTTGTCAATCAATTCGGGTTGTACTTTGCTTGTAATAATATAATTCAATCATGATTCGACACGTGGCGCCAACTTTTATACTTAGAATGTTATTTTTGTTTTCTTCGGGAACTATACTTTTCTTTCGGAATGAAAGGTACCCCATGTCCGTTTCTGTACACCTGACAACGTATATGCAAAATTTCAGGATGATCGGTTTAGTGGTTTAAGCGTGAAAAGGTAACAAACAAACTTACTTTCGCATTTATAATATTAGTAAAGATATTAGAAATGATTATATTAGTGAGGATTATAACCAAAATTAAAAGATATACACACAAAATTACAATATCTTATACAGCTTATGTACTACAACTATTCTTACAGCAAAATTTACTTCGATTGCGAGATTTGCAGAAGAGGATATACCTATGCGCATAAACAGTACATTTAAAAACTTAAATGAACTAATACCACCTACCTATACTTGACCAATGAGCGAAGATTGAAAGTATTGTTTTGGAAAATAATGAGATAGATGTCTTTAGTAAATCTGCATTTTTTAATTCATTTATTACCCGAGATCTTGTATGTATGGATTTTAACTATTAATTCAAATTGGTTTTTAATAAATAAATAAAAAAGACAACTTGCTCAATTTAATTCATTTTTAAATTGATAAAATATGTCAAAATGCACAGATGAATTCAGAAAAATGTCTGTTTTGTATGTATGAGATGCTTAAATATTTTTCTTTCTTTCTTTCTTATTTTTTTTTATATTTACACTAATTACCGAAAACTTTTTTCCTGACGACTTGACAACACAATCCTCAGTTTTTAATTAAAAAGTTTCGAAGAAAGTTGTCTTAAACAAATACTACTCAGTACAAGAACCCCTATGACATTATTAACTTTTCTAATAAAACAACTTTAAAACGATCAGTCTCCAAGAAAAATGTCGACAGAAGTGACATAACTAAGTACCACAGTAACTGAGTGCCCCTCCCCGCTTTAAGTGACATTCGCTTAATCTATTTGTGCACGTTCTAGGTTTCTGGGAAAATAGTATGTACCAATGATCAAAACCTCACTTAACCCTAGTGGGCACTCTGTGAGCATTTTGCCACCCTCGGCACGAAAAAGTCTATATTTTCGCGATAGGCTTTTGAGCAGTTGGCTCTATTTTTTTCGTCAACCCGTGGTCTAAGGTTTAACTCCATCCAATACCATCTAAAAACGCGTGGCGGCAAATTGCTCACCGCGCTTAAGTACACAAATACTGTGAGGTAACACAAAAAAAAAGTAATATTCCTACTTAAAATAAGCAATAAATATGACCGGAAAATTCCTCACCACGTGCCCACTGACTTTTACGATAAAAATTTCAAAACTATCTCTATGAAAAATGACCACAGAAGTGACAGTTACGACACTAAGTGACATCAGTAAAATCTATTTGTTTAATACTCGAGTTTCTAGGTTTCAGAGAAAATATTCTGTTTCAAACACACATCACAGATATTGCTGAGAATGTATCACTAAGACCTCACTTAATAACTTTTAAATTTTAAAGATAAAATCTCCAAGAAAAACTAGAATATCACAGAAAACTGTCCACGGAAGTGACATATCTAAGTACCACAGTTATTCCAGAGCACAGATTTAAATAGCTAGATAACACAAGTATCACGATCCGTATGAAACCCAAGCGTTTTTACAATTTTTTGAGTACCTACTATGACGTCATGTCTACTATTTAGTTACTATGTTACGACTAAAAGCCGAAGTAAGGTTACACCTAGTTCTAGCTGGCTATAACTAGGTGTGGCCGGTAACAGTTTGTTTTAATGCAACCAATTTGGATGTAGCGCTCGCCGGCCGCTACCGCGGTACCGCTCACTCGGCTCGCGCGCGTTTGGTCACACAGTTCTAATCTAACCTAACCAAATCCATTAGGTCGGTGTGCAATAAAAAGGATAGCTACCGGCCGCACCTAGGTATAGCCGGCTAGAACTAGGTGTAACCTTACTTAGCCGGGATAGAAATAGGTGTAACCTTATTTAGCTGGCTAGAACTAGGGTAACCTAACTTCGGTTGTTAGCCGTAACAACTATACAAAATAGACTACGTTTTTGTTCTTTAAATGTCTAGAATTAAGTTCCTGAGTTGTGTCGTAGTTTTAAACAAATTATCTTGCTGTGACAGTAGCCAAGTTAAGCATAAAATGCTTAAGCTGGGCATGCAAGTAGTTGATCTAGGTATATCTAAATCCGTGTCCCTCTCCGCTTAAAGTGGCATCCGCTAAATCTATTTATGCAATACTCTGGGTTCTAAATTAAATAACAGCTACAAACGGCTTGAAATGATCCCTTGCTGTGCTGGCTATTACACTCTGTTAAGGAGAAAAAGCTTTTAATGTAGCTTGGTAAGAAAGTCAAGCTGTTTGTGAGGCTTTTATTTATTTGTTGAATAGGTTGTTCGTCATTTGATTATATAACACCACGTCTGTAATGCCCGGTGTACCTAATAGTACACCCACATTTTGCCAGCTATGTTTTAAGTTCCAGGTAATAGGGGGTGAGCCTATTGTCATCAACCAGGCATACATCCAGAATCCGTGGCTGCTACTGAAATATTCTTGATAGAAAAACCAAACAACATTTTGCCCGACCTGGGAATCGAACCCAGGACCTCATGCTCAGAAGTCGCGCTTGACACTAGACCAACGAGGCAGTCTTTTATTTGATTGAAGTTTCCCAATCATATTGAGGTTGGGTTCCAGTGTAACCAGATGCAGCTGAATTAGGACTTTATTTATGGAGTGACTGTCTATCTGTCTTCCACAACCCAGTTGCTTAGTGACTTGATAGCCCTTGGATAGACTTGGTTGTCAGATTTTCAGGGTTCTGACTAACTGACAAGGATCTACGAATTATAAAGCACAACCCTAAAAAAAAAAATCCTACGAATATTATAAATGAGTTTGTGAGGATGCATAGATGTCTGGATGTTTGTTACTCTTTCACACTAAAACTACCGAATGGATTTGGATGAAATTTAGTAAAACGATAGTTTATTATCTGGATTAACACATAGGATACTTTTTATCCCGGTAGTATGATCCAGTGGGGCAATATTACCAAACTCCACGCGAAGCTGCGGGCATAAGCTAGTATTTCATATTAATATCTCTAACACATTTTGTCTACATTTAGATACATATTTTACGAATACAGTTATATGATATAATATAAAGTATATTTTCTTCCAAATTCCAATACACCATGGAAATTGGGATGTCCTCCAGACAGTCTATAAGTCTATCGACGATTTATTATACAAACATAAATATTATATCGACATTTTGTTATTTATATTTTCTGTCTACCGTGGCATAGCTGCAGTGGCTTGCGACCTAGGGGTCGTAGGGGAAAAATGTATTAGTCATAATTTTTGTTATAAAACTTTCAAATAGAATAAGAAGTAATATCAGATATCTAATAAAACTTTATAAAGTAACACAATTTTGCATTTTACAATACGATAAATCTTAATATTATATTTATTTTATTTTAGTTTTTGGCTTGCGATCAATATGAGCGTCATAGAGAACTGACATAGATCTTGAAAATCTACTCTGTGGCCGACGAAGAAAAAAGATCGTATAACGGTTTAGATTTCTTTTACGGTCAGAGATCTTAAATTATTATCTATGTTCACGAACACTGTTTTAACCTTTCACGGTTTACAAGTAAACTTATTCTGTCACTAACGGGATATCTTCCGTGATTGTTCAATATTTTGAGCTCCCAATATTTCGTTGCAAGCGCCACGATCGCGGGTTGACTGGAGAACAATCACGGAAGATATCCCGTAAGTGACAGTATAAGTTTATGTTCACGAATTTCTTAACGCAATATCACTGTTTTGTCAAAAAAAGTTGCAAACAGTTTCAAAAAAAAAATCCTATGTTAGAGCGTATACACTTACCCTTTTAAAGAATAAAGAGCGCACGATCAAAAACAACTGAATAATATTATTATATCTGCATCCGGACCGTACCAGTTATAACCAGTTATAACCGGTTCAGTCGTAACTCAAGGGTTAACACTGTTGCACTATGGACAAAAGATATTAAATATTTTACGACCTTTTACAATGGACGCCATAAATCCATAGAGGTTCCTCTCATAGTCCAAATATTGATTCTTAAGTATGGAAATTCTTTGGCGAAAGAGAGAAGAGATGGAAAGAAGTGAGAAAAGTATCGCTGTCTCTTTCGTTTCAGTAATAAAAAGGTTTTATTTAATGTTCGCGATTTTATGAGGGTTCGCAGTGATTTGAATGGTGCCAATATGGAGTCGGTTCACACTGTATAAGCCACAGGGTGTTTTAAAAGATTGACCTTATTTTAGATGGGTGTTTTTCATAGACAAGCCGTGTGCCTCTTGGAATTTTCTCAAAACACACAAACGCTTATCCAATTTTTAACCCTTTCAGTAGTATTAAGTTACCAGTCATTTTGCATCTTTTTTTTACATCTTTTTTAGTAAGCAACAACTTATTGTCGGGCCTATGCTGTCCCCCATACTTAAGTACAAATGCTGTAACTATGATAATATTGTAACACTAGATGGTTTGAAAAGAGTAACCATGGAGTTTCTATTGGGCCTATTTGGCGCAGCCGTGAGGCACACAATATTGTCTTTTTTTTCTGTTTAATTTACGTTTTTTATTGTGTAGATTTAAGTTTTTTATTTTATTTTTATTTGTTTGTTGTGTGCACTTGTGGCATGTGCCAAATAAATATGTTTTCTTTCTTTCTTTCTTTTCTTGCCGGTTCTTCTCCATAGGAAACGACCAACCCGAACCGTGCACCTTTTTGTCGAAGTTTTATAAGTGTCCATCTGGGCCTGTGTGAAATAAAACATTTTGATTTTGATTTTGGTGATAGTCTAGTGGTGTGTCAGGTCTCGAATTCGAACCCAAAACACGCACCTCAGATTTTTCAAATTCTGTATAATAATGTAATTATCACTTGCTTCGGTGAAGGAAAATATCGTGAGGAAATCAACCAGCATGCTTGAGAGATATTTCTCGACGGCACACGGCAAAGCCAAGTCAGAGGCGGCATAAAAACTCTGACACCAAGTTAGGTACTAACCACACGAAAAAAAAAGTGGCCGGAAAATCTTACAACCAGTCTTACCAAGGGGTATTACCCAGTAACTGGGTTTTAGAGGTCAGTTAGGTTTGGCGGGTGATGATACCTTTGGGGTTGGCACTGAAAAGTGCCTTTGATATTGGGTTTGTGTCATCGTGGTGAAAGGAATAGTCTCCTAGACTGCGTTACCAAGTGCTAGCTATCCAGAGTGTGCCTGGCGTTTGGAATCGCAGTACGAATGATTTTTAACGCCGCTCGGAGAGGCTCCTTTCTTGCACCCCGGTCAGTTAGGTCAGATAGGTAGTTGCTTCATATACTGGTATTCAGCTGCATCTGGTTAGACTAGAAGACCACCGTAACACAGTTGGGAACAGGCAAGACGGATGAGAACCCTTTTTATGGAACTATATTTATCTACTATTATATACCACATACACCGTCCTCTTGCTCGGCCAAGATTAATGAACTAGCCCAATGAATGACACTGTAGCCAAATACAACATCTATATTTATAACTAGCTGTTGCCCGCGACTTCGCTCGCGTGGAAATTTTGATGTGTATGTGTAAGACTGCCTCGAAGGGTCGCAAGCGCGACTACTAAGCATGAGGTCCTGGGATCGATTCCCGGGTCGGGCAGTGTTAAAAAAAAGGAATGTTTATTTCAATTAGGTACATAAAGTTATGACACACATGATTTGGAGATCACCTTTTAAGCAAGGAGATGCTTGGGTTAGGGGGCGTCCATTAATTACGTGAGGCAATTTTGGCGATTTTTCAACCCTCCCCTCTCCCCTTGGTGAGATGTCGTGAGATTTTGCTTTTGATCTACAACATTAAGAGACTTTTTGCGAGAGCTCTTAGACCTCCTTAATCCGACCCTGCCGCAAAATCCGTTCTTAGCAGACTTTTACTGACTATTTACTACCTCCCTGCAAGTTTGTAGCACAAAAAATGAAGGACTTTCATACAAACTTGCGAGAGCCCTTAGACCCCCTTAATCCGGCCCTGTCGCAAAATCCGTTCTTAGTGGATGTCTACTAACTATAAACTACCTCCCTGCCTAATTTCATCTTTTTACGTCAAGCGGTTTCGACATTTTGTGATGAGTGAGTGAGTGAGTGACCTTTCGCTTTTATATATTTTTGCTTTTATTTTTTAATATTTTGCTCCGAAGTTAAAATGCCAGTGCAGCCACATCTAAACGTTAAAGACGTGCCGCGAGTGAAACAGTAATTATCTCAGTTATTAGTTATTTTCGTTATTTCTCTTCACTCCACAATCTATACATATAAAATTCAAAGTCCTGACTGACTGACTGACTGATATATCAACGCACAGCCCAAACCGCTGGTCCTAGAGACATGAAATTTGGAGGGTGTATTCTTTGTGAAGGGTAGGTATCCACTAAGAAAGGGTTTTTCGAAATTCCACCCCTAAGAGGGTGAAATGGGGTGTTGAATTTTCTATGAAACTTTTTATTCTCGCAGTCGATTGACTTGAAAATTAGTGTACATACTTTTCAGATAAAATTATGAGATACGTGTATCACAGTTTTTCCAAAATCATCCCCCGATTTAAAAATTTAATGTCTTGATTGGCTGACTGATATATCAACGCACAGCCCAAACCGCTGGTCTTAGAGACATGAAATTTGGAGGGTGTATTCTTTGTGAAGGGTAGGTATCCACTAAGAAAGAGTTTTTCGAAATTCCACCCCTAAGAGGGTGAAATGGGGTGTTGAATTTTCTGTGAAACTTTTTATTCTCGCAGTCGATTGACTTGAAAATTAGTGTACATACTTTTCAGATAAAATTATGAGATACGTGTATCACAGTTTTTCCAAAATCATCCCCCAATTTAAAAATTTAATGTCTTGATTGGCTGACTGATATATCAACGCACAGCCCAATCCGCTGATTCTAGAGACATGAAATTTGGAGCGTGTATTCTTTGTAAAGAGTAGGTATTCACTAAGAAAGGGTTTTGTCGAAATTCCACCCCTAAAAGGGTGAAATGGGGTGTTGAATTTTCTATGAAATTTTTTATTCTCGCAGTCGATTGACTTGACAATTTGTGTACATACTCTTCAGATAAAATTATGAGATACATGTATCACAGTTTTTCCAAAATCATCCCCCAATTTAAGAATTCACTGTCGACTGGCTGACTGATACATCAACACACAGCTCAATCGGCTGGTTCTAGAGACATAAAATTTAGAGGGTGCGTTCTTTGTGAAGAGTAAGTATCCGCTAAGAAACAGTTTTTTTTAATTCCACCCCTAAGAGGTTGAAATGGGGTGTTTAATATTCTGTGAAACTTTTTATTCTTCATTTCGACTTGAAAATTTGTATACATACTTTTCAATTAAAATTATGAGATACGTGTATCACAGTTTTTTCAAAAATCAAAATCATCCCCCAACAGAGTCAAATAGGGCTTCGAAGCTCACGTAGACCGGCGCATGGCGCGCAGCGTTGTGCGGGGCGTGCGGGACGCGGGAGTATTTACCTATTAAGTAAGTAGGTAGGATTTTTCTGAGGTAGACGTCTGTAAATATGGTTTATTCCACCGATTTTCGCGTTGGCTCGTGATACGCGACATTGATATTAAATATTATGTAAAAGTTTTATGTCTATAAATATATTCCTAATTAATCATTTTATTTTCGTCACCGGTGTCCAATCTCAAACCAAGGTATCAATATTCACATAACAATATGTAAAGTACCTAATTGATATTACTATGAACTAATATTTGCAAGTTATAAGCAACTATATAAAAACCATGAATCTACTATACATACATAGATTACTTATTATCCCAGAAGTAAGATCCCGTGGGCAATTCCCGAACTCCACGCGGGCGAAGCCGCGGGCATAAGCTAGTTGTAAATAAAGCCTGCTTAGTATAGAAAAAATACCTAATACAACCCCCCCCCCCCCAACTGTTCACCGAATGAAAAATATGTTGAATATACATAAAAAAGACTAAAGTCATCACCAATAGCGTAAAAATTAGGGTTGAGGTAGATGGGCAAGAAATTCACTACGTCGATGAGTATGGAAGAGCTACTGGTCCATGAAGTCGCTGATGACGGGTGACCTACCTTTATCCCTGAAGCGTAATCTCATCGACATGTGCATTCTGCCTATCCTAACCGGTCAGGGACCAAGTTTGAGCACCGTAATGCTCAAACTTGGTCCCGCACCGAGTCGCAAAAGTCCAAACTCAAGGTTGGCCAAAGGGCGATGGAACGTAGCGTATTGGGTATTAAGCTCAGCGACAGAATTCGCAATACTACAATACGCTTAAAAACTGGAATCGCTGATGTGGTGGTGGAGGCGATAACACTGCTAGTTTGGAGTGGGATTGGGCGGGCCACGTCTGTAGAATGCATCAGGACCGGTGGGCCAGAGTCGTCACGCAGTGGGTGCCAGAAGACGGGCGTCGTCGCCGAGGGAGGTCTAAAAAACGCTGGTGTGACGACTTAGAAGCGTTTGTGACAGATTGGACGAAGAAAAATGGCACGGAGAGAAGAATGGAAGGCAATGGGGGAGGTTTTTGCCCAGCAGTGGGACAATAAAGGCTAAAAAAAAAAAGATTAAATAAAAATTATAACGAATGGGTTGCCTAATCATTAAGTCAAGAATATTTAAAACTGCGACAGACGCTAGGCTTGACCTCTTTTACTTAGACAACGTTATACTTTCCAATCTCATTTAAGCGTAAACTTGTCGACCTGTGTATCCTGCCGTTATCCCAATAGCTTTCCCTTGCCAAACATAAAAACTGATCTGTATAGAAGAAACTGTTACCCCATGTCAATTAAATTATTTAACAAATTACCTAGTGAACTGAAAGACCTACCTATTACTTTATTCCGAAAAAAAATGTATTCCTGGTTAGTCAATAAATGTTTCTACACGACCCAGGAATACCTTAGTTATAAGAAACGAAAATTATTGTAACACCTCATTATGTTCCTATTCTAGTGAAATAATTTGTTAAGTTAGTACCTATGAAAAAGAGTACAGATATATCACCCATTCGTTTCTTAGTTATAAGCTTTTATTTTATATTTCGTATACCAGAAATGGTCAATATGAGGATTCTTACTGTTATATTATGTAATGTAACATTTATATATACCACCTACTAACCCATATTTTACGAATAAATTATTTGATTTGATTTGATTTGATTATCCTAACCTATGGTACCCAGACATGATCTTTGACGGAGGCTGAAAAGTCCAAACTCAAGGTTTGCCAAAGAGCGATGGATTTTAAACATCAAAATCACCGATTGAATACGCTACACCACAATACGCTCCAAGTCAGGCATCGCCGATGATGGCGATAAGTGTAAGAGGTTCAAATGGGACTGAGCGGGTCACATTTCCAGAATGGGTCAGGACAGATGGGCCAGAATGGTCATACAGTAGGTACCTGAAGACTGTCATCGTCACCGAGGCAGGCCCAACAAACGCTGGTTTGACGATTTGGACTCGTTCCTGACTGATTGGCCCAGAGAAGGCAAAACACCGGGAGAGTTGGAAAGGAAATGGGGAAAGCCTTTGTCCAGCAGTGGCACAGAATAGGCTACTGAAAAAAACAAAACGTTATATCGTGTTTGTTATAAAATTACCTACCTGTTTTTTAATAAGAAAACAGATGAGTGTATATAGTACCTAATAGTACACCCACATTTTGTCAGTTATGTTTAACTCCCATGAAATATTTAGCGAGCCTATTGCCATTTTGGGGTAGGTATAAAGAACAGGTTGTAAAGTTCTTCATCCCCCATGGAAAAGGGAGGATAGTCCGACCAGACGGCTGTAATGTCTGGTGGGCTACTGCCCAACAGTTGTCGGGTACTTCTATATAGTCTTAAGTCGCGGATAACTTTATTTGGGCGATTTATTTGACCCAGGCAGAATTTAGACGTATTTCGATGTTTAGTTTATCACCTGCGTCATAGATGGCGCTGTAGTACTTTTTGTTATATGTTGCTGTAGTACTTTTTATAGTGCCGATACACCATCAATTGGGCACAAAACCAGACTTCGTAGTTGCTACTGAGAATTTTCTGGTGGAAAAACTCAATAACACATTGCCCGACCGGGAATCTAACCCAGGACCTCATGCTCGTTTCTGAACATTATACCAATCTATAAAAGAACAATAAAATTCCAAAATAAAATTCCAAACTGCGATTGATTATTGATATTTTGCAAATAGAGAAGGAAACAGACTTCTAGTAAAGCAAGAACTTTTTGTAGAAATCATCATCATCATTCTCCTGTCGTTATCCCAATTTTTTCGGGGTCGGCGCAGCATGTCAACTTCTTCCATACTTCTCTATTCCTTTTTGGAGAAACGTTTGAAGAAAAAAGGAGAAAAACGGAAATGCAAACGATGTCAATACAAAAAAAATGGAAATCTAAAAGCATCAAAAAAAATATTCAAACAAATTACAAAAAGTGAAAGTAATAGTGGGGTTTGAACTTGCGACCCGTAGCTTACAGAACGTTCAAGAACCCGCTAGGCTGTTTTCTCTGTTGACATAAGCTTTAAATAGCCGTTCTGGTGCTTGTCATGACTGAAACGTCAAACAAATGAAGGATACTGACATAATGCAATATTGCTCACCCCTTTAAGCGAGTAGCGTGATAATATATAGCCTAACATGTGAAGAAGCCTGTAAGGAATATTTGTGCAAAATTTGAACAGGATCTATGCAGTAGTTTTTGCGCCAAGTCGGAACATCGAATTGGATTTTTACGATTTTATTATATGTATAGAAAATTCTTCTTCATTGTTCGTCGGTATAAAAATATTTTTTGCGCAAAAACCTTTTATTTCTTAGTCTACATTAAATGAACTAATAAAAACAGTATTTTTTTTACCTTTAGGGTCAAAAAATCTATTAAAATAGTAATTATTCTGCCAGAGAAAAGTAATTACTAGGCTAGATCTACAAAAAAAATCGCAAGATTTTTCTGACCTTTTTTTCAATAGTTTTTAATTTCTAGGCTTCATCTGGGAATAATTACACTGGGGTTTAAACAGAAGATAAAAGTTGAAAAAATTAATTGATAAAGGAATTTCTGGGAAAAGTCCAAAGAACTAACTGACGGTCTTGTTGGTCTTGGAGGTCGCAAGGGCTGCTACTGAGCATGAGGTGCTTGGTTTTATCTCCAAGTTCGGCATAGTGTTTTTTTATTAGGTTTTCCATCAGGTATTTTATTTTTTGTTTAGATTTAAAAAAAAAATCAAGTGCACACAGTATAAAAAATAAATATAAGGAAACTTTTATTTTTTTAAACTGTGTGCACTTGTGGCATGCGCCAAATAAAGGTATTTCTTTCTTTCTTTCAGGTTGCGCGATTGATGGCAATACGATCCTATTGCCGGGCAACCTGAAACTCCCCGGGGGACATAACATAACCCTTTTAATGACACTGCAAGCACTACGCCTAATTATATAATTATTTTTAAGTCTATTTTCATTAGGAATTTCTCAGTAGCAGCCACGGAGTCTGGATTTGTGCGCAGCTGATGGGAACAGGCTCGTCCCCTACTACATGGGACTTACTATAAACATAACTGGTGAAACTTGGGTGTACTATTAGGTACACCTCTGACTTACCCTTCGGGGATTACAGGCGTGATGTTATGTAATTTTTAAGTCCTATTGTTTTTAAATATCCGTATCCACTGTTTAGCTGTAAAAACAAAACAAGTGTGAATTCTTGGATTTTTCTTTGTTTCTCCCAGAAATACGTCTGTAGTAATTTCACACAAATTCGTGAATGTTCTTTTTCTGAACATACAAAATTAGTTCGTGGCTTAATAATAACAGCCGCTCAGATCGATCTTTAGGTTAAGCCATGCTCACCTAGGTCTGTGGATGGGTGACCACCCATTACATACCGAGTTTCCTCCGTGCTTCGGAAAGCACGTTAAGCCGTTGCTTCCGGCTGTCATTTGTAGACCTTTGACAGTCGTTACAGGCAGTCAGTGGACCAAAAATTCTGATAACCAGTCTTACTAAGGGGTATCGTATTACCTAGTACTAACTGTAGCTTCATGTAAAATACTGGTATTCAGCTGCATCCGGTTAGACTGGAAGCCGACCCTAAATAGTTGGGAAAAGGCAGGCAGATGATGATTTAAGCAGTGCTGTATATCAAAAGTTAATACTAAATCGATAATACATTTTCACGTGAACGCCTATCCGACAAACAGAACTTTGTTCCGTAATATTGGTTTAATATTGTTTGTTAAACAAGTCAATTATAAACAAAGCTATATTGTTACAAGGTTGATAAACATTTAGATGGATAGCCACCATTTATTTAATTTGACTTTTGGAAAATTTAACACAACGAAAATAATTATTAAAATATTTTAACATGGAGGCTGATAAAGTGATAATGTAAGAGCTCGTGGCTAAATAATAACAGTCGCTCAGGCCGATCTTTAGGTTAAGCCGCTTTTGCCTAGGTTTGTCCGTGGATGGATGACCATCCATTACATAATGAGTTTCCTCTGTGCCTCGCAAAGCACGTTAAGCCGTTAGCTGTTATTTGTAGATCTTTGACATTCGTTACAGGTGGTCAGTGGCCCAAAACTTTGACAACCAGTCTTACCACGGGGAAACGTATTAATACCGGGTATTAAGTAGGTTGTGGAGGTCAGATAGGCAGTCACTTCATGTAACTTACTAATATTCAGCTACATCCGATTAGACTGGAAGCCGACCAACAATACTCTCATTACAAGTACACAGAAACAAAACTGGCCAATTTTAGTTGTACTTAGTACAGTTCTGTCTATCTCTACTCAAATCAGGGCGTGATATTAAAATATGATGTTTTACAACTCAATTATATACCGTTATCTGGTTAAATATTTAGATTAATGGATGACAATTTAGAAAAAAGTTTGATTCATGAATCCATCGGCCTGACGAAGGTTGTAGGCTTTGATCAAATTATCCTTTGTTGTTTATTGGTTGGCTCCGTCCAGTTTGTGATCAAAGGATTTTGATTTTATTTTTTATTGCGCATAAACTTGACATATTAATATTATGATATTCATAATACATTACATAACAATAAAACAATATCTTTATACCACCTGTCGTCACCTGGAAGTCGTATTTCACTGTTTAAATATCTTGGTCACATTCCAACAGAGAATTTAATTTATTTTTGATCTTCTTCTTCTTAGCGTGTCGATGGCAAAAAGTTCAGATATTATGTTTAGCCCAAAACTCAGAAACGCGAACCCCACTCACTGATGCAGTAAGCAGATCTTCGAGTGCGCAGGTGATAGGGCATGCGGTGCAAGATGTAAGGTGGGCCATTGTCTGTGGGTCATTTTTGATGATATGTTAGCACACACTATGGATGAAGATGACCTGCTGCACCGACTCCAAATGAATTTGGATAAGGGCATGAGAATGACTGATAATGATGTTGGTACACAGGTTCGTTGGTGTACTCAGCCTGTAAAAATAACGATGTTCAAGGTATTCTCAATTCTTTATTGCATACCATAATGTATGTAGTTGGTATGGAAATAAATATATGAGTCACAATTATGGACTGGGCACAGCATAGATAAAGTAGGAGAGAGAAGGAAGATCACTGGCTGTTTATTGTGATACATGTTCTTCAGTAAGTTAATACAGGATTGAATTTTTATAATTATTGTTTTATAAATATACATTTAATTATTTAGTAACATTGTTAAACCATTTATTTAGATATTCTGCCAGACGTTCTACACGAGCGGCCAGTGGGCGAATTTTACACAAAAAGCCACAAAAGCCATTGCGTGTCCATGTCTAGTATAATAATGTGTTCAGGGCTCTATTTTGGCCCCCGATATTCAAGTGCAAGTTTGCTAACGCTACGCGATTATGCGTTAACATTGTCGGTAGTGCGACGAGTACAGAGGAGCCCGAATAGCGTCCTAAGGATGATTGGCGAGAGAACCGATACTGTTCTGCTCAGTTGGTTCACTGGACTCTATGTGTTGCGAGACCGGTGAGCCTACTATGAAGGGGTAGACGATTTTTCTAGTTTCTTTTTAATTACTAACATCAGCTACGCCGCATATCAAGCCTGTGACGCTGACTCCGCTACGCCCAACTTACCAAAACAAAGCGCTTTTGGCCCCAAAAACGGACTATACAAATACACCAAAAAAAGTTAGTAAGAAAGAAAGATAAAAGAAACTAAGGGAAAAAGATATAACAGCTTGATTGTCGTTAAGTCCAGCCAATGGGAGGCGTATCGGCTTATAGCAAATCACATAGAAGCTGTCTCTAATCCTATAGGGGGTTCTTGGACTAACTATTGGGAATCAAGACTGGGAAGTGAGTTCACTTGAATCTTCGGTGTCTGGTAAAGGAAAATTTTGATTAATAATGATAGGAAGATTTCGGAAGACTTAGAGGAGCTCGTGGCTAAATAATAACAGCCGCTCGGCTCGATCTTTAGGTTAAGCCGTGCTTGCCTAGGTTGGTCTATGAATGGGTGACCACCCATTACATACCGAGTTTCCTCCATGCTTCGGATAGCACGTTAAACTGTTGGTCCCGGCTGTCATTTGTAGATCTTTGACAGTCGTTACAGGTAGTCAGTGGCCAAAAAAGTCTGACGACCAGTCTTACCAAGAGGTATCGTATTACCCAGTACTAACTGGTTTATGGAGGTCAGATACGCAGTCACTCGATGTAAAATACTGGTATTCAGTTACATCCAGTTAGACTGGAAGCGGACCCCAATATAGTGGGGAAAAGGCTAGGCAGATGATGATGATGATGACGTTTTTCAATTAATACTTGTTCGTCCAATAGAAAAAGCTTTATATTATAAATTCACGTAGTAACGAAGCAACATTCCCAATTTCCCCTCATCTCATTATCAAAACATAATACATACTTATTATCTCTATATACAAAAATGTTTACGTCGTATCAATCAAAGACGGGCTCAGAACAAATGGCTTCGAAAACGTTTGAGGAGAGAACCGATTGAGATAATCATAAACAAATCACATCCAAGCTGCCTCCACACTAATCCACTGCTACTTAGGGGTGGTACACAGCGGATATTTTTAAACGTGGTTATTTTTGTAACCGATATCTAAAAAAGGAGGAGATTATGTATTTAAAGTTATACTGTCGCTTACGGGATATCTTCCGTGATTGTTCATTATTTTGAGACCCGATATTTCTGATGCAAGCGCCATGATCGCGGGTAGACTGGAGAATGCGGGTAAATAAATTGTTAAGAGCAGACAAATCTGTCTACCCTTTTTCTTTGTTTTTAGCTACTTAAACTACTGGAACTCGACACTAAGTCACGGCAAAACACACTCACAGTATCACCAGGTTTTGTGGAGTCCTTATTACGATGTCGGCTGCTACTTTTGAGCTTGCTCAAAAATGGATTCCACGTATTCGATAAAATCAAATATCGGGAGCTCAAAATAATGAACAATCTTGGAAGATATCCCGTAAGTGACCGGACTAACGTAATCTCAGAGAGTGTGACAATATAAGTTTAGTTGTAAACCGTGAAAGCTTAAAAAATTATGTACTTAGCCGTCATCTTTTTAGCGCTTATTTTTTGCCATGACCTAAAACCGAAACAAACACTGTATCAGCTGTAACACCCTACCCATGTCCTATACACATCACATCTAATATTCCCAACTTATCCCTATCCCATCAGACGAACCCGCGTGGCAGCCCTATGCAACATGTTTACATTCTGCGATCGTGATGGATCGCTTGCCCGCCACCCTACGGCCTACCGAATGGACAGGGATGTAGAGAGAATGGATGGAGTGAGTGTAGTTGTGAGGGAGATGTGAGCGTAGTTGTGTATGACATGGGACTGAGAAGCAGAGGACTAATATTTCCCTTGTTTTATTTTATTTTGATGTGTATTCTTGGTTATTGAAAGGTTATTATAGGGAACTTATACTAGGCTGCGGGACTGTTCGAAAGAGATACCGCGGTACTGGAACACAAAGGGCAAAGAAGGAACATGGATGGGTTTTAGTCAGTAATCTGAAACACCCTTCCACTCCGCCCAGAGCGATGTTTTTTTTTTTGGATGGGAAATCATCAAATGACCCCCCCGGTCATTTAATGATTTCCCTTCCGAAAAAAAAATAATTAAAAAGGGAACTAATACTGTCACTTACGGGAAATCTTCCGTGATTATTCATTATTTTGAGCTCCCGATATTTCGACGCCGTTGCAAGCGCCATGATTGCGAGATGACTGGAATAATAAATAATCACGGAAGGTATCCCGTAAGTGACAGTATAAGTTTAGTTTTAAACCGTGAAAGCTACAGTGTTTAATATTAAAGGGTTTGTTGCAACGGAATGGTTAGGTGCGTAGTACTTGCGTGTATGACCAGATGTATGAACGTCTACGAAGCAATAGGAGTAAGCAAAGATCGTAGAAGGGGTTCTGTAGTTTCAGCCCATCCCCGTGGAAATTGGTATGAGATAATGTATGTTACTTCTTATTGCGGGTTTGTGATCTGCTTACTTACATAATTTTTTACACGTTTATTGCACGGTTTAATATTAGCAGATAACTTGTTAGCATAGGTTAAAAATAGGTGAAAATAATAAAGACATCAGACATTGAAATATTATTATGAATGTACTGTGCCTGTGTATGACTCTATGTGTGTACACTTAAAACTTTGTGTATTTCAGTCTCATCCAGTAACAATTAAACTACATCATTGTTCTCGCAAGCCGTCAGTGTTCGCGCGAGCATTTGATAAATGCGTGCGTCAGTTTTTGTTAACCTTTATTTTTATCAAATTGGATTTTTATTCGATTCCGATCTTATGTGGCAGGCTGGTTCATTTACTTTGTATCGTTGTGGTAATGGACTTAAATGGTTGTATTTATGGATCAGTTGTATGGTTACAATAGTACCCCCAAATTTCGCCAGTTATGTTTAATTCCCATGTATTAAGGGGCGAGCCTATCGCCATCAACGGGCATAAATCCGGACTCCGTGGCTGTACTGAGAAATTCCTGGAAAAACTCAATAACATCTTGCACGACCCGGGAATCGAACCCAGGATCTCATGCCCAGTAGCCGCGCTTGCGACCACTACACCAAGGAGGCAGCAACTTAGAATGGTCAGCCTATAACACAATATATTTTAGTTTTTTTGTTTCGACGGATGCCGAGCAGTGGTAATAAAATATTTATTTATTTACAACTATTTATAGCAATATTACAGACCAAGTCCAATACGATGCTATAAGACATAAAATAAAACAATATAAAAAAGTAAAATCACACCCAGTAAAAATATTAATAGCTATAGTTAAAATATTAATAGTTAAACTTGACCAAGTTCAAAATGTTTTTCAATATGTGAAGCTTGTTTCAGATTGAACCCAGGCCCTAAGAAATAAAGTCGACATCATAATAAACCTTTGTCTTTTATCAGACAAAGCAAGTTTTCACTTTTAGGCCTAGTTCTTTCGCCCTACAATAGCTATGGTCCCTAAAGACATTACAGCACATACCAAATGACGCGTAAGGCACAAAACAAAACCTTAAACATACACAAATAAAGAAGAGCACATTAATCTACTCAACAGACGTATTCTATCTTCAAGTTTCTTTGAAAATGGGGTTCTTAGGGCTAACAGAATGGCTGTCGTTACAGTTGTCTGGCTAAAAAGGAATTATTGCGCGAATCTACTTCGAATGAGGAAAAAGTGCGGCAATGTAGGTGCTTTGGCTGTAACTGGATAAAAATGGGCAAGACTATGGTTTGGAATGGGCTATCTGTTAAGAAGTGCTTGGTGGTAAGTGGTGACAGATGGCGAAGACTGGGTCTGTGTCTGGTTATTTGAGTGCAAAAGTTTTTGTTAAGAGCAGTAACATTCAGAATATTAATTTTGTTTATTGACAACACTGATGTCTATTTTAATTTGTTCATGGCAACACTGTCTCTCTTGCCTCCAAAAAACTATACTGTAACGACTTGGTATGTGTGCTACTTTGCAATAAAATCTAATTATTGTGAAAGTTAGTGAGGTTTTCAATTCTACCTCGAATCCTCGACCTGGAAGCAGCATCCACTACAATAATACAAGGTTTACCCCAACAGTTTTGATGATTTGTATGATGACGAGTAATGGAGATGTATGGAAGAAGAAGCCATGCTGCGCCGACTCGCAAGACATTATTTATTATTATTTATCGACCTCTTGACATCATCTACCGCTTTCCATCAGTCTTGATCGATGTCAAGAGCAGGCACAATGTGTAAAAAAAAAAAAATTGGGATAACGGCAGGAGAATAATGAAGATGAGTTTTGATGATTTTATTTGTGCAATACAACAATACTATTCTATAGCTTACACTTATTTTGCTAACGGTGTTGTCAGACCTGCAGTTTCCTCTCATACACGTAAAAACAATGTATTATGGCAACACTGTAAAATACCAATATTTTTAAAAGAGTAAAGGGTGTGTCTTTTTGATTTTTCTCCATAGGAAACGATCAATTTAAACTGCGCTATATTTTGATGTTTCATAAGTGCCCATATACAAGGTGGCGTCGAAAATACGATAATAACTAAAAACACTGGTAATACTAGTTCATTGGATTATTTTAAACCATCAAATAAATGCTAACATCGAAATTAAAAAAAAAAAAATTTCAAACAAACTAAATAGCATAAAACTGTTAACGAATTACAGCACCATTTATAAATGTTGTTTAACTTAAGTATAATTTGCACTAATTTGCGTCTGCAAATGATATTTAAGGAACGAATTTGGCAAACGTTTTTGAAGTAGCGAGTTGGCAACATGTGTTTAGTGTTTATATCAATGAGGGGGTCGTCAGCCTGTCGGTGCTAGCCTTTTAATCTACATCATGTAGAAAATACTGAAAATTAAAAATAATGTCCTGTGACTAAAATACTGGATAAATTCGAATGAATTTATGCAGACTGGGAACGTCGGTGTATTCCCGTTGACCCCACCGCCCTTGGCCCCACTGGTGGGGTCAACGGGACTTGATAAAATAATTAAAAATTGGCCCTGTTGACCCCACCAGTGAGGCCACGGGCGGTAGGGTCAACGGGAATTAATAAAATAATTAAAAATTGTTCCCGTTGACCCCACCAGTAGGGCGGGGCAGTGAAGCCAACGGGAATTAATTAAAACATTTAAAAATAGTTCATGAGGTGTATGCAGTTTAGTTTATTATCGTATTATCGGCACCACCCTGTATGTGTGTGAAATAAAAAATAAAATAATCAGACTTAAAAAACTAGAAACACAAAACAGATATATTTTTTAACCCCTTTGTTAAAGGACAAAGAAATCAACTTAAGAAACAAACGGCTAGAACTCTTCTCCACGAAGTTAATTCAAACTTAATATATTTAACTGTATCAGATAGAGGGACAAGCTTTTAAAGTAATTAAGTCACAGTGGCGCCATCTATGGAACGATTTGTCTTAGTTTGTTAAGAGTTTAGTAGATTGTGAGTTTAATAAATAGGAGAACGTAACATTGATTTTCTTTAGAAATGCAGATGTGGGGACCTCTGGGAGGGGGACCTCCTAGAAGGTCATATGAACTGACCTTATTGGTGATGGTTTTCAGAAAGGTATCTGCATGTATGACCAGATGTGTGGACGTGGACTACACAAAAGAAGTATGTAATGGTCGTAGCAGGTGAAGTTCTGTAGTTTCACGCGTGAATTTCTGCAAGTATGCATGTAACACTGATTTTCTTACGAAAATCTACAGCTTGTTAAACAGTAATAATGCAGTAACAGAAAATAAGGTTTTTCTGTTTTATAATCTATATGCACTGTATAATTACTCCTTATATCACTTATGAAAATAATTCAGACAAGACTTAACAAGGTTCTATGTGTCTATTTTTTTAATAATCAAGATATAAAAATGAAACGATTGTGTTTTGTCTTCTATTTTATATAAAAGCGAGATTTTCCCAGAAAAAACTATAAAGTTTTGTATGATGTAATTTATAATGTTTCTAGGAAGAAGAATTTCACACAAAACTGGTTTATTCATATATTTTACAGTGTAGGAAAAGTTTTGATTATTTCTAAAAATTTTATAATTTTTAGAAATAATTAAAACTTTTTTTGTGTAGAAGTAATGTTAAGAGAATGAAATGACCAAAACAACTTTCGTGTTGCAGTAATCGTGTTGACACGCGTATTGATAAAAAGTTTATAATCACCAAGATTGTAACTGGTAACTTCCAACAGCAATATTTTGACTTACCTGAAACAAAGACAACACGGATTTCGTAAATATAAATTGCATTATAATAAACAATGTAGGATAACAATAACAGTTTCAGAGCGTAGGATTAAAAAAATATATCTTAGAAAATAGTACAAACATTTTGTAGAGTGTCCCAGCTGTGGGACAATACAGGGTGAATAAAATATAAAATACAACTGAACTGCAATATAATCATATAGATATGTTTTATAAGAATAAATGAAGAGGACAATAAAATATTTATTTAAACGAGATTTATATAGAAAACGAAAGAGAACGCCCAAAAAAGAATAACCCCAACATCCCAACAAACAAAAACACTCGGCACTAGTGAAGTGACGCGTCATCGTACGATATGGATGTTATCAATCATTCGTATTCTCAGAGCGATTGTTTCGTATCGTTGCAAATCGATTCGGATGCGAGCACGTTCTAGCCACAGAACATGAAGTAGACTTGTGCAAAAGGTTCGTTTCGTACAAAAAGGGAAAATGCACGCACAAGTAGACACCTACGATCAGCTTACGAAAACGATGTTCACTTTTGGATGTTGTAATTATGTCTACACACACGATGACCAATCAAGCTATACAAACTCAGTTTATGCGGATTTCTCATTCTACGAGAAATTGTACAAAGCGAGGCTATGTTATACTGGAAATGTATAGCTTGATGTGCCGCCGTGTGTACAAGACGCATGGCAAATCCAAATCGGAAGTAACTCCGCCATCTCGTTATGTCAATTTATTTCAGTTTTATAAATTTACATCACATCTTTTACGCCCTTTTAGCCTCGTTTAGGTATAATACTATGGACAAGTAATAAAATATGACAAGATTCTAAATACGGTGAATTTTCGTTACTTTGATTATCAACTCTCGGTAGACATCCAACCACGAAATTAATTATTGCCCAGTGCCCACTCCCTCTCACAGAGAGGGGGCCTCTGTCCCAGCTGTGGGAACAATAAAATGGCTTAATATGTATGGAGAGGTATCAGTGGCGAAGGTTCCATAAAACTCGATTCCTACCGGATTACCTTTGAAAAATGGCACAGTCAGTATTCTATAGACAAATAGTATAATCACATTAAAGATTACGTACTCCGGCTTACCTCTTACAAAAATGTACCCTTCGCTACTGAGAGGTATGTATGGTACTTCTGCATCTATCTATTTTGTTTCCTACCCGTCTGAATTATTCCGACATGCTATTAGATCGGGAATATTTTGTGGGTAGTCGATCGTATCGCTGACTTACAGTTTTTTTGACGTGTGCGTGATACAGGGTGTTTGATGTTCAGTGAAGGGATTGCGGGTAGCGCTCTTTTTGAAAAATTGTTTTAGGGAGGACCTCGCGTGGTCATTTTATTAGAAATGTTGTTGTTACCTTTGCCTTTTATAAAAAAATAAAGTTTCTAATTATTATCGCAAACAATAAAATAAATTATCATAGTACGAAGATTTTTTTTAAGAGTATTTTAAGGAAGTTTTGGCCGGTCCATCTCCATGGGAAACGGAACCGTACACCCAGCTTCTACCGTTACATAAGAGCTCAGGTATGTAAGAGGCTTTATGTGAAATAAAATATTTAGAATTTTAATTTGAAAACCGATGATGATGATTTGATGGATGGAGAGGGAGAGGAAGACCAAAGAAACGATGGATGGATTGTGTGAGGAATGATATGAAAAATCAAGGAGTAAATGATAGCGAGACGGTTGACAGAGAAGAATGGAAGAAAAAAACGTGTTGCGCCGACCCCAAGTAACGTGGGACAAGGGCAGGAAGATGATGAATTTGAAAACTGGCTTTAATATTTAAAAGCATTTTTGGTCGTAGATCTAAAAAAAATTCTAATAGATAAATAACAATGGAGTAAAAGTATCTTCTATCCTATGTAAGTTCAAAATCAGTGAAACGACCTCATCCAAGCACGTCCCGGTTATCATAACACCCTGTATACGTGTAATGTAATAGGTTTCCAGGAAGAAATTGTATTGAGTAGCTAAAATGATGTTATAACGGATAACCCATTTCAAATTATGATTGTGACAGGCCGTATAGTTACGAGCAGTAATATAACATGATTACCTACTCTAAGCAGCTTTTAAAAAGGAATTTATCATATTGCATTAATTAATAATTTTATGTTGATGTTATGAAGTATTGAGAAACGCGTCATCATCCTCTGCCTAGCCTTTTTCCAATTTTGTTGGGGTCGGCTTCCAGTCTAACCAGATGCAGCTGAATACCAGTATTTTACATGGGGCGACTGCCTATCTGACCTCCACAACCCAGTTAGTGCTGGGAAATACGATACCCCTTCGTAAGACTGGATGTTAGACTTTCGAGCCACTGAATACCTGTAACGACTGTCAAATCTATAATTGACAGTTGGAACAAACGGCTTAACGTGCTTTTCGAGGCACGCGATGCAACTGAAGGCTATAAATGTGAAACTGCATCGCAGATTGTGCCTTACCTCTTCTTCTTTCTTTATCGTGTGGTTAGTTCTTAACTGGTGACAGAGTTTTTATTCCGCCCAAGGACCTCTGACTTGGCTTTACATGCCGTCAAGAAATATCTCTCAGGCGAGCTGGTTTCCTCACAATGTTTTCCTTCACCGAAGCAAGTGATAATTATACAATACGCATATAAATCCGAATAATCAGAGGTGCGTGTCTTAGGTTCGAACTCGAGACCAGCTATGATAAGGCAGTCTAAGTCTAGTGATAACCGATGGACTGCCTTTACTCTTATTCTGACAGTTATCTCCAATCTTACGAAATAGTCAAATAAATTACTTGTATAACTGATCACTCAGCAAGTCAATAAATTATCCTATTAAATTTTTCCATCATAACGAATATCAGTTCAACGCTAAAATCGTTCCATTAAATCCTATAATAAATAAATACATCGTAATGAAGTAAACTCCTTTATGGACACATAAAAAGGCCTACTTAAGTTATAAGGAATTTTCACCCTATGTTGGTAATAAAGCTAATATGATTGCGGTATTTTTTGATACCGCGATTTTTAATTTACATACCGCTAATTTTGTGTCAGTTGTTGAAATTATTGAGTCAGAAATATTGACGATTGTTATTTGTTTTTTAAAGGTTTGCAGTAAGAGAATTAAAAATGTTGCTGGAGGATTTTTTATTTATTTTCTGTTCGTATAATAATTATCTTGGGCCAAAACTACCTCCATTAATCTTTCTATGGGGATTATACCGTAAGGTTTTTTTCTCTTTTAATCTTCTTCTTAGCATTATTTTAGTTCCATTTGAAAAACATATTTACGAAAGAAGTATAGTAACACCATGACATACTTCAAATCAAATAACGAGTATACAAGATGCGGTGTGCGTCTCAAGGCAGACGTCACATGACTTCGAATTCTAGAAGCCGGTTTTTTTACAACGTTTTTCTTCTCTGTTTCGAGGGCAATGCCCGTTAGTTTTTATTTCATTACTCTTCTACATTACATTTCTTTCATCTATTTCTATATTAAACAATCCAAAACATCCCTTGGCGACTCTATAATCGTGTAAGCGAGTGTAATATGTCAGGGCTCCACAAAGATGTACTCGTTCGTATGCTGGTCGCGTCGGCAGCGTCTAGTGCTGCCCTCCAGGGAGACTGGACTGTACAAATGTGATGTGCCCCGTTTAGATGAGAGGCTAGGTGAGTAGTATATTGTAAGTTTCTGAAAATACTGAAATTAAAATGAAATAGGCTAAGTATTGCCATTCAACGTGGCAACGCCACCAGTCTCTTGGGCACATTACCAGCTGACAGCGTTGAGGAGGAGTCATTATTTTGATGGCCTTTGTTGTTAGTTTAGTTTTGTAATCGTTTTTAATTGTTATGGTGTTGTTGTTTTTGTTATATAGTTCGTTTACGGGTACCACGGAGTCTAGATTTGATCCCGGTTGATGGCAATAGGCTCACCCCCAATAGGCTCACCCCCTGTTAAATTGGACTTAAACATAAGTGGTGAAATGTGGGTGTACTATTAGGTATACCCACATAGTAGGCATGAAGTTATGTTATGTGGTTAGTTTATCAAATAAAGAATTTAATAATAAATTAAAATAACACTTTGCATGACCTTTAAATCTGTTATATTATGTCGGGGCTTCACAAAACTGTGCTCGTTCGTATTTTGGTCGCGTCACCACAGTGTAGTGCTCTCTTGGGAGGCTGGACTGTACAAATGTGATGTGAGCCCCATTAAGAGGAACTTTAGACGAGTGGTACATTGGAAGTTTCTAATACTTTTAATACTGAAAGAGGACAGGTCAGAGTTACTTTTTCCCCGTTTCTTTTAACTATGGGTGAATAATAGCATCGTTTTATGTCACACCTGTTATCCCCGAAGGTTAAGGCAGAGGGAAACTTGAAGATCACCAACAGCTTACCAGTTGTGTATGTTAAAGCCACCTGTTAAAGGGGGTGAACTGGCCAAAAATCCAGAATCAGGGTTGATGCCTGCCGGGGCTGCGGGACTGTTCGAAAGAGATACCGTGGCTCTGGAACACAAAGGGCAATGAAGGAACATGGATGGATTTTAGTCAGTAAGAGTCTGACACTCCCTCCCACTCCACCCAGAGCGGGAGAAGTCATTTGATGATTTCCCATCCGAAAAAAAAAGGGTAAGGCTGAGGTGAACTTGTAGATCACCAACAGTTCACCAGTCGTGTATGTTAAAGCCACCGCTTAAAGGGGGCGAATTTCCTATTATCCCAGAGTATCATAGGTTATACAAGGTCCCATTAAAATAGATGGACAAATTTTAATACAGCGTTCAGTACGTCTAACCAAAGATATCCAAGCAAAAAAAAAACACTGATTAAAGTGATTTTATTTTGACCTAAAATATGAGTTGAACAATGAACGTGGAGGGTGGTGCCGTAGTCACATGCGCCTGCATATTTTGTAGTATCAGAATTATGAGATAACAAAGACATGGATGTGTTTATGCATTGGGTAACCAACTTTTTTGTGTATTTTCGTTAGTTGATTTTTTTCTTGTAGGTAACTAATGCGTTTTTCTTATTTTTTTTTTTACTATTGTCCTTATTTTGGTGGTGTGAATGATTTCTAAAAGTTTGTCCATCTATTTTAATGGGACCTTATATAAAAAAACAGGACATTATCGTGGAATTCTTCTTTACCAAGACACGCACCTTTGATTTTTCTGATTCATGTGCATATTGTACAATTATCACTTGCTTCGGTGAAGGAAAACATTGTGAGGAAACCAGCATGCCTGAGAGATATCTCTAAAGCCAAGTCAGAAAGCATTAAAACTCTGACACCAGGTTAGGCACTAACCACTCGATAAAGAAGATCTTGGAATAATTACTGACCACAACGCGAGCGAAGCTGCGCGAAAAACCTAGTGTTAAAATAGACTCTATATCGACTTCAGTGCTGTTATAAAAATTCCCAGCTCTACCTAATCCTTCCACTCACAACTAATCTTCATTCAACAAGCGTCCTCTCTAACGACTCTACCACCACAGAAAATGATCTAGAACTCTTATAATATAGAGCTTAAATCAGCTGTAATATTAAATGTTAAATTTCTCATTTGTATTCTAGTAGCGAGGTAGAGTTTAGCTAAGTTCAGCTCTACTAAGCTAATTTTGAGAACAATTAGTAGCATAGAGCCAGCCTAGCGGAATTACTTGGTTACTGCTTTACATAAGCGATTGTGTTTAATCGAGTTACGTAATTTATAGTATTTTAGGTTTCTGACTAAAAGATCTTTATGGAAAACTCGACATAACTGTCCAATCCGGGTCATCATCTGCTTAGCCTTTTCCCAAATATGTTGGGATCGGCTTCCAGTCTAACCGGATGCTGCTGAATACCAGTATTTTACATGGAGCGACTGCCTACCTAACCTCCACAAGCCAGTTAGTACTGGGTAATACGATACCCCTTGGTAAGAATGGTTGTCAGAGTTTTTGGGCCACTGACTACCTAACGACTATCAAAGATCTACAAATGACCCCCGGGACCAACAGCTTAATGTGCTTTCCGAGGCACAGAGGAAACTCGGTATGTAATGGGCGGTCATCCATGCACAGACCAACCTAAGCAAGCACGGCTTAACCTAAAGATCGACCCGAGGGGCTGTTATTATTTAGCCACGAGCTCCTCTACTTTACCGTGCGACCAATAGCAGTAAAATCAAAAAAGTACCATTATTGTGCGGACCCGTAAAAGTAGACCGATATAATATGTATATGCGACCTTTTTTATTTTATTAACATTTTGTTTAAAAAATCTCAGGCTCTGTTAATGATCACAGATGTTTGACCACCCTTTTTCGACCAATAGGAATTAAATAAAAAATAAGAACATATTAAGAGAAAGTTTTTAAGTGTTCATAACGGCCTGGCGCTACAAGCAAGAATAGTCCTTACGGTGGTCAGACGGAAAATGTGGTGACTGTACTTTTCGAGGCACGAATTTAAGTAATGAGGTGTTATGTTAATGCACATAGGTGTATCCTCTTATGCAAATTTCGCTATCGAAATTTGGTTTGCTGTAAGAAAACCCAATTCTGGGTTAAGCTCGCCATTGTACATAAGCTATGTTATTGCAATTTGTATGTATATTTTTGTTGTTTTGTATGCAATAAAGAATAAGAATAAGAATAAGAAAGGGTGGCACTTAAATAAAACTAAATAAACACGAAATCTGTCTCTTTCAACGACCTGTTTTACCTTCCAGGACCTTATTTTCTCTAAAGAAACTATTCAAGACATTTCCTTCGCTCGTGTATTTCACTTTTGTTAAGTCGAAGTATCCAATTCGTCAAATTCTACAATAATGGCCGAATGTATTCTGGGAGCGCGTCGATTTCGCTGGACTGGACTTTACTTGAATTGTAAGTAATGCTGCGTTTAGTATGGGCGAGTGGGGGAGTCGAGTAAGTAGTTGTAGCTCCTTTTTTAACGATTACGGGTAAATTGTCTTCTGCTAGTGGTTCTAGTAAAGAAAACCCACGGGCTTTTTATTTTAAGGAGTCCTAACTTTGAAAGATTTAGAGAAGTTTTTAATATGTTTTTGATCAAAATCTGGCTCAAAAACTAAGAATCGAATATACGGCCAGTGTGACACTATTGTACTAGTCCCTTATATTTTTGCAAGTTCCTAAACATACTCTGAATATTAAAATTACACAAATCGATTTGTTTTGGAAAAAAAAACTGTTCACTTAAAAATAATTTCACACATTTTTATATCATATACATCATCATCTGCCTAGTCTTTTCCCAATTATGTTGGCTTCCAGTCTAACCGGATGCAGCTGAATACCAGTATTTTACATAGAGCGACTGCCTTTCTGACTTCTACAACTCAGTTAATACTGGGCAATGCGATACCCGTTGGTAAGACTGGCTGTCAAACTTTCGACCCACTGACTACCTATAACGACTGTCAAAGATCTACAATTGACAGCCAGGACCAACGGATTTACGATTGTATATCATTCACAAATACTGCTATTCTTAAAATAAAATAAAATAAAAATAAACCACAGATTACGATTACTCTCCAAGCAAAAACCACATTAAAAATAGGTAAAAAAATATCAAATCCCCGACAACATTCGAGTAAGTACCCCAAACATTAATTTCGCTAAGTAATCTCATATGCTATTAGTACAAGATCGGGCCAGTTACTAGCGAGCTGACTAGCTAACAAATAATTAAGACAAGTTGCGAGTGGATATAATTAGTATAATACTGCACTTAAGGTCCATTTCAGATTGGAGAAAGTTTTCGGCAAGTATTTTAGCAAAACTATTGTTGTTTATGATCGGGGAACGCTGGCCGGCACAGAGTGCTTTGGCAACTTAAGGTATTAAGTCTTTAACAAATATAAAAACCGGCCAAGTGAGAGTTGAACTCGCGCTTCGAGGGTTCCGTATGAGCTTGTAGGTATTTTGTTATTAAACTACATCGGGTGCGGCAGCGGTTGGTGGCATCTACGGTTTTCACATTTTTCCTTTATATGTGCTTCTTGCCAAGTTTCATAATTCTAGGTCAACGGGAAGTACCCTATAATAGGTTTTGATTCCCTTGTTAGATCGCAAAATATGCGACATAAACGGTCATATCTTTTGATCGCGTTGACTTACAAGTTAGATTTTTCCACTGCATCAAGGGATAGTAGATTTGAGTATTCGATATTAATATCAGCATGATACCTTCCCACATTCCTGAGAAAAAGAGTCTTGACAGACTGACATCGAAGTGATCCTATTAAGGTTCTGTTTTTCCCAACTGAGGTACGGAACCCTAAAAACAAAATTATTGCATGGTTCAGGAAAAATATTGATTTACATCGATTGCTTAATATTATAGTTTTAGTGAATGGAACAGTGTTGGTCCTATTAGAAGCCGGTTCCTTGCGGGAAGTCTTCTAACAGTTTTTGGTATGTGATGGTTATTCTAAAACATTCTGGACCATTGGCCAACCGTTCTCCGAGCAATGTGGGCTCCTGCCCTGTCGCTTAAGTTTGGCAATGCTTCGGAGTATGTAGCCTGCGAATCTATTTTTTTTTTTTCTGGTTCGGCCACAGGGAAACTTTAAGCAACCATTTCATCATCATCTGCCTAGCCTTTTCCCAACTATGTTGGGGCGGCTTCCAGTCTAACCGGATGTAGCTGAAAACCAGTATTTAATAATAATCAGAGTAATACGATACCCCTTGGTAAGACTAGCAACCTTTTACGTACCGAAAATAATAGCTTAAAACTAAGCTTTTTGTATCATCCTTTTCCATTAGACCAGCAAAATATCTTTTAATGTTTATTAGTCTGTGTAAATTAACGTAAAAAAGGTTTTAAATGCTTTTATTTTCTTTAATCTTAGTAATTTAAATAAGCAGTTATGTGTAATTTAACTAATGTCTTGTGTGGAGCCTGATGGGTTTACCAGATTATTGCATTAGTGCCTGAAATACTTGAGGCTTTACTTGAAATTAAGTTATTATAGTTAGTTTGAAGTTTGATACTTATGGTAAAATAAATACTATTGAGGTTGAAGTGCTAAAAAGCTTGAAAGCATGTGGTGTAAAAATATATATAAAACTTGTTGACAAGAATTTTTTCTTCATGGATTTCAGCGAGATTCTTACATTTTGGACATTACACGATTTTGTTATACGTTATTTTGATTACAAATATTGTCCATGGAGGTTCTTGCCGTTTTTTTTCCATAAAGAACTACGTTTTGCAACGGGTGAGTAACGGAAACTTACTGATTACCTGACAGACTCCTTAACAATTTTAAAAGTAAATGGTTTCTTTGAAATAGATGCTTTGTCTTTGAATTTGACGTATTCTGTAAAAGCAAACGGCTATTTATTACGGCCAAAAACATACGGTCATATTACGGACAGACGCACGGCGGTTACTACGAAATAAGGTTTACCGTTTGTTCGCTTTAGAACCATAAAAATACCATTAAAAGACGTTTTATTTTTAATTAATTTTTAACTGGGTTTCAGAGCTCGTGGCTAAATAATTGCAGCCGCTCGGATCTATCTTTACAGCCGCGGTTGACTAGGTTGGTCTGTGGATGGGTGACCCATTACATACCGAGTTTTCTCCGTGCCTCGGAAAGTCTATGAGCTGTTGGTCCCGGCTGTCATTTGCAGATCTTTCACTGTCGTTACAGATAGTCAGTGGCAGTAAAGTCTGGCACCAGGTTGGGGAGGTCAGATAGGCAGTCGCTCCATGTAAAATACTGGTATTCAGCTGCATCCGGTTAGACTGATAGCCGACCCCAACATGTTGGGTAAAGCTAGACAGATGATGATGAAAAGACAAAAAAAATCAACTACATTCAAGCCAGTAAACATTCCAGCTACTATCCCAACTAAACTATCCTATCCAAACACAGCACAGCCAGGTACCCGATTTGTAAAGAGTCCGAACGTGCTGCCCATTCACTGGCCTCCCCTTACGTGCTGTAAGGTTGATAATAGGCTTTGTATACTCATGTACGTCGTTACCTTCCACGCTTCTGTGTAAAGAAAGTCTCCGTTTTTTTGTGGAGCTGGAAATCCACTTAGGTACAGGTCCTCAAGATGATGTAAGTGCGCTTTATACGTGATAGTTGCGACTAGGGGTCTTAGGGTAGTTATGACAGTTCGATTCGGTAAGGTTATGACGTAGGTTTTTGTGATTCGGTATCTCAGAGTTCTTTTAGGTTTTTGTCGACCGAGTTTTTTCTGGTTGACCTAGAAGATCATGACTGTAAATAAGAAATGGACTTGTATTTTACGTTGATTTTGAATTAGATATGCGATTGGCTAAGAAAGCGGGTTGTTAGTTAGTAGCTGTGCCCCGCGGTTTCGCCTGCCGCTTTTCACTTGTTTTCTTTTTGCTCGGCTCCTATTAGCCTATAGCCTTTCTCGATAAATGGGCTATCCAACACAAGATTTTATAAATTTGAACCAAAAAAAGTTCTTGAGATTAGCTCGCTCAATCAAACAAACAAACTCTTCAGCGTTAAAAAAATAGTAGGTATAGATAAACTTATGACGTTACGATGCTTAAGAAAGAAGTTATAATCAAGATTTAACTGGTTGTAAGTGGGACTGCTGTGGTCTGGGTTCGCGCAAAACCCTGTGCAGCCCAGCTCGCTTATACCCATAAAACAGATAAAAGCCCATCTCTCCCACCCATCCCCTTCTGTCACAAGTATCATCTCGTTTATTAGCAAATTGTGTCAATTTCCCCGAAGTTGTCCGTATCAATCACTGTGGATGGAGGAAAAATACTGCGTTGAGTGATTGGTAAGGTTGCAGAGTTGGCCACGCAAATGTTTGATTGTTTATGCAAGTTTAGTTTTTGTATGAAGTGCCTTTCAGTATTTTTACAGGTTAATGTGGGGGGTAGTTTAGTGGCGTCATCAGATAGACTAGAAGTCGATTTCAACATAGTTTAGAAAAAGCTGTGGAGTCATTTTCGATGTAGATAACATCATTCTGAGGGCTTATATAAATGGCAATCGCTTTTAAAGCATTTCGTATTTATTCAAACGACTTTCAATATTATTGAAATAGGTCCTGAAAGCTCGCCATAGTTTTTGACTGCCTCGTTGGTCGAGTGATCATAAGCGTAATTGCTGAGCATCAGATCCTGGGTTTGATTCCCGGGTCAGGAAAAGTGTTATTGGGTTTTTCCATCAGGAATTTTTCAGTAGCCGGAATCTGGATTTGTGCCCATTGCCATGTTGCCCATTTGTGTGTGTTTTATGGCAATAGGCTCGCCTCGTGTCACATGGGACTTAAAACATAACTGGTGGCAATGTCAGGGATTACAGGCGTTTCAGTCCTAATTCCTGATGGAAAACCCCAATAACGCTTTGCCTCCGGGAATTGAACCCAAGACAAATGAGCTGGCGACCACTCGACCAACGACGCAGTCATGATAAAAATGTTATAAATAATAAACACCGAAACGAAATTCAAGCACAAACAGATATAACAGTACATCCACAAACTATTTTCCAAGTAGCTTCACTACTACTAAATATAATACAGTTACGTACATCCCTGCTCACCCTCCAGGGAACGAACTCGTGACCTGTATGACGACACGTTTTACTCCTCTTTACTTTCTTTTAACTAAATAACCCACGGACACTTTATATAATTCTTTCATTTCGTTTTGCTGAATTTCTTGTGTACACTAGTTTCGTAATGGTTGTATGAACTAGGGTAAGGGTGTGTTCATACAACTGCATTTGAGTATGAGTATTGAGTAATACTATCGGTCGAGGACATTCGAAAGCAAGACTTTCAAGTGAGTGCTCGTGTGACGAATATTTTCCAATATTTTTCAGAGTGGCTGTGGACTGCCAGACTTTCACAGGCACTATATTGGGGACGGCTTCCAGTCTTACCGGATACAGCTGAATACCAGTATTCTACATGGAGCGACTGCCTATCTGACTTCCACAACCCAGTTAGTACTGGGTAATACGATACCTCTTGTTAAGACTGGTTGTCAGAATTTTTGGGCCACTGACTACCTAACGACTGTCAAAGATCTACAAATGACATCCGGGACCAACGGGTTCACGTGCTTTCCGAGGTACGGAGGAAACTCGGTGTGTAATGGGTGGTCACCCATCCACAGACCAACCTAGGCACAAAAAGATCACCCGAGTGGCTGTTATTATTTAGCCACGAGCTCCACCTCGTCGGTTTGACCAAACCATAAAGCATTTATTCTATCGCTCTATTTTATACCGTGGTGTGAACGCTCCTTAAAGCAAACTGGCATACCTCCAGTATTGCTATTTCTCGCATTTCCTCCATGTATTTGGTTTTCTTTTTATTTCGTTGGCAGTAAGTAGTCTTCATGGGCAGTAATGTATGTTATTGGTGTATTTGTTAGTGGTGTTGGTTCATGTGAACGACGTAAATCTGTGTTTATAGTGTGTCGTTATTAGTGTACTCGGTGCGTGTGAATGAGTGTGTTGCGATAAAAAGTTTAGTCAGTCAGCTATGTTGGTTGTGGGGCTGGCAGCCCCCTTCGCAATAGGGTATTTGACTGAAAAAATGTATTTAGTCCCGTCAGTTAGATAATAAAAAAATATTGGACTAGTATTTTTTCTTTTGCATTTCACATTAGTAAACGAAAAATGACCACGATACATCGCGTTGAAACCTCGCGTGACGTCACAATTTCTGTTGTCTCTTGAACTTTGATGCGATGTACCGTCGTCATTTTTTGTTTTTTTTCGATGTTGTCAAATAGCTTATTACTCTCGTGACTTTGAGCGTGAGGCTCGTGGGCATCCGGTAAGACTGCAAAGTCCCATAGGTTTCGACTGGCAAATTAATTGTCTAACAAATCATTGCATAACCCCTGTCATTTAAAAACAAAGTGAAAAAGTCTTATATACAGACGCCAGCGCATCAAGCTACCCAAAATTGTTAAATTTTCCCAATCAACCTTGAACCTAATGCTTTGATGATAAAGTTGAAAATCTATTAAAGAAATTTGACAGATTGTAGAAGCTTGATGTGCTGACGTCTGTACCTGTAAAATGGTAATTAATTCCCGTTAAAAACAAAAATTAATTAATTAATTTATTTTACTATTTATGTACACATAGTAGACAACACAGGAAAATAACATTATAATATATGAGTACATAGGTACTGCTTATTTCTTAAGAAATTTCTGCCAGCAGACCTGCAAAAGGAGAAATGAAAAAGAAAATATGTAGACAATAGTGTGTGAGAAAACGAAGAGAATAATGTGTTTATGTGCCTTACCTAACTTAACCTAAAATATTATAAAGCCTATAATATATCTAAAGCCTATTTTAATTTAACTAACATAGTGTCTCGCGAAAAAAAACCCAAATTAATATGTCAACTCATTTCTTCTACAGTGAAAAGTTCTGAAATTAATTATTTTAAATTCCGTCCTCTTTCGTGGCACAAACTGGACCCGGTCCAAGACAGTAATTCCACTGGAACAGCTTTAGACCAGCCGGGACTTAAAAAGGAAACTATTATCGTTTCCGTAGTACTATCACTTAATCCCGGTATATTTGATAGTATTGGAGTGGATTAGTGTTAGAATTAAGTTGGATGGTGGGAAATTTTACTGGATTTTTTGAATTTTACAGTTTTGTAGCTTTTACGGCTTACAGAATTTCATACAAACTTTCAAGTTGTTATTTTTCGAAATGACTGAACCAATTTTAATGAAACTGTATACGCATAGCCAGGATACATAGGTCTAAAAACTTATCAGAGAAAATTTTCGAAAAATCGTGTTATAGTTAAATTAGACCGATTTTAGATTTTCCATAGAAATGTCCATTTTTTTTTTTAAGACATTTCTAAAAGTTCTCTGGCATCTTTTTAGACTTAGTTTCATTAAAATCGGTACAGTCATTTCGAAAAAAAAAGACTTGAAAGTTTGTATGAAATGCCGAAGTCGTTAACGCTCTTAAGAGGAAACTGGAATCATTATAAAATTATTTTTTGTCTTTTCAAAATATTATTTTAATTCTTAATATTGCCTGTCTTATGACAAATGTTGCTGAGCATGAGGTCCTGGGTTCGATTCCCAGATTGTGCAAAGGATTATTGGGTTTTCCGTCAGTAATTTCTCAGTGGCAGTCACAGAACCTGAATTTGTAGCCGCTTGATGGCAATAGGCTCGCCTAACATGAGACTTAAACATAACTAGCGTCATGTGGGTGTACTATTAGGTAAACCTTTGCCATTTGAGGGTTACCGACGTGATGTTATGCTATGTTATAAAATAATGTGCTCAATCTTTTTATGATGTGGGTCCCCCATAGCACAGCATCATGCTGAGTGGGAACCTGCTTGTCGTATTCACGACGTGCAAGCTGTTATCTGTTTTTTTCTTTGTTTCTATCGCGTTGTATTTATAATATTTGTTGTGCTTATGATTTTGTTTGTATGCAGTCATGTCCCTGTGACAAATAAATATTTTTTCTTTCTTTCTTTCAATCCAGCGAGTAAAAATATTCTTAATCCACTTTTGTAGTATCATTATTTACGTGAAAGCTGCAAAAATGTCGGTGTCCTGTACATTACACGGGAACTCGTCTCAACTCCTTGCTTTAAGAGGTGCTTCGTTAAAATTGCTAGATATAAGAGTTTTAGCTGGATTTCAAGATGGCGGACTCGACCGGTGTCGGTCTCAAAAATCTTGACGTTAAATTGTAATCTTTGAACTGAGGAAATGGGAATAAAAGGATTCTTACGTGAATACTAACGTTATAAAATTCTATATTTTTATGATTATTCGTTATTTTAACAGTTACAAAACTCTATCTTTTTATATAATCATAATTTTCTAGTAAATTCTTTAGTATAAAGTTTTTGTGTCAGATTTTTAATTTCTTGGTAATAAGTAGTTTTGTAAAAAGATTCCCTACCTAAGTAAGCATCTTCAGGCACGTTTCTTAATTAAAGATAGTCATAGTGTACAGCAAAAAAAAAAAACATAACCTTCGGTAGTCGAGTAAAAAGCATATAGCAAAAGCTATAACAAAAAGAAAGTGGAAGTGGGCTGGCCGTGTATGCCGTGGACTGAATGGAAGATGGGGGCAGAAAGTGCTGGAGTGGAGACCACGGATGGGACGGAGGAATGTGGGAAGACAACCGACTAGGTGGTCAGACGATCTCATTAAAGTGGCTGAAAGAAACTGGAGAGCTAGGACATAAAACCGCCAAAAGTGGAGAGATTTGGAAGAGACCTACACTCAGCATTAGGTGGCCAAAGTTTGAAGAAGAAGTTGTCATTTAAAATGACAACTTCTTTTTTTTTTGTGTCCTCATGTTTTTTTGCCATCTTCTATGCAGCCACACATATTCCTTACTTACACGCAAAAATAAAGCGTACACAGCCAACCCCCCTGCGGTAGGTACCTTACATAAGTTATCACAATTACTCATTGCCCTTTACCTATTAGAGAAAAAACACGCGAACCTATAAACAAAAGTCTTACTACTCTGCACACCCCATAAATCTCACGCCGTTATGATATAACGTTATTTACCAAAGTTTTTTTTCCTACCTCTTGGCCCTTTTCCCCTTAAGGTCGTTAAGCAATTATATGCCTTAAGTTCTTAGCGTAATGGTATAAAATGGCTTAAGTAATGAAGATTTAGTACTTTCGCTTCGTAATGGGTAGACTTTCACGAAAATAGTCCACCTATGTGTTTGGAAATCTTTCGGGAGTTCCGATGTTATGTAATGTGTTATGTAACAACATTATTTTGTGTTAGAAAAGCTCTTTTTGAATAAGCTTGTTTAGGGAAGTAGGTACCAGTAGCGAAGGGTAAATTTTTGTAAGAGTTAAGCCGGAGTACATATCTGTAATGTGATTATATTATTTGTCTATAGAATACTGATTGTTCCATTTTTCAAAGGGAAGCCGGTAGGAATCGAGTTGTATGGAACCTTCGCCACTGCTAGGTTCGTCCGCCATAGCTAATTCTCGCCTAGGATCTTCGTCGTCTATGTTCCCGATTAAAGTAAAAAAAAACGTTACTAAAATTGCAGACACCGGACAAGTTTCAATTCGTAAATGTAGACATTATAAATGTAGAAGTCACTCTGTGTGCCTGTCAGCTGGCATTTTTTTGTCTTGTGAACATACTCATGAAATATCCTGCGTCCTAGGGTGGTCAAAGGGGTATGTAAAACCTCACGGTGTTCTTCGACTAGCTTGGGCTGGAGTGCTTGCACAGTTCGTCATGCACCCCCAGGTTTTGGCCCCCATAATTAAGCGAACCGCCTCACGCGTACATGGCTGCAGTTCCTCATGAGAGGCGCGCAGCCTGTGTGTGTGTCTGTCTAGGTGATGGACTCCCCAATTGTGTCACCCGCAGGCATGGCGGCCGGAGATCGTTGAGCATCGGTGCGCCTGCTGCAGATAAAGAGGAGGTTGTGTTCTTCAGCTCCCTATCCACTGCTTTCTTTGCGGCCATCACTTCCTCACAAAAGGAGATGCCAGCGTCATATGCGCTCTGGCTTCCAAACATAGACTGAACCACGACAGGAAGCGAGAGGTTATCGCACTAATTGCCGCGACAAAATCACGGCACTGCTTTGCGCTAGCTGAACACGTCAGAGCAGTCTCCACAGAGGTGACTACCGGGCGTCGTTTCCCTACCTAAACGGAACAGGTATTTTCCGAAGCATCCCTGCCCGGACAGCACCTGTGTCAGCCACAAAGTGTGAGCGTCATGCCTCCTCTTGAGACACTCCTTCGTCACCACCAATAGCAGCGTGCCCTCTGTCTTTCAGCCAGATTTATCTGTTACCTTTCGCGTTTTAACGGCTTTACGGATTGGCATGACCTGGAAAATAAGATACTTTTTGTTCCAGCAGTACGTGCCCATGAGTTACATCAGTTAAAGTAGATAAGCCAGTCAGTGCTACTATAATTTTTCAACTGCCGCGAGTCTGGCAACCTCCTTTCTAGGAAAGAGTGTGGACCGTCCCTAGTCAACCCAACTTGAGTCGGCAAGCGTTTTATATTACGGAAAACTCACAATTTTATTATCTGCAGATTATCTTGTTATAATTATGTATAGATACTTACTTACTTAAGCCAAAGCACAGAACCTTAATAGGTTAACCACAGCACCAATCAAGCCAGTTTGTGGCTCCGAACTCCTCCGAAGTAGTCCGAACTCAAAACCCAAATAAATCTTCAAACAAAACTTTAAAAATAAAATGAAGTCACTTATCACTGGCTGACAAATTCCTCAAAAAGACGCGAAAGATTCCACTAAAAATAAAACAGAAAAACTTCCCTCTACTTTAATAGTTCCTAACCTACTTTCAGCCAATTCATCACAAAATCACATTTCCTACGTTCCAAAGCCGATATTTTTCCGATTCTGTAAAAAGTTTCGTTCGGAAACTTCGCGAGTTTTTGTTACAACAATCGTTCTGTACTAAAATATTTGACTGAATTTCATTCGTTTTTGCCTCCGAACTGGTTTAAACCGCTTTTGGGCTGATCGAGTAGGTTTTAACTAGAATTCCGGATTATAGACTTTAAATTAAATATGTTTTTTGTGTGGATTTGGTTTGTGGTTTGCGTATTGGCATAGGAGTTTTTAGAATTGGTGAATGATGAGTTTGTTTTTGAGAGTTACATAGTTTTTTATTTCAGTACACAGGATTTACATTGGTGTACAGTTAAGTGCTTTTTTGATCTCTTATTTGTTTCTTTCTTTTGGTCAGAGTACTTGTATGTACACGAATTTATAATTATTTTCTGTCCTCTAGATTATTGGTAGGGATTTTTGTAATATTATTAAGAACGTCAAATTTTCGTTAAACTGTGACTTGAAAGTTTTTTTTAAGTACGAGAATTGACATGCAAAACATATTTTAAATGCTGCAGCAGAAGCGAATCAATTTAACTGCTTCACTCCTCGTCCAAAAATGAAGTATATACAGGGTGTAAACGGACCCTTCACGAAGCCGTCAACCAAGCATTGTGTTCATCAAACTAAGTAACTTTATACAAAAATGATTGCTAGGAAACAACTTTTTTGTTTTGGGTGAAAAAGCACGTTTTACGGTACTGCCGTCGTTAGACAAAAGGGCACATCTGAGAAAACTGAATGCAGAAAATAAGTCATAATATATTCACCTTTTTTATTAGTAAGGCTTATTTTTCTTAACATTATTTCCGCAGTTGTGCCCTTTTCGCTTACGGTGGCAGGGTAGGACTCAATGTAACGCACTCAAAACATTGTGCTGATGGATGGATTGAATAGTGCAGAGGTCGCGGAGGTGTATAAAGTAAAGTTCTTACATTAAAAATATGTATTTAAAAAAAAAACTTGTGAAAAAGTTGGAAGTTTGACCCCCAATATCTCCGTAACTAGAAGGTTTAAGGTAGAACTAAAAAATGATCGCAATGACGGGGAGAACAAGTGCCTTTCGACTTCGTTAATGGTCTTTTTACTCCCTTTATAATAAAAAAAACCGTTACCATGGCAACCCATAATAACAAAAATACTCATCAAAACAAATAGTGTACTAACCCTTATTCGAGTACAAAATTAATATCCTAAAATAGACGCTTTACAAACTTGAAGCGGGTTCAATTCAAACTTAAAAAAATATAACCCTCACGATCTCACCCTTCGCAGATAAGATGGAACAAAACCCGTGCTATCGTAAAACTGGGATATAATTGCATAGATGAGGATCTTAACGTTGGTATTAATGATCGAATTGATGCTGGCAACCTTGGGTTAAGCGCCATCTATCGGTAGTTTATGGGTGTTAAGTAAATGTGTTATGCGGAACTGAGTTTTAAGAGTATTTTGGGAAAGATAATAATATTGGCTACATACAAAAAGGCATGAGTTTTTTACAAACTACTGCCTCATTTTTCCTCTTTTCTCTTTAACCTACTTATAAAACGGAGGACGTTATTCAGTCGATGTGTTTAGTTTTTCACCAGCTATGTTTAAGTTCCATGTAATTGGGGGCGAGCCTATTGCCATCAACCGGGCTACTGCTACTGAGCAATTCCTGATTAATAACCCAACCCGGGAATCGAACCCAGAACCTCTTTCTGAGCACTAGACCATAGAGACAGTCGACATTAGTCTGAAAAATCTAAATTTAAAACACACTTTAGTGTGCGTGTGTGTGAGTCTTTAGGTGTGTGTACGGAGAGAAATAATACTCGGCGGAACTTGTATATAACTTTACTTTAAAGACAGATTTACAAATGTTACAGCTTAATTTGAGAGCGCGTCTATAGCTATTGGCGGTTACGGGCGAACTGGAGTCGCCGAGCGCTGCGCGTACGACGAATACAATAATGCTGCGTCAGCGCTCCTACACTATTCCTCCCTTTTTTTAAAAAAACAAGAGGTTTTTTACAAAATAATTCCTTTAAATCAATAATAACATGAACGAATACATGTATGTACAACAGTACTACAAGTTACAAACAATTTGCTGATACATCAATGAATTTCAATAAACAATGTCGTAACCAGATATCTTGCAGGTGCGCGATTGCGCCACTCATAATGTGCGCATTAAACAATTGTTATGGTTTGCAAGTTTTAAGTTTTAATATCACGCTGTTATTACAAAAGGGTACAAGCAGATTTTACATTACAATCGGTTTTTCATATTATTAACTGGCAGACTTATAAACTAACCGAACTTCACCTCACATTTTGATGTAATACATCTTCTCTTGTCCAATTACACGACATGGCGACATAACACTTGGCATAATGGCCCACGGCGAACATGGCGTGCGGCCCAAGGCGAACATAGCACATGGCTCACAGCTACATGGCGTGCGGCCCACGGCGAACATAACACGTGGCCCCCGGCAACATGGTGTGCAGCCCACGGCGAACATAGTCGAGCCCTTGTCTAGGATTTGGGGGACATTCTGGTGTCCTCAGCTAAAATCTTCGACTGTGTCGGTAATGGAGACTGGTGAGAGGGAGTACTTGTCGGCTGCCATCTTATCTTCTACCATAGACTGCTACTCACGCTGTTGTTTTTCTTCAAAATATGAGAGTTCCGCGCTATAGACCGCTGGTGTTAATGAGTTGCCCGTTCTCAATCACGTACACACAAAAAATCACTGCGCACTTTTAGATCACGTCGGGTTTAGATCACGTCGGGGTCACCAATTTAGTGTGCGGGTGTATTCGTCTTTAGGTGTGTGTACGGAGAGAAATAATACTCGGCGGAACTTGTATATAACTTTACTTTAAGACAGATTTACAGTGTTACAGCTTAATTTGAGAGCGCGTCTATAGCTATTGGCGGTTACGGGCGAACTGGAGTCGCCGAGCGCTGCGCGTACGACGAATACAATAATGCTGCGTCAGCGCTCCTACAACACAATAAAATCTCACAAAAGTTTTATTCGTTTTTTTTTTCTATTCCTATAAAGTAAAAAAAGCAGCCGGCAGCTCCACTATACGACCACAATCTTTATTCTATTGTCATTCGGCCTTCTTGTCACGTCACCGCCCTACCTTATCAATTTCACCCTGAGACTTCCAAAAAATAATCTTTCTTCTCCAATATTGGAGGTTCGACCTCTCTTTATTCATGTCAGACCTCAGTAACCTCTTAACGGATGAGGATTAAGTTTTTAACGTTGAGGAAGAATGTTGAAGTTTTAGGAAATGGGAAGTCGAGGTTTTTGGTGATCCGGATGTGATTATTTTCTTTTGAAAGGCGATTTTATTGATTTTTTCATATTTTTTGTAGTATAATACATTAACAATATTACTTTTTGATTTTCTTGGTTTGGTAAACTTGATCCTTCAAAAATAATATTTTACGTGTTTACTTTCAATCGTTTTCGATTCGATGCGAACGATTATTTGTCGTGAAAAATCAATCATCGAAAACTTCGATTTTGTGAAAATGCTGTAAATTAAAAGATAAAACGCTATGTTTTAGCACTTATTTCAGTTGTAATGTTGAATTATTTAAGTACTTTTGTTGCACATTTTGAGCATTTTATGATGCATATAAGTTTTTAAACATTCATGGTCACTAACATTATCATTAACACTAGAAACGGGAACATGCATCCGTGATTATGCATGCTTGCAACATCGCCAAAATATCGGGAACTCAAAACAAACAGTACCGGTAAACATGGTAAGTATCCTGTTTCTAGTGTTACTGATTTATGATGCATATTTCAACGATTTTAAGTTGCATCTATTCCGGCCTCTAAAAATTATGATGCAGAACTAAAAAAAACGCATTAACGTTCGTTTTTCGTGCTAATCTTCAAATGTGAGCTTAGTATCTATCCTATAGATCCGACATACTCCTCTTCTTTGTCCAAAAACAGGTTATCCTTTCGTCCCATTCGTATGTTATGTATTAAAATTTAAACAAACGATGGGGCACTTAATATTGTGTCCTGCATGTCCTGTTGTTTGTTCATTACAAGAGCTGATGGACGCTACTGAAGGCGCCAAACTAGTGGCTCAGTTCCGTGCCGACACAATTTAGATTGCCATAGACACGCTCAGAAGAAACAGATTAAAATTTAACCAAATTTTACACATCAATCTCCCAAACCCAAATCCATTGTCACACCAAAAATATATTACGAATCAATCAAAAAATTAACACTCCACTAGCGTAATACGAAAGTCTCAATTTCCTGGCAGCCTCTCTCAACGTTGATATTTGCATAACCAATATCCATAGGGTGGTCGCCACCTAGCCACCCCTTTTTGGGATCCTACCAGGGTTCCGGGGGCTTATTACATCATAATCCTGAGTGGCAAAGTATCATCACGGTTGCTGGTTGCTGGAGTAATTGAGTTATCGATTCTGGTTGATGGTTGGTAGGTTTTTTTTTTGAAAATGTGTTTGGACATGAACACCATTTTTTGGGTTTTATTTTCATGTTTAACATACTTAAAAGGGTGTTACAAGACGCTTAACGAAGCCGAAAAGCACGTGTTCTCCCCGTCATTACGATCATTTTTTTGTTCTAAACCATGTCTGGGAACCTTCTACTTACGGAGATATTTTCACAGCTTTTTTTTAATAAATACATGTTTTTAATATAAGAACTTTAAATACCTACACGACTCCCGTACTATTCAATCCATCCATCAGCACATTGTTTTCCTACCTACCGCAAAACATGATTTTTGACCCCAAAAAAAAAGTTGTTTCCCAGCATTAAATTTTGCGTAAAGTTACTTAGTTTGATGTACATAATGCTTGGTTGATGGCTTCGTGGAGGGTCCGTTTACGCCCTGTATTTCTGATTAAAACCAGATCGACCATACATTATTTAGTTCTCCTGACCGTTCCTTTACTCTCATACTCCGATGGGACAAAAATAAGACACGATTGGAGAGAGATCAGCCGCAAGATCAATTGCTCAACGTGCTTTCCGAGGCACGTGGGTACCGTATCGACAACTTCCAAACCCCGGACTACTACTGCGAAATTTCAAATGGAAAAACCCAATAGCACTTTTTGCCCAACCCGGGAAACGAAGCCAGGACCCCAGGCTCAGCAGTCGCGCTTGCGACCAAGACTCCAACGGGACAGTTCGACAATAAATAACACGCTTGTAATTCTCACGTGTAAGGCAGTGGTTTAGCTACGGAGTCACATTTCCGCAGTTATGGCTAAGCTTTATTCCTATGTTAAAAGTGCGAGCCTATTGCCATTGTTTGGGTGCAGATGCAGAGTTTGGGCTTCTACTGAGAAAATTCCAAATGGAAAAACCCAATAACTCTTTGACCTGGGAATCGAATCCAAGACCTCAGGGTCATATAAAAGCTTGCGACTACTAGACCGACTACAAAAGCAAGACAGTCGTATTTTTTTTAAGGAAATTAGTAAAATATGTCTCTAAACATGACACAAAACTATTTCATCTATATTCCAAGAATTAAAATGAAATATTCCATAATTTCACGTTTTCCAAGCTTCGTCTTTAACCAAAATGCTTTGTGGTGCCGCAATCGTTAAATATTTGGATAGCACGAGAAATTCGGATGCAAACTTGCAGGTTAAAATGTACTTACAGTTAAATTCATGTGACCAATAATTAAGTATGTATTCAATTAGGACTAGCGACCCGCCCTTGCTTCGCACAGCGTCACCTATCGGTTCCAAAACTATATCTAGTGTAGCCTATATTTTAAGTTAAGCATCTAGCAGTAGAGCGGTGAAAACTGCGTTCAAATCCATGCAGCAGTTTTGTGTGATGCGCGTATACAGACAGAAAGACAGTCAGACAGACAAAAATTCTAAAAACTGTTTTAGGTTGTGTTGCTCTAATAAAGATGCCCCATATATTATTTTTTTCAATATCTTCAATGAACAGACATCGGTCTGTTAAAATTGTATTATATGTACAGATTATAACTTAGTTTTTAGTCACGGAATGCTTGCCGAGGTAAGTCAGTCGATGGGTGATCATCCATTACATCCGAGTTTAACAATAAACATTAACGTTCTCTTTCATATTATTTGACGAAGCTACTGTATCACACTCAATCATCTAAAAATTCCTTGACACAAAAAAACAAAATAATTGACGAATGGGTTTACATACAAACGTATTACACCAATACCTTATATTTTTTTCTCCTGCCATCGTCGAAGCTAAAACTTCTATTAATATTGAGCAGTCAAGTTTGTATTCTTCGTTTTTCCGTATTAGCGTTTTCCGGATCCGTTTTTTTTCGTGTTTAATTAAACTAGTCGTTCTCTCATTAATAAATGCCATTACTATATTATATTGGAATTTTTTGGTAGCTAGTTTTGTACTAAATCTTTTACGATAAAATTTTAGATGCCTTGGAATTTTCTAGGTTACATTAAATGACTAAAAGTTTTGTTCTTTCTTCTTTTTCGTGAGTTTAGTGCCTAACCTGATGTCAGAGTTTTTATGCCGCCCATGAGTATCTTTACATGCCGTCGAGAAATATCTCCCAGGCATGCTGGTTTGGTTTTTTACAATTTTTTCCTTCACCGAAGCAAGTGTTATACAATAGGCACATGAATTAGAAAAATCAGAAGTGCGTGTATTGTTAGGTTCGAACTTGAGACCTATGACTTGGCAGTCCAACGGTCACACCACTAGGCCATCCGTGCTGACATACAAAAAACTATTACATCTTCTTACTTCTTCTTCAGTACATTGTGGTATTTCGAAATTATATGTTGGATAAATAGCATCATAAAAAGTATGTATATTTTTCCATATGGATTTAAAGAAGGAAAGAACAGCCTAGCATTCCAAATTCAAATCTCATTGCTGTAATCAACAAAAATGAGGGAAAGAGGAAGACTAAGACATGGACTACGTGACATGAGTTGCTCATAAGCACTTCAATGATGACAAAAACAAATGATGAATCTTCCTAAGGAAACCCCACATATGGAACAGCCTATTATAAAAACACTCCAACCCATTAAGTACAAATATTTCCATACATAATTCCACCCTCAAACATAAACGCTCTAATTCCGATGAAGACAATGATGAATCGACTTCCAATAATAGCTAGGAGCATTCAAATGGGATATTATTTAGTTAGGGGTGCCACACTTTAAATTACACAGAATCTGTGCCCGGTTGATGGCAATAGGCTCGCCCCCTATTACATGGGACTTTAACATAACTGGCGAAATGTGCGTAACCCTTCGGGCATTACAGGCTTCATGTTATGTTATGGTACCAGGCTGGATTTAAAACCCACGACATACAACTTTATGCTAAAACCGCCACCACTGCTACTAAAACAATGAATGAAACATCATAAGGGAACTGGCAGGTCCTAAAAAAAACCAAACTCACTCGCTTTGAGTCTGCGCGATGGAGCCCATTCCTTTCCCAAAGAAGAGGCCATTGTACCAGCAGCTGGGACGTTTTATGCTGATAATACTATTCCGATATCTCGGATGGGAAATACTGACTAAAACCCATCCATGTTCCTTCTTTGCCCTTTGTATTCCAGGGCCGCGGTATCTCCTTCGAACAGTCCCGCAGCTCCATAATGCTATGCTTACGAGTATGCTACACTCTTGTTCGTATCGTCAGATAAGGTTCAATACAATAAAACCGACCTGGACCAATTACTACTCACATCTACCTTTCAAAAGACTTGTGCCGAGCTCCTAACTTCGTTCGATATCTACTATAGCTGGATCTTGTTCAGATCGGGTTGGCTCAGCACGATTTGAGCTAAGTCAAGCGGTTTTGTTCGAACGTATACACATATAAGGTCCCATTAAAATAGATGGGCAAATTTTAACACAGCGTTCAGTACATCTAACCAAAGATATCCAAGCAAAAAACACTGATTAACGTGATTTTATTTTGACCTAAAATAACAAATTGCCGGCACTCTAGAATAAACAAATCCATTATGGATAGGTACTTGCACTCGCGCCTCGCCGCACGCGTTCTCGTACGTAGGTACCCAGTCAGTTCTGTTAATATCATTCTGTATTTAACCATAGTAACTTTCAGTTGACTAAAATGTTTAATGTATTTTCGTTAGTTGATTTTATTTCTTGTAAGTATCTAATGCGTTTTTTTTTCTCATTGTCCTTATTTTGGTGGGCTGAATGATTTCTAAAAGTTTGTCCATCTATTTTAATGGGACCTTATATATCTAGTGTTCTGCTTTGCCACCTAGCTGTGGACACCCGTATATACGTGTAGCAACCCTTAGAGCCGGCGAATCTACACTTGTAGCATTATGTTCAAATTCTCACCTACACGATTGAAATCTGAGAAACAGTGTGTATATTGAATTACATTTGGGCGACACTTTGAGATTGTGTCCGACTATGAGCGAGTTTTCGGAAATTATTATATGATCCAATTATCTGTGACCTTTGCTGGGACCTTACCAGATTCTCGTGGTTAAAGCTTGCCCCACGCTTGCTCACTGATGCTGATTCTTAAACCTCTAATACCAGGCGAACCCAAATCTACAAGAAATGAATATTTGAGACCCCGGGTTTTATCATCTGTGTTATTTGACTGTTAATTTAATAAGACTATTGGTAGCAGTGGCCCTACGGATTAGGCCTACATTAACACAACAAATAATGTCCGTGTAGGTACATAACCAGTGATTGAAGCAAAAGGTATGTAAGGACCGTCACCGGCGGCATTGTCCCCATAGAAAAGAGCCATGAGTTTCTTTTGTATCAAAAAAGTAGGCTTTCCCGCTACCGCTCCCGCTCCACAAACAACGGGACCCGGTACAAACCTGCGTGAGATCTCGCAGCTGGCACTCTCTATGTTTTTTGTGGTATTCAAATCTGATTATATCATGCTGTGTAGAGAATGAAATCCAATAATTTGTTATTTTGTGTTCCGTTGTTTTTCTTAGAGATCTTTTGTGAGGGCCGGAATTCAGTTCTCGTAGGTAGCTGGACATTTTTGCATAGATAACTTTACTACGTACTACTAACCTTTGTCCACGGCTTCATTCACATTGTTTTCGTTTTAAATATAGCCTATAATACTTGGGAGTAATTTAGCTTTCCATAAGTGAAAGAATTTTCGGAATCGGATCAGTAGTTCAGAAGATTACCCCTTACAACCAAACTTAGAAAATGTGCCTCTTTATTATTAGTGTGGATGTTTATTATCAACATGGTGTACTGGGTACTCGCACGAATGACTGAAAAGTGGTGTGGAAATCAGCTGTCCTGGTATGGCCATGTAATGCGAAAGAATGAGGACATGTTGGTAGGAAAGTTTTGAGTATGAATGCGGATTTAAAAGAGTAGAGGAGGGTCAAAGAAACGATGATTTTTTTATACACGGTTTAACAGAAAGGGTATAGTCATATGAAAGGATATGCTGCAGACCATCAAACTGAACAAATGTCTCCTTGGGTCCAATATCTACTCGACCCAAATGTATAGGACAGCTGATAGTTTTTTCGCACTATACCCTTTCTGTTACACCCTGTATGAAAGATAATAGCTAGAATGGAGGTGACTTCTGAGATGATGAAATAGAGAACTAAGGAAGAAGAACACATGCTACGTCAACCCCAAGTAAATTGCCATTTGGGCATAACGGGGCAAAATGATGATGATAAGGTAGATGTTGTTGTTTCTAATTAATTCTCATAAATACAACGTCTTCCGTCTATTCTTTAGTGGGCTGGTACATATACTGATACTGTTAGCCTGCGTCATCCCACTGCTGGGCAAAAGCCTCTCCCTATGACTTCCAGTTGTTTCGATCCAAGGCTAATGTGGGCCACTGGTCGTTGGTTTTGTCCAGCTCGCCCCGGCCGGCCATCTTCTACGAGGTCTGCCGCGACGCCTTCTGTGGGCTAGTAACTAGTGGGCTGGTAACTCTAAAAAAAAGAGAACTTGGAGCCTTTAACAATAATCCGAAGCGGTTCAAAGTGGGCACAGCTAGTGCCAAATAAATAAAGTTTTAAGGCTATAAAAAAATTAAAGAAAAAAAAAAAAAAAACTTTAATAACATGTTACACTAAAATTAAGACATAAAGGAGCGGCGCCTCCTGGCACAGGCATCTATATGCTTAAAAGGGGACGCCACCAACTATATAATGTATGTACAACGTGTAATAATGAAATAAACATTTTAGTATTTTTTTTTTTTTTGTATAAAAGTTAACAATATATTTTTTTCTGAACCGGTATATCGATGTCGGTTCGTCCTTTGTGATGTTCTAGCGTCGAAAAAGAATTTCACATTTTATCGGTTTTAAAATATTTAGAATTTGAGCCAGTGGAATACTGGCTGTTTTTCAACAGCGGTTAGCCTAAAAATTCGAGCCTTGTCTAACTACATTTGACATTTTGTTTTTTAATGGTCTCCGTGTCAAAATGGCCTCGGATGTGCCGATAATGTAAAGTCAGGGAAATTAAGCAGATTGACAATGAACTTAAATAGTCCACTACTGATATTTTTTGACAGTTGTCGGATGTTGCTTCGAGCGCCGGATTTTGGCGGATAATGTAGAGAAGTAGGTATATGTCCGTTTCTGTAAACCTGACAACGTATATGCAAAATTTCAAGATGATTGGTTCAGTGGTTTAGGCTTGAAAAGGTAACAAACAAACTTACTTCAGCATTTATAATATTTCTAGCGAACCACACAGGTGCTATATAGATACACCTACTCGTATTTGCATATAAACCTTCCTCTTGAATTAGTCTATCTATTTCCGCACGCAAAATACGCGCTTTGACGTGGAGTTGCGGAAACCGGCCCGCTATACTATACATACTATAGTCTATCTATTGCTGAAAACTGCATTAAAATCCGTTGCGTAGTTTAAAAGATCTAAGCGTACAAACAGCGGTTGTGACTTTGTTTTATACTATGTGGTTGAGCGAATACATACATATTATATAGATTAGTTTATCTTTGATTAGCATGGCGCACTCCCCTCTCCCTTCATCTCCCGCACACCGCCTGACCCCGGAACTAACTACTCTTTCGGTCAGTCGAACTACGCTCTCGATAAATTTACGAAAAATCTGAAATTGGTGTGTTCTTCTCGTTCTCGTTCATCTCTGTGTGATGCTCCAGGAAGCTGCTATGAGGATTTGAGGTATGTGCAACCTTCTTTTACCAGCGGATTGTTCTTTTCCTTCTGTTTCATATCAGTACGCGTCATTCCGCCATCGTGCCAATTTCTATTTGATCGCATTATTAGCAAAAACCAGCGCAAACATTATGTAAAGAAGATGTAAGGATAGCCTTTTGATTTAAATTTTTTGACAAGCATAATTAGTGTAACCCATAGATAATGTACGTAGTCAGAAAACCAAGTAACTATTCAATACGAACGAGTGTTTTCAATTTTGCACACCGCATTGTATGGTACCAGATACTCGTACACTGGGCGCTATCTGTCTATTTGACGCCATTTAGACGATGACACTTCCAGGAAATGTCTGCTACCTGTAGGATGTCCCTGTCAGGTAATGTCTCTCAAATTGACACCAATAAGGATAATAATGCCCTTTTCCCCATAGAGTGAAGCTTTTCCTTAACTTGTGTAGTTTTGATTCTGTTACAGTGAAATTGTGATTGAAAATTATTATATAACTCAGTGAAAATGATTGTTTCTACCTTGAAATGTTAGTTAAAACTGATGTTGGTTTAATTCTGTACAACTTCTAATAAAAGGAGGTTTTGTTTTCGACCCATATGAAAGCGTAAAATTATGTATGTTTGACATCATCGTTTTCCCAACGTTGGGGTCGGTGTCCAATCTAACCGACTGCAGCTGTATGTAAACATGTATGGATGTATGTATGTCTTTTTATCCCTTCCTGTTGAAATTATAAATATTTGTTATGCGTTGTATGTTTATTGTATTTTTTTGTCATTTTGTATGATGCACGTCATGTCCCTGCGACAAATAAATATTTTTTCTTTCTTTCTATCTATACCAGTGTTTTACATGGAACGACTGCTTATCTGTCTTCACACCACTATGTATAAGGTATCTATGTCCGTAATGTTCTAAAAATAACTGATAAATCCATTTCTTCGGATATCCTTTGCCTAAGTAAGAATTTTTCAGAAAAGACCAAGCTCCTGTTCCTAAGAATCTTTTGCTGTCGTCACGCACAATATTGAAGAACATATTCCACAATTCGCACATGAATTAACACAAAACTATCCACAAGCACAATGGAATCCTAGATTCATTGTCTCTCAGATACGATATTCCCACACCGAATTCCAACTTGATGGAAACAACCCAAAACTTGGTTTCAATTAGAAATAAATACGTAAATAATTAATGTGCTACGTGTTTCACAATTCAGTGGGACTGACAAACATAAGTTTGTAGGACTCGGAGTAGCAGACATCCGAAATGTTTGAAGACAATCGTAAGTAATTGTGCTGGTAAGTTTCACTAACATTATTTTCGTTTTGTGGATTAAGTTTTGAGAGAAAGCGTTTCTAAGATTTGGACCAAGTTTTAAGAGTGAGCGTTTCTAAAACTTGGTAAAAATAATACTGGAAAATGTACTCGTAGGATATTTTTGATCGCTAAAAACTTTGAAGAGCCACTTCTAAAATATCAAGTTGAAGAATAATATTGATGGTCCTTGCGAATTTTCAGTGTATAATTAATATAATGTAATAAATAATAAATGAATATAATGAAACTTAGAAAAAGAGTCATTCAAGGCCTTTTTTTTCGTATTGGAAATCATCAAATGACCCCTTCCGCTCTGGGCGGAGTGGAAGGGAGTGTCAGACTCGTACTGACTAAAACCCATCCATGTTCCTTCTTTGCCCTTTGTGTTCCAGGGCCACCGTATCTCTTACGTAACAATCCCTTAGCCCGAGTCTAACACTTCACACAAGATAAAAAAATACTCACTCGCACACCCTCTCACCACATGACTCTAACGACTGCAAGATTATAGGTAGGCAATTTTTTATTGTCATTACTTCTTCTGATGTTTTTCTTATGCATATTGTTCAACTCCTACTTTCACACGATATCTTTGTAAAAGCAATTTCTAGCAGTGGATGGTGCCTGCTGACCTGTAACACAGGTTTTTCCCAAAAACCTACATCAGGTACCTGTCTCTCACAAAGGTGGAATAAAGTTCATCATAAGTTTGTAGGTCTCGGAGTAGTAGACATCCGAAATGTTTGAAGATAATCGTAAGTAATTGTGCTGCTAAGTTTCACTAACTTTATTTTCGTTTTAGGGATTAAGTTGTAAGAGGTAGCATTTTAACTCGGGCAAATTCTTTGCCCGAGTTAAAATGCTATCTCTTCTGGTGGTTTTGACTTGCTGCGTACACCAGAATTTTATACATATTTAAGTACATTATCTGTGAAAATTTAGTGTCCGGAGTAAAGTCGGTTGATTTGACTTTTATGTCGTCAATAAATGACATGTATGATGTATGATGACAATACAGGACAATTTTGGAAATCAGAACGACAGCAAAATTATCGTGTGGTTAGTGCCTAACCTGGTCTTTCGGCTGAAATAATGATGATGATGACTCACATGAATCCGAAAATTCGCGCCATGATCGCGGGATGACTGCGTCGAAATATCGGGAGCTCAGAATAATGGATAATCACGGAAGATGACCCGTAAATGACAGTATAAGTTTTGTTATAAACCGTTACAATCTGTCTTACATTTTATTTTTAACAAGCAAACTATAAAATCGCTATCTCCTCACAACTTGTACCACCCAAACATCTCCGGGTAGCCCAAGGCAACATCACAGTGTCCTAAACACTAAAATGCACTTAGACCCGCTTCCAGGGTTCGCCTGTGTTTTGTAGCAGTAATGAAGTAGATGGCATATCTGGATCAAGGATTTGGGTGGATGTTTGAAATTAATATTGTAGAAGTAAATGCAGTGCTGCATTTCGTGTATCGACCGATATGGTATGGTATGCGATCTTCTCTCGTGTCGACACGAATCTACTCTACCAATACTCTACTATGCCAATAGTTTGCCATGGTGGAAATATTAGCCAGTCAAAAAAAATATGGGAAAGACCGTTTAGGCTGTACCGGACTTACTATTTAGTGTTGTCACTAGTATTAAATAATTACTTCAAGCATAAATTTATTATTATTTATTTACTTAAAACATACATTTATTATTATTTATTTTTTATTTAAAAAACAAGTTTGCCCCATTTAAACTTACATACACAAACAGCAGACCCGGAACAACTACCTATAGGCCATACAAATATTATTTGTTCCAGCCACTGCGCCAACCGCGCCGTCAAAAAAAAAACAAACTAAATTTAAAAAAAAACAACCAAAAATTAATAAATAAATCAACATATTAGTGTTCCCAATGCTGGAACACAGGCCTCTCTCTGTGAGAGGGAGTGGGCTTCAATCCACTACCACCGTTGATGGATGTGACTATGTTTGAATTTTTGGTTGTAGCAGATGTCGCATTTTCCTCATTATGTTTGCCATTACCGTTTTGAGAGCAATGGTGATGAAATAATTAAACAAACTAAAGTGTCAAGTATGGTTCGAACACACACACGACCTAACTTATACGTCGGGGTCGATACCACTGGGCGACTAGTGCTCTCAAAATGATAATCCCACTTATATAAAACTATGTGCATAGGCAACGATTTTTAAACATCTTAGACATTTCAAAACGCTAAGTTGTCACTTCTCGTGACCCAAGATTTTAGCCTCGGTCAGAGGCTAAGTGTTGCTATACAACGTGGCAACGCCGCCAGTCTCTTGGGCACATTACCAGTTGACAGCGTTGAGGAGGAGTTTTTTAAGTTTATTGTCAAGTTACTTACTGTAGATAATTTTTCTTTTAAGTAGATTTATGGGAACCAGTATCATAAAATCAGACAACAGATATAATTTACTGTAAAACCCATAACTTCTTCTCCTGCCGCAGTCGGTCAAAAAGGTCAAGAACAAATAAACCAAACAGGCTGAGTTAACGAGAAGTAAAAAGATTAACCGACATTAACCAAGCAAGTTAACTATGTTACAAGTAATTACGAAAGACCCCAATCTCCGTTTTCACAAATACTAGGCAACACCTAAACTAATCCCTTGTTGGAATTTCAACCTTCAGCAAAGACCCGAGAATTGAATTTCCAAAAGTACCATCAAACTTAGGCATTGGTTTAGGTGTCGCCTAGCTTTAATGAAAACAGACATTGTGTTAGTTTATTTATTTTTTGTGACTTAGTTACTTCAGGTCTTAAGTAAATGTTTACTTGTCAAAGGTCAAAGGTTCAAGTTAATTAGAACTAGGTACTTATATTGAAGTTGAACTAATTCTTTTCGCAAAGAAAAGGATGATTTTGGCTGAGTTTTTGTGTCAGACTGTCTTGGATTAGACGTGATAAAGTTTTTGCAAATAAGCCTTTTAACTAAGCTTGTATTTCTATAGTTAATAAACTAATATTAATAAAATAAATGATAAACTTAAACTAATATTATAATTGCGAAAGTTTGTGAGGATGGCTGGATAGATGTTTGTAACTCTTTCACGCAAAAACTACTGAACGGATATGGATGAAAGAAGAAGGATTAAAATTAACCTTAATTTATTTATTTTGATCCTTCTTCTTCAGGGTCAGTCATATCTACAAAGAACTCAGGGTAAACGGACCCTTCACGATGCCGTCAACCAAACATTCTGCACATCAAACTAAGTAACTTCACCGCAAAATTATTGTAGGGTAACCACTTATTTTTTTGGGAAAAAAAGAAAAAAAAAGTTCGATGATGTGACTCAATAATTGAAGTCAAATCAAGATAGCCAAGTATTTCTCGATATTGTAATAGATCCGTCGTAGATATTACTGCCCCTGAATGAATTTTCATAGCAATTTTTTTTAAAGCTAGACTGTAAGGATGGAGTTTGGAAGTATGCCATCTTTTTTAAACCCATTTTTATATTTTTTTTGAGATACTTCTCGTTGCTGTAGAATGTGGGTTAATTTTGTATGGACCGTGCTCCTTCTTCTTTAGCACACACATAGTTTATAACCTGGATTAACACATAGGATACTTTTTATTCCGGTAGTACGATTCCGTGGGACAATTATCGAACTCCACGCGGGCGATTCCGCGGGAAAAATCTAGTAGTTAATAAATTGAAAAGTTTACAAGATCAACATGATTATTAAATTTACTAGAGTTTACCCGTGGCTTCGCTCTCGTTATGTTTAGATAATATCCCACGGGTAAGTACCACTGCAATAAACAGTGTCCTATTTTCCTGACCTCGTGGTTTTCGGACTGCCACATTGGTCTCGTCGTCGCAATTGCGACAGCTGAGCATGAGGACCTGGGTTCGATTCCCGGGTCAGGCAAAAAGTTATTGGGTTTTTCCATCAGGAATTTCTCAGTAGCAGCCAAGGAGTCTGCATTCATCACTCTTTCTTACTTCTTGTTGGCGATTTCAGAAGATAATAATTCCAAGTTTCTTTACGTTTTTGCCACCATCGCGAGTCAGTGAACTACATGATTAGCTTATGTACGTATGAGCAATTTATTATGAAATTGAAAAAAAAACACTTATTGATCTCTTTATCTACGTTTTATATAAGAAACGGGTTATTAAACCACTGGACCATCTTCCATGTATTTACAAGGAAAAAATACGAAAATGCTATTAATCATTTTTTGTACTTCTACGTACACCATCATCTGCCCAGCCTTTTTGCAACAATGTTGGGATCCGTTCCCAGTCAATTCCGATACCCCTTTGTAAGGCTGGTTGTCAGACTTTCAGGCCACTGACTACCTGATAACTGTCAAAGATATATGAATGACACCCGGGATCAACGGCTTAACGTGCTTTCCGAGGCACGGAGGAAACTCGGTATGTAGTGGATGGTCACCTATACACGGACCGACCATGGTAAGCGCGGTTTAACCTTGAAGATCGACCCGTGCGGCTGTTATTATTTAGCCACGAGCTACAGCACCCATACTAATATAATAATGGGAAAGTAAATTTGTTTATTTGTTTGTTTGTTACCTTTTCACGACTAAACCACTGAAACAATCATCCTGAAATTTTGCATATACGTTGTCAGGTGTACAGAAACGGACATAGAGTACCTTTCATCCCGAAAAAAAATACTGTTCCCGAGGAAAACAACAATAACGTTCTTATGATAATAGATGGTGCCACGAGTCTGTCATGATTGCATCAGAGATCAACCCGAATTGTTGCTCAAATTCTAAATTAACGCGAGCGAAGCCGCGGGCAAAAGCTAGTTTGCAATAAATTGAAACTTCGGTTAGGTTAAACTTGAAACTATCTGTCCTGTAGCTAGATAGGCCTCGTTGTTTTATGATATGCGAGTTACATAACACCTTCGGGTGATAAAACAATTACGAACCCGACTGTATCCATCGCAAATAATCAAATAAACTCTAGCAGTGATAGTCTAATAGTGGTGTGACCGACTGACTGTCGGACTGCCAAGAGTCATAGGTCCAGAGTTCGAACCCAAGACACGCACATTTGATTTTTCGGATTCATGAGCGTATTGTATAATAATCACTTGCTTCTGTGAAGGAAAACATCGTGTGGAAACCATCATGCCAGAGAGATATTTCTCGACGGCACGTGAAGCCAAGTCATAAGCCCTTGGGCGGCATAAAAACTCTAACACCAGGTTAGGCACTAACCACAAGATAAAGAAAGAAGAAGAATCAATGAACTCATCTCACTCACCACACGAAGTTAATAAAACCAAGTCTAATACAGAACCTCACTTTAACGATGAAGTTAACCGACCCAGTTAGCGATAACCGTGATTTTACGATGGTAAACGGTCAGCGGTACACTTTATGACCCGTTTACTGCTGCAGTTGAATTACTGTAGTGTAAGAGTTAATTTCTAAAAGCAATTTGTTCTCTGTTAGGCACGGAGCCAGATTTACTCCGTTTATGTACATTTCAAGAAAGTTATTTATGGTTTTTTGGTTACAATTAAGACCATGCAGAAGTAACACGGAACATATGACATGGAGAAATAAACATTGAATGATCTTTTCCCCCATATTTTGGTAAAATATTCATCATCATTGGGCCTATTTGGCGTAGCCGTGAGACACTCAATATTATCTCTTTTTTTCTGTTTAATTTAATTTACGTTTTATATTGTGTAGATTTAAGATTTTTTATTGTTTTATTTGTTTGTTGTGTGCACTTGTGGCATGTGCCAAATAAATACGTTTTCTTTTCTTTCTTTCTTTTATCATTTGCCTATCATTTTCCCAACTATGTAGGAGTCAGCTTCCAGTCTACCCCAATGCAGGCATCCCAGTATTTTATATGAAGTCCAAGTATTTTACCTTTACTTCAAGTTAAAGACAAACCCCTTGGGCCCAAGTTCGTCCAAGGAAGTAGCAAGGTAATTTCTGACAAGCAGCCTTCATCATTTCAAAGTATTGTTGGTCCTAGGATAGCCAATCTCAGCTCAGTTCATAATAGGATTTTGATTTAGAAACAGTCTTACAGCGGCGCTCCAGCAACCTAGTTCAAAAAGTACTACAGCGCCATCTATGATACAAATGAAGAACTAACATCACCATTCGAAAAAGCGCTTACAGTTATCCGCGACTTTAAAATAAAAAAACCTGACAACAACCTGACTGGTTGTAGCCCACCAGACCAACACTCGTCTGGTCAGAGGATTCTCCCTTTTCATGGCGGATGAAGAAGTTTACAACCTGTTCTTCATACCTCTATAGTCTGTTGGACAAGGTAACTGTAATTTATGTGGAGTAAATAAATAAACAGACCAAAAAGACATTTGTAATTTCATATCTAGTTTAACCTAGACAGGCTAAGTTCAAACGTGCTTAAGCCACCAAAAATCTATCATTCTTTTACACACAACAACGATTCCCATGATTACTCTCGAATCTTGTACAGAAGAGAAAAAACTCAATAAAGCTCTTCAATAAGTATATCTTATGTTTGAAACTCGTGAGGCACGTGTCTTACCGCTAGCTATTAGCGACAAGGCAAAAGCGAGATGGAGCGAGTAGAGCTGCTAACTATAACGACGTCAAAATCAAGTCATTTATTCAAATTAGGCTGCAGATTAGCAGTTTTTGAATGTCAGAATTACATGAGATGTCAAAATGACAGTCCCCCGAAACGCCCGCCATTTGCCGCTTCCCAGTGTTTCAGTTGGGAAGCAGAAATGGGAAACAAACTCCCTATCGGTACAACTGTATGTTTGTTACAAATTCACGTAAAAACTGCTGAAAGGATTTTAATGAAATTTGACACACAGATAGTTTAAAACCTGTGTTTTGAGTGGAAAAATCTTCATGGTTACCCTCCGTCTAGGGCGAGCTGAGGACTCTAAAAACCAATTGATACTTCTAAATGCCGGGGGCCCGGTACCCACCCATAATGGATGATTGTGTTTATTCTGTAGCGGCGGCAATTTCTTATTTAAGGTCAAAATAAAATCACTTTAATCAGTGTTTTTTCTGCTTGGATATGTTTGGTTTGACGTACTGAAGGCTGTGTTAAGTCTTTCTATTTTAATGGGACCTTATATAATACGTTTCATGAGCGAGAAGCATAGCTGTCGAGTGTCGCTCCGTAGTCGGTGGGACCGAAGCCTGAGATTCGGACTCTGTCAGCCGTAAAATAACATGAAGGCTGTGTTGACAACATAGTGTTTATAATCTGTAGGGAAAAGTTTGTCTGTCCGTGTTTACGAGGTTCTTGGAAAAAGGCTGGGGAAATAGGGAATTTGATGTAGGCTTTCTGATTTTTATGTATTGAATAATTTGGTGTTCCAGGAGTGGGTTGTGGAAGCCAATTAGGAGTTAGGTAGGCGCTCCATGTCAAAAACTCCGGTTAGACTGGACGCCGATATAGTTGGGTTAAAGTTAGGCAGATGATGATGAGTAGTGTCCCTATTTATTACATTTAGTACTGCATAAGCCATTAGCACTAAATTAAGTAATCCTTTTACTCGGTCTTCTCACATTACCACAAGCAACCTAACATAATCGCCTTCCATTCATCAGCAAACAAGTCCAATCCAGAGTTGGTCTCCACGAGCGCGAACTTAATATTCTTATTAACGTTGCTTAAGTTCTTAAGTATTGACAATTAAGTATGCTTTCAAATGAACAGCTTTTTGAAACAATTGACTCATCATCTACCCAGCCTTTTTCCAACTATGTTGGGGTCGACTTCCAGTCTAACTGGATGCTGCTGAATACCAGTATTTTAAATGGGGCGAGTGCCTATCTTCCCTCCACAACCCAGTTAGTACTGGGTAATACGATACCCCTTGGTGAGACTGGTTGTCAGACGGGCCATTGACTACCTCTAACAACAACCTGTCTTTATCTTTGACTTGAAATATTTCCGAATAAGATTTTGCTGCAGCAAGTCATCAGTCAGTCAGCCGAAGAAAAAAAATTGACTTCGAACCTTGTCTTAAAAGCTTGTTAAATGAGACTTTTATGCTAGAAATCACCGACTCAACACATAACTTACAATAATAACACAAAGCGTATAAAGCAACATTTATTTCATACGAAAACACACCAATATAACTTGTAGGGAATGCTATAAATATGATGTATGAGTATGTTTGTGTAGTTTGCATCCATATGCAGAAGATATAATAACACACTTTATTGCGGACCTGTTGCTTTACACAACTTTACACTTGAAAGTATCTATTTTATAACAGAAGGTACATGTATTAATTCAGAATTAAAAACTCCAAAGATAAATGTAACAATAAAAGTTTTTTTTAGAGAGGTTTTATTCATTGGAGTTTGTTTTGGCGTTTCTTCACAGAATAATCAGTTATGATACACCAACCTTATCTTAGGATCCCTCCCGCTCTGGGTGGAAAGGGATTGTCACACTCGTACTGACTAAAATCCATCCATGTTCCTTCTTTGCCCTTTATGTTCCAAGGGCGCGGCATCTCTTTCGAACAGTCCCGCAGCCCCAGTAGGCATCGGCCTTTGCGGACCCCTTCCTGTTTGCTGATATATATTTTAGGCGCGCGTGGAACACGAACGCGCCGTCGACACGGTCTGTCGTCAAGAGACGGACGGACGGCGAGCTAGCCTATTAATCACCATCCACAGGCCCGGCGCCTACGGTGGCCGGGAGCCACTATTGTAGCGTGCCCTGCACGGGGCTGCGACAGCCGCTCTCTCCATGTCGCCATTCGATGAGGCTGTTGAGCACGAGGGGGACCCATATTTGATTTGCGGGTCAGGTCAAATATTTTTGGGTTCAAAAATTTTTCATTTAATAGTAGCAGCTCAAAATAACGTAAGCTCACCAGTAATTAGTTGTTTTAAATATTTTTTTCTGCTTACCCCTTTCCGGCGGTTAAATAAGAAATGTCATGAAAACTGCTATCCTTAATTGATAAAAACAGAAAAAAAACTGCGCAAACCCGTGAACTAAAACTAGTATCACATAAAATCCGGCTGTCCGTCTGTGTTTCGCGGATAAATCAACAAACGCAATGACCCGGACTGGATTGTGCTCCAAATATCCACTTTCTGATACATTAGCTTCTACTATTTCGTGTTTTACCAAACATAGTACCCTGTGTCTGACCTTTCGGATACCAATAAAATATCAAAGTTTTTAATCTGATAAGGTTAAACGGGGTGTGGAGAAAAGAGGAAATCTGTTGTAGTTAGGGACTGCCAAACTGTTGCAGTTTTCAAAAAAATAGGTAAAACGGTAAGGTAAAATAAAATTATATTTATTTTGAATGGCCGTAGCTCGTGGCTTGAATAACAGGTGCTCGGGCCGATCTTAAGGTTAAGCCGCGCTTGCCTAGGTTGGTCCGTAGATGGGTGACCGCCCATTACATAGCGTGCTTCCTCCGTGCTTCGGAAAGCACGTTAAGCCTACGGCAATGGCTGTCATTTGTAGATTTTTGACAGACGTTGCAGGAAGTCAGTGGCCCGAAAGTCTGACAACCAGTCTTACCAAGGGGTATCGTATTACCCAGTACTAACTGGGTGTTTGAGGTCAGATAGGCAGTCGCTTCCCGACCCCAACATAGTTGGGAAAAGGCTAGGCGGATGATGATTTGTTTTTAATAAATTGGTTGATTAAAGAACAGTTTTACACGTCAAAAGTGCCAGGGGTTTTAACAGTAAACTTAGTTTTCAAGATCGGGTCTTATCGAGGCCCGTTTACGATTTTCTTAAGATTATTTCCATATTTTCTTGATGAAAACGATCAAACTGAAAGGCTCTATATAATCTTATAGGCGTTTCAGTTTATGAAGAATAAAATGGTAATGCCAGGTGAAACTTATAAAGTGTTTATAGGTAAAAGAGTGTTTATCGAGAAACTCAAGTTTTATTAATACCATCAAGTATAAGCGATATCCGATAGTTTGCGATCAATTCGTAATATATAAGTTTCCATTCTGATAAAAGCAATGTGGAGGAGCTGAAGCCGTGTTTGCCTAGGTTGGTCTGTGGATGGGTGACCACCCATTACATACCGAGTTTTCTCCGTGCCTCGGAAAGCGCATTAAGCCGTTGGTCCCGGCTGACATTTGTAGATCTTTGACAGTCGTTACAGGTAGTTAGTGGCCTAAAAAGTCTGACAACCAGTCTTACTAAGGGGTATCGTATTACCTAGTACTAACTGGGTTGTGGAGGTCAGATAGGCAGTTGCTCCATGTAAAATACTGGTGTGCAGCTGCATTCGGTTAGACTGAAAGCCGACCCTAACAAAAAATACAAGTCTTTAATGTTATAACTTTACATTAAATACCTCCACGACCCACGTATATTCAATGCATCCATCAGCACAGTGTTTTGAGTGCGTTACATTGAGTCCTGCCGTAAAACGTTTCACCTCAAAATAAAGTCGCTTCCTAGTAATAATTTTTGCGTAAAGTTACTTAGTTTGATGTACAGAATGCTTGGTTGACGGCTTCATAAAGGATCCGACCCCCTGTATGCTTTCAGAAGAACCGCTTACACCTTGTATTCTGGTCATTGTGAGATAATTTTCAACGAGTGAAGTAGCAGGCCGAAGCTAGTGTTCTATAAATACCGCTATAGATTTATTTTACTGCTCTTGACTCTGAGGAGCTTTATTTCAAGTATGTATAAATAAATTCGTAATTTATTCACATATATACAAAGTTAATAAACAGGAAAATCTGTTGATTTTCCTGAAAACTGGAGAGGTTTAAGTGGTATAAGGCATTAGAATGTTGAGCAGGGACATTTTTAAGAAAGTGGGATATTCAACACATGTGCTGTATCTTATCTTATTTCTTGGATGCATGGATGTTTGTTACTCGTTTACTCAGAAACTACAGAACGGATTTAGATGAAATTTAGCACACAGAGAGTTTATAACCTGGATTACCACATATAACCCTTTGGGCTTTTTATCTCGGTAGTACGATCCTGTGGGACAATTATTACTCCACGCGAGTGACGACGTGAGCATAAGTTAGTCACATGTTATGCTAGCTAGCTAGCTTAGCTGGTCGTAACAAGATACAGATTCCAATGATCTGTGCCGCAAAGGGAAACCACTTTTGATGCCTTGGGGCCGATCTCTTAACATTGGAATTTGCATCTTGTTACCACTAGCTACGTATAAATTTATGTTGGGTACAAATAAAAGGCCTTGTCGTGTCTTCCTTGTTATGCGCTGGCCTTAAAAGTCTGATAGCTGGCTTCTTTTGAATAGCAAGTTATCATCATTGTAATCTGCCTAGTCTTTTCCCAACTATGTTGGAGTTGACTTCCAGTCTAACAAGATGCAGCTGAATGACAGTATTTTACATGGAGTGACTGCCTATTTGACCTCCACAATCCAGTTAGTACTGGGTAATACAATACCAGTTGGTAAAACTGGTTGTCAGACTTTCAGGCCACTGACTACCTGTAACGACTGCCAAAGATCTAAAAATCCATCTAGAATCTAGAACGATACAATTGCAAATATAGGATATCACTACAATTACACTAATTATCTAATTTTGTCACCACACGAACTGTCACTAGGTGTGATTACAGCATCAGTGGCTTTCAAATTCAGAATACCGCGTTTATTAGCTAAAACCGTTAATTATTTGTGACTAGTGATGTGCATCGGGACATGTGACTGCTACCTGCTCCAGTGACGCGGAATAGTGATGTGCTTCGCTGATGTGTTTAGTTCAGCGGTTTTAGCTAACTATACGATTACGGTTTTTGGTTTAGGGCGGGTATAACCGATGTTTGTCAGTGATTTCTGTTTTGGAAACGCAATAATACGCACTGTGTTTTTAGAACTAGCAGCACTAAAAGCTAAAACAACGGCATTGATGGAGGTGTAGAGTATCCTCATTTCGCAAGTTTTAAGTAACATGTTGGTTGCAGATAACATGGTCATAGAGGACTGAGTTGAGTATGAATGTAGATGGCTATAAGAGTAGAGGAAGACCTAAAAAACAATGGATGGACTGTGTGAAGGATGATATTATGGCTAGAAAGGAGGTGACTGTTGAGATGACGAGTTAAAGAAAAGTATGGAAGAATAAGACATGCTGAGCCGACCACAAATAAATTGGGATAAGGGCAAGAGAATGATGAATGAGCGGACTGAGTTTTGGACTTTTTGAAGAACATTTTTTAAATCTATTCCATAATCATTGAGCCATTGGTATCTGATATTGAGAGCATAGATAAAGTAATACGTACTTTATCAGCAAAAACGATGATGGTAATAAGATAGACAGGAAATGTTTCAGAATATGTTATTGAGTAAGTTGCTCAAGAGATGGTACAATTCTATTAAATATTAATTTAAACCTTTTATAAAATACGAAGAGTTGAAATTCTGGAGGACATTGCATTAAGATGAAGAGCACAAAGGTACTGCTTATGTTTTAAGATTTTATTCCAGCAGACCTGCTAGAGGAAAGTAATAGGAATATTTCAACAGGAATGGCATAAGATTTTCGAGTTTATATCTTTCTATTTTTGTTTCCAAGTTGTAGAAACGCATTGAAAGCAACTGACAGTTGTTTCGTTTTTTTGTGAAATATTTTAAATAATACGATAGTAGAAATACAGGGTGTAAGGGACAGCCCTCCACAAACTGACAGGGTGCATTCAGCCCCTTATTTTGAATCTTATTCCACCGGAATTTTTCTCAGGTATTTTTTTTTTCTGTTACTATTCCTTTATTTCAATGTAAAATAACATTCCCTATACGAAAATACTCTAACGAAAGACGCGTGAAATTAGCTGTTCACTTCCATTTGCCTAGCTACAGAGTTCATCGAACTCGTCGTCGCGCTTGCCATTCGCTACGTGCGTTTTGCCACGGTATCTCATACGCAATGTATCATCATTGCGTATGAGGAAATAAAACAAATCGAATTTATTAGATTCCCATAATATTAAAATATAAACTGAAATAATTTCTGGTACCGGTCATCTTACTGTGATATACTGAATTCACCCCATCAGTTTGTGGAGGGCTGTCCCTTACACCCTGTATAGTAATTTATGTTGTACAAAAAAAAGATGAAGTTTCCCATATTTAGGTCAAAGCTTTCAAAATCTCTACACAAATCTGGTTTTAACATTAATACACACTGGAAGTATCATCGTAAAATACGAACAAGCATTAAAATTAAGGCAACATCTACATTGGAACACAAAAACTCAATATAAACAGAACAGACATGTTCATAATTGAGCGCGTGATGTATTTCCATATTGCGTGTGAAACAAAAAATATAAGCATTTCTCTGGAAATAGCTATTTGGGTCGCGACGAAGAAAATAATGTACAGAAGGTGTAATCATTGTAATCCCGGAAAAACCAAACGACCGGTGGTCCACATGAGCCTTGGATCGAAACAACTGGAAATCATGGGGAGAGGCCTTTGTCCAGCAGTGGGATGACGCAGGCCAACAGTACAGTACAGGTGCAATCAAAATATTTTTGGTATTAAATGTTATGTTCAGACCGACAAAACGATATCGCGGTAGCAAGTGTTGTGATCGGTGGTTAGGTAGGATAGTATTTTAGAAGTATATGAATCAGGGTGTAAAGCTCCTCATAAACCATTTAAAAGAGAGAATCCTCCGACCAGACGGGTGTTGTGACTGGTGGGCTACTGCCCGACATTTGTTTTTTTTGTGAATCGCATCTTGCAGGTCAGCCAAGGAGATTGTCGTCTGCTTTACCTGACTATACTGAGGGTGCATTGAGTGTAAGGCCTCCAGCCAGAGGCCTCGACATCGGTCGTCGGGTTCTTGTATTTATGCTTAACTCGTGGATAATTTTAATTGCGCGATGCAGGATTTTTAGTTCTTATCTTGTGTCATGGAGTCGCTGTAGATCTTTTTGTATTTTTAGCTATGGCTATGTGTTTGAATATATAATCATAGAAGTATACTACAACGTAAGGCCACCTCCGTCTGAACAACGTTTACACATGATTGGAAGGTACTAATGGTAGGTTGAAATAAAAAATCAAACGAGTTGACTGTAATCTTCCTGTGTTAAATCTTTACTATTACACGGGCACCCATATTTTATACCTGACACACAGCAGCTCTTGTGTTTTTTTACCTGTAACAAACAATATTAGGAGTTACAATAAATAGGTATATTTCAAAATATAAATGATAATGATAATGATAATATGATGATAATGGTTATACTGAAATAACCACTATACATAAATGGGCAAAATTTTTAATTATCACTCTAAGATCAGTACCAAACATCAATAATTTATCTTTTTAGCAAATAATGTAATTTTTTTTTTAATAACTATTCTCAAGTAGGCTGTGCCCTTAACGAAGCCGAAAGGCACTTGTTCTCCCCGTTATTGCAATCAGTTTTTTGTTCTGGACCATACCTGGGAACCTTCTAGTTACAGAGATATTGGAGGTCAAAGTTCCAACTTCTTCACAAGTTTATTTTTTAATTCCAGTTTTTAAGGTTATATCTTTACTTTACATAAATCCATGATCAGTTTAATATTCAATTCATCCATCAGCAAAACGTTTTGAATGCGTTAAATTGAGTTGTACCGTAAAACGTGATTTTTCAACCCAAAAAAAAAGTCGTTTCCCAGAAACAATTTTTGCGTAGAGTTACATAATGCTTGGTTAACGGCTTCTTGAAGGGTCCGTTTATACCTTGTAGAATAAAGTGAACCTTTTCAATCTATCTGCTACATGTTCAATGTGATGAGTTCCGAATGAATTAAGAATGATGGATGGTATGCCTTTTAACATATAAGAATATGTCTTTTGTCGTATTTATTTACTTTCGGGGGTAAAGTGTGTTTCTAAGTGGTTGCCCTAATGAGTAACGTATAGTTCCGTGGATCTTATCTGTGTAATGGTCGTTAAGGAGGGTAGTGGTGTCGGTGCTCGAGTTGAGTAAAATTGATGATGTTGTAACGTAACATCACGCCTGTAATCCTGAAAGGTTAGGCAGAGGCTGTTAGGATGCTGAGAGGATGTTAGTGCACTATTTGTTATACAAATAGTGCACTAACATTTCGCCAGTTATCTTTAGATGTTGTATATGATTTGTTTTCAGATATGCTTGCAATGTAGATGACACTGGTATTGGTATTCTTGAAAAAGCTTCGAACGAAGATAAATAAACCAATGTAACGTCGGTTTAGTTTCCATTTACACCGTGTGCTTGTAAAAGAGCTATGTTCAATTTGAACGTATATTCTATCTATCTATAATATAAGATTTTCTTTCTACAAGTATGAGTTTGGGTACAAATATTTCTTGAAGTCTTGATTAAAGAAGAATCAACTTGTTTTTTTAACAACGTATCAATATTATCGTTTATGAACGCTCGAATCATCTTCCTGCCCTTGTCCCATGTTACTTGGGGTCGGCGCAAAACGTTTTTTCTTCCATTATCCTCTGTCAGTCGTCACGCTTTCATTTACTCCTTTTTTTCACACAATCCATCTATCGTTTCCTTGGTCCCTCTCCCTCTCCATCTATCTCTCCCTCCCCATCCATCAACATTTATATTCATCACTCTAATGAACTGTAATCATGTATTGCTTACAACTGTCTATAAAAGATTATTTATTTTATTTTATACTATTCGGGAAACTTACAGCTAATATAAACAATGTTCTTAAACAATAATAATTTTAACGCCATTTACCACAGATAAACACTTGAAACAAAAAACACGACAAAAAAAGGTAGGTACAAAATACTATAACATAATTAAAACAAAGTAAAGCGATCGATTAATATAAACTATAAACTAAAAATTAAAAAAAAAACTAAATTCGGACGCAAACAATTACTAATCCGTAAAAAAGCTTTCAGCTTTTTGCTTTTTTTTATTATGTCTCTTATACTCCGTAAAACACAACAGGCTTTTCTTCCCTATAACCACAAATTGTCAACACCAACCCCCATTTGCTCTGTCACAAGGCTACCCCCTAATTCCTATCACCATCTACATGAAGTTGTAAAGTCACACACGCCTAAGTTCGAATATAATTTAAACCATTAGTAACTAATCGAGCTGCGATCTGTCGGTAATCGGTTTCCAATACCCGATGCTATTAATTTGTTTCATTTCATATGTATTAGTGCTACCATTTATATTTTGGTAGTTGATCGTTTTGTTAATTTGTTGTGGACTTTTTGTTGGCGTATTGTCGTTTGATGGATGTGAGCTATCATTAATTCGCCGCTATCATATACATCATCTGCCTAGCCTTTTCCCAACTATATTGGGGTCGGCAGCTGAATATCAGTATTTTACATGGAGCGACTGCCTATCTGACTTCCACAACCCAGTTAGTACTGGGTAATACGATACGCCTTGGTAAGTCTGGTTGTCAGACTTTTTGGGCCACTGACTTCCTAACGACTGTCTAAGATCTACAAATGACACCCAGGGCCAACGGCTTAACGTGCTTTCCGGAGGCATGGAGGATACTCGGTATGTACGGGTGTGGTCACCCATCCACAGACCAGCCTAGGCAAGCACGGCTTAACCTAAAGGTCGATCCGAACTCTAAATAAACATTTAATTTTAGGTATGAAAACCGGATTAGTTTTGAATGAACTGTAAAATTAGATTTTTAGTTGGTTTTAAATCAATCAATAGTTGAGTCATTGAGATGACAAATTAGTGACGTCATAGGTGGCTATTGTCATAAAAGATCTATGAGGGAATCGCGTTTCGACTCTTAAAGTATGTCAATTGGTTGGTGTGTCTGTCGTGGCCAGATCTTAGAATTGATCACTTCATGATGAGGCCGAGCTTTCATGATATGGAACCTAATATAGCCTACCACTTTATCAAGTGATCAATTCTAAGATATGGCCACGACTTATCCTCCCATTGGTCTCTGAGTTACGAGTTGTTTGATCAAACCATTTATCAAACTATGCTCTCGAGGCGTCTCTTATTTTATTCATCATCATTATCCACAGCCACTTCACCCACTGCTGGGTATAGGCCTCTCTTTGCTTGTGCGAAGCTCCAAATTCTTGTGCCAGCCTCATACAGGATATTCCCGTAATGGCAACAATGTCGTTTTCATCTCGCTGCCGGACGACTAACACTTCTCTTTCCATTCCTTGGACGCCACTCGGTCACAGTTTTACTCCACCTGCCATCACCGCGCCTTGCTAGGTAGCCTTCCCAACTCCATTTGAGTTCCATAACGCGATTTCCAATATCGAAGTCCTTCGTACATCTCCGAATTTCGACGTTATTTTCTTATACCTACTTATTTTATTACAAAGCTTTAACAGCGGCATAGTTTAATTGGTTCAACAAAATATGTATGAGAAACATGGCTACTTGACATAAATGTGGTTGTACCGTCTACCTTACCTACCCTTCGCGAAAAAACAGGTGAGATGTTTGACGTGTTTTATCTCACCTTTGAAAAATCCCATGCGGCGAGATATTTTTATCTTCCTGCCAACATTACGGCACATCACAGAAATCTCTACTTATACGAAAATTCAACTCACAGAATTCCCCCAAAATCGTTCCCTTGTAAAACTAAATCATCATATCTATTACGAATCTTTACAACGCACATACAGAATTCCCTTCTGACATGATACAGAATTAGTATTCTAAATGTGTATTACGTTGTTTTTCGTGAAAATAAACATAAAAAATCTACATTGCCCCAGACGGTTTGGGTAGCGTAATTACATACTGCCGTTATGTTAACTGAGCTGAAGGCGTGTATCATTCTCCTGGGTATTTACTGATACACCTTTCGACGGCCATCTTGAGAGTCATAAATATAATTCTCTGGCGGTACTGTAATACTGTTGTTACATGTATTTCTTTTGTTTTTAGGTCGTTGCTGTGTTGAATTTCACACGAATGCCCCAGAAGGATGGTAATACATTATGTACAATTGTATATAAATAAGCTCACGCTATTTTTCCCGTGGGGGTAGGGAGAGACTAAAGAACGGCACCTACTCTTTTCACCTCGTTCATATTCACACATCTGGCATGCACGCATGCACGGTTGATAATGTTCTATCTATCTATCTATGTTCTATGTTAGGGAATTGGTTTCCGCACTTAGTCCTTAAAGTGGACCATTGTACGTGAGCCATGGTGGCCGTTACTCCAACCAGCCCACCTCCCTCCAGAAGCAGATCAAACCTCCCGGTCTTCTCAGGACATCCGCAAGGGACCTTGGTGTTCCAAGAGTCTCCTCGCGGATCTGGGTGACGCCGGTGCACTCGTCTCGAGGAGTACATGCGCCACCGTTTCCTCCGCCTCCATGCACGCTCTGCACAGGAGGCTATCAGTGATACCTAGGGTACGATTGATAATGTTTTGTTGAATTATTTTTGATAGTCTGTGGTCTTTGGTTTATCTAAATACCTTGAGATTGATTATGCCTAGCTTTAACTCATATGTTTGGGTCGTAATACAACGGGCTTTCAGGAACTCTAAGCAGCATCTGAAAGAATGCCTAAATAAAACCAGTTTGTTGGATCTAACGCTCGCCAGCCGAGAGTCTAGTTTGAGTTTCATTTTTTTTCTGAAGGCCCACTTTCTGGGAAGAAGCCGGTGTCCCATTAGCCATAGCCGTGGGAACATTAAAGGCCGATTATTAACCGAGAGCTAAAATTCAAACATTGCATTCATAATACATAGGTGTTACTGTTAGTAAAAACCGGCCACGTGAATGGCGGAAAACGGACACTGAAGTGCTCCGCAATCCGGATAAACAATCAGATAAAAATTTATCCTAAGATCAAACTTAAAATTTAGAGAGGGGTCTCTTATTTCCGAACTTAAAATTTACGACGAATAAATAATAAATAGACGAAAATTTACCTTCTCCCGAAGGTTCGTATATTTGACTAAATTACATCAAAACTTGTATGTCGTATGAGACCCTAAACACGGGCAATAAACTCAGTATTTTACACAGGTAAACCCGACTTTCGCGACCCAATTATTGAGGGATATCCACTTGTATTCCAAGGGCGTTCGATCGTCTCAAGATTGTTAAAGCTATTCTTATAAAGAGGCCCAGAGGGGTCAATAATGGCGGAAATGATTTTATCGTTACCAAATTGTGCTCTATGTTATCCTAAATGGATGGGTAACCAGATCATAGAACAATGGCAACTCGTCTATCATAAAATGTGGGGTTAGGCAGAGGTGTACTTATCAAAACCCAAAATCCGGCTCGAAGGACCATTAAGGTGTATGGTTAGAGACCTTACACCTTGAGTTGATGTTGATTGAAACATTGATTACTGATTGATTGATATTTATTGATAAAAGTAAGATAGGTGTGTGCACGCGGTATGAATGCTATTCGTGTACTAAATTGGCCGCCCCAGCGCAAGTAAAATGCTGAAATATTGATATGAAAACTGTGCTGTGCTTGCACTCTACACTTCGCTAGTTATGTTAATGTACCATATAACAGGGGGAGAGCCTTTTGAGATAAACCAGGCATGATCCCAGACTCCGTGGTGCAACTGAGAAATTCTGACGACAAAAACAAATGACTCTATGCCCAAACTGAGATTCGAACACAGGACTTCACGCTCAACAGTGGCACTTGCGACCACTCGACCAACATAGAAGTTATTTATTTGTCATCTATGGAAGACTAACAGCTAATAAAACAAATTACAAATAGAACTTGAGACAGACAGCCAATGAAAAAAAAACTATGTAAAAAAATATCCGACTTCCAAAAAAAACAATTAGAATAAAGTACTACTTTCATTATGGGCCGAGTAATTGTAAACCCGTGTAACATTATAATTTATTGCCATCACGCATCAAAAGACAGACAATAAAAATATGTAAAACCAAAACTCCCACGTAACCGGATTACCCGGTTAGACCCGGATAACCGTGCGTCCGTATGAACAAATTCGTTCTGAAATTATATAAAAACCTGTTTAACGGTTACGGTGGTTTTGGAGTCAAACGAATAAATATTTGGAATGAATAGTCTTTAGTCATCATCATCTTCCTGCCCTTGTCCCAAGTTACTGGGTCTTGGCGCAATATTTTCTAATTCCGTTAATTTCAATTGGTCCGCCGCGCTCGGCTACTTGCAGCGTATTGGACGAAATGCATGGAGAAATAAAATGCTGTGCGTAAATAGTCATCGTGTCAAACGGGTTCTATTATCATGCGTCCGTGCCATTTATCTATCTATTTTTTGTTTTATTTTGCACATTCACGATATTTATTATTTCGTAGTTTACTTACTAATAATTTATGATATTTTTATTTATTTCCTTGTACTCATCTATTATACATATTTAAATACCTTCTCAATATCACCATTGATTCAACACATAAAACTGTTTTACATCCGTAACCTCTCTAATCCAGTTCCAGTTGAAAACCAGCGTCAGGCACTAGCTGCCCGGCATTTTGCTGAACTGGCCCTATTTGGTGCAGCCGTGAGGCACACAGTGTTAATTTTGTTTGTTTTAGTTTTAAGTTTTTATTTTTTGTCTTGTATTATTTTTGTTTTATATTGTGTGCACTTGTGGCATGTGCCAAATAAATGTATTTTCTTTCTTTCTTTCTTTCAATACGTTCTTTTCCTTTTATTCTCCTTTGTCAACTGTCACGTTCTCATTTACAAATTTTTCTTTCATACGAGTATCATTACTCACACAATCCATCCATAGTTTCCTTGGTCTTCCTTTCCGTTCTTCCACGGTGGCAGGTAAACCACCAGCAACCGCATTCTCAAGGAGGGTTAAGACTAGGTTAGGCGGCAATTGGATCTTTAGTCATCACCATCTGCCTAGCCTTTTCCTAACTATATTGGGGTCGGCTTCCAGTCTAACCGGATGCAGCTGAATACCATTATTTTACATGGAGTGACTGCCTATCTGACTTCCAAACCCAGTTACTGGGTAATACGATACTCCTTGGTTCGACTGGTTGTCAGACTGTTTGGGCCACTGACTACCTAACGACCGAACCAACGGCTTAACGTGCTTTCCGAGGCACGGAGGAAACTCGGTGCGTACTGGGTGGTCACCCGTCCACAGACCAACCTAGGCAAGAACAGCTTAGCCTAAAGATCGACCAGAGCGGCGGTTATTATTTAGCTACGAGCTCCACGAGATCTTTAGTAAAACCCAATTATAGAAACTGAATTTAGGCCATCAATTTGAAAGCATTCTCCCGTACATTGTTCACATGTCATGTCAGCATCCGTTGCCAGATGGCGTGTACCTAAGCTGCCAAAACCAAATGCAATTATTGCCAATTTCATTCGTTTGAAACCACGGATTCACAAATGTTGTGGTTTTCAGTTGTAAACTTACCATGTCAGTTGAAAACTTGCCAGATTTTTTACTATTAAAATAGTGGATTAATGAAGTATGCCTAAAGAAGACGACCTCGTTGATTTAGTAGTTGCAAAGGCCACTGCTGAAGATGAGGTCTTGAGTTTGATCCTGAACCCGACAAACTCAAAAAGGAGGAGGTTAAGTATTCCACCAGGTCATTTCTTCATTTGGTTGAGGAAGCTTGCGCGGTGGTCCCATATAAATTTTATTAACTTTGCTGAATGAAGTACTTTATGGTGGACTGATAACTTGGTGAAGGTTGCGGGGATCAGCTGGATGCAAGTCGCACGGGACCGGTCAATGTGGCGACACTTGGGGGAGGCCTACGTCCAGCAGTGGAAGTCTTTCGGCTGAAATGATGATGAGGTACTTTATGAGTTATCTTTTATAATATTATGCATTTTTTGGATGATTGGCTAATAATATTTAGTTACAATGTAAAATTGATACTGGACAAGGATTTGTGTGAGATACCACAACTGGTAAGATAACAAAAAGTGTAAAATAAAAACTTTTTTACAAAACACTAAAAAGTGGAAAATAACTTTCGAATCGAGACTGTAAAGTCGGTGGCAAAAAAGCCAGTGAATCGAACAAAAGTCACCAAGTTCCGTTGTTTTTTGAAAGTCGGTTATTTTTATCGAATTTCTTAGCAGCAGCCAGGAGTTCTAATTTGTGTCCGGTCGACGGCAATAAGCTCACCCCTTGACTTATACGTAACTAGGCAAAATGTGGGTGTAGTGTAAGAACACCTCTGCTTAACCCTTCAGGTATTGCAGGCGTGTTATACAGCTTTCATGCATAATAACCTAAGCGGTACACGGTGAACAGGGATGGTCGTCGGAAGCGAGGTAAGTCACTAAGTTACTTAAGTTCTGAGTAGAGCTACACGATTACTGACAAATGCATGCACTGGACAAGGCCACTTAAATCTGTGGTTCTCTCAGATCCTAATTTGCCTGGCCCTCACTTAATCTGACCAAAATAAAGTCTGGAGTGCAGAGGTGTACAGTCACGAGCACCAATATGTAAACACTTTCCTAAAAAAAGCAATTTTCGCGAGAAATAACGATTGTTGCTTGGAGATGGGATCTTTTTCATAAAAATATGAGTTCCAGAATACTATGTTCGTAACAACATGAAATTTTAATCAGAACAGTAGGAGAAAAACACTTTTAAAATTAGTTAAGTGTTTACATATTGGTGCTCGTGACTGTACTTATTGATCACCAAAATTTAGTAATTTATGTTAAAGTCTCATGTCATAGGGGACTAGCCTAATTTTCATCAACCCAGCCCAAATCCAGACTCTGGCCTGTAACTGGGAAATTCTTGATAAAAAAAACGCAAAAACTCTTTTTCCGAACCAAAACTAAGACCTTATATTCGCAGTAGCGCTTGAGACCACTTATTCCTATGGGTTAAGCAGAAACCGCAGATCGCCACCTGCAACGATCTTTACATCTTCAGGTACCAGCACACTATTGTGAACAGCTCGTCGTCGTCACACCTATATGTATCGCCATTCACTTTATTTAACGCATTTACTCTCCTTGCCTATCTGTGTCAATTCTTCCATCCCTTGTAAATAGACTGCCCAATAATACAAACTCGCTCACTTGCTCCCCAAGTCCCCACTCTTATCATTTATTTTCACATTACACCCCCATGCATCCTCTTCTTTACAACTTGATCATCTGCAAAAAGAAGGTATTCAACAGGCAACTCATTCATCCTCAATCCACATTCACTGTCTTTCAATTCTGTCAAAAAAATCCATGAACAACCAAGGAGACGCTAAACAGCCCTGTCTAACACCTCTAAGTATGCAATTGATTTTTTTAAATATCAAATATAGCAGTCATTATATTATTTGGTAAATAAAACAATTCGGTTTATCACAGGAACCGGAAACACAAAGTGAAACATGCCTTCCTAATTTATTCAACCATAGTCATGCAAAAAACCATCAAAACGTTATTTTCAAATGGACTCGTAAATATTTTTTTAGAGAATAAAACACCAGAAATATGGCCGGCCATACAGATGGTTGGTTTAATTAAAAAACGCGAAATCCATGCATCATAACGCGCTGTGACCTTGACCTTTTGTAGGTGACCTTTGAGGTATTAATTGTTCTGGATTTAGGGATGGAACTGGATATGACTACAGGTGCATAAATATGTTAATAAACGGTTTTGTTCATAAGTTTAGATTTTTAGTTTAGATAAATAAATAAAAAAGTCAAATAAAAAAAATCTCTTTTAGTACTTTTTTTCTTTTTGTTTATTCAAACACGACATGTTAATTTAAAATTTTATTTTCCTGTGCTCAAAAAACTCACTCAAAGCATTTATTCCAACAACAAATGAATGTTGGACAAAGGACAAAAGAATGGTGAAAAGTAGTTACAGACCAGCCACTAGGCATAAATAACGTCGAAATAACTGAAGTTGCCCATTCCAAAGAGTAAATCTCTATGGATAAGAATGGTTCAGAAACTCCATAAGTCAAACTGACCTTTTTTAGATTTTTGACTTTGACTGGCGATCTGTGTGCTCGTCACCAAGGCATAAACATTAGGCCAAAAACAAATTCCTAGGACGTATAGATCTCAAGAAAACCTCTGTGACAGATGAAGAAGCAAATGAGATTAGGTATATTTACTAATATTATAAACGCGAAAGTAAGTTTGTTTGTTACATTTTCACGCCTAAACCACTGAACCGATCAACCTGAAATTTTGCATATACGTTTTCAGGTATACAGAAACGGACATAGGGTATCTTTTATTCCGAAAAAAGTACTGTTCCCGAGGAGAACGACAATAACGTTCTTATGCTCATAGATGGCGCCATGTGTCTTTCGAATCATGATTGAATTACAAGCAGAGTACAACCCGAATTGATTGTTAAATTCTAAACTAAGGCGAGCGAAGCCGCAAAAAAAAAACTAGTTAACATATAAATTCTTGTTTAGATCCTTAATAAAAACATCTTAAAAAGATTTCAAGTTATCAAACCCAATCTTGAACCGAATCTAAATCTTCCAAGAAACACAGAAAGATCGTGATGACAGACAACGTTTACTTTTGACTACACTTGAATAATTTTTAATATCTAGGGAACTTGATTCGAGATACTCGTTTCCGCGTCTTAATCAGGAAAGTAACAACGAAGCGATCTGCCAGTCTCTTTGTGGGTCTTTAAGACGTTGTCATAAAGACAGCGGGAAGCTGAGCGAGACCGGGTTGGCCAGTAGGTTGGCCGACTTGGAAATCTCTTAACAGACTCCGAACCTAAGTCGGCCGTAGCGAAGACAATCTCACAGATTGGGGTTCATGGACGGCTCCAATCTCGAGTGCGCAGACAATGGGCCACCTTCCATCTTGCGCTACACGCGCAGCGAGCGGAGTTCGCATAGCTGAATTTTGGACCAAATATGTTTTATGAAAATTTGCCGTCGACACACTAAGAAGAAGTAGGTTATCTGTTAAAGTCCTTAGTCTTAAGTCGGCCCGATCGGTTTGACTGCATAGTAAATGACGATTTTATTTGTTTCTGCTCACTCTTTTTCTTTCTCCTGATTGCTTTGCAATTGCACTATTCGTACAAAGGTTTCTAGTCTGTGGCCCTTTGCTTCAACAATAAGATTTTTTTTGCCAAAGTCGGTGATTACAGCCTGCAGCATCACACACTATCTTATAACAAAGGCCTACTTGCAACCCACACATAAAATCTTCTGTTAATGTTTCACTCCTTCAACGATATTCATCATAATCTGCCTAGCCTTTTTCCAACTTTTGACGGCGCGGTTGGCGCAGTGGCTGAGCGATTGACTGCTACGCTGCGTGTCGCGGGTTCAATTCCCGCACAGAACAAATATTTGTATGGCCTACAGGTAGTTGTTCCGGGTCTGGCTGTTTGTGTATGTGAGTTTAAATGTTTGTAAAAGCACCCACGATATAGGAGAAATTCCTAGAGCGCGGCAACTTAAAAAAAAAAAAACCATGTTGGTGTCGGCTTGCAATCTAACTGGATTCTGCTGAATGGAGCGACTACCTCTTTGACCTCCACAATCCAGTTATGAGAACACGATATCTTCAACAATGTCCATTTATTTTAAAAATTGTAAAATTATTTTGTAAAGTCAAAAAATCAAAACAAATAACATTAGAAGTACGCAAACTACGCTACGCAATTAGGACTACGGATGATCACTATACAGCTCCCAATGCACCACCCGACTCTAAATATGACGTCATCAAAACTTCAGCCACCCGCTTTCTCTTCCACAAAATCCTTACTGTCAGCACAAATATATTCTTCAGCAAGCAAAGCTGGGCGTTTGATGTATAGCTTCCTCATTTTTTAATTAAACCACATTTATATGGCTTGGATTCTGTTTTAGAAAGGGTATTATTTTTACTAAAATATGGCCGGATTTATTTTCGGGCACTTTTGGGGAGTTGAGCGAAGTTTTCCATCGGCCCACGCAAATAAATTGACGATAGACCTCGTTGTGATTCAGTTTTGATTTCGGTAATTAAAAGCGGATTATTAAGCTTACTAATTAATCAGTGTCTCTGTTAAGAGGGTTTCGGAACTTTTAAAGGAGCACACGATTAATTTAATGAAATTATATTTATTTTCACTTAACAAGAGGAGGTTATTTGAAAACTTTAATGGTGGCTGTAGAAACACGTTAAGCCGTTGGTCCCGGGTGTCATTTGAAGATCTTTGACAGTCGTTAGGTAGTCAGTGGCCGAAAAAGTCTGATAACAAGTCTTAGCAAGGGGCATCGTATTACCCAGTACTAACTGGGTTGCGGAGGTCAGATAGGCAGTCGCTCCATGTAAAATACTGGTATTCAGCTGCATTAAGTTAGACTGGAAGCCGACCCCAATATAGTTGGGAAAAGGCTGGACAGATGATGATGATGATGGTGGCTGTACACTCCAGTCGAGACACTCCGAGGCAGGGCGTCACACAGACACATACACGTAATTTTTACACAAACCAGATGAGGCCAGTGTTTCGTACCTGACTACTCTGAGAAGAAACAGCCGAAACAAACTCTGAGGTCACAATCTCGTAAAGTCCCGACATTGTCGTGGCCAGATCTCGTAAGGACCGTGTAGGTTCTCGTTTCTAAGTATTATTGGATTTTCCCATCAGGAATTTCTTAGTAGCAGCCACGGATTCTGGATTTGTGCCCGGTTGATGGCAATAGCCTCGCCCCCTATTACATGGGACTTAAACATAACTAGTGAAATCATCAACGTCTGCCTAGCTTTTTCCCAAATAATTCCTCATTCCTTATTTGGTTTGGTTGATGGCAAAAGGCTCGCCCCTTAATGTTACATAAGACAAACATAACTGGCGAAATATTAGCGTGAAGATATGTTATTATATAAATACTAAGAATTGTTAATAAAAGCCTAAACAATTAAAACCAATTGCCTTCTGTGATGAAAAAAATCGTTTCACGAAGTAATAATCTTAGAATTTAAAGGTAAGTAATGGCTGACTGGTCTTTTGTAAAGACTCCGTAGACTTTCATTATTTAGGCTTTTACAAAACCTACGCTTTATTCGCAAAACGATCCATCTTCAGAAAGGGAAGTAAAATAGCTTGAAGAGCATTTAATCATCGTTAGTGTTGTTACGCACGATAATGTCCGTAAATTCAAATTTCTATACAATAAACCGTATTAACATATTAATAGAGATCACAATACAACTCTTGAGGTTGCTTCTCACATGTGCGGATCGGCATGATTCGGAATAACCCAGCGGTAAAGTCGAATAATTTAACATCAAATTATAACATCATGCCTGTAACCCCTGAAGGGTTAGGCAGAGGTGTACCCAATAATTATAGTACACCCATATTTTCGCCAGTTACGTTAAAGTCCCATGTAATAAGGGCGAGCCTATTGCCATTAACCGGGCACAAATTCAGTCTCCGTTTTTGCTACTAAGAAAATTCCTGATGAAAAAACCTAATAACGCTTTGCCGAGAATTGAACCCAGGACCTCATGGAGCAGTCGCGCTTACGAACACTCGACCAACGAGGCTGACCGAAGCCGAAATTACCCGAATTATTGGCCGAGACCGATCGAATATTATGTTCGATCGATGGTAAAAGCTACTCGGCTAAGATCAAACTGTGCCGAACATGAATCAGCTTTGATAAATGCCGAAATTAGTTTGCCGATTGACTAGACCCGTACAAAAGGCGAATACCTATGAGTGGTGCGGTTCCGTAGTTCAACAAATGCAGCTGAATCGTATATCATCATCATCAGTACCCATTCGTAAGCAGCAGGCTGAATACCAGTATTTTACATGGAGCGACTGCTTATCTGACCTCCACAACCCAGTTAGTGCTGGGTAATACGATACTCCTTGGTGAGAGGGGTTGACAGATTTTCGGGCCACTGACTACCTGTAACGACTGCCAAAGATCTAGAAATGACAGCCGGGAGCAATGGCTTAACATGCTTTCCGAGGCATGGAGGAAACTCGATATTAAGAATGTATGGTTAATCCAAACAGTGTCTCGGAAAGCACATTAAGACGTTGGTCCAGGGTGTCGATTGTAGACCTATGACAGTCGTTAAGTAGTCAGTGGCCTGAAAATCTGACAACCAGTCTTACCAAGGGGTATCCTATTACCCAGTTGAGTTGTGGAATTCAGATAGGCAATCGCTTCATGTAAAATACTGGTATTCAGCTGCATTCGGTTAGACTGGAAGCTGACCCCAACATAGTTAGGAAAAAAGGCTAGGCAGTTGATGATGATGGCCGATCCGAACGGTGTGTAGCTCCCCTGACGAGCTACGAATATCTTTTCTTTAAACACCTATTTAAATTCTATACAATAAGGTACAATGTTCCAATACAATACAAATTCAAAAGATTGACTCTGTTACAATACCGTTCAACAGCAAGCGTATAATGTAAACGATTATCACAACGCCTTAAATAATCTTTTTTCTTTCTTATATAAAAGGTGTGATTCTTTGTAAAATTTTAACAATAAACTTATGATTTATCGATGGATATTGTTAATCGGGGTGTATTGAATTTTTTGGGGTAATAAGGGGGTGTTATTGCTTTAATTTTCTATTGTAATTTTATCGGGGTGTAGAGGGGTGCAGTTGAATATAATTTTCTTTATCATGGACCTTTGAAATTGGCTCCACGTGTAATACTGGTTGTAATGTGACTGTCTGTCACGTATACACGGCGACAATATGGCCTCGCTTTGTATAGATTTTCCGTACAATGAGAGATCTGCTTAAACTAGTTTTGAATAGATCCATTGGTCGCTGTGCGTATTTCTATTTAATAACATTTTTTTTAAAGCTCGAAACACCAGCCGGCCCACTTAAGGTGAAAGCGCCAGGGAAGCCCGCGCAGTTCATATGCTGGGTGCTGGGCAGCGAAAGTGTTAAGATGGCAAGGGCGGTGGAATGTTTCAAACGATTTTCTTATGTTTTACCCACTTTTGCACGGTACGATAGTAATAAGACAGAACGACGTCACGCGGCTAACAGCTGATAGGTCAAAGGCGCATCGCGCGCAAGTTTCATATAGCTATCGTGTTATTGTGATAATAGTGAATGAGTATAAAAATCAATCTTTGGGAAACTTGTTTGTTATCATGAGTACAATCACGTGTTTAAATATCGTTCACTAATTACGAGTCGCCCTATACAACTTGTAACAGAAAGGGTCATACGAAAGGATATGCTACAGACCATCAAACTGAACAACTTTCTCCTTGGGTCCAATATCGTAAATGCGAAAAAAATATCAGCTGTCCCATACAAAATTTCAATACCTACTCGACCCAAATGTATGAGACAGCTGATATTTTTTTCGCATTTACGATATTGGACCCATGGCAGAAGTTGTTCAATTTGATGGTCTGCAGCATATCCTGCATAATATGACTATACCCTTTCTATTACACGTTGTATAGACGATACTTTTCACGATCCAAACCTAGTTCTAATTCAATTTATCTCACATACCGCATTGCAAGAAAACTTCAATACATATGATCACGAAAGATATCAGGTATTAAGTATCACGGATATTGCCGTGTGATATAAAGATAGATAAACTACGAAAACACTACACGAACGTGTCGTAAAAGATGAGGTAATACATATTGTGGATTAGGAAAATGGATTGCGCTTCCGAGGGTAAGCACGGCTGGTGACTTTGGAGAAGATTGGTTGAAGAATATGGAGAATGTTTTTCATTTGGTAAAGAATGTTGGCGAGTATGTGTATGTTATTTTTCTACTTCTTTACATAAATATTAAGTAATCTCAAATTAAATAATTAGGGTTCATTTGTAAAAACATTAATATATTCTGACCGCCTTGTTGGTCAAGTGGTCGCAAGCGCGACTTCTGAGCTAGAGGTTCTCCTGGGTTCGATTCCCAGGTCGAGCAAAGTGTTATTGCATTTTTCCATCACGAATTTCTGGGCAGCAACGAAGTCTGGATTTGTAACCAGTTGATGGCAATAGTGTCGCCCCCATTACGTGAGACTAAAAAATAACTGGCAAAATGTTTGTCTCCTATTAGGTACACCTCAGTCTAACCCTTCGGGGATTACTGGTGTGATGTTATGGTATGTTATTATGTAATATGTAAATTGACACTTTTCGTAAATTTTAGTGTTTTCGGCGATTTCACAAAACCATCAAAGACTTGTATATTATTATAAGGAATATTTAAGTTTAAGTAGTCAAGCTGCTTAGTCATTTATTTCCTTAACCTTACCTACATATTAAAAATTAAATTAATGTAAGTAAATAAATATTGCCATAGTAAACAGATGGATGGATGGTAGTTAATTACAAAAGAAAGGACCAATTCTTAAAACATTTTCTGCTTTCAAATATAATTATAGAATTTCGTTTCCTCATTATTATTATGTCAAACAAATGTGAAGCCACATTGTTTAATAATCAGCGAAATATTTATTATGCTTGCTCAACTTCGAACAAGGAAAAACAAAAACAAAACAAAGAAATTAATATTCAGCACCACGTCAAACATCAATTTTTTTATCAAACTTACACGCCCGAAAAATTCGTCCTCAAAACTCAGCTATTGTTTACAAAATAATCTATTTACACAAAAATAAATTGCTCGTGTAAATAATATAATGACTGAAGAAAACGAAAATACGTCAGAAAAACGTCTGAAATCGGAAATGAGGGTGAAATTGAGACTCGGCCGGTTCAGACGAACAGTTCCGGCGAAAACGGATATGTAGACAGGCTGAAACGACCTTACAGTCTTTTTTGAATAGGCTGAAGATTCCCTCGACCAATTCTAACACTTATTACGCTTCCACAGAACTCAAAATAGAATGGGGAATGTTTAAAATATGAAGGGAAAATCTTTTGGGAGTCGGGGAATATTCCCCCATAAAATTCAGGCTTTAATATTTTCTGAAATCAAATGCGACGATTTGTAACCTAGCATTTTGCTGAGATGAGCTGGTTCAGTTACGTGCATCTCTATTTAAATCAGGACTGCCAAAAAATATTTTGTCATTTCCTGTGTCCTTAGTTTATTTAGTGAAACAGGTATTATTATAATGGCAATGTGTGTGTAATAAATAAACATGAATTATGTCTTAAAATTAAATGGTATCTAACACCATCGTCTGCCTTATCCCAACTATTTAGGGGTCGGCTTCCAGTCTAACCGGATGCTGAATAACAATATTTTACGTGGAGTGACTGCATATCTGACCTCCACAACCCAGTTATGACTGGGTAATACGATAGCCCTTGGTAAGACTGGTTGTCAATCTTTCGGGCCACTGACTGACTGTAACGACTGTCAAAAATCTACAAATGCTAGCCGGGACCAACGGCTTAGCGGCCAACCTAGGCATGCGCGGCTTAACCTAAAGATCGACCCGAGCGACTGTTATTATTTAGCCACGAGCTCCTATTTTCCTATCCTCCTGTCCTCACTGTGTCTGCCACCAATCGTTAAAATAATTATCAATCTTTGGAAGAACTTTGGTCTTCAATGATTCATAAAGAAGAATTAATTTACTTTTTCAGGAAAACCTATTACAGTTTCACTAACGTGGAATACATTGGGATTCTCGAACTTATTTATTATTTATTGTATTTTAGAACCTGAACTAGGCTGGCTCAAACTCGTTATATGGGTATCACCCTTGTTTTTATATAGTTATGTCGTGTAATTTGTATTATTTAATTGTGCATCTGTGTGTTGTGCTATGTCTTTTGTGTGCACTAAATAAATGTTTTATCTATCTATCTATCTATCTACCCCTAACTTAACACATAACGTTTTCTTACATAACATCACGCCTGTAATCCCCGAAGGGTTAGACAGAGGTTTTTCCATCAGGAATTTCTCGGTAGCCACGGAGTCTGGATTTGAGCCCAATTGATGGCAATAGGCTCGCCCCCAATTACATAGGACTTAAACATAAGTGCCGAAATGTGGGTGTACCGTTTTGTACGTTCTCTGACCTAATCTCGGATTCGTCATTTACAATCTTGGTCCCTCTCATCTTTAGGTTAAGCAGTGCTTGCCTAGGTTGGTCTGTGGATGGGTGACCACCCATTACATACCGAGTTTCCTCCATGCCTTGGAAAACATGTAAAGCCGTTGGTCCCGGCTTTCATTTAAAGATCTTTGACTGTCGTTACAGGTAGTCAGTGGCCCAAAAAGTCTGACATCCAGTCTTACCAAGGGGTATCGTATTACGACTGGAAATCGACCCCAACATCTTTGGGAAAAGGCTAGGCAGACGATGAATGTTGGTCGATAAAAAATTCACTGTACTAAAGTACGATGAAGATGTTGCTAGGATGATAAGAATAGTGTTTCATCGCAAATTTGAAAGACCAGTGCCATCTGCGTGGCGCTTAAACAGATTCTCTCCCAGTTTTTGGTTTATGACGTCTAAAAGTTGCATCCAATAGAAAAACTCACCGTGTACATAATACTGCCTGTCGACGTCGCAAGACTATCGTCACCAGGTGACGACAGTCTTGCGATGACAGGTCCTGTGCAATTAATAAACCTCAGCTTCTTTGGACACGTTACCCGCAACAATGATTCCATGGAGCGTTTGGTGATTCAGGGTAGAGTCGAAGGCACCAGACCACGTGGTCGATCACCAGACAGACTTCATCAAATCTATCACCAAGATTCCTGAAGCAGAATGTGCTCGCCATGGATCCAATAGAGACCGGTTGAAAAAGATCGCGAAGGCACCGACTGCAGCTGGTAGGCGACCCCTCATGACCACGACCACTCTATTATGAGTGAATGACTAAGAAGAAAAAGACTCTATACTATTGTACCTGTTACACATTAAACAAAACAAGATGCCCCAAACGCCAACAAAGACTACACTAGAAAGGGCCCCAATTTAACATTCCACAAGCTCAAGTACTATTTGTATTCATAATTAGGTTTCTTCTCAAGTGGGCCCAACATGGCTACGCGCCTAAATAATCTAAGGCCCACTCAAGGACCTTCCCAAAAGGATTTTGGGTAAATTTTCCTGTTTTTTGGTATATTTTAACCTCAGAAAGTTTGAGGATGGTGGAAACATAGGGTTGAATGGTTTCAGAAAGATGGTGAAGTGTTAATAAGTAAGTGTTTTATTTTTAGGTGACATGGTTCTTGTTTATATTTTACGTTGTTCTTAGAATAATGTGAGTATACGTGTTATGATCCAATGTGAATAATAAGTATTTGATACGATTTATTGCGAATTAGATTTTAATTTAATTATTTTTTTGTAATCTATTATTTGTTGCAATCGACTAAATGTGCTCGCAACACCGACGGTTGAATTTGTGTGATTATCTGTGGTAAGCTGTCAGTGTGCCGTAATGGCGGGCGACGGTTTTTAAAAGGTTCTTGGTCGAGTGGCGCTCGTCGAGGTCGCACGCACAATTCGTCTTTTGCATTGAATAGCAGTATCTATTTAAAGTACCTAGGCTAAAATAAAATACTGTAATACTACTTGGTTGTCTAAAACCCTAACATTTTGTAACATCGGAATAAGTGCTGGAGTGCAGCAGTTTTATTACATCCGCAACAATTTGGTTTAAATGTAAGTCCCGTCTTCTAAATTGTAAACCAGCAGTTGCCCGCGACCCAGGTTCGTGTGAATTTTATTTAAAAAAATATGACTTCCCCTTTTTAATCGGATTATGTTACCAATTTCAAGGGTTTTAATTTTTTTTTGCACGGACCCTAATTGTTTTTTTTTTTTTTAAAATAACTTAAGTATATAACACCAGCTATCTGCTCGTAAAAGTCTCATCAAAATCGGTCCAGCTGTTTCGAAGATTAGCCGGAAAAATAGTCAGACAGACAGAAATTTTGTTTTTGTTATAAGTGCAGTAATTATATTGCGAGATCCAGAAAGAGTGGAGGGAGGCCTTTGCGACAGTGCGACAGAGAAGACTAGGAAAAAAAATTGGACATTAAAGTATACCTTGCGTTTCGCGATAATCCCAATTTCTCGTCTTCATTTTTACTTGAAAGCCTATGTTCATACATCCATCTACTAACAACCATGGGAAGTAAGGGCTGCCACCCACCACATAACACTAACATTTTCCTCCTTAACCCGAACATAATATACTTTAAATTCGGCCCCAAAACATCCGCATTAATCACAATATTTGTAGGCTTTGTTAAGATTAAATAATTACGTGAATTACAATGTGGAATTACACAGGATTACACATAATTCTATTAAGGTTGGAACGTTTTTCGGTCAGCCCTTAGAGCCCGAAGTAATCCCCTTCAAAATGTATTTGGCTTGTTTCGGAATTTTCTGGAACATAAGCTCGTATGGATTTAATTTTGATGGCGGTGGAGTAATAAATATTTCTGGTAAATTGTGTTGCCGTGGTTTTGAGAAAGACCAAAGAAACGATGGAGGATACAGTCCGTATGTAGGATCTTCTTCTTCGTGTCGCTGGCACGACAATTTTTATATTTTGTTAGCCCAGAAATTCGCCGCTTCCACTGCGTCGTTGGTGGCAGCACATAGGTCACTTGGGCTACATGTTTTTGGGCTAAGAGGGCAGGATAGGAAATGGAGCATAGTTTGTGACACAGCTCCACAACCACACCCCGCTGCTGTTTCATTGCGGTAGCCCCACTTGACGAGGTTGGAGTTACATCTTCCCACTTGAGTCCGAAAACGGTTCAAGGACTTCCAGGTGGACCACGGAAGGTTAGAACCTGCAGGAAGATGCTCACTTGGTGGTAAGTAGTGAGTGGGAGGAGGGATGGGGGATGAAGGATGATATGGCAAGAAAGGAGGTGCCTGATGAGTTGACGACCAATAGACAAGTGTGGAAGAAGAAGACATGCTGCACCGACACCATCTACATTGGGATAAGACAAGGAGAATGATGCTGGTGTCGCGATGTTTTATTGTCGTAGACAAAAAAATGGTTTCTTAAACATAAGGTTATCTGGGGCTGCGGGACTGTTCGAAAGAGATACCGCGGCCCTGGAACACAAAGGGCAAAGAAGGAACATGGATGGGTTTTAGTCAGCAAAAGTCTGACACTCCCTCCCACTCCGCCCAGAGCGGTTATTTGATGACTTCCAATCCAAAAAAATAAAAAATGGTTTTTGGCCATTGGTAACTGCCTAGATAGTCTCTGTTACATGGAACTCAAACATAACTGACGAATGTGGGTGTACTTTTAGGTACACCTCTGCCTAACCCTTCCATGATTACAGGCGTGATGTTTTATCATGTTATTTCCCTCAAAATTCAACCCCGAAACATTGTTTTTAAAACGTTTCAACCAAAGTATATTGTTCGTGAAAGCATTTATTTTATTAAACTCTTGAGAAAAGCCTTTGCTGTGGTACGAGTGCTTCAACAAGGCATTGAACAGGCTCTCGATCGCACGGCTCACGACCGATTTAACCATTGTGCTCTTGTCGCTTTTAACAGTATTGTGTTTTGTTGGAAATATCAGCTTTAAAGGTGCTGAGATGAATAATATTATTGAACAGTTATTCGTATTTTTAGGTTCCGTAGCGAAATCTAAAAACTGGGCTATGTATGTCTGTCAGAACTGCGAAAACTAAATTATTAACAAGCAGCGATACCCTGGTGGTCTGACCGTCGGACTACCAAGTCATACCTAGGTCTCAAGTTCGAACCCTAGACAGGCACCTCTGATTTTTCGGATTCATGAGCGTATTGTATAATTATCACTTGCTTCGGTGGAAGAAAACATCGTGAGGAAACCAGCATGCCTGAGAGATATTTCTCGACGGCATGTAAAGCCAAGTCAGAGGCCCATGGGCGGCATAAAAACTCTGACACTAGGTTAGGCACTAACCACACGATAAAAAATCAGACAACTAGTCTTACCATGGAGTATTGTATTACCAAGAAACTGGATTGTGGAGGTCAGATAGGCAGCCGCGGCATGTAAAATACTGATATTCAGCTACATCTGAAAGGCTGGAAGCCGACTACAAAATGTTAAAAAAGGCAGGCAGATGATGATGTATATCCGTCAGAAACATTTCATTCAAAGACTATAGGCACTAGGTTGATGAAATTTGGAAAAAAGCATTTGAAACCGCTTCATTTTTTTTTTTGTGAAATTATTAAAATAAGATTAAGTGTATGTAGCTCTAAATACATAATCGAAGGATCAAGAAAACAAACATTGCACATAATATCGTAGAATTTTGTTAGAATAAATTTTTATGATGTTTCCAAATTACTTTTACTATATTTAAGTCAAAACTGATAAAATATTTACTAGGTCGATTTACTAGGTCGTACAAACGTTTTATAGACGCTAGCAAATCACGCTATTACAATCTATCAAATTTCTTTAATAGATTTTCAACTTTATCGTTATAGCATTGGGTTCAAGATTGATTGGGAAAATTTAACAGTTTCGGGTAGCTTGATGTGCTAGCGTCTATACAAACGAAACAATCGATTTGTTGTCTTATCAAAGTGGTAACAAAATAAGGCAATTTGCCATCCCTTTCCTACTTTATCGCCCAGTAAAAGACGGCAATACTTTCAGATTTGATCCTTCGGACGGCCAATCGTCACAAGCCATATGACCTCAGACACTTTTTACGAATGTTTTTCGTCCTACATTCCTGGTTACGTAACGCTGCCATAAATTGTGCCAGCTATACTGGCAAGTTCAGGGCCATGCTTGGCATATTGCCAGACGTTTGGCATTAAAGGTTGTTGTTATGTAACTGCTTGTGAGACCCTGATTGGGTTATTGACGCCTGCTTAATGTAGGGTGGCAATTTCTAATTGTTTTCGTAGTGTTTAGTTATTTTGCAGGTTGGTTTAATTAATTAAAAATAATATAATGTTTTAATACCATCCTGTGTGTTCACGAGTACCAATATGTCATACACTTTCCTAAAAAATATTAAGAGGCAATTTCCGCGAGAAATAACGATTGTAACTTGGCGATAGGATCTTTTTCATAAAAATATGAGTTCCAAAATACTATGTTCGTAACAAAATAAAATTTTAATCAGAACAGTAGGAGAACAACACATTTAAAAGTTGTTAAGTGTTTATATATTGGTGCTCGTGACTGTACTAGGTAACATCAGAACCGAGCATTGATCGTCATCTATACAAACATAAATACCAGTCTGTTACTGTCCCACTGCTGGGCAAATGCCTCTTCTCATACAGAGAAGGCACGAGCATTGATCAGTGATCACCACACTTGCTCAAGACGGGCTGGCGATTTCAGAAAAAATACAAATTAAAAAAAATTGAAGTGTCTGTTTGTAATTTCAAAATAACAGCTTTTTACTGAAGGCATATGAAAGTATGTACATACGGTACTTATAACAAATAAATCATATTTATTATTTTTGTCTGTCTGTGTGTCAGTCCGTCTATCTGTCTGTTTGTTCCGGCTAATCTCCGAAACGGCTGGACCTATTTTGACGGGACTTTTACTGACAGATAGCTGATGATATAAGAAGTAACTTAGGCTTTTATTTTAGAAAAAACCTATGGATGGATATGCGACCGTAATTCTTCTAAAATAAAAGTCTAAAGATTAAAAAACTTAGAAATTGTTAACAAAATCTGATTTAAATAAGGAAGTTATATTGTTATAATAATTTCACGCGGACGAAGGTCGCGGGCATGAGCTAGTCCTACTAATATTATACTCGTAAATGCGAAATCTTGTGAGGATGGACGGATGGATCTTTGTTACTCTTTCACGCAAAAACTACTGACCGGATTTGGATGAAATTTGGCACACGGATAGTTTATAACCTGAATTAAATAATAGGATACTTTTATCTCTGTAGTATGATTCCGTGAGGCATTACCGAACACCGCAACTACGAACAACGTAACTGAATGCGATCAGAGGCCCTAGCACGAGCGGGTGGTGTAAACGTAACGTCTATACGTCGATTCACATAAAATATTTTCATAATTTAAAGAATTTATTTTTTACTATGAATAATACCTACTGAGTGTGCTTGTTGCAAAGAATTTTACTTAAATGCTATATAAAGTATAACAGACATCCAACCATCCATCCACACGAACTTTCAAGTTAAGATAAAGTTAAGACAAATTGTTATTTCCCATACAAATTCACAACATTTCTTACTGAGTGTAAAACTACAAACTAAATGATTCAAACCAAATTGTTGCATACAAAGTATTTTAACGTTTTCAATTTTATTCGCAATAAAAGTTTAATAGTATTTCTCGTTTTATAGTAAATACTCGAGTTTATACAAACAGCCAGTTGGAGTGGCTGCCGACAGGAATGCAGAGGGAAAATGAAAGAAAAACAAATCACTGTCGATGGACTAGAGGTTCCGTATGTTATCGGTGAATTTATTTGGTTTAGTGCCTCGGAAAGCACGTTAAGCCGTTCGTCCCGGGTGTCATTTGTAGATCTTTGACAGTCGTTAGGTAGACAGTGGCCGAAAAAGTCTTATCAAGGGGTATCGTATTAACCAGTACTAACTGGGTTGTGGAGGTAAGATAAGCAGTCGCTCCGTGTAAAATACTGGTATTCAGCTGCATCCGGTTAGACTAGAAACCGACATAACATAGTTAGGAAAAAGCTAGGTAGATAGTGACCGTATAGTGTTCATTTAGCTTTATGTCGAGTACACATTATTCCAGTAATATTCTAGTCTAGTTATTTGATCTAGCGCTGGATTGGGATGGCGATTGTCTCTGTTATTCCAGTCGTTTTGAATATTGTTGCAAAACCACATATCTGCAAGAAACAATAGCTCCTGTTCACTGTACAAGCAGTGATAGCCATGTGGTGTGACCCTTAGACTGTCAAGTCATAGATCTCAGGTTCGAACCCAAGACACGCACCTCTAATTTTCCTGATTATAGTTGGGAAAAGGCTAGGCAGATGAGGGCATTTAAATCTAAGGGCATTTTCCAGCCAGTGAGACGATTACAGGGCTATAGTATCCCTAACTCAGAGGTCTAAAAAAATCATTACAATTCAACCTCATTTCTCAATAAATCTTAGTACAGCTACTAAACTTGTCTCATGAATACCTACACCGTGTACACTTAGTAACAAGGGCTCGAACAACTTCTTTCATCAGAGTGGACCCTGGCAGGGAGCCAAGAATAGCGCCAACATGAGGGCCTGATTCGTCGCTAGATGTTAAGTACCACTGTCGTTATACTGGGATGGGTTTGGCCGAGGTCGTGTTGGTTTGAGGATCAAAAATCTAAAGTTATTTATTGAAATTAGCCTATGTCGACATTTATTTAGTACTTTTAAAAGTTACTAAGCACGAACTAAAATGGAGCATTCCTTCCCACGTTGTCAATAAGTAATGTGCCTAAGAGACTGGCGGCATTCCCACATTGCATAGCAATGCTAAGCCTCTAGCCAAGGTAAAAGCTAGTCTTTGAGAGGAAATGGAAGCGTCAACTAACAGTTTTGATATAGGCTATTAGGTCAGTACTTACTGTAATTTAAGAGGCAGAGCAACAGAACGAAGAAATGAATGTGTTTTCAGGCAGTGAGCACTAGGGATGTTCAACGTGTGTCCCAGGATGGAATGTAGTCTATGGTTGAGGAATATTAATGACGACTAGCCAATTTTCTTACCATAGCCTATTGGCATCAATCGAGCTCGAATCCAAACCTCATGCATGCTTCCAAGAAATTTCTGATGAAAAAACCCAATAACACATTGCCCGACTTCGGAATCGAACCCAGGACCTCATGCACAGCAGTCGTGCTTGTGACTACTAGACCAAAGAGGCAGCATAATTGACGAAATGCCGGAGTTTAATTAGGTAAACCTCTGCCTACCCTTGTGGCGATTACAAGCGTGGTGTTATGTATGGTTGTATGTAATTAAGTAAAACTTGGCTCACACTGTCATCTGTCATCACACTGAATTAAAAGAATTATCCCAAACATTTCCAACTCAATTTCGTAATTCTTCCGAAGCAAATTTTTTCCCTGGAAGGTTTTCAATCAGCCATACGGGCCCCTAATAAAGCGACAGACCGCTGGAGCATACGGTTTTCAATCAACGAAAACTTTATTACTACGACTAGCTGCAGGTCGATGACTCTTGTGACCTGTTGTGTTCATCTGTTTGCTCGGATGCTGTATGGGAACAATGGGAGAGTTTGTGAGGGCAGATAAATAAGTTCCTCTGTTTTCTTTGGAGGACATTTGAGGATTCCTCCTCGTGAGGATAGAAAATAATTGTTAGTCATATTTTATTTATTTATTTAACAATTTATGTACACACTAAATGCAGAAAAGAAGAAATAAACCGAAAATAGTACAAAGGTGATGCTTATTTCTAAAGAAATCTCTTCCAGCATACCATGCATTGCATTTATTTTGTTCTTTCATGTAACATAACATACCATCACGCCTGTAATCCCCAAAGGGTTTGGCAGAAGTGTACCTAATAGTACATCCACATTTCGTCAGTTACTTTTAAGTTGCTTGTCATAGAGATGAGCTCGTTGCCATCAACCGGGCATAAATCAAGACTCCGTGGCTGCTACTGAGAAATTCCTGATGGAAAATCCCAATAAAACTTTACCCAACCCGGGAATCGAACCCAGGACCTCATGCTCAGCAGTTGCGCTTGCGACCACGAGACCAACGAGGCTGTCAAGCAAGCTAAGTTCTAAGTGCACAATCTATACATATAATAAAATTGTAACAGGAAGATGTCTGTACATTGAAGATATAGAAAAAAAATATACATATGGGGGTCTTTATTAGAGCAATAGAAGCCAAAACAACAGTTTTTAGATTTTTTGTATGTCTGTCTGTGTGTTTGTACGCTCATCACGCAAAAACTACTGCATGGATTTGAACGCAGTTTTCACCGCTCTACTGCTAGATGCTTAACTTAAAATATAGGCTACATTAGATATAGTTTTGGACCCGATAGGTGGCGCTGCGCAAGGGCGAGTCACTAGTTTAAAAATAAACTTACTTCTGGCACAAGCATTTTAGCTGAGCTTAATAAGCTAATAGGACGCCAGTGAGTGTATAATGCACATAACTGTACAAACTAACCGTTGACATAAAGTCAAAGGCTAGGAATTTAAACTGTTACCCTATTACTTACAACTTAAACTCAGCCACCCAGGTACGCAAACACTGAACATGCAAATTGCACTACACAGCAAACTTTAGCACACCGTTCAACTCCAACTAAAACATTTATTAATTGCACTCTGTTCAAAAGTGGTTATAAATAAGGTAATCATACATTTTTAGTACAATACCGTATAGTGTTCATGCAGGAGCTCGCGGCAAAATAATAACAGCCACTCGGATCGATCTTTAGGTGCCATGCTTGCCTAGGTTGGTCTGTGGATGGGTGACCACCCATTACAAACCGAGTTTCCTCCGTGCCTCGGAAAGCGCGTTAATCCATTGGTCGCGACTGTCATTTGTAGATGTTTGACAGTCGTTACAGATAGTTAATGGCCCAAAAAGTCTGACAACCAGTCTTACCAAGGGGTATCGTATTATCCAGTACTAACTGGGTTGTGGAGGTCAGATACGCAGTCGCCCCATGTAAAATACTGGTATTCAGCTGCATCCGGTTAGACTAGAAGCCGGCCCTAATATATGGGAAAAGACTAGGTAGGTACTGACCACATAGTGTTCATTTAGCTTTATGTCGAGAACACATTATTCCAGTGACATTCTAGTCCAGTGAATTGATCTAGCGCTGGATTGGGATGGCGATTGTCTATGTTATTCGAGTCTTTTTGAATATTGTTGCGATAAAACCACCTGTCTGTAAGAAACAATAGATCCTGTTCACTGTAAAAGCAGTGATAGCCTAGTGGTGTGGCCCTTAGACTGCTAAGTCATAGGCCTCAAGTTCGAACCCAAGATACGCACCTCTAATTTTTTGGATTCATGTGCGTATTGTACAATTTTCACTGACTTCGGTGTAGGAAAACATCGTAAGGAAACCAGCATGCCAGAGAGATATTTCTCGACGGCATGTAAAGCCAAGTCAGAGGTCCATGGGCAGCATAAAAACTCTAACACCAGGTTAGGCACTAACCACACGATAAAGAAGAAACTGTATGACGTTTGAACCAGCACTCGAATGGCAATGGATTGACTGTCTACACGATTCCAGTTGATCCGATGTCTGTCGAAGTCCGGTGTCCGCAATCTGGTCCGGATTCCAGTCCGCTCGGCTTGAATGAGACTTCATTTTATGTACAAAACAAACGATTTCAGCAAAAAAAAGTTCACGTCGATTCTGAATCGATGGGCAGGCATTGTTTAATTTGGTATAAAAATAGACAAAAGCGAAATTAAATATGTTGGATGTACATGGCTGAGAGATTTTAAATACTGTGTGATCTTTTATTATGGACAGCAATATATTATATCCCTTTCATATCATTTGGATGGGCAAGGAATTCAAATGTAAACAAACGAAGGTAAGTACTTTTTGTATATTATTTCGAGTTCGTCTGAGTAACTCATGAAAGTTAATGAACCATTGGGTAACGATAAATTAAGGGCGGAACGTATCTTGGTAGAGTGAGCACAATCACATACGGTCTACTTTTATGTAATCATTTTATTATTTATGTACGTGGTTGAATGACAGACAATATGAAGTTCTAAGGTCTATCGGGGTAGGTTCATAATATTTTGAGAGGTCGACTGCCTTTTCACAATCACTAGATCGCATGTGCTATTGCTGGTCTGCAAGCCATGGCCAAAAAAAAGCATGAAAATATTTTTTTATTGAATTATTTAAATAAAAAAATATTTTTAACGAATAAATAAATAAAAACGTTAATTTACAAAATGTCTTTAATAGTTGTGTTTTAATCATTGTCACAGTTTTTATGTATAAGGGAGAAATAATTGTGGTAGAATAATTTTTATTTTTTTTTACTCCTGTGCAGGCCTTTGGTTCGATGCCCCGGTTGACAGCAATAGGTTCGGCCTCTATTATATGAGACTCAATCATGACTAGCAAAATGTGACTATAAGTACCATAGATACACCTCTGGCTTAGTGTTATTTGTATTTCTCAATAACGTAGAACAGTAAATGGGGATTTTTTTCAGGTCGCTTTTATGAACCTGGAAACGTGCTATTTAAGTGAAACTACAAGAAAAGTAACACAATATTTTAAATCAGCCGCAGAGTGCACTTTTACACCGTTTAAATAAACAACAGTTTATTTATTCAAAAGCAACTGCAAATAACCTCAAGAATTCGAAAAAAAAAAGAAGAAAAGTACAGAAGAATACTTAATGCTCAGACACGACGTTACAATTCCAACTACATTTATACCTACACTTTAACAATAGTACTTAAACTTTTATATTTTGCTCCCAAGCATCGCAAACGGATTCTAGCAGTGATTAATACCTACTTAAATTCTCTTTTCTCCTTCGCTTGCAAGAAAAAGATTGCAATATTTTTATAAATTATAGACCAAAGAGGTGCACTGTCTATTATTTTCCTTGAAACATAAATCGTCGGTAAGAAATTTTTACTCAACATGGAAAAAGATAAAATGAGGTATTATGTTTTTGACAGCTTATTTATGGTTTCCTGAGAATGCTGGGTTTTCTTTACCTGGTTTTAATTTTAAACTGTACTGGGTTTCCTTTGAAAGGATTACAGTCCGTAAACAAAGGAAGAGATTTAAGTTTCTATATTTATTTATTTATTTAAAACTTCAAGCACAAGAGTACAGAGACGGACTTAATACCATAGGCATTTTCTACCAGTCAACCTTTGGGTGATGTATAATGGGTAACTCATTGTTTACTGATTGGTCGGAGAGTACAAACAGGATTGGAAAGCCATTGACCTTTGCCTAGCAGTGGGACACAGCAGACTGACATAAAAAAAAAGAATGGGTGTAAAATACCCTTTTTTTCGGATGGGAAATCATCAAATGATCCCCCGCTCTGAGCGGAGTGGAAGGGGTGTCAGACTTTTACTGACTAGAACCCATCCATGTTCCTTCTTTTCCCTTTGTGTTCAAGGGTCGCGGTATCTGTTTCAAACAGTCCCGCAGCCCCGGCATGCATCGGCCCTTGCGGCCGGGAGCTACCACGTGGCCCCCGACGCCCGGGCCGTCTCCCGCGGTGGCTGGGACGTGAGATCCGTTCCTCTCACGTCCCGCCACCTCCTTCGCTAGTATGACTGCTTCGCAGAAGGAGGTGACGGCTTCCCATTCCCTCTCGCTCCGAACCATGGCTTAAACCAGGGCCGGGCGCGAGAAGTCTCCGCTACCAATCACCGCTACGAGGACACGGCAGAGCTCCGCCCAAGCGGAGCAGACCTCCACGGTGTACTCCACCGTGTCCTCTGGACGATTCGCAGATCTCGCAGTGGTAACATCCGGGCGTTTCCTCCCGTTCGATTCGATGCAGGAACCTCCCGAAACAACCGTGTCCGGTGAGGACCTGCGTCAGGCGGAAGGTGAGGTCGCCGTGGCACCTTTCTAGCCACTCAGTGTAAAGTACCCTTAATGAAACCGAAGGGCATTTGTTTTCCCCATCATTGTAATCGTACCTGGAAACCTAGTACGGAGGGACTAGTTACGGAGATAATTATTGGAGATGAATGTTTAAATTTTGTCACAACTTTAAAAAAAAGTTTGTAATGTAATAACTTAACTTTAAATACAATGCATCCATCAGCACAATGTTTTGAGTGTATTACATTAGGTCCTACAGTAAAAAAATTTTTACCCAAAAAAAAAGTCGCTTCTCAGCACTCATTTTTGCGTAGAGTTACTTAGTTTGATGTACATAATGCTTGGCTGACTTGGCTTCGTGAAGGATCCGTTTACATCTTATATGCTATCAGAAGAAATTGTCTTAGAAAAATGTGAGCCCAAATCTTAGTGACTCTAAGCAAAATGAATGTCAAATCATAGTGATATTTATTTTCATGAGGTTTATGTTGGGTTGCAGCTATTTATGAGTCATACAAACCATAATGATCTTTATCCTCCTCAAAATAAGGTGGCTATTGGGTTTTTGCTGCCAAAGGTAAGAAAACTGTGAAAATTTCATAGAGGTTTTGTGAAAAGCATTAATTTTGGTAAAAATCTTTGATCATTCAAGTGAAAAGGGCTGTCCATTCTCTTGACATAATCCTTTTGGCATTTTCTCGTTTATTTTAAATTATTTTGAAAAGATGTTGAAATAAGAAAGTTAAAATATCTATATATTATTACAATTCTGCTGAATGCCCGTTGGTCTAGTGGTCCAAAGCGAGACTGCTGAGCATGAGATCCTGGGTTCGATTCCCGGGTCGGGCAAATTGTTATTGGGTTTTTGCATCAGGAATTTCTCAGTAGTAACCACGGAGTCTGAATTTGTGCCCGGTTGATGGCAATATGCTCGCCACTTATTACATTGGACTTAAACATAAACGGCCAAAAATGGGTATACTATTAGGTACAGCTCTAGCTAACCCTTTCGGGATTACAGGCGTGATGTTATTTCATTACGTTCCATGACTAGCTTTGCTTTGCTCACGTGACTGTCAAAGTAAAAAAAAAAATTTAAAAAAATTCAATTATTCCATTAAAAGGCACTTATCGACGTCAAATTGCACTTCGTATTCTCCAAACACACCAATGGCATCTTGAATTTAGGGAAATTAAACAATATTAAATATTTATTAATCGTTATTGATTACTAATTATAATTGATGATCATTAAATTGAAACATATCAAATTCAAAAAATTATTTTCATGATACGAACAAAAAATATAATTGAAACTAACTTTTACCGCAACTCGATAAAAGCCAGACGTAGTGATATCAATCAATCAGTCCAGCCTTGAAATAAATCCCACCCCGCCGAAATAAACGTGAACATTTACAGAATTAATAAAAATCACGGAATCATCAATATAAAAACGTAACGACCCATCCCGAAAGCAATCAGTTTTAGTGCACCTTACACCCCCAATTTACACCGACAATACATCCTTACGCCGACTTTCGCCGACACGCTTCGCCGACATCTCATCACTCTTTATCACTACATTCATTTTCGTCGCAATAAAACCGAGAAACAAACGGCGGCGTGTCCAATCTCTCTTATCACTCATTAGATAAGACACTGAAATTCTAAAGCCGAAAATCACAATCTCACAATGTCGAAAAAAGCACTTTTTCACAAGCCCGACAACTTTTCATCTCGGGATGTGCTGTAAAAACGTAATTTGTTTCCAAAAGACCTTTTTACTTTTTGTGACAGCCAATTTGGTACTCTAACTTGATCGTCTAAAGTACAGTTTTGTTTGTAGAGTGAAATGGTTAGTACGTTTTGAAACTAAGGGAGGGAAGTTGCGAAACTATGTCGCTAACGCTTGCAAAACTATGGTAAATGGGAAAAGTTTGTGACGCTACATAATAATGTATGTGCTGGTACTAATTCATGGTTAAACGTGGATCCTGGCTGACACGAAAAAACTAAAACTAGGTGAAACTGTATTTTTACTTACTTTCGAGGTAGTAACTCGGGAAGACTACTTTTAAAGATGTAGTCTAAATGTTATTTAGATAAAATAACATAACACGATCACGCCTGTAATCCCCGAACGGTTAGGCAGAGGTGTACCTAATAGTTCACTCACATTTCGCCAGTTATGTTTAAATCCCATGTATTAGGAGGCGAGCCTATTGCCATCAACCAGGCGCAAATACAGATTCAGTTCAGTTACAGCTGCTACTGAAACAATCCTGATCGAAAAAACCAATAACTCTTATGCTCTACCTGGGAATTGATCCCAGGACCTCATGCTCAGCAGTCGCGCTTGCGACCACTAGACCAAAGAGGAAGTGTAGATAGAATAACTTCGATAAATACGACTTTTCGCAACATTTTTGTTGAAGTTTGTATGAACTTGCGTTTTAAACTATGTCAAAAGATGGAATAATAGCATTAATAAGACCATCTATGGGATAAACATAAAAATCTACGTAGTATTTACTACAGCAAAATAGTACCATTACGTAGGCACTTATATGGCACCGCTCCAAATTCCAACCAAGGTCAATAGAGACACGTGGCAACATTGGGGGCATTAACAACCTCCGGCCACGGATTTGGGAGTAGCCTTATTATGATGAGTAGAGGCCGGGTTATATGCAACTTACAATCGCCGAAATATGCATGCATATTATTATGCATCATAAAGCTCGAAATATGCAACAAAAGTGCCAGAATATGCAACATAAAATTTTATTACATAACATAACATCGGGTCTCCCTTGTTTGACCGAAAGGATTTTGACAAATTTTCACTTCCCAAAATTTTTTTCGCATAATTTCATTTGCCAAATTATTACTTAGCAAAAAATCTATTCACAAAAAATTGTAACGCAAACCTAATGTTTGGCAAGTGAACGATTAAACTATAACTTGTTTACCAACAAGTACTTTTAACATTTTTTATTTAGTCAAATATTTCAGTTGGAATAACAGTTTTTACGCAAAATCAAATAAGACAAATTCTAAACAGGTTATAATAATATGAATATTAACTATTCTTTTTTTTAGTTAGTAGCGTTTTTTCCATATTTTTGTTTTCTATATAATGTAGTCGTTCCTGGAGGTCACAGTTTTAACCTAACCTAACCAATTTTTTTTAAATAAGTAATTATCCTAATCTAAATAGTTCAGTTCCGGGTAACCTACTAAAGAAAACCTCTTTTTTCTATTAATGCAAGTCGTTTCTGGCACTCGCCGGCCGCTGCCGCGGCACCGCTCGCTACGCTCGCTCGGCTCGTGCGTAGGAGGTCACAGTTTTAAACTAACCTAACCTACCCTATTTTTGCCTTAATATTTTTTGTCTTAACAAATCATTTCACCAAACGCTTATTGTCTGAAAATTGTTTGCTGTAATAAATCATTTGAGTAAAGACCAAATGCCAGAATGACATTATACTTGGTAATATTTTGCCAAGTAAAAATTTGACCAAATAAAAATATGCGCACTAAAATCATTCAAAATATTGCAATGGTATAAAAAAAAGTTGCTAAAATTTGTTTGGGTAATGAAATTTGGTCAAAATCTTTTCGGCAAAATGGCAGGCTCCCCATAACATCACTATAATTAACACTAAAAACGGGATATTTACCATGTTTACTGTTTGTTTTGAGAGGATGTGGGACATTCAAGGCTATTAAAAAAAAAAAAAAATCTTTGTAGGAGCTCGTGGCTAAATAATAACAGCCGCTCGACTCGATCTTTAGGTTAAGCCGTGTTTGTCTAGGTTGGCCTGTGGATGGGTGACCACCCATTACATACCGAGTTTCCTCCGTGCCTCGGAAAGCACGTTAAGCCGTTGGTCCCGGGTGTCATTTGTAGATCTTTGACAATCGGTAGGTAGTGGCCCAAAATGTCTGACAACCAGTCTTACCAAGGGGTATCGTGTTACCGAGTTCTAACTGGGTTGTGGGGATCAGGTAGGCAGTGGCTCCATGTAAAATACTGATATTCAGCTGAAGCCGATCCCAATATAGTTGGGAAAAGGCTAGGCAGATGATGATGATTTGTTTTTTCCTCTTTAATGTACGTCTCTATCACAGATAAATTCAATTCAATTCAATTTTTCATTCTTCCTTCACTGGTTACGGCTCGCCAAGGACAGAGTAAACGTTAAGAGACAGCCTTAAAACCCGAGGTCACGTTATATAACCTAGGTCATATAGCGTGACCTCGGCTATCAAAATGTCACACTAAAAATAAAAACATCTAGATAAGCAATCCATCAAGTGAACGCATCAGTCCCTTGCGGCTAAATAAATGACATTACCAATTAAATGGATGTATACCCATTTGTTTTGAACATTTTAAGGGCGTAATGAGGTTTGGGGGTTTAGGGTTCTGTGGACCAAAACCGCTAGCTTACGCAGACAAACAAAGAAGGGTTGCTTATCTCCGTCACGTTTTTCGGCACGAGAGGCAAGAATTACTGCAACTATGTTGGAATCATGGAACTGCCTATCGGACCTCCACAACTCGGTTAGTATGGGTAGTACGATACCCCTTGGTAAAACTGGTTGTCAGACTTTCGGGCCACTGACTACCTGTCAAAGATCTACAAATGACAGCCGGGACAATGGATTAACGTACTTTTCGTGGCACTGAGGAAACTCGATATGCAATAGATGGTCACCCATCCACGGACCGACCTTGGCAAGCGGTGTTTGACCTTGAAAATCGATCCGCAGTAGATACTAACTGGGTTGTGGAGGTGAGATAGGCAGTCGCTCCATGTAAAATGCTAGTATTGAGATGCTTCTGGTTAGACTGGAAACCGACCCCAACATACTTGGAAAACGGCTAGGCAGATGATACTTGGCGTTTATCAACGATATAACAAGATATACTTATTAAATTGCATAACTTAATTTCACAGGAATGCAGTGCTAAGACAACAACATACTTTATTAGTTAGTATTTAACCGCATGGAGATCAGAAATCGTGGGAAAATGTTGTGAGTTTAAAAACAAGGTGTAAACAGACCCTTCACGAAGCCGTCAACCAAGCATGCAGTACATCAAACTAAGTAACTTTACGCAAAAATTGGTGGGAAACGAGTTTTTTTTTTGGGGTGAAAAATCACGTTTTACGGTAAACCTCAATGTAACGCACTCAAAACTTAGTGCTGATGGATGCTTTGAATAGTAAACTGGTCATCGAGTTAATAAAAGTAAAATTTAAAAATTTAAAAGTAATATTAAAAAAAAACTTAATATGTAAAAATTGGTACTTTGACCTTTAATATCTCCGTAACTAGAAGGTTCCCAGGTATGGTTCAGAACAAAAAAAATGATCGCAATGACGGGGAGAACAAGTGCCTTTCGGCTTCGTTAAGGGTCTTTTTACACCCTTTATGTATGTATCTTAAGTAAAGTTTTGTATTTACATCAGCTGTCAAAAATACTGTAATATAATTGAATAATCAATCATTTTCATTCGGTACCTGAATTTTCTTCTTTTTCAGTCTGAATAAAACCGATTTATTATTAAAACTTACGACTTCTGGATTACATTTCAAGACAACTTACCTGAAACAAAAATAAAATAAATATAATAAATAAATAAGTATTTTCAATGTAAATACGATTGCAATTTTTTTTTTCTTATCCTGTCGTCTGTCCCACTGCTGGGCAAAGGCCTCCCCTTTCTCCTTCCCAACCTCTCTCTCTTGTGCGATACAAGTGAAGAGAGCGATGCAAACAAGACTAAATTACAAAAAAAACATTCAGACGAATTGATAACCTCCTCCTTTTGGAAGTCGGTTAAAAATTATAGCTATTGCCAACGGTTTCGCCCTCGAGCAGGCCGGAGATTATCCCCAGGAATGGGATAAACAGTATCCTATGTCCTAACCTAGGCCTTCGTCTATTTTTATGCCAAATAATTAAGTCGTTAGGACGTGAAGACATATTGAGACAACTCACGTTCACATGTACATTATACATGTTATTAGCTGGCATGGCTACGGAACCCCTCATATTGGTAAACAACTCGCCCTCGACTGTTTTCTCAAGACAGAGTTTGGGTCAAAACGTTAGGTTTTTGCAGATTCATTATGTTAATGTAATGAAACGCTTGATGGATGCGCTTAAAACCTTTTAAAGAGCTATGCGAACTATTTGTTCAAAGTAAAACGGGTAATTTTCTTTTTCTCAAAAACTTTTCTTTTGCAACGGTTTTAAAAGACAGCGATCAGTTCTGCTACACGACAGGTTGTGCCAAAATATTGTCTGGATGAGAAACTAGGTTTTTATTTTGTCTGTCTTCTATTAGCACGAACTACAAAGTTGTTAAAATGAAATAAAATTATCAGAGCTCATAACGTACGGCATTTCATACAAACTTTGAAGTCCTTTTTTTTTCGAAATGACTGAACCGATTTTAATGAAACTTCATACGTATAAGCAGAATACATATAAGTCTAAAAAGTTGTTGGAGAACTATTCAAATAAAAAACTTGTGAAAAAGTTGGAAGTTTGACCCCAATATTTTCTAAGTAACTAAAAGGTTCCCAAGTATGGACTAGAACAATTGATTGCAATGACAAGGAGAATAAGTACCTTATGGTTTCGTTAAGGGTACTTTGACACCCATTATGTTTGCTAAGTGATTATAAAAAGTCCGTGATAGTCCGTATGCACTATCACTAAGTCCATCAACTCAGCAGAGCCTCATTCATGTAACAGATCCATGTGATATGATAAAATCAAACATCATAACTACCAGCTTTTAAAACAACTACAGTCATCAAAAAAGCCAATATCCCTTTAAACACAGTACTTAATACGTTTTAGCTATAAAAACCTCATTGGATTGTTATCTCACGCGAACAGTAAATCGAAGGAAATGGGCTTCAGCAGCGCCCTTAACCAATTGATTAGCTACCTGTTACTTCTTCTAAAAGCGCCTCGTTCAATGGGAACTAATTTGACGGAGAAAGGCTTTTCCTTTTGCAGTTACAGTTACAGTTGCTATGAGATTTGTAACTTGTGTTAAATATCATGAAATAGAAAAGCAACTGATTTAATCGTAAAAAAATGATAAGCGCAATGAAAGAAGTAAAAGAACATATGACATGAACGTAACACCACGCTTGTAATCCTTGAAGTACACCCAAATTATGCCAGTTATGTTTAGGTCTCATGTAATAGGGGGTATGCTAGTCACTTAAGAGCACATAATAGAGCAGCACACCAAAGCTCTCGACAACCTCCCTAGAAAGCCATGACTGCAGTCGCTGTGGCCGAAATCGGCTAGATGGGATCATCATCATCATCATCAATAGGGGGCAAGCCAATGCGTTCAACTAGACTCCGTGGCTGCTACTGAGAAATTCCTGATGGAAAAACCTAATAACAATTTGCCCGACCCAGGAATCGAATCCAGGACCTCATGCTCAGCAGTCACAATTGCAAACACTTGACCAACGAGGCAGACAATAAAACATTAATCCACAATAAAACCAGAAGAAAAATAAAGAGTGAAGATTGATGTTTCACTATCCATTGAAACATCAATCTTTTGAAACAATATCTGCCGCTTAATGTAAACAGCAATGCACTTCATTTTACTACCGAATGTGCCGGAAAATACCTTTGTATAATAATAAAAATTTGTGAACCAAAACGCATTGGACGGTAAAGACCGACTTTTTATTCGAACACAGTCGTTGAACGAATTAAAACAAGCAGTAGTTTTTTAAGGCAGTTTATTGCAGTCTGTATTTGTGGTTTTTATTGGTTCCAAAGCTTATTTGCGGGGTTTTCGCAATGTGCTGCCTGGTTTAATAACATACGGCGTGAGTGTGTGACCAGATGTATGGACGTGGAGAAAGCAAATGGAGTATATGAGGACTGTAGCAGATGGCGTTCTGTAGTTTCTGTATGTAGTAGGTATTCATGGACTCAGATAATTAGAAATATTGAAAAACAAAAACCATAACTTGCAAATTGGGTTATTTAAAATCGATTATTTCTACGTGAAGTTTTTTAACTGCTTTTTTATATGACAGGAACCGTCAATGAATTCATCATCATTATTTTCCTGCCCTATCCCAATTTATTTGGGGTCGGCGCAGCATGTCTTGTTCTTCCATACTTTTCTATTACTCATCATTTTTTTAGTCACCTCCTTTCTAGCCATATCTACCTTTACAGTCCATCTATCATTTCTTTGGTCTTATTAACCATCAATGAATTCTTAAGTAAATATAACTAAAAAGGATTACAAATGAAATTAGTACAATTTTGAACATTTAATCTTCTGTACGATCATTCACGATGTTATTCTTCCAAACGCAATCGAGAGCCTTCGAAGCAGAGTTCAACCGATTAGAAATAATACAACATTCAAGTACATATTACGGTACTTAAGGATCATTTTCGAACAATACTCCAATGATATGATTACGTTGTACCGAATCGTTTCATAACATTATCTAATATCTGATAAAAAAAGTGTATTCTCTGCCTATATTCAGAGAGCAGCGATTGAAATTGAAATACGCAAGGTTATTGTAACTCGAAGCGACAATTTTCGAAGCGAACGGGTCACAGATGTCGACGATATATAATAATACAATACTCTAGGGCGGAATAATAGACAGAAATCATTTTGTGGTGCAAATGTTAAGTGAAGCGGAGTGTTATTTCAATTATAATGGAAATAATAGATTGGATTTTAGTTCCTTTGATGATGGTATCGATACTTCAATTGCTTTATTAACGTTTAATAAAGCTTCACAAAGGAAACTTTCCAAGAAAAGCTATCTAGATTAATTACGACAAAAACAAATCGATGGTTTTCATCATGCTTAGAAGTAAGGTTCAGTCTGTCCAAACCAACATGGATTACAAATATCGTATATATTTTTGTATCCACTCCCTTTGATGATATTTTTAGGGTTCAGTGTCTGGCAAAAATCGATATCTATATTTAGAGTTCGCTCGTGACTTAGACCAGATACTGATCAAACCTTTTGAGGGAAAAGAGGTGGAAAACATTTGGAGGGACAGGCGAGATCGATTGTGTTCTATTCCATTCGGGCATCAGCAATGGGTTCGTGGAAACAGCGCGACACAACGACTACCAACAATTGCAGATTTCTAGAAATGTTTACCTTGTTTATCTCGACGATGTTGTTATGTTAGCAGGTGAGTTGTATAGAAATTATTTCTTGAATTATGTTTTAAATCTTGTTTTAAAATTTCTAGTGAAATAGTATCCATATTGGAATATTATATGTTCATTATTTGTTTTTTATTAGAAGATAATGTCTCAATGATTATTGCCTTAGGTAGGCCGTAAACAGTCAAGCTTTAGTTTTCCGCCGTTTTTGGGGCATTTCTTGACGCATTTTTTTGCTTTACCCCTTTGCATGTAATTACATATTGATGTTGTTATTTTAAGTTTGTTTATAATTTGTAAATTATGTAAATATTCATTAAAATAAAGAGACTATTTTGCTCCAGCTTTAATTTTATTCTAGTTAACGCGTTGCTTGTTGATCTTCTTAATGTTTAAATGTCCTCACAGGAATGAAAGGAATTTATTTATAGGTTTAAGGTAAAAATGCTTAGAATCTTAGCCTTTAACATTCAATGTGGGTCGATACAAAAATCTCTTTCAGAAATTCAAAAGGGTAAGGAAAACCTTTGATGCTATAAGGATCCAAAATGAACAAACTTCAAGCCTATCTTATTGGTACATCTAAATGTATACAAACAGTTAGGTACCACCTACATCTAAGATCTTACAAGCAAACAAAACATCACAGTTCCACTCTTTTTTTCGCTTTGAAAAACAACACAAAAGATGCGTTCTCAATTCCAACGACCAAAACCACAATGGCTGGATTCATCGAAGTTTCAGACAGTATGAAAACTCCAATAACAAAGCCCAACTTCAAAACAGATGATATATTATGTGAAACCAATAAATAAAATAAGACCTTCTAAGCCATTTTATTTCAAATGAATAGCCGTAACTTAAATAATAAGTGATGATAAATAAAGAGATATGAAATAAATAATGGAGAATATGGTTGTGGATATCGCTGGAGCTTAAGAAAAACAACTTTATTGTTGAAAGGCATTTGATGATATTATGATGAATAGCATCATATTGCGAGCTTGTATGACTATTTCTATGCAGGCAATATAATGCATTATTATAGCGATTTGTTTCTATGGCTAAACGACTTACTAAGGCACATTTTAGTGGAATAAACAAGCTATCATTTTAAGAATTTGTAATGTGACGAAGTTATAGTTAATTGTTACATTATTATAACAAGTTTTATCTCCCTACAGCAGTTACAATCAATATCATACATATTTATGTACTTGTATACAGAGGTGTCTGACGAGATGACGAGTAATAGAGAAGTATGGAAGAAGAAGACGTGCTGCGCCGACCCTAAATACATTGGGATAAGGGCAAGAGAATGACGATGTACCTATTTTATTTATAATTATGATACTTTTGTACTTTTTACTTTCCTCTCAGTAAAGCACCTGCGATGTTTTCTCTTCAACACTCTTAGTTGACTGGTAGAGAAGAATATTCTGTTGCATTTTTTTTATGTCATTCGACTAAAAACTTAATTAGACTACAACACCGAAGACCAATAATCCTTTTTTCATAATATAGTGTAGGCACTAAGTCCGCCATTATACAGACGCCAGCACATCAAGCTACCCGAAACTGTCAACATTTCCCAATCAACCTTGAACCTTATACTTTAGCGATAAAGTTGAAAACTTATTAAAGAATTTTGACAGATTGCAGTAGCTTGATATGCTTTTTGTCTGTACCTTTTTGAGTGCAAAATGTTCAAAATAAGTATGAAAGTAAAAAACCTACCAAGTACATGTTAGACTAGCGCACTAAGGGCTCCGTACCCTCAAAACTATTTTTTATTTATCCGCGTTTTTGGAGTCGTGATGGCCCAGAGGTTAAGGCCTCGCCTCTAATGCATGAGGTTGTGGGTTCAAATCCGGGCAAGTACCAATGTGACTTTTTCAATTCATATGTACTTTCTAAGTTTATCTTGGATATCACAGACATCGGTGAAGGAAAACATCGTGAGGAAACCTGGACTTATAATTAATGTTAGTCTGAAATCGCCAACCCGTCTTTAGCAAGCGTGGTGATCAAATGCTCGTGCCTTCTCTGTATGAGAAGAGGCCTTTGCCCAGCAGTGGGACAGTAACAGGCTGGTATTATTTATTTATTTATTAATCCGGTTTGTTTTGTCATCAGTCAGGTTTCCTTACGATGTATTTCTTTAACCGAAACCTTACTTCTATGTCATTTATTTTCTGATTCATTAATCTCTCATTGAATATTAATGTAGCTGAAAATAATTAACGCAAGCCAATTTAGCACTTACTGCACTCAATTATGCTTTGTATTATGCAGTTCATCAATGGTCCAATCAAAGGTAGCTAATAACCGGATGCTAGTGTCAGGTTCCCTCGTAGGTCTTGTGGTTGTAAGCACTACTGCCGAACATGAGGTTGTGGGTTCGATTCCCAGGTCGGGTAAAGTGTTATTATCAGGAATTTTTCAGAAGCAGCCACGAACTGAATTTATTATATAATTATATCCCATCAAGATTTTTTCAGTATTAGCCCGGACTCTGGATTTCTGCCCGGTTGATGAAAATAAGCTTGCTCCCTCCAGCACTTTACCACAAAGAAAATATACAAATCTATGTATTACGCGTAATAAAATCACACAAGAACCAAAACACATAGCAAATCTTACTTCTTTAGAAGCCTTGAAACAGAAGAAATACTTGAAAAAACCGGCCAAGTGCGAGTCGGACTCGCGCATGAAGGGTTCCATATCATTGTAGTAGGGGAACCCCCTTTAATCTTAATTTATTTTTTACCGGCAAGCGGCAACAGAAAGACACATTCTGTGAAAATTTCATCTGTCTACCTATTACGGATCATGAGATAAAGCCCGCTCACGGACAGACGGACAGACGAACAACTTAGGCTTAGTAATAGGGTCTTAGGGTAGAATCCTAATAAACAGCATATTACTGTCAGGGGCGTGCCGTCCATAGAGGCAATTAGGCCGAGCCTGCCTTATCAATCCTATCATAAACGCCAACTCAAGTGCATTTATTATAACTTTGTAATAAAAAATATTTTAAAAGTTAAAACTCCTGTTATAACACTTATAGCAACTTGTCGCGCCCGTGTGACGTAACTCACGTCGTCGATTTTAAGGCAAAGACGTTTGTAAAGAACTCTGCATTCATAAATTTACGCACACTGGTGCATATTTTCGTGTGTATAAACGGCACACATGTATAGATTATGGGCGTGTCTCCCGCCAGTGGAGCCGGCCAGTGATTGGCTAGCTAGATTAAAATGAATGAAGTTAGTTGAATCAGAGTTGCCAAGCCAATTTAGGGAGAGAGGGCGCTACTGTGCGCACGTAAACATCAGCTCAGTAGATAATAAAACGTTAAAAATAGTTTAAGTGCTTAACTTGGGACAAAAAGTCAATAAAGTTCAAGTGAATAAAGACCTTCAGTGACTAGAAGTGTAGTACTAAGCTAAACATCATAAATACTTAAGAAAACTATACTTCTCCCAAATAACGACCAAATTTCAAACCTGTGGAAAAAACTGTGGGATTTTTGAAAAACACGTTATTTGAGGATCAGATACTGAAGAAAACTTTGGGACAAGTACCAATCACCATGAAAAGGTACGCAGAATCCCTTTGAATTGTATATTAGTGAAATACTTATGAAAGGAAATTTTAAAGTGCAAATAAAGGCACAAACATTGTGTTAAGCGTCATCTGTTGGCGAGTAGCAAGTCGCAAAAAGTTGGATCCAAATTAATTTCGTAGAATATCTGCTAGAGGGCGTTGTTTTGCAAATATGGCTCTTATATGTGCTGGTTGTAAACAAAATGTACCCAACTCCTTCCTATTGAAGGCATTGAAGCCATACTGTTTTATGTGACAAGTAAATTTATATGCGATTTTGAATGTTATCATATCTTACCAAGTTAAACCTTATCAGTTATTCGTCTTGAAACGTACATTAATGTAAATATTATTTGTTGTGTTTATTATTTGTTTATTTACTTAAAAATGGTGTTCTGTTGTGAAGTTTGCGCAGATAATGTGTGTTTGTTAGAAGTTAAAAGCAGTAAGTTTTCGCAATTATCGTTTAATGATAAGATTCTTGTGGTGTCGAAAGGTAGATGTACACCCGAATTACGAGAATGAATCCAAAAATAATCCAATAATATTTTTCAAATATATATATTTTTTTTTTTGGGTATCAGTGTGCGTGGGAGTTAGCCTACCCTCCGTGGGGATCCACTGCACGCCACTGATTACTGTCCCATAAGAGGGCAAGAGAGTTTTTTCAAGATTTGTCAAAACCATGTTATAGTGTACAAAATTTACTGTGAGTACATGTTTTTGGTAAATCAATTTGCGAATAGGTGGCCTCTGATTGCATGGTATGATTTACGTGGTTTTTTTTAAATTGTTTTTTTACCTAGTGTGATTATGTTACCGATAGTACGAATCCCTTTGCCCAATATTCCGATTCATTCCCTTTATGTTCCTTTTGAATTAAAGATAAGAAGACGATTTGTGTCTGAAAGCATTATTTATCAATATATTCTGTACGTATCTACACAGGTATACGGGAACATTTTTTTGTTTTTTGAGTAGATTTTGTTTTCTTTCTCCTTGTTGTATATTTTGATGGTAATGTTAGCTGCAGGCAAGGGATCATAAAGTGGGTTCGAGAATTTATTGGAATAAAAATACCAGGGGGAAGGGACGCCGACGCGAAAACAGTTACCACGTATTCAGTACATCATTCTGAGCTACCTAGAAATTTATTTTTTTGTATAAGACACAAAGTTTCTTGGTTTTATAGCTTTGCTCAATAAATCAAATAATGAGAAGTATTGTGATTAAACATAACATAATAATATATATAACTGCACTCTACGGGGACCGTACCTCGGAAAGCACATTAAGCCGTTGGTCCCGGCTGTCATTTCTAGCTCCTTGAACAGTCGTTAAAGGCATTTAGAGGCCCGAAAGTCTAACAACCAGTCTTACCGTATTACCCAGTTCTGACTGGGTTGTGCAGGTCAGATAGGCAGTCGCTCCATGCAAAATACTGATATTCAGCTGCACCCGATAAGACTGGAATCCGATCCCAACATAGTTGGAGGTTTGGAAGGCTACGCAGATGATGTCTCAACGGGGACTCCAATAGCAATTAAGGAAAAAATAAATGAGAGTTCCTCAAAGATCGCTACAAGCCCCGACGCAACTTGAGGAGCGACGGTACTTACGGGAAGAAAAAAAAAACGCACGCGCGTGCCTGATCGCCCGAAGCCATGAACTGGACCCACATCTACCTGAAACCTTTGACCAGAAACTTGTCAAATAACACCTTTTTCCCACACACCGTCTATCCGAAACTGGCTGATATTAGGCGACGCCTCCACCACAATACTAGAGAGATTTTTGCCCCTCAAAACTTTTGTGGTAACATCGTAGTTACGGCAGAGCTTAATTGAAAATTTTGCTTAATTAAAATAGTTTGGACTTCCGACACTGCCCTCAGGTTTCAATGAATAGACAGCTGTGAGGTTTAAATGGAAATATGTTTTGGTCGTCAGTGATATAATATTGTGGGGTAGTTTTGCTTGTGACAAAACTAACTAAATAAATTATTCTAAATGTCAAACAAGTTCATGTATAATAATCTTGGTCATGTTTAACTATTAATATTTTAACTATAGCTTTTAATATTTTTACTGGGTGTGATTTTACTTTTTTTATATTGTTTTATTGTATGTCTTATAGCATCGTATTGGACTTGTCTGTAATGATGCTATAATTAATTGTAAATAAATTAATAATAAATGTGAGCAGTAGTGGTCTTTTTTTAACCGACGACTAAAAAAGGGTTTTTTTTTATGTTGTATGTTCATCGATATCTCCGAGATTACTGGTTCGATTTAAGTGATTCTTTTTTCATTTAGTGAAAGAACAATGCGCGGTGGTCCCATAATAATATGCTTTTTTTTAATTTTGCTTAAGTGCTTTATGAGTCCTCTATAATATGCTTTGCTTCTTCGTCTATGTGGATGATAATATACTAGTAACTTCTAATTACAAAGTATTATTGATACTTGGCAAGGGTTTTATTGACATACCACAACTAAAAACAGAAAAGGGTCGAATAAAAACTTTAAAAAAATTACCGACTTCAAACACTTAATAGTTACTTTCGGAAGACACAAGAGAAGACAGTGGCACTTCCGAAGGCAAAGTTATTTTGCACTTTTTAATGTTTTTATTTTGGAAGTCGGTAATTCTTTTTTTTGCATTTTTTTTAATGAAATAGTTCGCTTTATTATAAAGAGAATTATGTATTTATACCAATAAGTAAACCATCGTTTCAAATAGTATGCAAGATGTTTTGACCGGGATTATGTTTATTTTTGTGGCATATTTTACAAAGCTAGAACTTTGACGATTATGCGTGCTCAAATGACGTTTTTGAGGGTTACTATTGGCGACCGTCATTCTTCTGTGATCATCTCAATTTGTTTGGGTTAACATAACATAAAATCAAGCCAATGTTTAGAGTTGTACCCCAGTACTCCCGCATTTCGCCAGTAATATTTAAGACCCATTTAATCCAGATTTCGTGGCCGCTACTGTAAAATTACATTCATTATCTGCCTAGACTTTTCCACTTTTCTTTTTTTTTTGAGTCGGCTTCCATTCTAACCGGATGTAGCTGAATACCAGTAATTTACATGAAGCGAATACCTATCTGACCTCCACAACCCAGTTAGTACTGGGAAAAATACCCCTTGGTAAGAATGTTTGTCAGATCTTCGGGCTACTGACGACCTGTAACCTCAGTTAAAGCTACTGAAACTATAGTAACAGACAAAAATAAATAACTTTTAACCGTTATAAATACCACGAAACCTTTCCATTTTAAAGCCATAAAGTCATGCACTCACAAAATATTACGACACATACATCAAAACTAGCTGCGGAGGTTATTTTTCAAGTCGACAGCTCCTTGGAGGTACTGGGCACATTAGAGTGGCTGGTCGTTGTGCACATTTTTATGTAACACATTAGTGGTTAGGGCGAGTTTAGACCGGCTGGGAAAGCGGGTTTTGAAGGACAGATCGACTGTTTTATTAAGGGTAGTTTTAAACCCTGACAATATTTTTTCAGGAGCTGGAGAGGCACCAACGGTATTGGAAGCAATACAGAAAATAAAGTCGTACTGCAGGTGAAACCTATCTCAGTATGAAAATAAGTATATCGGATCCGGTCATTGGTCCGGATATAAAATGAATCGCAAGCGCGCCAGTGGTGACATCACGCGACTTGATTGCCAGTCTACCCATACCACAGCGTGCTTCTACAGATTCGTGATGTTTACAGACGACATAGATTGTCTGATCGCAGCGGAGTTGAGACGTCTCGGAACTGTACCCGATTCATTGTGCCCCTTGTCATTGTGTTAAATTGTAATTTCAAGTACTTAATTTGTTAGTATAATAGAAACAGAAACTACCTATCTGACCTAGCCAGTACCTACCTAACCTAGTTAGTACTGGGTAATACGATACTCCTTGGTAAGACTGGTTGTCAAACTTTTTGGGCCACTGACTACCTAACGACCGTCAAAGATCTAGAAATTACAGCCGGGACCAACAGCTTTACGTGCTTTCCGAGAAATGGAGGAAACTCGGTATGTTATGGGTGGTCACCTATCCACAGACCAACCTAGGCAAACACGGCTTAACCTAAAGATCGACCCGAGCGGCTGTTATTATTTAGCCACGAGCAAGTCCGAGGTTATAGTTTAGGTAACGGTAACAAAAAAAAGTCTTTTATATATTTATTATTCTACTAAATACACTTTATTTTTAGACCCATACAAGAAAGGCATACAGACAACCCCACATAACACAAAGAAGGGAACATTGATAAAAACGCAATTTCACGAAGTAACCATTTATCACTAGTTAGAAACTGTTGCAAGCCATTGTTGGAGAAACACCTACATTTTCTTAATTAAATCGAATGTTTTCCACTAGTTCGCGAGGGTACATCAATTTGACGGATGGTGTACGCAATATAGGGAAGAGGATGAGAACATTGATCACTATGCTTGCTCATTGCGTGTTTACGATTCCACCCCGAACTAACTGAGGCCTTCTTTGTTTTCCTTTTAGAGGGAAGCTCATAAGAAACCCACGAAATTCAAATCTTCTTAAGTTTTTTGCAATTTGCTGAGCCGCCCTGGCGCTTCCATCTTAATCAGTAATCAGTTACACCTGGTTAGACTAAAAGCCGATCTTAACATAGATTCGGAAAAGGCTAGGCAGATGATAATATTAATCAAAAAAATGTACTCAAACTCAAACTCAAAGCATTTATTTCAAATAGATCCGTGGCAGGCACTTTTGCATAGTCAAAAATTAGCTACCTACAGTCCCGCCACAGGCATAATAACTGTGAATGGACTGTAGTTGCCCATACTTAGAGTTTAGACAAGAAAGTGCATTGAAATTATATTCATTCACATTGGTTCCTCGTTCTCATGTTTTTAGCGCAATAACGTGATCAAAAATGTGATTCATTAACTACCGGATAGGCATAATTTACCTCTTTTTCCAGTGAGGGTAGGCAGAAGCCACAGCACACCACCTGCTACAATCTTTACACCAATATAACCCCTTTTTTTTACGGATGGCATATCATCAAATGACTTCTCCCGCTCTGGGTGGAGTGGGAGGGAGTTTCAGACACTTACTGACTAAAACCCATCCATGTTCCTTCATTGCCCTTTGTGTTCCAGGGCCACGGTATCTCTTTCGAACAGTTCCGCAGCCCCGGCAGACCAATATAACCCCTTATTTTAACATTACAGAAATCTCCAATGTCAGAATCATGATTGAAACAAAATCAAAGTACTCCTCCACATTGCTGTTATCAGGAAACGTGCCCAGAAGACTGCACAGCATTACCACGTTGAATGTCAATACTAATTCTTTGGCCAAAGAAAGAGCCAGCTCTCTGGCCACGCGAACTGTGGACCAGTCGGCGAGAGCTTTTTTTAAGAAGGAGACGCGTACACGGGTACCATGAGTCTTGGGAAACGCTTGGGGGTTTAAAACTGTAGCTACCAAAAAGCTAGTTTAGTTTTATGATTTTTTTTTGCCCTCGTTTTTATACTGTTTTATTTACTTTTTAAAATTTTATTTTATTATAAGTTTTTAAACTGACATGGTCACTAACATTATCATTAACTCTAGAGACGTGATATTTACCATGTACTCAAACCTAACAGTAAACATGGTAAATATCCTGTCTCTAAGAGTTAATGATATTTTTATTTTTTGTTTTTTTTTTTTATGTACACACGAAATACTTAACAGGACATTACATTAAGATAGAAGAGCACAAAGGCTCATTTCATAAGAAATTTCTTTCAGCAGACCTGCGAGGGGAAAGTTGGATTAGAAACGTACTGTACTGTAAACGTATTGTACTTAGTGAGTCCTACTTTTTCATTCATTCATCATCCCACTCTGAAACACAAACCTTTTGATTGAGCTTTGCTCAATAAATCAAATAATGAGAATTATTATGATTAAACATAACATATTAGGTACATAACACATACGTTCTGCTGGATGCGAGAAGCACGGGACCGGTCAGTGTGGTGACACTTAGGGAAGGCCTATGTCCAGCAGTGGACGTCTTTTGATGATGATACTGATCATCCCACTGTCGGGCAAACCCCTCCCCAAGACTTCCAGTTACAATAACATAAATAAATACCCACTTAGCCTACTCATGTGTACCGATCCTAACGTTAGCATTAGCAACAATACTAGACGAGCAATACATCACAGAGGGACGGGCAATGGATCATTTGGGGCTACAACCCGCCTAATTTATGTATTGCCCGCGTTTGCTGAGCAATATGGGGCAGTTTTAGGATTGTTGTGGTAAATCTGCTTATTTGTAGGAAGAGGGATGTTTGAACGATAATATAGAGATGTTTTACTGTTATTCAATTTTTTTTTGACATTCTTTTTCATTCTTTAATTGATCGTGCCTAGGTTGGTCCGTCGATGGGTGACCACCCATTACTTACCGAGTTTCGTTCGTGCCTCAGAAAGCACGTTAAGCCCGGATGTCATTTGTAGGTCTTTGACAGTCGTTACAGATAGTCAGTGGCTCGGAAGTCTGACAGCCAGTCTTACAAAGAATTAGAAGAAAACATGCTGCTCCGTTAATAAATAAATGTTGGCAATAGGGGCGAATCTGTTGCCATCAACCGGGTATAAATCCAGACTCCATGGCTGTTGATGGCAATAGGGGCGAGTCTGTTGCCATCAACCGGGCATAAATCCAGACTCCATGGCTGTTGATGGCAATAGGCTCGCCCCTATTGCCAACAATTTCATCTCGCCCTATTACATGGGACTTAAAAAACAGAACTTGCAGAATGTGGGCGTACTATTAGGCACACCTCTGCCTAACCCTTCGGGGATTACAGGCGTGATGGTATGTCCATATTCTGTCAAGGTCGTACAACCCGTGCGAAGCTGGGGTGACAAGAATAAAATAAAATAGACATTTCATTTCTGTCCCAATTTCATCTAAACAAAACCAATTTCTATTTGATCTAACCACAAACCGTAGCAATAAATTATATTCACTAACAGATAAATAACAGTTAAAATAACAACGAAATTATCTTGTCAAAGCGTTATAATGAATCTAACGCAATTTGAACGCTGTAAAGGTGGGTTTAGACACGAGGCGAGAGGCGTAGCCTAAATTAAATAAAGATCAAACGAATGGCTAATTTTTTTTTGGTATTTGCTTACATAACATACCATAAGAGGAGCTCGTGGCTAAATAATAACAGCCGCTCGATGTCGATCTTGTCCTTGCCTAGGTTGGACCGTGGATGGGTGACCACCCATTACATACCGATTTTCCGGAAAGCACGCTAAGCCGTTGGTCCCGGCTGTCTGTTGTAGACTTTTGACAGTCGTTACAGGTAGTCGGTGAGTCCAGTCTTACCAAAGGGGTAACGTATCAACCAGTACTAACTGGGTTGTGGAGGTCAGATAGGCAGGCGCTCTATGTAAAATACTGGTACCTATTCAATGCATCCGGTAAGACTGGAAGCCTACCCCAACATAGTTGAGAAAAGGCTAGGCAGATGATGACTATAGTTAGAAAAGGTGTGCATAGAAATATTTAATAAGTACACTCACTTTTTGCCTGTTATATTTACACATGTGACTAAATCACGCTTATACAATTTCAGTTTGTTTTTAATTATTTTAGTTTAAATCAAGTATTTTATATACCGCCCGGTGGAAGTTTGAGCCCGGCACGGCGCCGGCGCTGTCCCGGACGCTGATTAATTTAAGTTAGCATTCACGTATAAAATATTAACTTAGGCAAATCGCAACAGTAAACTAGTCGGGTTCGTTATTCAGATTTTTAAAATGATGGGGCCAATGTCATGTCCCTGGGGTACACCTGCCTAATAATCAATATTAGTTTTAAAGTCGGTTTCCCTCTTTTCTAAGCCCATTGCTATTAAGCGATCACCAAGATAGATAGACCTCATTAAATATAGTGGGACGAGCTGGACATAACCAAAGACCAGAGACCAGGTCCACATGAGCCCTGAATTGAAAGAACGTGAAGTGAACGGGAGAGACCCAGCAGTGATGGTGATGATCAGGGATGATGTAGGCTAACAGTATAACCTCTTAACAGGCTCTGCTAAACACCTAATGAAAAGGCTGTATATTTCCCGTCTTACTCAATTTCGTAATTTTGACCCCCAACGAGGCAAACGCTTTCAGTTTAACTTATATAATTTTGGCTATCTGTTTTAATCTCTTTGATTTGATGGTAATAGACTCGCCCCCTTTTAAATGAGATAATAATAACTAGGTTCTCCTTAGGCGGTTGGATCAAGGGCCTGATTCAGAAGGCAGTACTCCTAGATACGGCTCGCATTGTGAGGAGGTTCCTGTCTCTGGAGCCCTAATCACCGGTACGTGGACCCTGCTCCCGACACCGGCGGACTGCAATTTTTTATATTTTTAAATGTAGATATACAAGGTGTAACATAATAAACGCAAGACCTCTCGTGTGGTCTTTCAGACCATGAAAATGAACTACTTTTGTTCTATGGCTTTTGAAAATTCGTAACTTATTTTTTTGTTTTACCATACATGTTGATCAGCTGATCGCGTCAATTCCTATAGAAAGTACTTTTTTTTTTTCGAATTTCGAAGAACTCGTAGAACAAAAGTTGTTCAGTTTCGTGGTCCGAGAGACCACACGGGAGGTCTTGCGTTTATTATGTTACACCTTGTATTTGTATGGTTTTTTTAAGAAATATTTAAAAATATGTATGTAAATGAATCAACGAAATTATAATAATACTTATGGTTTATTAGTCAATAGCCTCGACCAACATCTGAGGAGGCTCTCGCTGGATCAAGGGCTTGATTCAGAAAGCAGTACTTCTGGACACGGCACGCATAGTGAGGCGGTTCCTTTCTCTGGAGCCCTGACCACCGGCAGCCGGGACCTTGTTCCTGATGCTAATGGGCCATCTATGTTTTGTTTACTTTTGTTTATAAAAATATTTAAAAATGTATTACTTAAGAGAAATGATGAATAAAGGAACTGTAATAAAAATGTGGGTCTACTATTAGGTACACCTCTGCTTAACTTTTCGGGAATCACTTGAGAGATGATCTGTTAATTATATTTTCTTTGATGAAGTCCAAGGTTTGAACAGCTCAACAGGGAATCATACCCAAAATCCACGGCCACAATATTGTACAAAGTTTTAAGCAGTAAATTACAGCCGAGTTTAGATGTTTAAGATGCGGTTTAAACAGTAATATATTAATCGTAACTTTGGATGTTTGTGTATGGGCTTTATATCCGGTTTAAACGGGCTTATGGACCCCATGAGACATAAAATACTAATTGTGGGTCTAAAAGGGTCGTCTTTAATTATGAATAGACTTAAATTATCTAGTACCTCATAGTAATTATTTGCATGTGTCTTTAGTTTCATATTACTGTAATATTCTGTTACAACTATTGCCTCATAACCGCCAATTTTAAACGATGTACACCTTTGACCCTTTTAGCCATAATCCAATTTATTTAGCTGTTCGCTAGTGGGTTCATAGCCTAATCGTTAGCCGTATCGGTGAAAACCTTAATTATAATAAATGGGCTATTTCCCACTCACCACGGTGGAATTATTATTTCAATTCACAAAGCTATAAATTTATTTAATAAAACATCGTTTTAGTGGACGTAATAATGTAATTATTTGGTACGGAAAATGTTGTTTTGTTGTAAGTAGGTACATAGCTCTTGGTTAAATAATAACAGACGCTCGGGCCGATCTTCAGGTTAAGCCGCGCTTGCCTAGGTTGGTCTGTGGATTGGGGTAACCACCCATTACATACCTAGTTTGCTCCGTGCCTCGAAAATCAGGTTAAGTGTTGGTCTCGACGGTCAATTTGGGATCTTTGACAGTCGTTACAGGTAGTCAAACAACCAAAGGGGTATCGTATTACCCAGTACTGTGTTGTAGAGGTCATTATAGCAGTCGCTCCATGTCAAATACTGGTATTCAGCTGCATCCGGTTAGACTGGAAACTGACTGTAACATAGTTAGGGAAAAAACTAGGCAGTTGATGTTAGCCCAGAGCGGGTCAAACCCATGACCTATCAATCTTAAGTCGGGGTCGTTACCACTGAGCCACAACAGCTTAGCAACAGAAATATCTAAGCTGTCAGTACATCCCAGTTTCGCAAGCCACTGATTTAAGCCAAGAAAACTACAAGAGGTAAGAAATACGAAGCATATTTTATAAGTACTTTCGCACCTGCTTCATAGCGACCAAGATTCTCCAGGTATTACCTACTTTTGTTATTCTTTCATTACAGAATCTGCGAGATTTCTACCCGTGTTCAGTAAAATAAGACGACACCTAAAATCACTCTGTTGATGTTCAAAGCTCGTCTCAGCACGGAAAGTTGAAATTCCGACGGTGCAAGAGTAGGGCATTCGTTTAGGTGGCTCTTACTGTTCATGAAAACGGAAATCAGTGCAGGTAGGATTGTTAAATCCTTATAGTACTGGTCTTTATTTAAAGTTCGGTGTTTAAGCTCACTTCGAGTTCTCTTTGAAGTTCCAAGATGGCGTTATTGTTTTGTTTCTCAAGTCTTATGCAGGTGTTTGGGAGTAAATAAGCTGGGATTTTGACTAAGATTTGTACAAAGACATTTTCTAAGATGAAATGTGTGGTGATCAATGCACCGTCAGACAATTTTTTTTTTAAGAAAATTGACAACTGTTAGACGTGTTACATTACAGGCATTTCATTGCATTTGTTTAGCTGTGACTTGATTATACGGACTATTTATGTATTGTTTAGCAATTAATTTATTGAACTTACTATTCCTTTTCTACAAAGAGGCTGTGCCCTGTCGAATGATACAGGCATGGTACTGCTTAAAATCTTATTTCCAAACCAATATTCCGGAGCGTAACGATACTCGTTCCACTACGAAACTTACGGCTGTTATGAGACGATTTCCCGGAAGAAATTCATTTTAGCTCAGTAAATTAATAAAGCCAATCTATAAACAGTAGGTAAGTCTGCCTACCCTATAATTGGAAAAACTTGAGTCATCCATCCACTTATATATTTTTTTATTAAAAAAAGTAAACATTGATCAAACTTTGTGCCATCGTCTCCGTTCAATGGAGTATTAAACATTAATTATTAAACTTTTCTAATGAATTTTAGATTACTTTTTCTATCAACATTATATTATGTCATTAGTATTGATTTTTGTAAGCCTTGTTTACTTTGGTAAACCATTTTAATAGGGAATTGTGACGCAATAGCTTCGCACCTGCTTTTGTCACTTATTTTATTTGGGAAATAATAAAGCTTCCGAAAAAAAAAATACTTCCAAAGATCTGTGGTTGACTGTAATAATAAACTTAATTAAAATAAATTAGGGACCGAAAAATTAATACGAAATGACGGCAAAAAATTTTGTATTAAACAAATAAACATGAGCTTGTTCAAATTACTATTCTACGAAAAATAATAAACTAAATTTCCAAAAACAAATACTTACCAAACTTCCGAAAAAAATACAAAGTTCGCGTAAATAAATACAAAAGCACTTTGCCCGACCCGGGAATCGAACCGAGGACCTCATACTCAGAAGAAGAAAGAAAAAACTGGCTCTGGCTTTTTGGCTGCTTGGTGCTTGCCAAGGCCGGTCCGAGGATGGGTGACCATCTATGATTTCCCGAGTTTCCTCCGTCCTCAGAAATAATGTTTAGCCGTTGATCCCTGTTTTCATATGTAGATCTTTAACAGTCGTTACAGGTAGTAGGTGGCCCTAAAGTCTGACCACCAGTCTTACCAGAATTATAAAAAACTGGTCTAGCTGCATCCGGTTAAACTGGAAGCCAACCCAAACTTAGATTGGAAACGGCGGGCAGATAAAGATGACAATAAGGCGTGGATGATAATTCTGTTTGTTACAATGTCTTTATAAAATATTTTGGACCAGTAAAATGTCCAAATTTCGGTCAAAATTTCAGAAACTGACGACGCGTCAAAGCGATGCTTAAAGAAATACTCAACTCTTACCGTTTGAGTAAAAACTTTACTTTGAAGACGTCCGAAAAATAATAACTTTGAACATTTTTACCGTCCTTTTACTAAAAGATCGGTCAAGGCCGTGTCGGGTACAAAACAATTTGGGGTCCGTAGCTTTAAGTACCGGGAAAATAACTTGTACATCTACCTTTAAAGAATTCAGCAAAAGTTGACCGAAATCAATGTCGGTTGTGATTTGATTTGATTTTAAGTGTGTCCATAGAATTTCGTGTCCATTCTTTTCCATAGAGATAAATGGGAGTTCATCCCCATACATCCGTTCCCCTTGGAATGGGTATCTAAGGTTTTTCACAGTTATTCTTATTGTGCCTAGAGGCTTCATCTTTTTTTCGACAATTCAAAAGTTCTTGTAATCATTTACCTATCATTTGACTTCGTTTTAGCGATCTAGATAAATGTTGGTTTTAAAAACTAAAACATTAAGTATTAAAAACAAAGAGTTTCAAAAGACATTGGGAATACTTTCATTCAAAAATTTTCATGCCGAACATTTTCGATTTTGACACACGAATGACAAGAGGACGTAGGAAACTAGGTGTATCTAATTAAAATCGGGGTTTACAAAGTAAAATCGACTCTTCCTATTGTTGAAGTCGGTTAAAATGTAGCCTATGTTCCCCGGGCCATAATGACGAATCGATTGATACCTTATTCTTCAAAATCGGATGAATAGTTTAGGCGCTACCTAAGAACATTCGTAAAGGGATATTTTTAACTCTTCAATTCACAGTGTCAGTTGTAGGTTGCAGAAGATTCATGATTTTTTTTCTACCACAAGGCTATTAAAAAAAAAACTTTTAATTTCTACCTCAAGAATAATAAAAATCACATACGACATTTCATTTTATTATTCTTTAGCTACCTAATTAAAAGTAAGATTGGTAGAATAAAATCATTAAACTTCTGCAACCTACAAGTGACACCGGGAATTGAAGAGTTAAATGCACATCTGTATAATTTTTCAGCACACTAGGTAACTCTACTAATTAACTGAATGCATACCAGAAAAATGAATGCTGTGGAAAAAAACCAATTGATTAACTAAAAGTATCCCACAAAAAAACTAAAAAATCACACAAAACGAGATGACTAATAATGAAATTGGGTTTTATTTAGAATAAACGATGTTCCTAAAAGTAAATTAGGTGATGGTTTTCGTTAAAAAGTTTTAATATGTTTGTTGAACTAAGGAATTGTTAGATATACTATTTTGATTTTTTTAGTGTGCATAATTTGTGTACAAGTCAGTATTTTTGGTTTAACTTTGAAATATTTTGTTCAAAAAAAGGGAATCTTCAGATATCGATTTAATTACATGCCATTCATAAATACAAACATACACACACACACACACACAATACATAGACTGCTAAAATCATAACCCTTCCTTTTGGCTTCGCCGTAGTCGGGTAAAAATAATATAGTTATGCAAAGTACCGTTTTCTTCATTTAACTTACAGAACCCTAAACCCGAAAATATTACAGCTTAACCGCTTACCTACCTTTTCCCCAAAAAAGGGGAAAAAATTACTCTTGCCCTCTAGCAGGACTATTAAAGTTAAAATTGATGAAGTTAAGTCTAGTCTTAACTTAGATTAGAAATAAGGATTAATTATTCTTTGTTGGCGTGAACTTAGGAGGCAAGACTATGGCCGCATAGTCCGCATGCCTCATTTTATTACACTTCTGTGTGAGTCATAAGCGGTAGCGATTTTCGAAATTCGGTTTTTTTTTTCTTTTTAGCTCATTTTGTTTCACTCCTGGGCAAAGGCTTCCATTCCTCGAGGATTGGGAAAATGTTTATTTTGTATAATTTCTTAGTTTACTTATACAATTTTAGGTACACAGATTTTGTTTTAGTCTTGCAAGTAAAATTATCACGTAGTACAATAGAATAGAGTAATCTTTGATGTAACTCTTAATTAAGAATGTTGTTATTGTTACTGCTAGCTGCTTGCTATCCTACTGCTGGAGATAGGCCTCCCTCGATATTTTTACATTGATATCGGCTCTGCGCCTCTGTCTTCCAAGACGACCAACTCGTTCAAGTTGTCCCACCATCTCCTTCGTGGTCTATCGAATCTTATTTTGTCAAAAATGGGATATAGGTGAGTATGATTTAAATTACAAAAGAGATCCTAATTAATTCTACTACTTTCTTGATTTTTCTGATGAACTACACTAATAAGGTTTGTTTATTTACTTCTAGGACGCCCCGTCCCTGCCTTGTCACTGACATTCTGCTTTTAAAATACCTTTTGTACGTTTAACGATCATAATTTTAAAACTTTGAAAATTAATATCAAATCGCTCTCCACCTTTAACTTGCATCAGCATCTATCTTAAATAAAAGAGCAGTCGCGTTCCTCACGTCCCGGTGCCGACCTCTAATTCTGCCAGTGCCTCCTACGTGAAATGGGTTGTTGCACCCGTTAACTAGTTCAGTTCCCGGGCGACGCACTTCGGAATTCATCCGTCATATTTAATATGGGATGCCAGCTAGATGAATAGCTGATGTATGTAAGTGGGACAGTAAGACAATGTTCGTAATAGACTTTTGTCGGTTGAAAAGATGGATTTCTCTCTATTTGAAAGAAAAGAAAGAAAAATTTAATATTTGGCACATGCCACAATAACATAATACGAAATAAGATAAAATAATACTTAAATCTAAACATCATCTGTCTAGCCTTTTCCCAACTATATTGGGGTCGGCTTCCAGTCTAACCGGATGCAGCTTTACATGGAGCGACTGCCTATCTGACCTCCATAACCCAGTTAGTACTGGGTAATACGATACCCCTTAGTAAGACTGGTTGTCAGACTTTTTGGGCCACTGACTACCTAACGACTGTCAAAGAACTACAAATAACACCAGGGACCAACAGCTTAACGTGCTTTCCGAGGCACGGAGGAAACTCGGTATGTAATGGGTGGTCACTCACCCACAGACCAACCTTAGCAAGCACGGCTTAACCTAAAGATCGACCCGAGCGGCTGCTATTATTTAGCCACGGGCTCCTAAACGAACTTTAATCTAAACAACAAAACAAAAAATAGATTATATACTTATTTACTTTACTTCATAATGTCTATACATAATGTCACGCGGACTGCCTCGTAGGTCTAGTGGTCTGGTTATTGGGTTTTTCCATCAGAAACTTCTCAGTAACCTGCCGCGGAGTCTGAATTTGTGTCCGGTTGATGGCAATAGGCTCGCCCCCTATTACATGGGACTTAAGCATAACTGAAGTGGGAAGTGGGTGTACTTGTTAGGTACCTAACGGGGATTACAAGGCGTGATGTTATGATATAAACTCGCTCCTTTTTCCCATGGGGGTAGGCAGAAACCACAGACAGCACCTGCTATCCTTACATACTCCTTTTGCCTCGTCCACGTTCATACATCAGATCATACATGCACGGTGCGAGTACTACATACACACCTGACTTTTCTGAAGAACATCAGCAATAAGGTCAGTGTATTTCTTCTTGTAGTCCTCTCCTGGCATTTCCACTCACATCAGCCTTGAAAATACTGGTCCTATTATAAGTCAAGCAACTGCCTATCTGACCTCCACAATCCAGTTTGGTAGCAACATAACCCTTTGGTAAGATTGGTTGTCAGAGTTCCTTGAATCTCATTTACGTATCGCGATTTACAAGCCTACCTATTTTGTGACAACTTGCTATGCATTGACACAAATCGATGAATAAACAAATAACCCTCTGACACCCCCATCCCCCCGGGGGTGGGTCACCCCCTTATCAGCAACTGAACAATTTATTCCAAATTAGAAGGCCCAACGCAAACTGATTAAAGCTTTATCTCACGTCGGGGTGTCAGTTACGCAATTACCCCGTACGGGGGTAATTACCCTAGTTTTGTTACCCTTTTTGTTACCTATAAATAGGGAATCAAAGTTTTTATAACATGTGATTCGATTGGCTGTTCTTGGAAGGATATTTTGTTTGTTTATTTTTTTATTTTTGTTACACATAAATATGTAACATTTAAAAAAAAAAAAAAACTTAAAAAGTAGTGGTCCACCGGTGTCGGGAGCAGGATCCAAGCTACCGGTGGTTAGGGCTCCAGAGACAGGAACCTCCTCACAATGCGAGCCGTATCGAGGAGTACTGCCTTCTGAATCAGCTTCTGAATTGTTTTAGTTATTTTTGCATTGAACTTTAGTAACATAGTTTATGAATTGAACACGAGAACTACAGTTTAAGGAAGCCATAACATTGCGGTTGCTGTCCCACTGCTTTGCAAAGGTCTCCCCCATTCCTTTCCAACTCTCCCGGTGTTTTGCCTCGTCTGGCCTATCAGTCAAAAACGAGTCCAAATCACGCCAGCGTTTCTTGGGCCTGCCTCGGTGACGACATATAATATGACAAAAAAGTCTGATTTTAGCTCTGTTTTCCTCTACTTCTAGTTTTTTCTTTACGATGCACAATATCTACAATGACTTGAGTTCACAATAGGCTAGACAGATCCTCATCAGTCTACATCTAGCCTTTTCCCAGCGAAGTACGTAATGGTTGGCTTCAAGTCTAACCGGGTGCAGCAGGAATGGATGATCACCCTGAAAATTGACCCGTGTGCCTATTATTATTTAGGAACGAGTTCTTAAGATATGTAATGCAATAAACATGCTCAACATTGAGTATATACCCACTGATCAATGTACAAAGAAAACAAAATTATCTTCCCAATTCTCCACAAAACGGAATCGAACCAAACGAATGCAGACAAACAATAGCTACTTATTGAATAAATTGCCTCCAAGTTAATAAGGTTTATGTTTATTTCAGGTAACATTCTTCCTTTTCTACTTGGAGGCCCGGCTATGAGGCCCACTATACATGGGGCCTTGGGCCAAATTGAAGGAAAGGAAACTAGGGGAACGGTAAGCGGGGAATTTAATTGAATGCTAGTCATCAGTAAAAGTGTATCTTGTACGCAGCGAAGAGGAAATAGCTTGTACATTTTGATGTAGAAAAGTATATTTTCCTGTTTCTGTACTCAGTGGAGTGCTGAAGAGTTTTTGGGTCGTAGAGTGAAATATGTTGTATAGAAGCGACAGTGCCTGAAATCTTTTAAACAATAAAAACTTCTTGACTTCAAGAGAGAGGCAGGCGAGGAGACAAGGTAGAATAGCAGAATGACCAGCACCCCAATAATAATTGCATCACAAACTATTCTATCATAATCCAAAGGATTTTGAAGGATTCATTGCCTCAAATATGTTTAGAAATTCAACTACTCGATAACCTACACTACACGCAAAAAAAAAAACAAATACAAGATGTATAACGCACGGATCATACAGAAACGGTGTAAGGTTCAGGCGCGGCGCAGGCGTGGAATTTAAAAGGAAACGACAAAATGGCGCGCCTGCTCCGAGTCGCTTGAGTGTAATTCACGACACGTCGCCTACGTACATTTTGAATGAACAAACGTTTTGAAGCGGCATCACGCCTGCGCCGCGCCTTCATCTTACGCCGTTTCTGTATAAATCGCGCCTTAAATAGTTTTGGGATTGCGAATACGTGTTAACGCACCTACACATAATAATTATTGATATATTAACATGTTCAAAGTAAACAGAGTATGTTAGGATCGTAGCAGGTGGTGTTTGAAATGGACCAATGGGAAAAGGTGTGAGCTAATGCACGTATGTATGTAGGTATTTTTAGCTGTATATGTCATGATGGCCCAGAGATTAAGGCCTCGCCTCTCATGCATGAGGTTGTGAATTCTAATGTGCAAGTACCAATGTGACTTTTTCTTTTCATGAGTTTTTTTTAAGTTTATCTTGGAAATCATAGACATCGGTGAAGGAAAACATCTTGAGGACACCTGTCCTTATAATTAACCATCATCTGCCTAGCCTTTTTCGCAACTATGTTGGGGTCGGCTTCCTATCTAACCGGATGCAGCTGAATACCAGTTTTAATGGAGCGACAGCCTATCTGACCTCCACAACCCAGGTAATACGCTACCCCTTGGTAAGACTGGTTGTCAGACGTTTTGGGCCACTGACTACGTCCTGTAACGACTGGTCTTATAATAAGTAAGTCTGAAATCGCCAACCCGACTCGAGAAAGCGTGCTGATCAATGCTCGTGCCTTCTCTGTTTAAGTCTGTTTGCCCAGCAGTGGGACAGTAATAGGCTGGTATTATTATTATTATCTACCGGGTAAAATTCTTGTGTTCTCATTTGTTCGCTTTCAACTGCGTCTCATCATCCAACCCCTCTGACAACACGTCGACTACTAAGTACAGCCATATTATTCATTACTCATAATGAACAATAAATTCTTCTTTACTTTAACCGTCATTAGTGCTTCTTATCCGTTCATAATTAATGATAAAAGACAGACACGTTCTCGTACACATCTCCGCGGCTAAAGTAAATATAATTAACGCAAGCCTTATTGTTTCCGACGTATGTATTAGAAAGTTGCCATTGTGTGGGTGTAATACAGAAGTTTTACTTATATCAGCGTGTTTTGTTATGCACTTATACATTACGTAAAATGGAGCTTTTTTTTTTTACGGATGGGAAATCATCAAATGATTTCTCCTGCTCTGGGTGGAGTGGGAGGGAGTGTCAGACTCTTAGTGACTAAAACCCATCCATGTTCCTTCATTGCCCTTTGTGTTCCAGGGCCACGGTATCTCTTTCGAACAGTCCCGCAGCCCCGGCAGGCATCGGCCCTTGCGGGCCCCTTCCTGGTACGTAATATGGAGATCGTGGCTGAATAATAACAGCCGCTCGGGTCGATCTTTGGGTTAAGCCGTGTTTGCCTAGGTTGGTCTGTGGATGGGTGACCACCCATTACATATCGAGTTTCCTCCGTGCCTCGGAAAGCACGTAAAGCCGTTGGTACCGGCTGTCATTTGTAAATCTTTGACAGTCGTTACGGGTAGTCAGTGGCCCGAAAAGTATGACAACCAGTCTTACCAAGGGGTATCGTATTACCCAGTACTAACTGGGATTGGAGTTCAGATAGGCAGTCGCTCCATGTAAAATACTGGTATTCAGCTGCATCCGAAGCCGGCCCCAACATAGTTGGGATAGGGCTAGGCAGATGATGATGAAATTACGTAAAATCGTTGCTGTAATCCTTAAAGGGTTAGGCAGAGGTGATCTGTAAACCGGTAAATTTCGCTATTTTCGAGTATGTTTAAGTCCTATGTAATTGGGGGCGAACTGGGCATAAATTCCTTTTGGAAAAATGCAATATAATAACACTTTGTTCGACCTGAGAATCAAACCCAGGGCTCAGGGCTCGCTTTTGATCACTAGGAAAACGAAGCAGTCCATGTTAAAAACGTCTTAAATCTCCATAGAGATCTACGCTTTGGAATGGGCAACTACAGTACTTTCACAAGTTATTATGCCTTAGGTCTGTGACTGTAGCTTCACTTTTTTTTTGTTTTCTTGACATTAAAAAGTGCCTGTAATGGTCTAATTGAAATAAATGCTTTGAGTTTGACTTTGACTTTGAATCTATACTATAATATATATAATATTATAAAGCTGAAGAGTTTGTTTGGTTGAACGCGCAAATCTCAGGAACTACTGGTTCGAATTTAAAAATTCTTTTAGTGTTAGAAAGCCCATTTATCAAAGAAGGCTATATGCTATATAAAATCACGCTACGGCCAATAGGAGCGGAGCATCAATGAAAAATGTTGCAAAAAAGGGGGAAAATAGTATTTTATAATAATTTCATGCGGATGAAAGTCGCGGGCAACAGCTAGTATCCAATATTTCTGCAGGCGAAGCCTTGGAAGAAAGCTAGATAACTTAAATAAACTTCTGTATGTATACTACTTAGTGCCAATATCCCCACTATCAGTAATAAATTGAGGTGAAATACTGATACCCTTAACGTATAGAGTATCACAAGCTAGTTGTGTGCCGATATGCTTGTGATCACCGGAGTAGCGTCGATGAGTACTACATTGTTGTACTAATAGGTTCTGTAGGCTTCTGTATGCTAGGACCATTTATTTTTGGTCCTTTGAGCCTGTAAGGGCTTAATGGAGACGTTTTAGTCACTAATGAGGTGTTGAACATCGTTATAGTGTGTTAGGATTATTGAGAATCTATTCCTGAGAGCCTATACAAAGTGATTTTACATTCTATAACATAACATCACGCCTGTAATCCCCAAAGGGTTATGCAGAGGTGTACGTAATGGTATACCCACATTTTGCCAGTTATGTTAAAGTCTTATGTAATAGGGTGCGAGTCTATTGCCATCAGCCGGTCACAAATACAGGCTCCGTGGTTGCTACTAAGAAATTCCTGATGGAAAAACCCAATAACACTTTGCCCTGTCTGCGAATTGAACCCAGGACCTTATGTTCCGCATTCGCGCTTTCGACCACCAGACCAACGAAGCAGTCATGTGTTCTTCTTCCATACTTCTCTATTAGTTGTTATCTCACGAGTGACGCCTTTTCTAGCCATATAAAAAAGTCCATCTATTGTTCTTTTTGTCTTCAGATGATGATGTATTTAAGGTGCGATTTTTTTCAGACAAATTCATCCTTTTTTGTTTTCGGATGGGAAATTATCAAATAACCCTCCCCCGCTCTGGGCAGAGTGGGGGGGAGTGTCAGACTTTTACTGACTAAAACCCATCCAAGTTCCTTCTTTGCCCTTTGTGTTCCAGGGCCGCGGTAGCTTTATTATGCTTTACCCAAGCATAACAAAGTTTTCTCTTCAAACCTACTTATCCTACAAGAATACAGAAATAGCTACGTTTTCTTGGCTCGCTAATCGAACAATGTTACCGTTCGTCGATATGTACCAGGCGATGGAATCGGCCTTTAGGAAATTAAATCTCTGCGACGCTTCCTCGAGACTTTACATTTTAATGTGAGAAGTTGTCACACCGTTCTGTAATAAAGGTGATTTTGCTCGGAGTTTCAGGAATGTTAGCGCTCGCGGCAGCATCAACGATGCGTTCGTCAGCACGCTCTGTTTCTCGCTCTAGCAAGTCACGGTTCAGAGCAACAGAAAGGGATAGGAGCATGGAAAGTGTGATTGTGTAAGTGTGTGTGTTGTTATTTGTTTATGGGATAGTTGAGGATTTAAAATCAGTATCCCTACTTACTAACAACTATCTTTTGTTTTGTGTGTACTGTGTTCACTATCATTTGTTAAGTCTGTACGTAGAATCATGCTTCTCAGATACCTTCATTAAAAACCTTTAAAAACAATCAATTATATCATTCCCAATCTTAACAGTATTTTAAATAAGAGACACTTAAAGAATATGTTATTATTTTTGTCTCCCATTGGAACAAAACACCAAACCCAAGCAATGTCACAACACTGAAACATTATGCCTGTAACCCATAAGGTTTAGGCAGAGTTCCTAATAGCACACTCACATTTTGCCAGTTATGTTTTGGTCCTATGTAAAATGCCATAAAATAATCAAGTCGCAAAAGTCAAGTTACGCAACGGTGTGATGTGCGCCCCAATTTAATGTATTTTCGTGAAAGCTCGCTCTGAACGGTTGGTATTAAATGACGTGAGAAAAAATATCGTTCTCTCTTTCTAACCTATTGCTGTCTCGCTCTGCCGATACACTTATGTGCGATGCTTCTGTCGAGTTTTAAATTGTCCCAGTAAAAATGAAAGGGTGATTTTAGAATCGATTTTTCGCGCTATGGCTTTTTTATGGATTGAAATTTTAGCGGAGTCAGTAATGTATGGTATTTTTGGAAGAGAATGTTTTAAATACATGGCCGGTTGAATAATCTTCTCGCTTTTACGTAAACTTTCTTTAAGATATTTGGATCGGTGACCATGGAGTAAACATGGAATTTCTTGCCGGTTCTTCTCCATAGGAAACGACCAACCCGAACCGTGCACCTTTTTGTCGACGTTTTATAAGTGCACATCTAGGCTTATGTGAAATAAAATATTTTGATTTTGAGTGAAGTTTATAACTGCCAAAGTTTCCTTCCACAGAGAGAGGTTACTAATTAAATCTACCAACATATTTTATTTCAAAGTAGCTGTTGCCCGCTATCTTCGTCCGTTTTAAATTATTATAAAAATATTATACTGAAGTATCTGTCAGCGTTCCATGTCGGCCGTTTCGGTTTGATAGAACATGACATAACATCACGCCAGCAATCCCCGAAGGGTTAGGCAGAGTACACCCACATTCCGCCAGTTATGTTTTAAGTTCCATGTAATAGGGGTGAGCCTATTTCCATCAAACCGGTCACAAATACAGACTCCGTGGCGACTACTGAGATATTCCTGATGGAAAAACCCAATAACACTTTGCCCGACCCGGGAATCGAACCCAAGACCTCATGCTCAGGAGTCGCGCTTGCCACCACTAGACTGAAGCAGTCATTAGTCAGTTTGATAGAACCTAATATTCAGTACTCTAAAATAATGAAGTGTCAAAACATACAACAACGTACACTAAAATACTACTCGGCTCGAATATCGAGCAGTTAGGGGCAATTTATGATGTTAGCTTTAAACACTATAATTACCAGTTCTCGAACATTCGATACCCATACTATAACGAGATATTTAGCCTCAATTTACGATATAATGTTGATCGGTCGGACATCGATTGTGCATTTGTGAACGAGGTATTAGAAGATTGGGTTTGTATTTCTATTTAATCATATTTTGACACTTTACTTTGATTCTAGCAGTTTTGTTAGAGATGACCATCTTTTTAGTAAGTCGTCCATTGTCATCATCATCATCTGTCTAGCCTTTTCCCAACTATGTTGGGGTCGGCTTCCAATCTAACCGGATGCAGCTGAATACCAGTATTTTACATGGCGCGACTATGTATCTGATCTGGGTAATACGATACCACTTGGTGAGACTGGTTGTCAGACTTTTTGGGTGACTGACTACCTGTAACGACTGTCAAAGATCTACAAATGACAGCCGGGACAGTGCCTTCGAAGGCACGGAAGAAACTCGGCATGTAATGGGTTATCTCCCATCTACAGATCAACCTAGGCAAGATCGACCCGAGCGGCTGTTATTGTTTAGCCACGAACAAGTCGTTCATTGTATGGATGATAAAAGAAGATATCACAATAAGCCGCTACTTTCCCACTGTTGGGATGCCTCGCTGTGAGAGGGAAAGGGCTGTACTTAACTACACGGGCACATTGCGATGAATGACATTCATCACTTAAGATTTATTTGATCATGATATTTCTCCACGAGAATCCTTTTGAGGTCGAGCAAAATGTTATCATTCATCCATCAGTATTTCTCAGTAATAGCCCGGAGTCTACGTTTGTAGCCCAGTAATTGATAGCAAAAGGATCGCACCCTATTACTTAGGACTTCAATATAACGGACGATAGGTCAGTTCGTTTCGAAATGAATTCGAGAAATCAGAGACGTGTGTGCGTATTGTACACCTAATTATCACTTACTTCGGTGAAGGAAACATCGTAAGGAAACCAGCAAGCCTGAGACATATTTCTCGACGGAATGTAAAACCAAGTCAGAGTCCCATGGGCGGCATAAAACTGACATTAGGTTAGGCACTCACCACACGATTAAGAAAGAAGAATTTCATTACGAAAAAAAATGAAGGCTGAATATACGAGGACATTATTGGCATTTTAATCCTTTTCATTCAAGCTCATAATATAAAGTCCCATATGAAGTCAAATTAAATTGCCCGCAGTGACAAAAAATCCCGCAAACCAAGGCTTCATAATAAAAAGTAAACATGTCAAAAAGGAAGCTGTGGTGAAAGGAGCCAGCTACCCGTACCCCTATTTGGGCAGGTCGGGTAATTTAATAACGTACCCTAGTACCTCTGATAAGGGCTATCGATTTGCAATATTTACCCCCAAATGGGTAGACCCGGCAATGATTAAGTATTAGAAGTTGTAGACGCGACGATACTTAAAGATATTTGTTTTTTTCAATGAATTTTACCTATCTAAGTTTTAAACTAGTTTTGACTGAGATAACTTTTCACTTCCTTCTGGCAACTATCTTTTAAAAAACCAAAACTCGAACTTTGCTCTTGACAACAATTGTTGCCAAAAATTGTTTTTTATAAAACCACTCTAAACTCTATTTTAAGGACGGTAAAGTCCTTTGGTTTTTTTGTTTTGCAATCGAAAGCTAGCGAGTCGATAAAGTCACTTTCGTTACTCGTCATCTCAGCAGTAAGCTTCTTTCTAGCCATATCATCCTTCACACAGTCCATCTATCATTCTTTTGGTCTTCCTCTACTCTTACAGCCATCCACATTCGTACTCAAAATTCTCCTCACCATGTTTTCCTTATTCCTCCGCATCGAAAGTCCATACCCCGATAACCGATTACCATACAACTTTTCAGTCACCGGCGCCCCTTTCTGACTTCCTCTTATGCACTCATTCCTTATTTTATCCATTCGCGTTACACAACACATCTCAGCCATATGCAATTACCCAATTCATCCTTTTTGTGGCTTAACATTTACGTTTTCAATTCAATTCAATTTATTTAATTCAGACACAACGATCCATAATTTTGTTAGTAAGTACTTAAAAATAATGTTAGTAATTAAATAATCAAAAACAAATCACACCATACAATACTGCACAAAACAATCCATCCAAAAATACATCTCAAAATAATCTAGAATTTTTTTTAAATAAATTAATGCTATACTATCAAATGTCCATAATCAAATTTTACTTTTGCGTATTTCGTGCATGCGTGTAACTGTGATTAAACGTAGTGGATTCTACCTACCTAAAAGAACTGTCCCATCTACAAAAATTAACAAGTCACCACAAGAGTCTGTTACGAAAATGCAGATTATTGGTCGACAACCTCTGGTCCTTCACCTACTTTCATTTTATTATCTGGCGTCCATAGCTCCGCAAAGGTCGTTAGTTCGAACCCGGGAGTAATGTTTTTCAATTATGCATGCAATTCTGAACTGTCATTAGACTTGATGAGGGCTCGGGGAAGTGATAATTTTAAATAGGATCGCGGCTGATTAGTTTATGGTGCTGCGATGAGTAACGTGATTAAGTGATTTCGGTTTTTTTTTTGGGGAGAAAAAAGAGAAAATACATTTATTAGCGCAAGTACTCACATTAAAAAAAATGGCCGAACATCACAGCCCTGCTACCAATGAGTGATCAGAAAAAGAGTATGAGGAATCATCATATTTTTTTTTTACAATTACAAAATGTTTTATTCTAAAAATTAGTTACAACAATGGGTGGTTGTGTTTGGGGACTCCTTTTAAGAAATATTAGCCCAAATTGCGACGGTTGCGACCATTAGACCAACTAGGCACTCTGGGTTGGGATAATTCCGTACCCATAACGCGAGCGAAGCCGCGGGCAAAAGCTAGTAAGTTATAATTTTACCTAACAAACGTTGCCATAGACATGACATAATTAAGCAAGCATAACACACATAGTCACAATAAAACTTCCCGCTTGCCCCGGCGACATGTCACGGTACACAACAAAAGTCGGTGTTACGCAATCTTGTCCGATAGTTATGTATTTTTCGTATCTCCAAATAGGTCAGTACTTCCTCTTACGAAATCTTTGCTATTGGCCGAAACTTTTAAAAATGGGGACGTTTTAGATATTTTTTGACGTGCTTTTTAATGTTTTTGATTTGTGGCAGAATTGATATTTAGTTTCATCGCTTATGGTTTAAGATGAGATCAACTTTTCAATGTGTAATATAACATTAAATGATACGCAAATATTTGGTTTTGTTCCCACAAATTCAAGCTTGGATGCAGGGTGCAGCACCGTTGCCAAAGTTCGAAAATTATCATGCCACATGCAACCAAGCCTATTCTCGACCCGCGGTTAGCCTATATCTGGGTAGTCACCCAACCACGGCCAACGCAGACAAGCGCGGCCGAACCTAAAGATCGACTCGAACGGCTGTTATTGTTTAGCCACGAGCTCCTTTTAGCCTGGATAACACCTATCCCTTATTCTTGAACGATCATCTCGTTTTAATGATAATTGATTGGAATTGCCTCGCCTTGTGTGGCCAAGTCATAACGTTGCATAACGAGCGGCAGAAAGGACATAAAATTTGCCACGCGGATGTATGCATTAAACACGGCTTATACTAAAGATCTTGGTGGCAATATAAATCTGCATTTCAAGAGAAAATCCGGTAGAATGTTTTCGTTAATTCAAAGGTATTTCGTGATAGAAACAATAACTATATTGCTAGCGTGCATTTATTCTTTTGAACCCAATTGTCACATTTACATAAGTGACAAGCAAGTGCGTGCCCTGTACGCCAACGACACAAAAATGTGACGAAAATTGCGCGGCGCACTATAACACGAAATAAACAATTAAATAGTTTTGGAATCCCTATTCCTTTTGTAGGTTTTTGCGGTGAAATTGTGGCTTGGTGAGAAAGTTAAAATGTTGGGTGTCTTGGTTGGTCTGTCGTGCAAAAAGTCCATTTCTTACGCACCAGAAATCAAATAGCTGCCGGAGTCAGGACTTGTGCTCAGTTCATGGCAATAGACTTGCCCCCTACATGGGACTTACACATGACTGGCAAAATGTGGATGTACAATACATGTATGCCATACATTCATAAAGGGTGTAAATAGACCCTTAACAAAGCCGAAAGGCATTTATTCTCCACGTCATTGCGATCACTTTTTTGTTCTTGACCATACCTGGGAACCTTCTAGTTACGGAGATATTGGAGGTCAAAGTTCCAATTTTTTCACAGGTTTTTTTTTAAATACTACTTTTAAAGGTTTTAACTTTAATTAACTCCATGACCCGTTTACTATTCAAAGCATCCATCAGCACTAAGTTTTGAGTGCGTTAAATTGAGTTTTACAGTAAAACGTGATTTTTCACCCCAAAAAAAAAAGTCGTTTCCCAGCAATATTTTTTGCGTAGAGTTACTTAGTTTGATGTACAGAATGCTTGGTTGACGGCTTCGTGAAGGGTCTGTTTACATCTTGTATAATGTTGAAAACTCCAGATTTTTCCTTTTCACATTGTATAACTGTTACTGTCCATGTTTTGTCTTGTTACGGCACTTCAGGCTCCACCAGACTTGTTCCACTAGCCATCTCACTGTTCAAGCCAGTAACTATCTCCCAAAGGTACTATAACACTACAGAACTAACAATAGTCAAGTTAATCTGCACTTTAACTGTAGCGTAGCACAGTAAGCGAGTACTCGAAAACAATGGTTTAAACTCTGGTACTGACGTTTTTCGCTAAGACAATAGAAATCTTTGGTTCATTGTAGATATAAAGTATATAGCTACCTTTGATCCGTAAACTGTAGTTAAGATTTTTGATCCTTTGATCTTTGGAGATTTTACTTTTGGATTTTTGAAAATGTTTTTGAAGAAGTACTGTTGTTTTAAAAGAAATTCACATTTCACCAACGAAATCTAATCATTTGCATCGTTCACGAACTGTCAATATTCTCCGACCCTTATCCCAATTTATTTGGGGTCGGCGCAGCATGTCTTCTTCTTCCATACTTCTCTATTACTCGTCATCTCATCAGACACCTTTTTTCTTGCCATATCATCCTTTACACAGTCCATCCATCGTTTCTTTGTCTTCCTCTACTCTTATACGTTTCCACATTCATTCTCAAAACTTTTCTCTCAAAATTTTAAAATTTCTCTTCACATGCCAATATTCCATAGCAATTATTACATTGACCTGAGTTCCGTTTCTTTTTTTCTTTTTTACAAGAGATATACCACGATTATGTGCCTTATCTCGTCTGAGTGCAGTCGATCTTATAAAAAAATTATAATACTGAGAATTTAATAACATGATGCAATTGCGACATTCAAGAGGATCCAGGTGTCAGTTGAACTTACAACATAACATCACGTCTGTAATCCATGAAGAGTCAGGCAGAGGTATACCCATTGGTACACCAACATTTATGTTTAAATCCCATGTAATAATGGGCGAGCCTATGTCTGCTACTGAGAAATTCTTGATTGAGAAACCCAATAGCACTTTGCCCGGTCTGGGAATCGAACCCAAGACCTCAGGCTCAACAGTCAGACTAACAAAGCAACTCACAACATCCTATAAAACATCTCATAGCTCCCGAATAACTTTAATAACTTCAAAATGAAAGACAAAATTCACTATAAAAACGAACTCACGTCAAAGAAACATCCAAACGTCATTTTGAACCGCCATATTGTTGAAATTGCACAATTTTATATATTTCCAACATGGCCAACTTCGTCCGTCATTCTCTCTTTGTTCAGTTGTTTTCGTTTCGAAGTTAGAGCAAGTTAAATACCAAATAAAAGTTCGTGTTTACGTTTTGACGTCCGTGGTCTAATATAAAGGGGTTTGACCTCTGGGAGCACTGCTTTATATGACCTCGAGTTGGCGTGCATTTAAAAAGCAAAATATAAGTTTAACTACGCTTTTTTCAAATGGGGATATGCAGACACTACACAATGGTACGCTTGGCGCTGTGGCTAAGCGATTGACTGCTACGCCACGTATCGCGGGTTCAATCCCCGCACGGAACAAATATTTGTTGTTGTTCTGGGTTTGACTGTTTGTGAATGTGTTCAAATGGTTGTAAACGCACCCACGATACGAGAGAAATTCCTAGTGTGGGCTGTTTTTTTCGCCTGGTCCACGTTAATACAGCAGGTCATAAAAACAAGTCCGTTGCGAGTACTATTGACCTTTCTGAAGAACCTCATTATTAACGCCAGCACATATCCTTCCACTTACATAATTATACTTACTAACTACTAATATAATTGCGAAAGTTTGTGGTTGGATGGATGGCTTTTTGTTGCTCTTTCACGCCAAAACGATTGAACATATTTGGATCTTCTTCTTAGCGTGTCGATGGCAATCTAAATAATGTCAGCCCAGAACTGTGCTCCTTGTTTGGCGCTTTCGGTAGCGTCCATCAGTTCCTATAGTGAACAAACAACAGGTCACGCAGGACACGATATTAAGTGCCCCATCGTTTATGGAACAGTGCCACATTTACACTCCAGGGCAGAGTCATTAATGAATCTCTACCTGAGCAGGTTTTTTTTTTGCTGCGAAGATCCTGGGTCCGGAGTCTATTTAAAGACTTTCAGGTCAGCCATGGTAACTCATGTCTAGGTGGGAGATTTTCAGCAGGTGGAACGAATGGGTTAGGTAAGGATGCACTACCTCGCCACAGCTTTGGTCTTTCCGTAGACCGCTCGCCAGTGAGTGGGGTGACATTGGCACACATAGAGTTATAAACCTGGATAAACACATAGGATACTTTCTATCCCGGTATGATCCCGTGGGACAATTACAGAACACTACGCGAGGGAAGCCGGTAGAATAAGCTAACCCAGCTAGCCCTTTATGAAACTATAGTTACAACGACCATTGTTACAACAAGAAAAGCTTCCATTTTAATAAGCCAAAAGCCAAATAAAGACTGTGAAACACTTATAGCACGCGAAACTATTTACTTCATATCCGGTGAAAAACGCAAGCGGAAACTGTTACCGCGGCCGTTTCCGGCGGCGACAGGAAGCTTGCGTGTCCGCGATAATGGCGACTTCCGGTTCCCGCCGCAAATCATTAATGGACAGATTGTTCAACGACTTCTTTTTTTCCTGTAGTTCTATTAATGCACAATTAAGGATTGGAGAGAAGAATAGTTTATTTTTGAGGAATTAGTTTTTGCTCGTTTGAGGGTAGTTGGTGATTTATATAGGAATGTTAACAACACAATGCTTATTTTAATCAACAGAAACGAAATTTTCTTGAGGTTTATTTATTTATTTTACTATTTATGTACACACAGTAGACAACACAGGAAAATAACATTATAATACATGAGTACATAGGTACTGCTTATTTCATACGAAATTTCTGCCAGCAGACCTGCAAAAGGAGAAATGAAAAAGAACAACAGAACATTTACATTTAACATTTTACTTTATATCAAAATTGATTGCCTCGTGAGATTAATAGTCTTTCAATTTTGTTTAGCAGTCGGGCTCGCGGATATGACGACTGCTGAGCATGATATCCTGGGTTCGATTCTCAGATCGGGTCGGTCGGGCTATTGGGTTTTCCGATCAGATATTTCTTAGTAGTAGCCGCAGAGCCTTCATTTGTGCCCGGTTGATAGCAATAGGCTCGTCCTCTTTTACATGGGACTTGAAACTTGACTTGCGAAATGTGGATTTACTTTTAGGCACACCTCTGCCTTCATCTTCTCGCTTCCGCTGAGCATGAGGAGGTTAAGAAAAGTGAAAGACCAACGACCAACCAACCAACCAAGACCAACGAGACTATATCAAACTACATCATCTGCCATGCCTTTTTCCGTTGATCCCTGCTGTCATTTGTAGATCACAAATGACAGCAGGGATCAACGGATTAACGTGCTTTTCAAGGCACGGAAGAAACTAGTAAGTAATGGGCGGTCGCCCATCCACGGACCAACCTAGACGAGCCAAGCTTAGCCTGAAGACTGATCCGAGCGGCTGTTATTATTTAGCCTCGAGCTCCCCTACATTTCTACATCTCATCTAGATAAACTAAACTACATCACTAAACCTCGTTAAAGTATGAACACTAACAATGTTAATAAAACAAAGACTTTTGGATAGCTTCGGAAATTCCGCAGCAAAAATCTAGGAGGGGATGAAACAAAGGGAGGGGTGAAAGGGGGGGTTATTAAGCAGATTCAATAATTAATGCAATAAATATCGGGTGCCGTTCCTCTATTAACTTTGCCGGTTAAGCATCTTGTAGTGGAGAGGCGGAAACTGGGAAGAATGAAAGTAATAGGACTAGTGTTATAACTATAGGGCAAGAGTTTGATACTAATGATGATGAAAAGTTAGATATGAGCTTGTGGCTAAATAATAACAGCCGATATTCAGGTTAAGCCGCGCTTGCCTAGGTTGGGCCGTCAATTACCGAGTTTCCTCCGAAAATTAAAAAAAAAAATCTTGGCAAGCAACGCCACCTTGAACTGCACAATTAGAGTGGCCATACTATACTTACAGCACCCCTCTAATGATGTCATTCGAATCCCATAAGATCCTTTGTATCACTTGTAACCAAGATTTTGTAACAATATTTTGATTGAAAAGAGTGTCCATGGAGTTTCTTGCCCATTCTTCTCCATAGAGATCTACGCCTTGGAATGTGCAACTACAGTACTTTCACTAGTTATTATGCCTTGTGTCTGTGACTGTAGCTTCGCTTTCTTTGTTTTTTGTGACATTCAAAAATGCCTGTAATGGTCTAAATGAAATAAATGCTTGGAGTTTGAGTTTGACGTTGCCATTTCATTCGTAAAATATGACAAGATTTTAAGTACACTTAAGGTAGCTTAACAAAACAAAAACTGTAAACTCAAACTAACAAAATACACACACACCAACTAAAAGACTAAAGGCCCCACAGCCACTCATCGCTCTCTCAATTGCGGCCTTATCAATCCTCTTTATATCCGTAACGAGCCACAAAGGAAGATTAGTATTCTTTGCCGTCCCTTCATAGATTAAATTAGGCCTGATAACAGAGCCTTGTTGCAAGCTGAGACAAATATTTTGGCTCGAAATGGCCGTTAAGGCAATGTTTAGGGCCGTCTTTTGATCGGGAATTAATGGGTGTTGAAGTGGGTTACATAAAATGTATTTCTTTTTTTTTCTAATCGATGATACCTTCGTCTTGTTAACTAGTTTAAAGACTATTGGAGCATTTACCAAATGTCGTTTCAAATTATCCAAAGAATTATTCCGCTATTATCTTATCTAAAATTTTGATATTGATTTAGAATTTGATTTTATTGTTAAATTGCTCACTTATGTATTGTAAATGTAATCCGGAAAAGCAATTTTTTGCTTAAAAGGTACTTCCTATCATTTGATTGTTATTTACATAAAAGTATTAGAAATAAAAAGGTTTTTATTTTATTTTATTACAAATACGGTGACGTTACGAAAATATTCTGGAAATAAAAAACCTAAATGTGATATAAATTACAAAGGTATTGTATTCAGAAACTATAAATTGACTCAAAGAAATGGATCCCTTAATGTCTCGGGCAAATGCTTCTCTATCTATCAATGATCACAATGCACTAATGGCAGGTTTCTTAGCCATTAGTCACGAAGAACGTAAAACCATTAATAAACTCGCCGAGTATTGATTTGGTGTTGTCAATAAGGAAGTACCTAATGTATTCTGAGGAACTTATACTGAACTAGCTTATGCCCGCGGCTTCGCCCGCATGGTGTTCGGTAAGTGTCCCACGGGACCGTACTACCGGACTTAAGAGTATTCTGTGTTAATCCAGGTTATAAAATATATATGTGCCAATTTCATCCAAATTCGTTCAGTGGGTATTGCGTAAGAGTTGCAAACATCCATCCATCCTCACAATCTTTCGCAAGTAAGATTACGTGACAAAAAACGGTAAGATGTATAAATACCGTATGAGGAAACGGCATGATGATTTTGGAAAATCTGTGAAACACGTTCTTTCCGAGGCACGGAGGAAACTCTGTATGTAATGGGTGGTCACAAATCCATGGACCAACCTAGGCAAGCGCAGCTTAACCTTAAGATCGACCCGAGCGGCAGTTATTATGTAGCCACGAGCTCCTCTTGAAAGAACTGTGTAAAGGTTAAAAAGCGTACTTTACAAGTCACGAGAGACCAATAAATGATTTAAGTGAGAACAGTAACATTTGTAATCAAAATTAATTAACTTGCAACACCAATTTAATTAGCATAATGTATATAAAATGCTGTCACGTCGAGACACTACATTCTTAAAGGTGTAATTAAAAGTCCACTAATAAAGATTCTCTGCCCGGAGAGATGAGGCCATAAAGTAAGCGAGCGAATTTTTTATAAACGTGAGATATTACGATTCACGTTCACGTTCGTGATTGCTTTGTTGGTCTAGTGGACGTAAGCGCGACTACTGAGCATGAGGTCCTGGGTTCGATTAAACATTTCCATCAGCCATTTCTAAGTAGCAGTCACGAAGTCTGTGTGTCATTGTGTGTCGTCTTATGACAATATCGTAGGTATGTTAATTTTTTTGTACTGAATTAGATGTCTGTTTTTTCCCTATAGTAAAGTTGAAAGTAATAGCTACTCTAACTATGTTGGGGTCTGCTTGGGGTCTCACAAAAAATACACGCGTCGAATTGTTAACCTTCTCCTTTTTTTTCGATGATTTAAAATACAGCTGAATACCAATGATTTTACATGACCAATGACTACCTGTCAGACCTCCACAAGCCAATTACTGGGTAATACGATACATCTTGGCCAAATGACACAAATATATGACAAAATGGTAGGTGCAATTGTGGCTCGGCAGGGCTCGCGCGTGCGTTCATGCTCTGGCGTTCAAAAGTTTTATCTTAAAGATCGACCCAAACTGCTGTCATTATTGAAGGAATTATCCATTCAACGACTAAAATACCTTTTTACTTCATACGCCAGCAGGTTTCATGGCCCAACACTCCAGAGCTACCGTTCCGAATCCTACAAAAGTCATTAATATTCACGTTAAGAATGATTTTACGATAAAAAAGGTAGAAAAGCCATCGTAAAGAAATCCAACTTAAAACTTAGATTACTCGATCGAATATCGGAATCCTATTACTACTATTTTTAATGGGGTGTTTGTAGGGTTGAATTGTGATATCGGGGTTGGAACAGATGGTGTGGGATAACGTTTTATTTCTGGGTTAAGTAGTTTTTTCTTGCTGTGGGACCTTTCGTCTTGGGTTGCTTGTTTAGTCTTGGTCTAACTTAACAACTGACTTAGGTGTTTTTTGGTACTTTATCAAGCCACGACAACGCAAACAACAGTAAGCAATCGGTGACTTGTTAGTAACTTTAACAGGGACGTCAAAACAAACAGTTGTTAAAGGTGAATGTGAAAATCTATCGATAAAAATGTATATCTTCTTAGCGACAAAATTTGGCGACAAGTTTGGCACTTTCAGTAGCATCCATCAGTTCCTGTGATTACTTGCACCAACAGGGAAGGCAGGACACGATAAGTAACCCATCGTTTGTGGAGCAACACCGCAAACAATGAGAAAATATCTATAAGAATAGATCATTCATTATTAGGACATTCTAGACAACAACAGCTGCAACGCAGGTGTATTACAATAACCGTTAAACAAACAGAAAAAACTAACAACTGTAAGTAGTGGGTAAGACGCATATAAAAAAGGAACATTTTCATGAAATAAATTAATGTTCGCAGCTTCTGCATAGTCGCCCTACAGACTTCTGTAAGTATATTTAAACACATTTCACGTTCTTGTAACCCCTAGAATTGAAACCCTTCAACACAGTATGACTATTCTAAACCTTACCTTGCATTGCGGGAACTGCTCCGGCGGCCTGCTGACTCTCCACCCCAATAAAGGCGGTATACACACCAGCGCGGACATCAGCCACACGGCCGCTATCATTAGCGCCGCCCGCGCCGGTGTGCGCTTCTTTAGGTAGTCTACCGCCTGTAACAAGGAGACGAAAAGGATTTAGATTGTGGATAATTATTAAAAGAGTTAAAAGAGTTGAGTGAGTTGAGTGTGGTGAGTTGTTGTTGAGTTGTGGTGAGTTGAGTTGAGTTGTTGTTGTTGTTGAGTTGAGTTGTTGTTGAGTTGAGTTGAGTTGTTGTTGGGGACAGCAACGGTGGCCCAGTGGTGGCGGCTCCAACTTAAGAGCAGTAAGTCGTAACTAGATGTTCGAACCCAGGCAGGCGAATTACTTTGTGAAATTTATTTCATCACCACTGCTCTCAAAAACGGTGAAAAAAACATTGTAAGGAAACCGGCATATCCTAGAACCAAAAATTCGAAGACATATGACATTTTCCAACCCGCACTGGACCCGCGTGGCGGATTATAGCCCCTTCCCTCTCATAGAGAGGAAGCCGAATTTTTGTCTGTCTGTCTGTCTCTGTATGTTGGTACGCGCATCACGCAAAAACTACTGCATTGATTTGAACGCAGTTTTCACCGCTCTACTGCTAGATGCTTAACTTAAAATATAGGCAAAATTAGATATAATTTTGGACCCGATAGCTGGCGCTGTACGAAGCAAGGTCGGGTCGCAAATATATTATAACAATCAAAACAATACGGTCCAGAGCGACATTCACCTTAGTCTCGACATTCCTTTAGTTTCATCTTAACGGTAAGGGAAATAAAAAGGCAGCTTATTTAAAAAACAACGACCGTCCTTACTTAAAAATGCTATCATTACTTGAAATGGTTATTTTCCCCTCGGAAACTGCAAATACAACAGTTTTTAATTCAAAACCGGCTTATCCTTAGTAGCACAAAGACTATATAACGAAAACCTGTCCATTCGTACAATTAACACGGCTAAATATTTACAAATCGGCAAAAGGAACAGTCTTTCATTTCCCTTCTCTAAATATTTGATGAAAAAAAGTCTGGAGCCATTTTTAAAAATTCTTTACAAGAAAGCCCTTTTTAAAAGTGCTTCAGCAAATGTTAGGATGATTCGGAAGAATTGTGCTGTGAGTAAGAGGCATCTATAAATGTCAGGTATATTTAGAATAGGATGAAGTTAAGGTTATATTTTGTTGGAAGTCCAAGCTAAATATAGATTTCTTTAGATCTTCCCACTTTTTGAAGACTGAGGGCTAAGCTCCCACTACATCAGAGTATTGATTACTGAATGCACACCCTTTTTATGGCGTTACCTGAAGCCGTTATTTTTAAAGTTCACTGCGAATCTCATTGTATAAGTGATGGCACGCATTTCTAAAAAAAATTCGCCACACATTCACAACATAACATCACGCCTGTAAACCACAAAGGATTAGGCAGAGATTTCCCTAATAGTTAGATGTTAGTCTGTAAGGTATATTTCTATGGGCCAAAATTGCCTGAAAATAAATTAATGTTATGTTATCATTAACACTTGAAACGGGATATTTACCATGTTTACTGTTTGTTTTGTGTTCCCGATATTCATACAAAACAAACAGTAAACATGGTAAATTTGCCGTTTCTAGTCTTAATGATAATGTTAGTGACCCTGACAGTTTAAAAACTTATAATATTATTATGTTATCTTATCTTACTAATATTATAAAGAGGAAAGATTTGTATTTTTGTATGTGTGTGTGTGTGTGTGTGTATGTTTGTAATGAATGAACTCAAAAACTACTGTACCGATTTTAAAAAAAAAATTCACCATTAGAAAGCTACATTATTCCTGAGTAACATAGGCTATATTTTATCCCAAAATGTTTAAAAAATAAATGTCCACCCGTGCAAAGCCGGGACAGGCCGCTAGTGTTAATGTATAGTGATATATTGACAGTATTAAACAAAATTTACTCGTTTTTAATGTGGATCGCTAATTTGCACACATTTGACTCTTGCGTTCCTCAGTTCGATTCCACAGTCATGCAATTTTCTAATGAGTTTTCCTATCAAGAACAGCTCAACAGGTACTACTAAATGGCAGCTGTTTTGACATTAACCTCGTCCCCTGTTATATGGAACGTAAACATAAGCGGCAAAATGTTTATGTGCTACACAGTACACACCCCTGCCTATCCTATCCGAAAATACACTCGTGATTTTATTTATTTATTTTATTTATTTATTTATAACACCTTAAACTATCATTACAGGGTTTACCCTAATGCGACAGCTAAGAACTTAAACTAAACCTAAACCATACACTTACAAAAATTAGAAAATTTTGATATTATCTTGTTGCCAGCACAACAACCAGCCATAAAATATGCTGCTCCAATACAAATAAAGGGTGTAAAAAGACCCTTAACAAAGCCGAAAGGTAAGCCCCTTGTTCTCCCCGTCATTGCGATATTTTTTTTGTTCTAGACCATACGGGAACCTTCTAGTTTCGGAGATATTGGGGGTCAAAGTTCCAACTTTTTCACATTTTTTTTTTATATACTTTTTTGTAATGTAAGATTTTTACTTAAACCACTTTCACGATCCTCGTACTATTCAATCCATCCATCAGCACAATGTTTTGAGTGCGTAACATTGAGTTTTACCGTAAAACGTGATTTTTCACCCAAAAAACAAAAGTCGTTTCCCAGCAATATTTTTTGCGTAAAGTTACTTAGTTTGATGTACAGGATGCTTGGTTGACGGCTTGGTGAAGGGTCTGTTTACACCCTGTATATTTTCGTCACGTCCCAACCAAAAACCAACCAAAATGGAGTGTAAAACTCTCAAATGCATTTTATGCAATCCGTACTTGAAGATTCAATGCATAATACTCCCATCGCGCGTGCTAAATATTTACGAGGCAGCTAAATTGGGCCGGGTCTCTTGCCAAGATATTTGATTATCATCGAAATCTTGGATCTGAGAACGATATCTTATAATAATAATATTTTGACGATGGGTCTTGTCTTTAGTCGTAAGGTTCGTGGCATGAAAAAAAAGAAATAGGTTTTTTTGCTGTCAGACAGCAAGCTGTGTTCTAGTTTATTTATTAAATAGCTGTTGCCCGAGACCTTCATCCGCGTGAAATTAAAAAAAAAAATTACTTCCCTATCTGAATCTAAATCCTATTTGAAATTTATGTTGCACGCAACCCTAATTCTTTTTCTAAAATTAAAGTATAGTTATAACATCAGCTATGTGCCACTAAAAATCCTGTCAAAATCAATCCACACTTTACGGAGATAAGCCCGAACAGGCAGAGAGACATTCAAACAAAAATTTTAAAAAATGTATCTTCTGTTATAAGTACCGCATATACTTTATGCATTCAGGAAAGAACTGGTATTTTGAAATTACAAACAGACACATCAGTTTTATTTATTTGAATAGATTTCATCTTTACGCTCACTCAAGTTACAGAGGCTGACTTCATGCCTCAAGCATTCTCTACCAGTCAACCAAGGGTCCATTTAAAAAGGACAAAAATAAACTTTTTTTGGCATAATATGACTGTGCGATACCTTATCTGGAAATCTGTTATCATGTATTTCCATTAAGAAACTGAGGGTTTCGAAATTTTGTTTTCTGGCTTGTCTCGTATTATATGACTGCCGAAACGGAAGCAACCATTCACCTCTACCTATCTCTTGGGGAAATGCAAGCGGATCATCATCAGCATACTCTTGCCCTTGTCCCAATTTTCTGAGGTTTGGGGCAGTATGTATTCTTCTTCTAGATTTCTCTATCTGCCTTCATCTCGTGAGGAAACCAGCATACCTAAGAGATATTTCGACACCAGGTTAGGCACTTATTGGGCTGCGGGACTGTTCGAAAGAGATACCGCGGCCCTGGAACACACTGGGCAAAAAAGGAAAATGGATGGGTTTTAATCAGTAAAAGTCTGACACTCCCTCCCACTCCGCTCAGAGCGGGGGGGGGGGGGTTATTTGACGATTACCCATCCAGAAAAAAAAAAAAAGGTTAGGAACTTATCACACGAAAAAGAAAGAAGTCTTCATCACAATTATCATCTCCTACTATTATAGCCATCCACATTCATACTCAAAACTTTCCTCACAATACTAAGTAAAAAATACACAAATAATACTACATCTATATACAGCTATTTAACTCGTATAACGGTCACATATCAGAGTAAATGCGACCTCTCTCGAGCAAAGGGTACTCACAAACTATTACCCGTTACCCGACTCCGCCGAAGTCGTTGGGAGTGTAATGTGTTTGGCCCGGCCTACAGCGGGAATAAGTCAAGCGATGTTATGGTAAAATAGAAAATAATAATGGACACGGATGTTTGAGCGGACTGGGGTTTTACTGGAAGAGGTATGTTTTTTTTCTTCCAGCTGCTTGTTTTGTTGCTGGCGAAAAATTTTTTTTTCTTTTCTGGTTGTTGAAATCTCTTAGTTATAAATGGAAAATTCTGAAATAATAAAATTAATGACCTGTATATACCACGAAAATCCTTTTTGTACCTTCTTATTTAAATCTGATTCCTAACTACATTTCCGTTTATAATATTACTGGCTACATCAAGCAAGTACGCACAGATTATATTTTTCATATTTTTTATTTATTAATGTCGATTGATTCAGATGTTTTCCCATTGAAACAAAACAGCCAACCCTTCTTTTAAGAACGACCTGTCTGTCTTCTATTTAATTTGTTTGGGAAAAAAAGGGTCCGTTTACACCCTGTATACATGAGAAACAGCTCAAAACAAACCACTTCCACCAATCTAAATCCGCACCACACCGCCCCAAACTGGCCGTAACCACTCCGCACCAGTTCAAACCACTTCTAACCGCTTCGAACCGATTCTAGCCGGTCCTAACTCCGTTGGCCGCGTGTGTATGACAGCACACAGACTGGTCTGGTACGCAACCACAATAAATCATATGAAACAATTCGACATTCCACGAATGAGGTCGGAGCGAACATATCGTGATATTAATAATATTACTGTGCTTGTGGGGTAAGCAGGCATTATTAAAGGCTGTAAAAATAATAGTGGGATAGTGTTCTAGTTTTGGGTATCTGCTGTTTTATAATTAAGCGTCGTATCTTTTTATTTTAGTTGGTTTTTGTGGAAAATATTAGACTTTTATTTGTGTTTGTTTATGTTTTCGAGCGTATGGTACTCGCGGGCTGCAGCTGAATATCAGCGTCAGATGGTACACCTTGTGTTGCCATCTGACATTAAGCTGAGCTGAGGCCCTTTTGGCTTTATTAGTTTTGTTTCTTTATTTACTTTGTTTAATTTTTAAGGTGTTTTGTTTTAATATATAACATGTCAATTAAATACAATGCTTTCTTTCTATCTGTTAATTTTTGAAATTAAGGAAGACTTGAAGATTTTCAGCAGTTATAACTAAGTAGCTTTTGCCTGCGTCTTCGCGCGCGCGCTGGTCAGAAATTATCCCATGTGAACGCACGGGTGGGATAAAAATTATCTTATGTTATCTATAGTTCACCTGAGTGTCAAGTTTAAAGGTAACACACAGACAGAATTACTTTCGCATTTATAATATTATTATTTATCAGGAAACGTTTTTACCGCTAGTTTTATTAACACGTTATTACGAGCAGAAACTAGAAAAAACATTGAAAGAACTGCTTTATGATAATGATAATATTTAACTCCGGCAGTAATTTATTAATTCAATATTAAACTATTTTGATGCAAAACAGGAAATAAATACAGGTTTAGGTGTACAGCGTACTTTTTAAAATTAATATAAGAATCAATCTAAATGTTTATTTAGTATGGGTATTTTTGTAAATCGATTTGTGGTGTTTGCGCAAAAAATTACATGATAGAAAAAACTGAAAGTAGTAAAATCACAACTATCTGTGTGCAAATTTCATCCAAACCCGTTTAGTAGTTTTTGCATGAAAGCGTAACAAACATCCATCCATCCATCCTCACAAACTTTTACATTTATAATATTATAATTATGTAGTAGGAAGATACGCATTCGTTTCAAAAATGTGTATGAAACTGTACCGTTTTAGGACGCTAATCATGTTACACAGAAAGTTGTAAAAGGTAACGTTAGTCGACAACCTCTCTAACTAAATACTGCAACCGCAGGGCACTGCATGTCTAGTTGACGTGGAAATAAATGGGGTTTTGTGAAGTTTGTGTAGAAATATAGACTTACAAAAGTCATTTAAATTATTATGTTGGAAAGTGGAGTTGTGACATTTTTCTTATTTATTTAACAGTTTATGTACATGTTACGGCTAAGGCCGAAGTAAGGTTACACCTAGTTCTAGCCGGCTATACCTAGGTGCGGCCGGTAACAGTTTCTTATAATGCAACCAATTTGGATTTAACGTTTGGTCACAGTTCTAACCTAACCTAACCTAATCCATTTGGTCGGTGTGTCCTAGCAATAAAAAGGATAGTTACCGGCCGCACTTAGGTATAGCCGGCTAGAACTAGGTGTAACCTCACTTCGACTTTTAGCCGTAACATATACAGAAAATAAGAAAGGAACAGGTAAAAGGGAAAAAGGTGATGCTTATTTCTAAAGAAATCTCTTCCAGCATACCTGCGAAAGGAGACTAGATAAAAAAAGAGATGTAGACACACTGTGTAAAAGAAGTAAAGAAAATAGAATCCTTCCCAACTAATATTGTAATTGCGAAAGTAAGATTGTTTGTTATGATTTCACGCCTAAACCACTGAACCCATCATCCTGAAATTTTGCATATACGTTGTCAGGTGTACAGAAACGGACATAGGGTACCTTTCATTCCGAAAAAAAATACTGTTTCCGAGGAAAACAACAATAACGTTTTTATGTTAATAGATGGCGCCACGTGTCTTTCGAATCATGATTGAATTAAATTATTACAAGCAGAGTACAACCTGAATTGATTGACAAATTCTAAACTAACGCGACCGAAGCCGCGGGCAAAAGCTAGTTATACATATTTAACCAGTTTTCTTGTAAGACAGTCACAAATCTTACCGTTCAAACATCAAAGTATAACTTCCTAGATTCTCTAAGATCGTTTAACATGGTTCCAATTTTAACTGCCGTTTGAAAATTGTGACGAATTACAATTTTTACGCTGTAAGTATTAACAAAGCGTTCGAGGAATACGTGTTTTTTGGTGCTTTGGTTCCAAAGAAACTTCATATTCTAACGATAGACGTAACAATGCGAACAAAATCGTAATCGGCTTGCAAGAGCCAACTGGTTGTTTTGAGTACAATTAGTATAACGTATCGAAAATTTGCTCTATGATCTCACTGAGATTATTAGGATTATTTTTTCTGACATTTTTTTTTATTATTACAAAATGGGCCTGCTCTTTACCTCGATCACGCCTGATGGAAAGCGGTAGATGAGGTATATGATGAAACGAGCGTGCCCAGAAGATGCCTTTTGACTCTTGCTTTGAAGGCAGACGGGTTAAATGTGGGAGGGAACACAGACGCAGCCGGCAGAGAGTTCCACATCTTGGTTGTGCGCATAATAAACGTGGAGGAGAAGCGCGAATTTCTTCTGATAGGTGCTCTACAATATCTTAAAAGGCTCTTTATTTAGTCTCCTTTTGGCTTTCAGTCAAAAGTACCGCTGACCAAAGCTACCAATACCTGGGACCGACAAATTTTAGAAAAATGCAGGTGTAGAATTTTTGTTAACTTAGCAAATGCTATTGAATTTTCTGCAGTCTGCGATGTTTTTCGAAATTGAAATTACATTTTGAAACTGCTTGCGTTATTTGATTTTCTAGAATCTATAGGTGTATGATAACGTTTCTGGGTCTTGGAATAGCAAATACTTGTAAGAATCATCCTCATTCTCTTTATTTGGGATCGGTGCAGCATGTCTTCTTCACCTCTATTACTTATCTCACGGGTCACCCCTTTTTTATCCATAATATCATCTAAGGCGTGAATTGTACAGAAACAGCGTAAGGTGAAGGCGTGGCGCAGGCATGAAGCCGTTTCAAAACGTTTTCATGCAAAATGTACGTAGGCGACGTGTCGTGAATTACACTCAAGCGGCGCGGCGCAGGCAGGCCATTTTTTCTTTTCGTTATCCGTTCCACACATACGCTGCGCCTGCGCCGCGCCTTCGCCTTACGCCGATTCTGTATAATTCGCGCCTTAGAGGAACATTAGTATATAATTGATCACTTTAATAACAGCAAAAAAAAAACTCTGTAAGCACCTATCTTCAGGGACAAAAATTTTGATCGTGCGTTCCATACATTTTATTGAAAGCATTAAGCATTAGCATGATAGCATTTAATTGAAGTCTATCAGTTACTCTTGGGTTCTGAATCTGTAAGCGTCAGATCCAAATGTGATAAAACTTAAACAATTGTCTTCAAGGATAAAAGTCCACTGCTACATACATACCTTTATGTAGCAGTGGGCTTTTTTTCTCAACAAAAACATAAGATTTTTATTCAGTACCTAAAGGGTGTAAACAAGACCCTTAACGAAACCGAAAGGCACTTCTTCTCCCCATAATTACGATCATTTTTTGTTCTAGACCTTACCTGGGGACCTTGTAGTTACGGAGTGTATTCGCAGTCAAAGTTCCAACTTTTTCACATTTTTTTTTAAATACTTGTTTTGAGTGTAAGATTTTACTTTAAACACCTCTACGACCCCCGTACTGTTCAATCCATCCATCAGCAAAATGTTTTGTTTGCGTTTCATTGAGTCCTACCGTAAAACGTGATTTTTCACCCCAAAAAAAAGGCGTTTCCCAGCAATATTTTTTGCGTAAAGTTACTTAGTTTGTTGTACAGAATGCTTGGTTGAGGGCTTTGTGAAGGGTCTGTTTACACCCTGTATACTGTACTGCTTTCTATAGACAGCAGAAACGCGTCCTGAAAGACAATAAATTCTTGTTCTGACCTTGCTTACTCCTCAACTCAATACCAGTTTATCTAACAGTATTGTAAATAACCTAAGTACCATCAGAAACAACCCGCCCAAATTGCCTGACTCCTTGATAGGTCTACAGAGACCTGGTCAAACAGGAATCCATCTACTCTGAGACACAGTCGTAAATTTTACGATTCGCGAATTCTCAGCGATCATCCGTCATGAGCTATCAAAGTTTTATTACCCGTGCGTTTGTATGTTAAGTTGTAAACTCGGAAACAGTTGCACGTTAATGTAAAAGATTTCGGTTGTGTTACTTTGTTGTGTATTGCGTCAGTGAGTGCTGTTTTGATTTGCGGTTTAGTGGAGTTTGATTACATTTGTAGCAACGTACTTTATATTGTTCTTGGTAACGTTAATTAAAAGAATAAAATAAACTTTTCCTATCAACTTATAACGTCATTACACAATTTATATGATAATAAAAGCTTGTCTCGAGATTTAAGTACTCGTATTTACTTAGTTGGAACATTTAAAAAAATTAAAATCAATGAATATGTTTATTGTGGATCATAGGTAGGTACATAATTCAGGTCTTAAATAATTAAATTGTGATCAGCCATGTCCCGCCCGCAGGGCATAACATAGTTACTTGCATGGAAGTTCAATTAAATACATTAAAAATACATTATTACTTTATGGTTAAAAATTATTGAATTATTAAAAATTTCACATAGAATATAATAGAGAGAAAAATAAGCACGGGTAGGTACACATTAGAGGGCTACTGAACACATCATGACTGAGGGAGACAGTATTGGAGCAGTGATTTGTCTGACAAGAAGTCTTTTATAGAGTAGTAGCATTTGTTTACTAACAGGCCATGGAGATTCTTTTTAAATTTTGTTCAAACTCAAACTCAAACTCAAAGCATTTATTTCAAATAGACCCGTGACAGGCACTTTTGCATAGTCAAAAATAAGTTACCTACAGTCCCGCCACAGGCATAATAACTGTGAATGGACTGTAGTTGCCCATTCGAAAATAGTAGATCTCATGGAGAAGAATGGGCAAGAAACTCCATGGACACTCTTTTCAAATCAAGTTATATATATTACATAGTCCTGGGTACAATATTGTTGCTTCTATATGTGAGCACAATGTACACAAAACTCAAATAATGCTTCTAATTTATATAAAACAATGGTTATCAAAGTAACTAAGTTTCCAAACGAAAAAAAAAAAAGAAATGCTGAAATAAATAAAGAACTAAAGGGGGAGCATCTCTTCCATACATTAAAATTTTAGTATGTGAGCCCAAGTGGCAGCGGAGCAGGACCAGCATCGAGCCAAGCATTTTTATCTACGATATAGTTTTCCAAATTATAATATTTTTGTTACTTCTGGAATTATTCTAATAGGCCCCTAGATATTATTAAAGAGGCGTGAAGCTGAATTGGGTAAAAGCAAAAGCTAATACATAATAACATTTACATATTATCCATTTACTAGATTTAATCTCGACTATCTTGACTGAGAAACTATATTATCCTTAACAACCAGTTTTCACGCCTACTTTACGACCAAAATATTATAGCAACAATAGTTTTAATTGAAAAGGAAATTAATATAGTATTGTAACAATAAAACAGAAATTTAACACGACAAAAACAATATTTGTTCAACATTGTGGTCCAAAATGGGTTTTGTGTTATCCAATATAACCGCTTTAAACCGGTTTTATCTAAATTAATTCGGTTTCAACTGGTATTATGCGGTTTTCGATACGTGTTGTAATTTTGTAATCAATGCGTGTGTTTAACTAATGGAGTCGCTTTGGAGTAAAGTTATAGTTGATGAGAACTTGGTTTTCATTGAGGATTTGATTAAATTGTCAATGGGAATGTTAGTAGGGATGTTCGAATGAAAGGGGCTTAGAAAGTACCTCTAATCTTATAACTACGTCATTACTGTTTCGTGTTCCTATGACCCCGCGCCTTAACCAAAGCGATTGATCGTGCGAATACGCGATGATCACGTTGATATAAGAAAAGGCGCCCTCTTTGTTTGTTTCAACGCGTTCAGTTTCACTGAGCGAGATGATCGCTTTGGTTGGCACGCAGCCTGAGGATACCAGACACTGTGGTACAAAAAAAAGCCAGTCCGTAAAGTTTTTAATTTTCCGGGTGAAAAAACTACCCTTAACTATCCAATAGATACCAAACTACCTCCGTAAAAAGTTTCATTAAAATAGGTTCGGTAGTTTAGTTGTGAAAACGTGCCAAACGGACAGATGTTTCGCAAAAATATAAGCTAGTGTGCAGTAGCCAAGGGTCAATTTTTGTAAGAGGTAAGTCGGAGTAGATATCTTTAATGTGATTTTATTATTTGTCTATACAGGGTGTAAACGGACCCTTCACGAAGCCGTCAACCAAGCATTCTGTACATCAAACTAAGTAACTTTACGCAAAAAAATTTGCTGGGAAAAGACTTTTTTTTTTGGGCTGAAAAATCACGTTTTACGGTAGGAATCAATGTAACGCACTCAGAACATTGTACTGATGTATTGGATTAAATAGTACGGGGCTCGTGGAGGTGTTTAAAAAGCTTACTTTAAAAACATGTATTTAAAAAAAAACTTGTGAAAATGTCAGAACTTTGACCCCCAATATCTCCGTGACTAGAAGGTTCCCAGGTATGGCAGGTATGGTCTAGAACAAAAAAATGATCGCATTGACTGGGAGAATAAGTGACTTTCGGCTTCGTTAAGGGTCTTTTTACACCCTTTAGAATACCGAATTTGTCATTTTTCAAAGGGAATCCGGTCGGAATCGATTTGTATAGAACCTTCGCCACTGCTAACGTGATTGTTTTGAAGAATAACGTTGGCTAAACGAGAATGTAGTATGCGCCGTTACTTTTCTTAATAAAAACATAAAATAGATACCACAATAAATAATTTTTGTGCAATTCTGACGACGCAAATGTTTAGTCTACAAATTGGATCGTAAATTTTAGGAATATATCGTCTCTTTTACCATGTTGGATGTCTCATTTGTCGGTTTTGTAAACTTTCTAAGCGGGGTAAAATAATATTGATAAGGGATATCCCTTATGTTTAACTGTGCCAAACTATTTTTTAAAACTTAAACAGATAGTATTGCAATTGAGTAGATTTACCGACCATTTTGCAATTTTCTATATTGCTAATCGAAATTAGGAAACCGATATCACAGATCGAAAAAGAAAAAAAATTAAGAGCGTATACATCAATATGATCTCGCCGAGTAATCTTACCGAGGTGTATTCCCGTTAACCCCACCGCCCTTGGCCCCACTGGTGGGGTCAGCAGGAATTGATTAAAATAATTAAAAATTGTTCCCGTTGTACCGTATTTTTGACATCTTTGAGACATCCATGCCGGGCGAAGCCGCGGGCAAAAGCTAAACCAAAAGATGAATAGATTCAGCAAATTTAGAACAACTATTTTCTGATTCACGTAATATAACAACATTTATTTCCACCCAACCTATTCTAAAAGTACCGCATAGTTCTCACGATCCCCACTTAATATTAAATCAACATGTCCGAATTTACACCGTCATATATTTTACAATACCGTTTGGGTGTTATTGAAATTACGTTACGTTAGCATTATGTTGATCCCACACGATCGATGAGTTGCTTTACGATATTGCGAAGTACGCGTCGAATTTAGAAACGCTGTTACTGTTCGGTGTGATTGAGGAAAGATAGCGGGGCGATTGATGTGTTTTATTTTTGTTTTGTTATAATTTATTTGAAGTGGAATTCGTTATTAAATTAGTGTTACAATTAAATTAATATTGAAGCATGCGAGCTTGCGAGCTTGCGGTCCTGGGTTCGATCCCCAGACTCACTGTTTCTGAACAGTGTTTTGGTAATGCTCATCAGGAATTACTCACTTATTATTACTCAGAAGCAACCTGGAGCCAAAATGTTATGTAAAAGAACTTCGTTGTGTATTCGCCTGTCCGTACGCTTTCTTTGTCGGACGGGTTGCCAAAGATTTGTCAAACTGTCAAAGATCTTCAAATGTCAACGGTCAGGACTGCTTTTAACGCGCTATCTATCCACGGACCGACCTCAACAAGAGTCGGTTAACCTCTTCTCAAACAGCAAATCTCTTCTCACTTATACCACACACCCCACTAATAGTTTAGATCTGTTGATATCAGCGGGTTACGAGCTACCATCAGCCAGTTTTGAGTGTGGATCGGGGATTGTATACGTCGGACCTAACATTGTAGTTTATGATACGGCTACAGAGGTCAGTAGGACTTGAGGTGTTGGCAATAAAATGTATCTTTTAAGGCCCGGTTCACGGCCTCGGGCGATAAGACCTTTTTTTTCTCGATTTGGACATCCTCGGATGTCCGCCACCCTGGGGAGGGCGGAGGGGTCTGTCAGGCTCGTCCACATTAAAACCATACTGGTGTTCTCTCGCACACTTGCGTCGGGGGGCAGCCCGCTTGACTTACGGGCCTCGTCCCGGGGGAGAGTGAGATGTGAAAGAGCACGGGCTCGCGGCGGAGGGACGGGCGAGAAGACCTGCGACAAGTGAAATGCAAGTCGAGACTCTTAGCATGCTCTAAGTAATGTCTTTTGTTTATTTTTCCGCAGTTGCCGTGGCGATACGCGCGTCCGCTAATCGTGTATCTTGTAGCCAAGCGGTCAGGCGATGCGACTTGGGACACGACTTGCATCCTGCGACACCTGCATCAGCCAATTATTTCCTTCGCTCGAGTACCGATGCTCCGCAAATTTCTTCTTTCATTAGTTTTCTCCGGAGTCGTTGCCAAAACACGCGCGTTGCTTGAGCGCGTATCTCGTGTCCATGCGAAGCTAGTGTAGAGATGTCATCGATAAAATGTACCCTTTAATAGTTGATAGTGGACGGGCTAAATAGTAATGGTAGGATCCTTTGGTAGTGGGTAGTTTTATGACAGCTGTGTGGTCGGGTCATTAAAATTAAGCCTCTTCCAAACCAGTCGTGTTACGTAAGTTGGACGGGACACAATATTTCTTGTGTTGCCGTTTTGTGTTTGGATGGTATACAGGGTGTAAACAGACCCTTCACGAAGCCGTCAACCAAACATTTTGTACATCAAACTAAGTAGCTTTACACAAAAATTATTGCTGGGAAACGACTTTTTTTTTGGGGGTGAAAAATCACGTTTTACGGTAGAATTCAATGTAACGCACTCAAAACATTGTGCTGATGGATGGATTGAATAGTACGGGGGTCGAGGAGGTGTTTAAAGTAAAAATCTTACATTAAAAACATGTATTTAAAAAAAAACTTGTGAAAAAGTCGGAACTTTGACCCCCAATATCTCCGTAACTAGAAGGTTCCCAGGTATGGTCTAGAACCAAAATATGATCGCAATGACGGGGAAAACGAGTACCTTTCGGCTTCGTTAAGGGTCTATTTACACCCTTTATAAATGCTTCCCATATTCAGAAAGGTGGGTCATATTTAAGGGTGTGCTACAAACCATCTAACTGAACAATTTCTCCATGGGACCAATAAAAAAATATCAGCTATTTATACATACAAAATATCAATACTAATCGACACAAATGCATGGGGCAGCTGGACCCATACAGTAAAAGTTTTCAATTTGATGGTCTTTAAAAATAAGCATTCGTTCGTACTTGGACGTAACCCAAATAAGGGAATTCTTCTGTAGTTGCTTTCGCTAGACATTATTTACGCCTTTTTTGAAAGCCTCTTCTTAAGGTGTCCTTTTGATCTAGTCTGACACCCTTTGATGTTGAGAGATGTCTAATAAATAAGACATTTTCGAGCTGCCGAGTTTTCCAACAAAAAATCCTCAAAAAAATCCAACAAAACATCACACTCGAAGGGTTAGAGTGAGGTATATCTATATTTAGCAACCAGAAGCGAAGATGTTTAATAAAAAGACAACAAGATACGTAAAATAATAAACACAACCATTTATTATAACTTAGGAACAAAACAACAACCATAGAAAACTAACCTAAACCACCACGAAACATAACGACTTGGATTCACACGTAATAACATTAAAAACCAGCGAGAAAATAAACAAAATAGGTAATTATAAATCCTACAGCAGCCCCTTGAACGATGCTCCCGACCAACGTGCCCTAGTATTATATAGTAGTCTGTGAGCGTGCCACTCGACCAGCGACAATATCCCTATGTCACTCCTTTCCATAGAGCTAACATTACGAGCTGCATGCAACATAATTTCCTACTGCAACGTACAACCTTATTTCTTCTTAATACGATAGTAAGCCCACATTTTACCATTTCTGTTTAAAACTCATGTAATAGGGGACAGACGACACTGTTGCCATTGCGGGTATATCCTGGATGAGGCTGACACTAGAGCTTGGAGCTTGGCACAAGCAAAGAGAGGTCTGTACCCAGCAGTGGGTGAAGTTGGGCTGTGGATGATGATGATGATGAATAGGGGACGAGCCTATTGCTATCTACCGGGCACAAATCCACAGGTTCCAGCCTGCTTTTGAGAAAACAACCAGTACGGCTTGGTCCGTACTAATAATATTCATTACCTCATGCGCAACATACAAAGAGGCAGTCCAACGTCAGAATGCTACTTTTGGCGTTTGAGTGAGGTTTTCAGAAAGGCGCTATTGGTAAACGTTTGTTTTTTAAATAACATAACACAACATCACGCCTTTAATCCCCGTAGGGTGAGGCATAGGTGTACCTCATTGTACAACCACATTTTGCCAGCTATGTTTAAGTCCCATGTAATAGGGGCGAACGATATTGCCATCAACTGGGCACGATTCCAGACTCCGTGGCTGCGACTGAAAAATTCCTGATGGAAGAAACCTAATAGCACTTTGCCCGACCTGGGAACCAAAACCAGGACCTCATAGTCAGAAATTGCGCTTGCGACCAACGAGGCAGTCGTTTGGAGATTGTTTGTTAAAAGTTTTGAAAAAACAAGAAAGTGGCTTTAACTCTGATTCAACGCGCCAACAGATCCTTGTAAATCTACACTCCCATTATGTTAATCAAAAATAAAGGGCAGTACTCACTGCCGACGTGCCCCTTCACAAGAATGAAGAAAATATCGTGCTCAAGTGAACACAAGTCTGTTCGAGTATCACTTGAGGTTGCGTGAGGGATCCTATTTATTTGGGCAGAGCCTTTATTTGATTCGGGCCGTAAGTTGATTTACAAGTAGTTGGGGGCAAGAAATAGAGGGAGATCGACAGATGGTTGTGCTGCATAGTTGGGGGAGTCAGACACGTCAGTACGTTTTTAAATCTTTAAGCCAATAAAATTCAATGCTGGTAAATTGTCATCATCTGCCTAGCCTTTTCCCAACTATATTGGGGTCGGCTTCCAGTCTTAACCGAATGCAGCTGAATACCAGAATTTAACATGGAGCGACTGCCTATCAGACCTCCACAACCTAGTTAGTACTGGGTAATACGATACCCCTTGGTAAGACTGGTTGTCAGACTTTTTTGGGGCACTGACTACCTAACGATTGTCAAAGATCTACAAATGACACCCGGGACCAACGGCTTAACGTGCTTTCCGAGGCACGGAGGAAACTAGGTATGTAATAGGCCCATCCACAGACCAACCTAGGCAAGCACGGCTTAACCTAAAGATCGATCCGAGCGGCTGTTATTATTTAGCCACGAGAAAATTCTGAAATTCTGAATTATTATGATTTTGAGTAGGAATCCTTCACCAGTGGTGGCAGACTCGACCATCAAGTAGCCATCTACCACCACTCAATATTTCGACCAAAAAATAGACAGGCGTTGGACGATTTTTGTATAAAGCGTGGCCTGCCTGACTTCTGGCATTTTATTTTTATTTACAACTAGCACTTCGCTCTCGACTTTGTCCGCAAAAAATGTGATAGCTCGGCAAATTTTCATGATATAAATATAATTTATAGCCTATGTTACTTCCTGAAAATTTAGCTTTCTATTGGTGAAAAAATGGTTAAAATCGGTCCAGTAGTTTCGGAGCTTATTCGGTACAAACAAACAACCAAATCTTTCCTCTTTATAATATTTAGTTAATAGAAGTATAGATATAGCGGCCACGCATAAAACCTGAATAAATCAATAGCTGGTATCAATACAAACTAGTATGAGGAACCCACAGCTTTAGTACTTTGAAAATATAACAAATAATATCTTTCCATATTCATCGTGCCAACTCAAGTGTTCATCTAACTAACAAAGATCTATCCGCGACTAAACAAGCCATTCCTAATCCGAAGATTATATCCACTCGAAGAGGTTTCATCTGAACCAGACTCCATGAACCCGCTCAGAAACCTGGATAAAACTGTTTTTGTATTGGCTTATCATCATAGTTTTATCTGGCGGCCATTTTGAATAAATTGCGCGAATTATTTTATAAGGGCGCTGGTAGATTGGATCGTGGAAAATATTTTTCATAAGGTCAAGTGGACCTTAGGTAAAATATTTTGTATTTTACATTTTTGCGAGCGGTTAGGTGGCACATATGCCTGAGTAATGTCGTTTTAACCTAAATCGGGTTTCCGTTAGATTTTAGAAATTGGAAGGCTAAAAATGTCTACTGAATAATCTCGATACTGGACGAAATGTGACGTAAGAGGTGGTTGGATAAAATCAAAAGGATAACATCGTCTTGCGCTTGACAATGAAAATATTTCATGGTAGCCTAATAAATCTCTCTCATAGTGTCCTCAAAGCAGCAAATTAATATTTTCATAGTGTGTAGATGTAGTAAGAATATGATGTTGTATTTTCAATGGATGAACTTTTAAATATAACATCATCACGTCATTAGTCCCCGAAGGATAAGGCAGAGGTCAAGGTCAAGAGGTCATCAACCGGGCACATATACGAACTCCGTAACTGCTACTGAGAAATTTCTGATGGAAAAACCCAATAAGACTTTAATCGACCTGGAAATCGAACTGAGACCCTCATGCTCAGCATTTACATTTGCGATCAGTAGACCAACGAGCCCGTCAAATCAACTTTATATGGTTTATTATTCTAATATAAAACTTCGAACGCAAAAAACTGTAGAAATTCTACCTTCAGCTTAAATCAAGAAACATTTAAGCCCAAAAAACCGTGACTCAAATACACTCGTTACATAATAATTTCAACAGAAACAAAATGGTAAAACGTGTCGCTTCCTCATCAAGTAAAATTAATTAAGAAAGGTTTGCAAAATCAAAATGCTGCGATGTTATTTAGAGAAAAAAGTTTGTTTACCATTACTGCCTGTTTTTAAAATGCTAACAAATTAAAAAGGGAAGATTTTGCTTGTGTTTTGTTTTTTCGGTGTCAGCTGTTTTGGTAATATTTAAACAAGCTGTGCGATGATTTTTCCCATCGGTATTAACGAACTTCTATATAAACTTGTATACCCTAATTTGGCCCCATTAGGGGATGATTTTTCAAAAATTCTTATTGTTGCTGACTTTCGTTACGTACTCGTAAAAACGCTTAAATTGATTGGGTCTAGACCCAGTGGTTGAGGCTGTGCAGTGTCTTTTAGTAAATGAACATAAGATTTTTATTGAGTACCTAGATGATAAGTTTGTATCAGTGTTGCAAAAAAATATTAACACGAATTTGTGTAGTATAAAACAACAAAAAACCCGACAACTGAAAAATCATGCTCTAATTAAATTCTGGGTTTACAAGGTAAAATCGACTCTTCCCATTGTTGAAGTCGGTTAAAATGTAGCCTATATTAACCAGGCCATATTAAAGAATCAATTGACACCTTATTCATCAAAATAGAATTAATAGTTTAGGCGCTACGGAGGAACATACGTAAATACAAACATACATACAGACTGCTAAAATCAAAACCCTTCCTTTTGGCTTCGATGTGGTCGGGTAAAAGTTAAAAAATTACAACATAGTTTCACACCTGATTTCCTGAAAGATTAGTTATAGGTGTAGTTATAACAACACCCAGATTTCGGCAGATATGTGTAAGTCCCATGTAATGCCTACTAGTTAGTACCATGTCGTGTATGTTATGTCACAGAGGGCGAGCCTAAACAATTTTCATTAATATTTTGATTTATTTTATTTTTAATCATTTTAAATGCACTTGTAATTTTTCTGAAATTCAATTCGATCATGTATTTTTTTTTTAATTTGCTTTCGTATGGGCGCATCTTGCCTGAAATAAATGAATTTTATTCGATCTATTTTTATTGCCTTAGCTGGACAAAAAATCAGGCACTGGGCTGCTAACGCGAGATAAACTACCATGAACTATATTAGGTGTGTATTTTGGTATTACATCAGTAAAACATTACCTTTCTGAGGTAGTCGAGTAAAAAGCGAATCCTCCAGTCGGGTGAAAAGAGAAATTTCGGAGAAATGGCTATTTATTGAAGTGGACATTTTGTGAAACATGTTTTCCAAAAGGGGTCACTTTTGCGGAGTGCACATTATGAGGATTGGTCATACTACCTACGTAAGAAACATTTTGCAAAGTGAAAGTTAGGATATACAGGATATTTCGGGAAACAGAAAGTCTACGTCAGAGTAGTACCAGAAAGGGCAAAGAAGGAACATGGATGGGTTTTAGTCAGTACAAGTCTGACACTGCCTTCCACTCCGCCCAGAGCGGGAAGGGTCATTTGATGATTTCCAATCGTAAAAAAAAAACAAGAGTAGTACCAACATATTATAATACTAAAAATATCCTGTTTCAGAGAATTATACTTTACTTTACTTTAAAATGCAAAATGCATTTCGACAGTTGAAATAGAAACAATTCTATTTCAACTGTCGAAATGCATTTTGCATTTTATTTGATCGTAAAACATTTTCCAGCCATTTTAGTCTATCAAAATCATTATGATCTGGCAAGCTCTTTTTTGTTGGTAATTTAAATACATATTTTTTGTAAATAAAAAGTATGCAATGATAATATATTTGTTATGATAAAGGTCTAAAGTATACTTGAAAGATTTGTTTTACAACTGTTATTATATTAATTATTTCATTAATTAAAACCCGGATGTTTTACACCATAGTAGTATACAAAATCATTGTAGCCTTTTAGGGTTAAACATTAAAAATATAATTTTTTAAACGAAATAATTTTAATGTACGGTCATATCAGGAAAATCATTCTTAAGCAGACACTAAGAAAGTTAAAATATGCGAGTAAAGTTGAGAGTAAATAAAGATCCTATAAACACAAGTTACCTGTCTTTATAGCCGTTTAATTTATGATTGCCACAGAATTACAGTGATTTGGTTATACGGACAATAAAATAATCAATCAAAAAGTTGTTATTCCATTTTTTAAGCCATCCTATAGAAGACTATAAGAAGGCAGATTTCGATTCATTTCAGCTTGTAGAATGCAGATTGAATGACTAAAAGTTAACATCAGATAAGAAGGTCATCCTTATTGGTGAGGTTCTTTAGAAAAGTCAGGTGCTCGGTACTTGCAACCAGCCCGCATGTATGATCAGATGTATGAAGGTGGACGAGGTGCAAGGAGTATGAAAGGATCGTAGCAGGTGGCATTCTGTGGTTTCTGCCTACTCCCGTGGGAAGAGGGTGTGAGTTTATGTATGATAATAACTCTGAAGATATCGAATTGTCACCTATTTTAAAAGTCTACATAATATAAAGAAAACTTAAATAAAAATAGAAAAACCAAACACCAATTTCAAAAAAATAAAACAAGAAAAACTCAACTTAAAAAAAAAAAACATTAAACGCTATAATCACGTCAGCACTAGAGTGGGGACGCGTCGATAAGTCGTTGTCGATAAAACTTGGCGTTAATGTCGACTGTCGAGATAGAGATGCGTCAAATAAATTTCAATTGACAGAAATAAAAAGCATTGGAACGTGGCCTCGGTTGGGGACACAATGAGATGGGTTTTATATTAGTTTGTGTGTATTCTGGTGCTGTAATTAAATGCTAGAGAGAAAAATAGTGGAATTTTATTGTGGTCAAGGTCTTCAACTGGTATCTAGTTAGGTACAATCCTTATGATATTTAAATAGTCACGATTATTTTTTGTCGAGTTGGTGAGATGTCATCATCTGCCTAGTCTTTTACCAACTATGTTGGGGTCGACTTCCAGTCTAATCGAATGCAGACCAGTATTTTACATGAAGCGACTGCCTATCTAACCTCCACAACCCAATTAGTACTGTATAATACGATACTCTTTGGTAAGACTGGTTGTCAGACTTTCGGGCTACTGATTATCTGTAACGACTGTCAAAGATCTATAAATGTCAGCCGGGATCAATGGCTTAACGTGCTTTCCGAGGCACGGAAGAAACTCTGTATTGGTGAAATGGATTCACACGCTAAAAATACGCCGGAGTAATTGTTGTGTTGTATTTCATGTTAAATTGCATTTTGGACGGCTCTCTGTACTTTTCATTACGAAAAGAAGGATTTTTTCTTTCTTTCTTTATCGTGTGGTTAGTGCCTAACCTGGTATCAGAGTTTTTATACCACCCATGGGCCTCTAACCTGGCTTTACGTGTCGTTAAGAAATATCTCTCAGGCATGCTGGTTTCCTCACGATGTTTCCCTTCACCGAAGCAAGTGATAATTATACAAAAAATAAAGAAGGCTTGAATGGTAGTTATTTAATAAGCTGGCCTTTTCTTTTGGGACTTTAACATGACTACAGTCAATCTGGGTAACTTTGACAGATAAGGGCGATATTTTATACTATATTTAAAAAATTTACGCCTATCACTCGAGTGTTTTTTATTTTATCAGTGCTCTCGTATTACTTTTCATCTATAGAAATTCACAGAAAGTTTATAAAACATACCAATATAGTAGAAAATCTCAATTCTGTGCCCTGTCAAAGTTACCTTCATAAAATGGGTAACTTTGACACACACAGAGCCATGCATAAAAAAGTAGTAATAAGTATTATTTTTATCAATCTGGGTAACATTGCAAATCTAAAATAAACATTTATGAATAGTGTTGGCTTCATGCGAAAAAATAATCAAAACTAGTTCATGGTCCCGCTGTCAAAGTAACCCGAATGAATCAAAGTTACCCAGATTGACTGTAATGAAATGAGGGGGTAATTGAAAAGCCTTATGCCCAGCAGTGGACTGCTGTAGGCTGATGATGATGTGATGTGACTTGGCGGATTTTCAGTGATTTTGCCATATAAAATCTTTGTAAATCAAACAACTAAAAATTCCTAGAGTGGGGCAACGTTTTTATTTAAAAAAAGAGAAAAGAAAAGAGAAAAAGAGAACTTAACTTTTTCTTGCTCCGTGAATTCTAATTTACCCCATTTTTAGCTATTGACTAATACAGCTCTGTAAGTAATGGAAAACTTACCAAAATAACAGCACGTTTTACAAGCTACACGCTAATTGTGAACTGGAAAAATAAAAACACAATCCGTTGTTCGCTCCCAGTGTGTACAATTCGTTAGCTCCCTCTTAAACTATAAATAAAATAAAAACGGAGGAAGGGTTTTCTCTGTGCTACAGAAAAAAGTAAAAAAAAAAATTGTCTTTGTTTAAAGTTAGCTATGTGTATTGGATGTTGGTATTGTTGTGTGGGGGTTTATAATACATGCAGACATTTAATGATTTTTATGACCATTTATTTTGTAAAGTATTATTTATTTGGGCTGCGGGACTGTTCGAAAGAGATACCGTGGCCCTGGAACACAAAGGGCAATGAAGGAACATGGATGGGTTTTAGTCAGTAAGAGTCTGACACTCCCTCCCACTCCACCCAGAGCGGGAGAAGTCATTTGATGATTTCCCATCCGTAAAAAAAAAAAAAAAAGTATTATTTATTTTATTTGATTATTGTGAATTTGAGGACCATGTGGGACGTTTTTTTTTTTGTTTTTTTTTCCTTTGGTTTTAACGATACTATAAGCGACCTACACAAATTTGTCCTTTTTTGGTATTGTTCGTCGTGTCGTTGAGCTTCTTGAGTTAGTCGAGCTACGCGATAACTGATAAATGCTTTCACTGACTGAACAGGTCCACTCAAATCTGTGTGGTTCTTTCTTCAATAGACCATCTCAGACACTAATATGCATAATATAATATATAATTTTCATGTGAGTTGATCAGGATTATACATGTCTGAACCTTAAAAGTGACTATGTCACTTGTTATTTACTGAATTTTATTCCTAAACTGTAGAGTGTTTATAATCAAACTTAATTTAACTTCAGCATTCAATTATGTTTCACAAAATGTTGGACCTACTACAAAATTGGCTGACCAATTTAAAAAATAACATGTTTTCAAATCCTTTGTTGCGCAGATAATCGTCCTGTAATTACTAATTTAAATTCTGACCATACGTTTGATAGCAAAACATCACGCTTGTAATCCCCCAAAGGATTAAACAGAGGTGTAATTTTAGTAAACCTTTCATTAAAAAAATCCATAAATTTTCCTTTATTCTGTAAAACAGTCCTGTTTCTCTTAAGTCCCCAATTAATTACAAGCATATATTGGCGGTGAAATTAACATTTTTAAAGTACCCTTTGAAAACAATATGGATGACTGATATCCAATGAAAAACACCATTATAACGATTGTCAATATTCATCGCATCATGATTGGCTAATTTATATTCATGTTCTTTTATTGACGTTCAAAAATGGATGTTAAAATTGAACATCATTATTTTTTTTATTATACTTACTTCAAAAGCAACTGTGTATACCCTTGGTATAGCAATTTATTCTCTTTGTTGTAGGTTGTAATCGAATTGAATGTTTCAGAATATACACTATAATTTATATGAGCTTGAAAGCTTAGTACACTGAACCGATGGGTCAGAATCGTGGGTACCAGAAGACGGGTGTCGTCGCCGAGGGAGGCCTAGAAAACGCTAGCGTGACGACTTAGAGGCGTTTGTGAGAGATTGGCCGGATAAAACTGCTGAAAAAAAAGTGGAAGGCTACGGGGGAGGCCTTTGACCTGCAGTGGGACAATATAGGCTAAGGGAAAAAAGCTTATTACACTTTGACAGTCGTTGCGATCAGAATTTGAAAGTCTATCCATCAGTCTTACGAAGTGGGTACATCGTATTACCTGGTGACTGGATTATGAAGGCCAGATAGTAGCAGTCACTCCATGTAAAATACTGGTATTCAGCTGCAGTCGGTTAGACTGGGACCCAACATACCTGGGAAAAGGCTGATGACTGACATTCAAAAGTCCCGGGTATGGTCTAATTGAAATAAATGCTTTGAGTTTAAGTTTGATAGCCTAAAATGGCTGATGTGGTAATAACCAAGATGTCAATCATGAAACCGTACATGAAACAACGCTCAGTTATTTTAAGGCGATATTCTGAAAAAAATATGACAATGGCAGCTATTAAACCCAGTAGCCAGACTGTACAGGTCAGATAGGCAGTTACCCCATGTAAAATACTGGTATTCAGCTGCATCCGGTTAGACTGGAAGCCGACCTCAACATAGTTGTGAAAAGGCTAGACTGCAAGATAAAATATATTTCTTCATAGAGGCCTTCTTTTTCTGCTAAGAAATTGTTTAAACAAAAACAATTTTAAACACAATAAAGTACCAATAAAACATTAGTACCTGCTAAGAGACCCTGTACAATGTAGTTAAGTGTTTTAGTACAATGTAAACACCGCTTTAAGTTTGAGACGTGACGAGTAATAAGTTACTGCGGGAGCAAGTTCACGTTTCTTTGGAAAATCGGGTAAGCAGTAATTGTTGGCTAGTAGAAATGGGGGTATTATAAGATTTCTACATTAATTATGCAATTTGGGATTTGTTAGAACTTTCAATTTCAAAAAAATAATAATTCCAAAAAAAAGAAAAGGCTAGGCAGATGACGATGAATTGCTAAGCTTAGAAAATGGGTTTGATTTCAAAATATTATAAGAATCAATATTACAGTAAACATTTTGTCTTAGAACCAAATACAATGCTGCCGAAAAAAATGTCTACCTTTCCTTATCTTTACTTTATTTAAATTAATCTACAGGCTCATAAATCACGGCACAAGAGCAAAAAACGGCTAATATATTGTTCTCAAGGTAAACAAAGATATGGAGTTTCCTCATTTCACTAAAGACCACTAAAAACAGTTGAATGATATATTATGTATGCGCTACGCCGTAGCAGCTACGGCGCTACGTAGCTACGGCGTAGCTGCTACGGTGCTACGAGAAGGGCTCTATAGGAGATGAGAGGGCACAGAGTAAATATATTCGCAGAAGTTTAATTAAGAGAAAGTATTTGTTTTATGTGATGTAAAAGTTATGTCAATGTCGGTTGTAAGTTATTACTCAGTTAGATAAACTAAGCTCAGGTGGATGTCGTGTATTTGTTCTGTAGGAAAGGTTTTATTCTCCGAGAAGTTCGTGTTTTTAGTTGTTTAAAGTAAGTGCAATCTACATTTTATTACCTGTTTGTTTCGTATATTTCTACTTGTGGAAAAGCTGTAAACAATAGACGAAATAATTTATTACAAGTTCCTTCAAAGAGAAATAGTATGCGAGTCGAACATGTTGCCATTTTTTGGGAGAACCATCACGAAGCCGTCAACCAAGCATTCTGTACATCATACTAAATAACTCTACGCAAAAGCTATTGCTGAGAAACGACTTTTTTTTTGGGTTAAAAATCATGTTTTACGATAAGGCACTCAAAACATTGTGCTGATGGATGCATTTAATAGTGCGGAGGTCATGGAGGTATTTAAAGTAAAGCTCCCTAAACGATTAAAAACTTGTATTCAAAAAAAAAACTTGTGAAAAAGTTGCATCTTCGACCCCCAATTATCTCCGTTACTAGAAGGTTCCCAGGTATGGTCCAGAACAAAACAAAATGATCACAATGACAAGTATGACAGAACAATAACAAGTATTTTTGCACCCATTATACCTAACAATTTCGTAAACACGTTGATCTTGACCTTCTGCCAACCCCTTACTGCCGGCAATAGGTTTGCGTAGCACTTTCTATTCTATTTACATAATGGACCCTTTATAGCTAAATATACTGTTCAACACCGCTCAAATTCACAATATCGCCTACGGGGCAATATGGCCAATGGGGTAATACCGCACACAGGGCAATATGGCCAGCAGGGCAATACCACCAATAGGGCAATAATGGCCACCGGGGTTATACTGCCAAGGCGACGGGGCAATACCGCCAACTGTGCGGTATTGGCCATGACCGCATTCTGGCAAGTTTCAGCGTATTATATTATGGTGTTTAAATTAGATTATGCGCATAGACTTTATAGCTGCTATTGTTTGGATTTTGCTGCTCGATATTAGAGGATGACCCTATTTTGATTGTGGGTGTGAATGATATTTTTGATATTGTAAATATCTTGAAAGTTCATTGATATTAATTTCATTGCGTCTTTAAGATAAACATCTAGTGGGATCGTATGCAGATAGAATATGCTTCACTGTGTAGGTCCCATCATCATCTTCATTCTTCTATACTAATCCCAATTTATTTGGAATCGGCGCAGCATGTCTTCTTCTTCCATACTTCTCTTCTTCTTGCCATATTTATTTACGCACAAGTAAAACTGTACAAAGGCGGACTTAATGCCTTGGGCCATATTATCCTTCAAACCGTCCATCGTTTTTTGGTCTTCCTCTACTCTTATACCCATCCACATTCATCTTTTCTCACATTTTTTTCTCATTCCTCCGCATCACTTGCCCATACCACGACAACCGACTACCACACAACTTTTCAGTCACCGGTAGGACTGAAAAGTATTACAGTAGGTCCCATTGAATAATTTTAATTATTTAGAAAATAAATTTAAGAAGTCAATATCCCCCCTCTTGTTACGAAAAGAAAGAAAGAAAGAAAAAATATTTATTTGTCGCAGGGACATGACGTGCATCATACAAAACAACAAAAACAAATACAATAAACATAGGTAGGTACAACGCATAACAAATATTTATAAATTGAACAGGACGGGACAAAAAAAAGAAATACGTTAACATCTTGCACGTCCTGACTGCGACAAGCAGGTTACCACTCAACATGATGCGACATAAACAATTTTATTTATGTAATATTTTGATTATTTTTAGTCATGACTTCGAACTTGTTAACAAAACAATGGTTAAGATCGAAATCTCTAAAGTTCCTAAAATGATTACTTATTCATTTATGAAGAATCCCGCTTCATAAATAAATGAAAGATACTTAAACAACTCCAGCGAAGGTGCTGGAAGTAAACAATAAATAGAAGGACTTAACATCAATGTACGAGCAGTGGCTCTTCCTAGCACGAGCGTAAACGCGCGAACGCGTGGTGTAAACATAACGTAAATACGTCGATTTTTTAATTGAAAATACAATTATCCTATAGCCTTTTGCAACAAGCACAATCAGTGTCATGCAAATATAAGAATAAAATCTTAAAATTATGAAAATATTAAATGTGAAACGAGTATTTTTAATTTAAAAATTGAAGTAATTACGTTACGTTTACAACGCGCGCGTGTAATTGAATCTGAGTCCCTAGCCTCAGATTAAATCCCATACAAATGGAGGTGACCAATTTAAGGAAATGAACAACAAACTTACAGCTCCAAAGTTTAATTCAATTGTCTGACAAATAGTAGCAGGTACCTTTGCCAAAGCAACAATTTTGTACAGAGCGTCAAATAAAAAGAAGGTTTTATTCAACCTTTCTAAAAACGGAATTGAAACACGTGCATTAGACCGAATTAATTAAAAAGCAACCAAAATAGTCCGAGTAAGGAATTAGATTAAACATACATCTATAAATGCCGCGCTTGCTTAGGTTGGTCCGTGGATTGGTGACCACTCATTACATACCAAGTTTCCTTCGTGCATCGGAAAGCACGTTAAGCCGTTGGTCCCGCAGCTGTCATTTTTAGATCTTTGACAGTCGTTACAGGTAATCTGGCAACCAGTCTTCTCAAGAGGAGGTATCGTTTTAACCAGTACTACCCGGGTCGTGGTTGTTAGATAGGCAATCGTTCCATGTAAAATACTGGTATTCAGCTGAATCCGGTTAGACTGGAAGCCGACCCCAACATAGTTGGGAAAAGGCAGGCAGATGATGATACAAGTTAATTGATACAATCAAAGAGTGTCCAAGCAAGTGCTGATTGCAAATTCATGATACATCCGCAAAAACTACAAAAGGCAAGACCAGCCCGGATGCTTTTTTGATTTTTGTGACAAGTTTTTCTTCAATTCCTCTTCGTATGCTGGCACTTCACTTGGCATATTGGATCAATTCAAAATGTTTTTTATGGATATTGCAACATAATTCACTTTGTTTGAATGATAGAAGGCGAATATTTGCCCAGATCTGCCAAGAGTAGTGACACTGTGTATCGATGGCAAACTTAATTGTGGCCCAGAACTGAGCCACGAATTTGGCGACTTCAGTGGCGTCCATGAACTCCTGTAACGAACAAACAACAGGACACGCTGCACACGATTTTAAGTGCCCCGTCGTTTGTTGAACACCACCACATTTACACACCAGGGCAGAATCATCAATGAATCTCCCCCCGAGCAGGTTTTTGTCTTACGCCCTTTGGTTGCTAAGCAACCAGATTTACTGGTCTCTCTAGCTTGCTAATCTGATTATGAGTTATTTGCGTAAAGCTCTTACTTGGAAGGAAAAACATTTATAAGAATATTTCCTTTTAATCATTTATTTATGGATGTTTCTGCCTCGTTGGTCTAGTGAATAGTGATCGTAAGCGTCTGATGAGCATGGGGTCCTGGTTTCGATTCCCGGGTCGGGGAAAGTGTTATTGGGTTTTTCTATCAGGAATTTCTCAGTAGCAGCCACGGAGACTTGGTCGCGACAGACCGAACAAATGGCGGGACACCTTGGGTGGCTTCCTCGTTAATTGAGAAGAGGCGCAACACCGAGAAAAGTGGAGGGAATGGGGGAGGCTTTTGCCCAGGACTGGGAAAATTCTGTCTAACATAAAAAAAAATTCTGCCTACCCTAATGAGAAATAGCCGTGAGTATATTGTATGTATATTTGCAACAAAATTTTAAGACCTATGAAATTCAGATCCTCATATACCATAGCTTACTATAACTGTTTCCTAAACGGACACTACAAACTCACTAAATCCATACTTAATACTAAAGTTAAAATGAAAAATTCTATTTCTGCAATTTGATGAAATTTGGCCCAAAGGTAGACCATAACCTTGGTTAGGATACTACTGTTAGTTACTGTTATGCTGCGTCATCCCTCTGCTGAGCAAAATTGTTTAGAAAATAGGATATATTTTATCCCACTATTACCTTCTTATGGGATAATTTCTTTTCCTTTCTGCGGGTAAAGTCACGCGTCAAGGTAGTATAGTAAAAAGGGGGATACGGAAGAGCGTATACTATTTAATAGTCACTAGTGAACTGACAGAAGACAGAGTCGCTAATCGTTAACGTTGCGAACGGAAAGGTCGAAAATATACGGTATTGTATAGGCATATTAATTTACATGCTTGTTTGTACTGCGTTCTCAGCAGCTCTAGCAGTCTTCAGCAGTCATCTACCGTAGATTTGATTATACACCGTGACTTTTTAGTCGTCTTACAACGGCAGCCGGCTTCGTGTATCCAATGCCTAGTAAGCATTCATAAAAAAAATAGGTATTCATGAGATTTTAATCATTTAAAAATAAAAATATTATTCAATATTATGACGCATGACGTAGTTAAAACATCCTGTTGTGAGCGATGATCTACTGGACTCGAGCGCTGGGTAGGTATATTCTCCCGTTTGGCACGTAAACACCATTAACAAGATGTTTCATATTTTTTCTAATGTTTATTTATTTTTCTTTGTACCTTACCTTTGTATTACGGTAGGTAAAAAAAAAATCGCGCCTAGAACTATTTTATGTCGGGTACATTGAGTGGACCACCTTTGTAAGACGACTAAAAAGTCACGGTGTATAAAGACTAGCTGTTGCCCGCGACCTCCGTTAGCGTGAAATTATTATAAAATACAATTTTCCCCGTTTTTGAACATTTTTCATTGATGCTCCGCTCCTGTTGTTTGTAGCGTGATGTTATATAGCCTATAGCCTTCCTCGATAAATGAGCTATCTAACACTAAAATATTTTTTAAATTCGAACCTGTAGTTCTTGAGATTAGCGCGTTCAACCTAACAAACTCTTCAGTTTTATAAAATTAGTATATAAGTACAGATTGTGCCCAGAAACTTACAGTACTTGAATTTGATTTTTCCTGCGCTAAAACAACCTTTCTGCAAGGTTTTAATTAATTTGCAAAGTCTGTATGTTTGTTTAGGTCAAATCCTGCAACTGATCTTTAAAAACAGTTATCCCCAACCGATTGAGTTGAAATTTTGCATATCCGTTTAGTTTGGATGATAATGCATGGTTAGCTAAATTCTAAATCCAATATGGCGAACTCCCTAAGATGGCGGTCTAGATATTTTTTATGCACCCCCATGATAAAGGTGTTAATTAAAATTAATTTATTAATTGTGTTTTCTTGTTTTTAAAAGTGTTTTTTGACTGTAAGCTGGTTTTCTCTTACAGGCGTCATTAAAGATTTCCTAGAAGCGCTCTTTTTGTGTTACCTTCACTATTTAGACAGCGGAAGTATTTTTACCAGTACTACGTTTTTTCACGGGTGACCACTGAAAACCAGCGCTGGGCTATGGGCCCCCCATAGCACAGCATCATGCTGAGTGGTAACCTGCTTGTCGTTGTCACGACGTGCAAGCTGTTAACTCTTTTTTTTTCTGTCTTGTTGTATTTATAATATTTGTTGTGCTTATGTTTATTGTTAACTTATTTTGTTTGTTTGTACGTCATGTCCCTGCGACAAATAAATATTTTTTTCTTTCTTTGCTAAGTTCAATAATTCGTCCATTGACCGTTTTATTTTCTCAAACTCCTCTTAAAGTTACCCAAGGGGACAAAAAAAAACAAAAACAATTTTCGCTTAACGCCACAATTTTTAACTGCGCACAAAATTGCCCAATTTTTACTTCTTTTAACTCAAAAACTTGGGTGATATTCTTAGAGAGTTAACGTCAGCCAAAATTGATACAAAAGGCCTCTTTCACGTTTTATAAATGGCCGTTTTCAGTAACACTTACCTAAGTCAATGCCTAATTGAAAAAACCGGCCAAGTACAAGTCGTACTCACACGCACACAGGGTTCCGTAGCACCAAACAATATAATAAAAATATTTTGAAGGCTCATTCATAATGTTGTATTGTATTACATTCAACAGCAGAAAAACTAAGTTACTGCTACATTCTAATAAAAAAGTCCCATATCTCGAAAACTAAACACCAAATCTCAATCAAACCAAAATTTTGTTGAAAGTGTTTTTTACGTTCTACAATGCTACATTTTTTTCTGAATTTTCCTCCTCTTACTTTAAAAATTAGAGGGGGGAGACACACTTTACCACTTTGGAAGTGTCTATCTTTCAAACGATTGAACTTTAAGAAAAAATATTGTTAGGAACCTCAATGTCAATGTCATTTTTAAAGCTACCTATAGACACCCTGCACCTGTAGCTTTGATGATTTTTTTTTTAGTTTCATTTCCACGTATGGGGAGCCCCCCCTTAATCTTTTAATCTTTTAATTTTTGTATAAAAATCGTAAAGCGGTTCACAGAATACATCTACCTACAAAATTTCAACTGTGTAGTTCTAATAGTTTCGGAATAAAGTGGCTGTGGCATACGGACAGACACACAGACAGACATGACGAATATATCAGGGTTCCGTTTTTTACCCTAAAAAACACTATTGGATTATCGACTCTCGGCTCTACGTCTAGAATTGAAAATCTAACAACGCAAAGATATTTAGGTATCCATTAAGGCATTGCTTATGGTTGGGTAGTGGAAAACGGGCATAAATGTTACATTTTCTAACAAGAGAGATAAATTTTATCCCAGTACCTACCCGGTGCCAATTGTAAGGATTTATTTGAAAAGTCGGCTATCTTCAAGGTATTTTAATTGAGTGGGCTGGCAGTATTGATAGTGACTTTACGATGTATTTGTTTAGGAGTATTTATGGGTTTGAAATAATTTATTTCTTTAGTGCTGGGCTGTTTATTTTGAAGCGAATGTTATCTTTAATGTTTGTTTGCCAATTCTGGCATTTTGTTATTAGATAGCGAGTTTGTTTTGAGTATTTTCCACAAAATAAGGGGAAAAAAACTTGTTGCTTTGTTGACTATCTGAAACGACTGACACAATACTACAAAATAACAGCCGGGACCAACGGCTTAGCGTGCTTGCACGGAAGAAACTCGCTATGTAACGGGTGGTCAACCATTCATAGACCAACAAAGATAAGCATGGCTTAAATTGAAGATTGATCCGACTAAACTAGCGGCTTACGATATGACAATTAAGGTGGAAGCATCAGGGTAGCCCGCGAAATTCAAATTTACTAACGTTTTTTGCAATTTGCAGGTCAGTTTCAGGTTGTATGCTGATGAAAAATGAGTCGGGCAAGTAACACGACCATAATTATATAGTTACAAAATTAAAATCATTAAAATCATCAATACAACCCTTTAAGTTCATGTAACCCCATTGAATGTCTTTTTCATTAAATAGTTATTGAATGGGGTTAAATGAATTAATGATTATAATTCTATATCTACATAGGTGTTACTTGCGCGACTCATTTTTCATCAACATACAACCTGAGACTGACCTGAAAATTACAAAAAACGTACGTAAATTTGAATTTCGCGCTACCCCGGCGTTTCCACCTTAAAATACCACGTTGCTTTTACTTTTACTTATCCTCAACAATGAAGACCACCTTCTACCTTCTAATAATTTCAGGTACCTCCAACAATACTTCATCAGACTCATGTAAGCGCTAACTGTGAGGAACATGAGCGGGCGACACTTCTAGTTACGTTGACAGTTAGCGCCAAGTTTACTGCAGTTCGCGTCAAGAGTGCTCCGTGTTACAGTACTGTGGTAACGATAGCAGGTTAGTTCATCTTAACTGCTAAAATAACCAAAGCGCGACTGCTGAGCATGAGGTCCTAGTTTCGATTCCCAGGTCGGCAATGTGTTGTTGGGTTTTTCTTTAGGAATTTCTCAGTAGCAGCCACGGAATTTGGAGTTGCGCCCGGTTGATGGCAATAGGCTCGCCTCCTATTAAATGGGACTTTAACATAACTGGCGAAATGTGGGTGTACTATTAGGTACAGTCACGAGCACCAATATGTATACACTTTCCTAAATTTATAACTAAGGAAATAACGATTTTAACTTGGAGATAGGATCTTTTTCATAAAAATAAGTTTCAGAATACTATGTTTGTTACAAAATGAAATTTTCATCAGAACAGTAGTAAAAAAAAACACTTTTATGAACAATTTTTAATAACCGTCTATAGTTTCCTATGTGGGGGAGGGGGGGGTTCAGAGTGATATACTGTATACGTGGTAACCATTTTAGCCTCGGTGTCCCCTCCACCCTGTATAAGAGAAAATATTAAACTACCCACACAACTGATACATAGTTACTTATACCACAAAAAGTAGAGCAAATAACAAACTCTACATTTATCTAATATGAAATCAATTTTGCTGACGCTCCGCGAACAAGATCGAACGTATTTCAATAGTCTCTATCTAGAGCGCGTACAATTGAGCTCCACACAGCATCCTAAACTCTACCAACGATGGAGTCGTTTAGATAGGACAGTTTATTCTAGTTACTGCCGCACTCACATACTGACAAAGAATTATTAACTCCACAACAAACTCCATTTTTGGCAGATGATTTATGGAGCTACCCCTAACAGGTTTTAGAGTCATAATTTTTATATTTTTTTTTTTTATTTAGCTAATGGTTTTTGAGCAGAGCAGCAAAATTTCTCTATCGCAATTGTTATTTAATTAAAATGGATGCAGTGACATAGCCAAATAAATAAAAAAAAATCTGCAGCGACATCTATGACGCAAATTAAGAACTATAATCCTACTTTGCGAAATCAGAGTTATCTTCAACAACCGTCGGGCAGCATCCCACCGGGTACAACTCCCGTCTGGTCGGAGGATCCTCCCTTTTCGATGGAGTACCTGTGAGGAGCTTTACATCCTGTGCCTCAGATCCTTAAAATGTCTTTAAACGTCTGTGAGTACGGCGGTGAGCAGCTAGTCAGAGCATTCAGCTGTGACGTAGCAGTAATGATAACAAACCTATCTGCATGTACTGACTCCGACTTTAACTTCTTGTTAAAGTCCGATGTTTGGAGCCGCTTCCGCAATATGTCCTTACAGGTTTGACCGAATCTTGTCTTGTCGTGAAATGTTGCTTGACGTATGTTTAAGTTATCAATAAACGATAGTTTGATGGCATGGCTGCCGCGCTGCGTTTCGCGGATTCGATCGCCGCATGGAACAAATATTTTTTTGTGAATTTAAATGCTTATAAACGCACCCACGTTACAGGAGAAATTACTAGTGTCGGGCAAGGTCAATTTAGTTCATCATGGGATTTACGATTATCCTACATTTTCTAATATAGATTGAAACATTTAGCCTGTTATCCCTGCCAGATTCAGCAGAGATGTACCTAATAGTGTACCCACCCATCGCTTGTTACGTGTATGTTTCATGTAATAGGGTGCGTAAAACAACTTGACACCATATATCTAGCTCAGACATTAAATACTAAGCGCTTCTCATTCCTAACCGACGAAATGCGACAAGAGAATACTAAAAACAGACAAACCCAGTCAAACTTGCCAAGAGCAGCCATTTGAAACTCCATTACAGCCTATGTCCTGTAGTGGCGTACTTCCGGCTAAAATGATGACGAATGTACGAATTCATTTATACTTGTTCCGGTCGAAATGGATTGGATTTATGGCATTTGAGCTCTTGTCTAACCGGGGCGAATCCAGGTAGTCGGGATGAAATTCACTCGCAACGATCAACTAACTTATATGTAAGCGTTGAAACTGACGCGTGACATTTCAAATATATGCACACGGGTAAAATATGGAACTCTCTGCACGCGTTTCTGTTCCCATCCAAGCATAAGTGTACTGGCGTCTTCTGAATCTCCACTCACCCTCACCACTCCACAAGTCGCGATCTCACGACACCACATCACCACGATATGCTTGATCCATCATCTTTCCATAGGATGAGATCGAGTAAATAAAATATAGAAAGAAATCATGTCATGTTAATTTGGCGCCAGACACACATACGTGTGAAATAAAAAACTAAAAAAAAACCTAAAATCTTAATCCATCCTGTGTTCCATAACTCAGGTTGCATATGTCGGAAAAAAACAACCAAGCTAAAGTGGCTGGCCACGTAGCGCGAATGCACCTGGAGAGGTGAGCAAAGATTGTCACTCGAAGGTGGTGTGACGATCTGATCTTGTTTGCGGGGCGAACATGGCCAGATTTCGTACAAGAGAGAGAGGTTTGGAAGGAGAAAGGGGAGGTCTTTGCCCAGCAGTGGGACACATGACAGACTAAGAAAAAAAAAAGTAATATTGTGTGTCTCACGGCTGCGCCAAATAGGCTTATAACGCTTGCGTCTAGCACTCCGCGCGGGTTTCGCCTCAATTTGAACAGTCCTTTCGTCTGGTATGGATAAACCCGAATTTAATTTAAAATAACATGAATTTATGAAATGCAGTCCATAGTTTCTGTTGAGAGTATTAATATTGAAATTTTAATTGAATTTTGAAGTGTTTTTCGTCACAAGTAATTACCGTTGAGGATAATCGTACTTGAAGCGTATTTGTGCTTTGAAATATGTATTAATAATGACAACAGGTTGGACTTGAATTATTAAAGTTGAACAGCTCCAACTCCAGAAGAGCTAAAACTAAATAATAACATCCACACGGGTCAATTTTAAAGGTTAAGCAGCGCTTGACGAGGTTGATCCGTGGATGGGTGACCATACCTAACATACCGAGCTTTCTTTATCTCGGAACGCACATTAAGCCGTTGGTCCCGGCTGTCATTTTTAGATCTTTGACAGTCGTTACAGGTAGTCAGTGTTCCAACGTCTGACAACCAGTCTTAGCAAGGAGTATCGTATTACCGAGTACGTTTCAGGCATTATTTTAATAGTTGCCTGGTGTAAAACTGGCATAAAACTTTCGAATAAAAGGCACAAGAAATGATATAGTCCTCTTAGTTAATAAAGCGAGCTAGTTTCGTCAAACAAAGAAAACAACAAAAGGTACAGAAAGCGCTGGAACAAAAGCATAGCTACAGGACTTGCACATTATGAGCTCATCAGCAACACTCACACCTAATACTTGTAATAAGACGAGACAAGAAAAAAACGGCTAAGTGTGAGGACTCACAGGGTTAAGGGTTCCGTAGTGAACATGTCAAAGGCAAGGCATAACATGATATCATCACGCCTGTCATCCCCAAAGACTAAGGCAGAGGTACATCTAATAGAACACACACATTACGCCAGTAATAGGGGACGAGCCTATTGCCATAAACCGAGCACAAATCCAGACTCCGTAGCTGCTACTGAGAAATTCCTGATGGAAAAACCCAATACCCAAAACCCACTTTGCCCGACCTGGGAATCGAACCCTAGACCTCATGATCAGCAAGGCAAAACATATCAATAAGAAAAGGGATTACTGAGTATTTTTTTTTTCGTGTCAACAATCACACACTCAGTCAGCAGCCTTGCCATTCTGGCTGGTTGGATTAACTTTTGCCTAAGACAAAAATACTTATTTATAAAAGACAAAATGATTTCGCAATAAGGTTAATTTTAAGTATATTGCGATGAAATACCTATAATATTCAAACACTGTTTTAAGCTTTCATGGTTTACAACTAAACTTATACTGCCACTTACGGGATACCTTCCGTTATCGGGAGCTCAAAATAATGAACAATCACGGAAGATATCCCGTAAGTGACAGTATAAGTTTACCTATAATATTATTTGCTAAAGGCTATGGAGTTATTCTTACTATATCTTCCGACATTCTTGAAATCGTCTGAAGGGAAAAAAACTTCTTGCACACAAATACGGACACAAAACTCATCATAATTTTTCTACCCTCATCCCAATTTATTTGGGGTCGGCGCAGCATGGCTTCTTCTTCCATACTTGTCTATTACTCGTCATCTCGCCAGACACCTCCTTTCTAGCCATATCATCCTTCACAGACGGATACAAAACTAATCCCACAATTTTTTTTTTTCATTATCTCATTCAACTTTACGGAACCCTAAACAACAAAAAAGCAGCTCCAATTTCCTATCTTCAAGCAACACAACTAGGGTCTTGCTACGTGAACAGATTGCACAAAGCATTTTAACTAAAGAGAAGACGATTCTGTGTTGCCATCCTCTTTGTTTTCTTATTTTTTTAAATAACAAGCGTCTAACGCGCTTCTCAAAAGAGGTTAGTTGGGAATGTTGCAACTTTTTAACACTTCCTTTAATAAAAAGTTTTGAGCTTGCGTCGGGTAAGCACGGAAGTTCTCTATGATATAATTATAGTTATTCTCTTCCCGCTGTTAGTCTTTGCAAAGAAAAATAAGGAGTTTCGATGTAAAGTTTGTTAAATCTAGAATGTTCGTACACGTGGCTGAATAGTTTAGTGTGCTGGCAACAAATGGGTTTGTAGGAAACTTCTTAGTACACAGAGGAAATTGTTATTTTGAGAGGCTTATGTACTTTGCGGGGCGTATTTATCATATTACATGGAAGTTTGAAATGGTGATAAGCTGAAAAATCATTTGGATATTATTTTTGTTATAATTGCTGTTATTCTGGAACGTAGTATACTAGGAGTCAAAATTACTGACCGTATATGGAACAGTATACATCGATTTAGGACTCAAATCGCAGACGTTTGCAACACAGCCGCCAAATTCAAATGGAACTGGACAGGCCACATCTGCCGCATGTCGCATCAAAATTGGGCAAAGTGGCAACAGATTGGGTTCCGAACAACAGACGCGGTAGACCCAGAAGGAGATGGCGTGACGAGCTGGACTCTTATCAAAAGGATTGGGCCCAAATAGCCAAAGAGAGATAAATGGAAAAAAGGAAGGGAGGCCTTTGCCCGGCAGTGGGACACATCAGGCTCATAATAAATAATAATGCTGTTATTCTGCGCAGATATTTTTTGTGGGATCTAATTTTACTCGTTATTTAAACATTTGAATTAACCATTATCATTTTCACACTACATTGTTTCCACTGCTGGGATACCGACCTCTCTGTGAGAGGGAGTGGGCCGTAATTCACCACGTGGTTGGTGGATGTCACGACTCTGATTCTTCGGTCCTAGGACATGGTAATTTTTTACGAAAACTTCGTAAAAAAAATACCTTCACCGTTTGAAAGCAGTAGTGATGAACTTCACAAGATGTCAGCCTAGGTTTGAACCCACGACCTAGTACGCACGACGATCAATCAAATTAAGCTGATCTCTCATTGTACGGGGAACTCATACAATGAGAGGTCAGGTTATACTGGAAATGTATGGCTTGAAGTTTTGCCGTGTGTACGTAAATTGGAAGCATAAATATAGGGTCAATACTACTCACGTGCTCAACATAAAACATTTTAATGACTTTATTTTAAAATAACTTTCGCCAGCAGCTTCGCTCGCGTTAATTTAGAATTTGCAAATCAATTTTTCGGGTTGTCGCACTACTAATGTTTCTATATAATATAATTCAATCATGATTCGAAAGTCACGTGGCGCCATCAAAAATTATGATAATAGTATCATAATTGTTGTTTTCCTCGGGAGCAGTATTTTTTTTAGGGATGAAAGGTACCCTATGTCCGTTTCTGTACACCTGACAACGTATTTGCAACATTTCAGAATGATCGGTTCGGTGCTTTAGGCGTGAAAAGGTAACAAACTTACAAACTTACTTTCGCATTTATAATATTAGTAAGGATAGAACATTTCTGACCGGCTACTCATTCCGCCCCGTCTATCGCTAGTTCTATAACCGAAGCCTTACCCGCTACAATAATACTGCACTAAGCACCGACAGCATGTTGTCCTATCAGATTTCGTGCCCACGAAAAAGACAGCCCAATTTCTTTGGAACACCCTTGTAATGTAAGAGAGAGATACAAACAGTGTAATAAAAAGAGACGGTGCATCGGTTGAGTATCCAAATTTTTGTGTTGGAAAATGAATTTGACTCCCGAATCAATAAATATTATATTAAAGTTTGAATACAAAAAAATTGCCAGATAATGATTTAAAAGAAGAGGAAATAAACAAAAAAAAATACAGAAAATTAACAACCTAATCACTATCGAACCGACTGAAATAGTCTTAATTGAACACTTCGCTTGGCAAGCACGACTGCTGAGCATGAGGTCCTCAGTTCGATTCCCAGTTCGGGCAAAGTGTTATTGGGTTTTCCATCAGGAATTTCTCAGTAGCAGCCACGGAGTCTAGATTTGTGCGGGTTGATGGCAATAGGCTCGCCCTCTATTAAATGGGACTTAAACAAAACTGGCGAAATGTTGGTTATTTTATGTTAGATATTAGATACACCTCTGTCTGACCCTTCGACGATTACAGGCGTGATGTTATGTTAAGTGAACCCTTAAAATATTAGGCACCAACAGCTTAACAAAATATGTACTAAAACCAGCTGATTAATTCGTCGTCTTCATTTCAATTAATTTCAGTTTATCCTATTTAACAAATTTTAACTTACTTTTGTTTGAAAAACTGGCATAAAACGAGAAAAAAATACCTAAAAAGAAAGTCTCAACAGTTGTTTCATAAAAGCTAAAAAAGATGATATTTCAAAAAATTGTTTCACTCCCTTATTCAATTCACAAATCGCATTTATTAATTTAATTTTTCAAAGTTAACTTTATCCCGGACACCTTAGCGAGTTAAACAAAACAAAATCTAAATGAAATTAAGCCAAAAAGTTCTGGTTAAAACACAACCAACATCCGAAGTTACTTTCATGGGATCTTCTTCAGTGCGAGAAAGAGATGCAGCTGTACAGGACGTCTAGCTCCATCTCTCTTCCACACTAAAGATGGCGGTAGGTCCTGGTTAGTAATAAATTAATTCCTTATAAACTTTTAATAAATTCCTTTAAAAGTTTTTTACTTGAATTATAAATTCGTTACGCTGAACGGCGCGGTTTAGATGTTGCAGTGGCGACAATTACTTTTTAATTGGTGACAATAGTTGTTACAAGTTTAGATAGTATTCCAGAATTTAAGTTTCTAACAAATGATACTGCTTTTAAGTCCTTATATTAAATATTGTCTTAATAGTTCAACGAATTATTATTGTGAGCATCATCTGAAAGTTTTTTTAAGTGCTAGAATTTATTTACAAATTCTTAATCTTAGTTTATAACACTTTAATCGTCCATTACCTGAATTATAATTACCCTTTGAACAGGATAATTATATCAAAAGATGGCGCTCATATACAATTTGAACTTTTTCCATGGAACCTGCATCTTAATCCCAAAAAGTTAATCAGCTGTCCCATACAAAACTTCAAAACCTATTCGACCCAAATGTATAATGATATTTATTTTGCAAATAGTTTTTTTCAAAACCTTTTACACAATTTTTTTTTAAACTAGATGAAGCTGGTGCGAAACTGCTGAAACAAACTCAGTGGTCATAGACTCTTTTAAGGTCCAGACATAATCTTGGTCAACTCACATGAGGATTATGCAGATTAGTGTCTGAGATGGTCTTTTGAAGAAAGAACCTGACCTGTCCAGTCAGTCCAAGCATTTGGTCAAAATTGGACAGCTGATTATTATTTCGCGATAACTATGTTGGTTTCATTGTTCAGTTTGATGGTCTTAATCAAACCCTTAAATTTCCCCACCACATTTTTCTGACACACGCAATTTTTTCTGATACATTTAACTATTATTTAGCAATTAAAAGAGTTAACCGACTAATCATTTTAATTGCAAATACCTTCTGACGTTTCTTATGTTTTCATTTAGGGTTGTGTATAATAAAATATTTTTAATCTGAAGTTATTGCTTATCTATTCTAATATTATAAAGAGGTAAAATTTGTTTGTATGAAGGGGGTAATCTTCAGAACTACTGATCGTATTCCGAAAATTCGTTCACTAAGGGGAAGCTACATTATCCCCAAGTGTCATAGGGTACGTTTATAAAACGTTGCTGTGAGTTATTTCCGTACACAACGGGAGCGGAGCCGCGAGGAAAAGGTAGTTTGACTATGAGACTCAACAAAAATGTATCTAAAGATGTCACTTCTATCTTGTGTCCAATAAAACCCTTTTGCTAAATAAAACCGGATTCGCTTCCCGATCTCAAATAATTTTATTCACAATCCATCTTTTAAACTAATTTTGACAGTTTTTGCAAAGTTAATTTTAATTGTGAGTGAAAAAAATTATTTTGGAGTTTGCTCGGAAAATTATATCATAGTTAATTAGTGTTGAAAAGTAATTAGAGAGAATATTTTTGAGATTATAAAAGATTTGGAAAATATTGAAAGGATTAATTAAATAATGAAAAGTTCTTAGAAATATTAGGTTAAGTAAGAATCATATATCATATACGGTCTCAGGGGTCGAGACCTCATTCCTTTATCGTGTGGTTAATGCCTCACCTGGTGACATAGTTTTATGCCGACCCCATGGGCCTCTGACTTGGCTTTATATGCCGTCGAGAAATATCTCTCAGGCATGCTGGTTTCCTCACGATGTTTTCCTTCACCGAAGCAAGAGATAATTATGCGATACACACAATGACATGAATCCGAAAAATCAGAGGTGCGTGTCTACGCATCAGGGAACCAGTGCGGCACCATCATGCATCTAGTGGCGGTATGTGTCAGATTTCAGTCTTAACTTAGAGAGCTCCAAATAAATATGTACGACGTTTGCATGTTTCATTTTTTTTCTTTGTATAGTTTAATAACGTTTCTGTTGTTACGTTAAACGTTATAAGGTCCGATGGGACTGGCATGTACATTTTTTTAAAGTCTCTAATTAAAAATAAAAGAAAAAAATAAACAATGTGGTTTTGCTGGAAAATAAAGTTAAATTCATATTTTTAAATGACATTACATCACACCTGTAATCCCGAAGGGTTATGCAGTGGTGTACCTAATAGCACCCACATTTTGCCAGTTATGTGTGTAAGTCCCAAAGGCGTTGAGTCTTCTGACCACAGTCAGTCACCAAACCGCTACAGAGAAATTCCAGATGGAAAAACCCAGTTAATATTTTTAATGTCGTACGTATCATGACTGTTAGGAGCTCGTGGCTAAATAATAACAGCTGCTCGGGTCGATCTTTAGGTTAAGCCGTGCTTGCCTAGGTTGGTCTGTGGATGGGTGACCACCCATTATATACCGAGTTTCCTCCGTGCCTCGGAAAGCACGTTAAGCCGTTGGTCCCGGGTGTCATTTGTAGATCTTTGACAGTCGTTAGGTAGTCAGTGGCTCAAAAAGTCTGACAACCAGTCTGACCAAAGGGTATCGTATTACCCAGTACTAACTAGGTTGTGGAGGTCAGATAGGCAGTCGCTCCATGTAAAATACTGGTATTCAGCTGCATCCGGTTAAACTGGAAGCCGACCCCAATATATTTGGGAAAAGGCTGGCAGATGATGACGTATCATAGCTGTTCTCATATAAAACGAATAGTTACCAGTTATAACAAGCCCAGGCTCTAGGGCACACTGAAACTTCAGAAACAAATCCCAACTTTATAATTTAAGGTTAAGCATTTAGCTAGCAGCAGTTTGGAGGGTAGGTTCACACGCGTTCGAGTCCCGGTGGGGGCGTTAAATTTGTTTAGTGGCGAAGCTTCGCAATTTGTGGCGAGCTGATCTATGTAACTCTGGTTATGTTGTAAATCGAGATCAGAGATAGAAAATAACGTGTGGTTTTCCAAAAATAGTAACCTTATTTTTTATGGGAAATCATCAAATGACCCCTCCAGTTCTGGGCAGAGTGGAAGGGAGTATCAGACTACGAACTAACCACACGATAAAGAAGAAGAAGACTGAATAAAACCCATCCATGTTTCTTCTTTGTTCTTTGTGTGCCAGGCCCGCGGTATCTCTTTCAAACAGTCCCGCAGCCCCGAGTCCCGCAGTCCCGTGTTTAGAGTAACTTAAATTTTATTTTTATATTTCTGGCTTTTACAAAAAAAATAAGTACCTAACAAAACGAATAAGCTCATTCCTGGTAATAATAACATGCCTCCTCTCACTTTGAGAGGGAGTGGTCCGTAATCCACCTGGCGGGTCCTTACCCGTCGTTGGAAGTCACATGAACCAATAAGTAATGCAGGACTGCCTGCCCAGGTGATGCTGAACGTCACCATGTGGTTTCAGTCAGTAAGAGTCTAAGGCTTTGTTTTCAATTCTATTGGTTAATATTTATCCGTTTCCCCGCTCCTCAGCCTCTCTCTGCTTCAATGGACAGGCAGCTCAACACACCCCTTCGCCTACCCCAGAGCGGAGGACATCCATGACGATTCTCTTAGCTGCCATAGTTTATTTTATATGTTGATAATATCTTTTACTCTGGACGCTCTTAATGTGCACGTCTTTCTACATCGTTCTCACATATATGTATAATCTCAACATGAATTATGTTGCCAAGATTTTGTAACAATATTTTGAGTTAAAACAGTGTCCATGGAGTTTCTTGGCCATTCTTCTCCATAGATCTATTATAAAATAGTAGACAGATTGTAAGCGAAAAAACACAATTTTTTTTTAATAAAATAACTAACTAGTTACAAATACACTTTACTAAATGTTTCTTTTATCATTTTTATGAAGGACATACTTAATGAAGCAGTAATTTACCTATTCTACCACATGGCCCAGATATAATTTGATTAAGTACATAATAATATTGCATTCACGTACATGTTTGGGGGCCTCTTAGGGATTACTAATTAGATAACTGTGAGGTAACCACGTAAGCACCCTTACGTATGAGAATGTGTCTTGCAGGTAGAATAATCAGCTCATACTGGGTGTAAACGGACCCTTCAAGAAGCCGTAAACCAAACATTATGTCATCAAACTAAGTAACTTTACGCAAAAATGATTGCTGGGATACGACTTTTTTTTTGGGACTCAATGTAACGCACTCTAAACATTGTGCTGATAGATGGATTGAAAGTACGGGGGTCGTGGATTTAAGTAAAAATCTTACATTAAAAACATGTTAAAAAAACTTGTATAAAAGTTGGAACTTTGACCTCCAATATATCCGTAACTAGAAGGTTCGCGGGTATGGTCTAGAACAAAAAAAAATATCGCAATGACGGGGAGAACAAGTGCCTTTCGGCTTCGTTAAGGGTCTTGATACACCCTTTATAGCGTTCCTACTGCTCTTCTCCGCTTTGCACATCTCCGGTGGATACACTGACTAGCTTTTACGCATCTCCTCTCTCTCGCTTCGGATACCTCCGCTTGTCTCCGCTATGCTGGAGCTTATCGACCACGCAGGCCCAGTGCAGGTTTGCGGTGGTCACATGGCTACGTATTTTTAGTTCTAAGGTTTGCTGGTTTCTTCACGATGCCTTCAACGTTTAAGAGCAGTCATGATGGAATAAATTACAGAAAGTGAAATGGAAAATTACTTATTTAGTTTTTTAAGATATAGGAGAGAATTCTAGCTACTTTCTTACTTGTTTTAAAACAGCTTATTCGTTCCTTCTTAAAATAAAACTGTAACATCGGAGCCACAGTATTTGCTGAGAATTTTGCGGAGGAATTGTGATATTAAAATATTTGAAGCTCACTACAGTCGCGAGACGAGCTCTAGTGTCGAGTGTGATAGTAATATTGTGGTATTTGGTCTGTTTCAATACATTTTGAAATAGTCTACAGCTATTTCTGTTTCTCAACCGACTGCCGCATAGCCCAAAAGTAGAGAAATAATAATTTTGGAAGGAGTTTTACAAAAAAAATACAGTCATAAAAACTGGAAGGTCCTGGATCGTTTTATTAAAGGACATCACGTTACCCAGTAACTGGCATGTGGACAAATACGAGTTGATAGACAGTGATATACACCTACGACCAATCATAATGAAAAGCCGTTAATCTGGTATTCAACTGCGGCTGATGAACATGATTGAAAAGTTACACTGTCACTTACGGGATAACTTCCGTGATTGTCAATCCAGTAGTGCGCGTAGCAAAACACTAAGAAAGAGGGTAGACAGATTTGTCTGCAACTAAAAGTTTATTTACCATCCACCCGAATTCTCCAGTCATCCCGCGATCATGACGCTTGCAACAGCGTCGAAATATTGGGAGCTCAGAATAATAGATAATGTGTTGAGTATTGCAGCGGTTGCACTTGTGCGTACCCGACAGTTATATGTGGAGGCGACAGCCCCTGCCGCTGCTGGTTGTATCTTCAGCTAGGACCAACTTGCTGGCCAAAACCCCTCTGACTCGAGCAATTCGCACCATCAATTACAATCAGGTCGAAATTGATATTATATTTACATGTCACTGGGATGAATTCGCAAAAGTACCATTGTTTACACTGTGTTACAAACAATGATCTTGAGATGTATTTGGTGCTTTAATTTTAATTTTGTGTGTGACTTGGCTATTGCATTAGATTATAGACCATTGCATTTACATAAAGAAATAAATAATCACCGAAGATATCAGTGACAGTATAAGTTTAGTTAGAAACCGTGAAAGCTTAAAACAGTGATTGAAAATTTGTTGATTCATGATGACTTAAACCATTGAAACACGGGGTTTCCTTCGTTTTTAATTAAAACAACTCAGAGCTTCATTATTGCTGTTAAAATTTATCATTACTACAATATTTACCAAAATACGCGCTTGTCTAGTACCATCAAAATGTCATTACCTAAGTACAATATATTATTTACTTAGTATCCTATCGATTAGTGACGGTCTCATGTAGTCTAGTGCTTGGCGGCACGAGTTAATTTATTAGACGAATGGCTAGACCATATGTCTATTAGAGCCAAGGTTACTATTATTTTTAAATGGGTGAAATTACTTTTGCTTGCTTTTAAGTAATTCAGTACTTTACTGATTACTTGAAGACATTTCTCCTGACTGCTTGCTCTAGTGCGACTGCTGGGCATGAGGTCCTAGGTTCGATTCCCGGGTTGAGCAAAGTGTTACTAGGTTTTTCCTTGAGGAATTTCTCAGTAGACAGCCACGGAGTCTAGATTTGTGCCCGGTTGACGGCAACATTCTCGCCCCCTATTACATGGGACATAAACATAACTGGAAAAATGTGGGTGTAATATTAGGTACACCTCTGCTTAAATAATCCTTCGGGGATTACAGGCATGATATTACATTATATACAAACTACAAATCTATAATAGTAAGAAAAAATAAAAATGTACAAGTATCAAAACGGTCACAGGGCGTCAAAAAATTCATCCACATCGCTATCAACAGGAAAAGTGCCCAGAAGGCTGGCAGCATTGCCACGTTGGATGGCAATGCTGATTTTTTGGCCAAAAAATAGGCCCGCCCTCTGGTCACGTGAAGAGTCGACAAACCGCTTGGCGATTTCCCGAAATACTAGGTGGGCACTCGGACCCCATGACCCTAGTGTTTCAACCCCAAACGGCTGAAATACATAACTACCAATTAAATTATTGTACTTGCGCCGTTTGAGGTTTTCAGCACCTGCAGCAGCCGCCCCAGTGCAGCTCACTGTGCTAGGAAGATGGGATGGCGCAAGAGTGTCGACACAAGTTGCATCCCACACCAAAGGCCTACCCAACTTCCATGGCATTATGGTCATACCATCTGGTCTCTTCCCATCGACGCGTGCCAAGCCATTGGGTTCTAAGACAGCTGGCACCCCGGCGGTGGCAAAAGCACGACGGATGAGATCATTAATGCTAGCGTGCCGCGCAATCCGACCAGCACTCTTACTGCAAGAAAGACCATGGTGTCCGAGGCAGTCGACTGCTTCAACACATTGTGCGATTGTGTGTCTTGTTGTTGTTGCTTGTTCATTACAGGAACTGATGGACGCTTCTGAAGGCGCCAACCTAGTGGCTCAGTTCTGGGCCGATACAATTTAGATTGCCATCGACACGCTAAGAAGAAGATGTGCGATTGAATCCTTTACGGTGGAAGAGCCAGGCTAGCCCGCGAAATTCAAATTTTCATACGTTTTTTGCAATTTGCCGGTCGGATAAGTCTCATCCCGCCTTCTCTTTCAGAGCCTGCCAAATAGTAGTTTTTGATCAGTTAGGATCCATTGGTTAGTTATTTTTGTCGACTGCTTCTCCAACAAGACAGATAATTCTAGCCTGGTTTGATTCGTAATGGACTGGGAAATCTTATGCCCTATCTATGAAACAATATGGATACAGGATAATGAGTGATGTCGGAAGAATGCTCGTGCGTCAACGTCTCTGATTTACAAACCATCATCTGCCTAGCCTTTTCCCAACTATGATGGAGTCGGCTTCCAGTCTACCCAGATACAGATATTTTACATGGAGCGACTGCCTATCTGACCTCCACAACCCAGTTAGTACTGGGTAATACGATACACCTTGGTAAGACTGGTTCTCAGACTTTCGGGCCACTGACTACCTGCAACGAATGTCAAAGATCTACAATTGACAACCGGGACCAACGGCTTAACATCCTTTCCGAGGCACGGAGGAAACTTGGTATGTAATTGGTGGTCCCCCATCCACAGATCAACCTAGGCAAACGCAGCAACACCTAATCAAATCTCCACTTCAAGCTCGAATATCACACAAGAATCAGTGCCCCAATAATCTGAGCCCGAAGTACTGAACCAGTAGTTATGTATAATATTCAATGCTAATACCCGCTGCATATATTCAGACGAAGTTTGCTGAAATCCGGATAACTTTGATACGACGCCTGACTCGTGTGGAGCCAGCCTTATATTATACTTGAGATGGGGAGATTGGGTGTTTGAAACTGGGTTTGTGAGGCTAATGATATGCTGCGCTGGTGGTAATTTGCAGGAAACGTAGCAACTAGAAGTAAATAAATAAGTTTCTTTGTCTGATTATTATATTACATTATTATAGCTAACCCATATTGTCCCATCGCTGAAAAAGCAGTCCTCGGGGACCCACCGAACATCTCTCCGTGTACCTCGTCTGCGCAACCACGACCACTCGACAAGAGTGTTTCGACTAAGAAGATATTGTCCCACTGCTGGGCAAAGGCCTCCCTCATTCCTTCCAAAGGTCACCATTCTGTGCTACTTCTTTCCAATTCTCAAGGAAGACATAATAATATACCTACATATTTGTCTGATAAACTATTAATAATAATGGGTGTAAAAGTACCCATAACGAAGCCGAAAGGCACTTGTTCTCCTCACCATTGCGATCATTTTTTTCTTCTAGACCATACCTGAGAACTTTCTAGTTACGGAGATAGTGGGGGTTCAAGTTCCAACTTTTTCAGAAGTTTTTTTTTAATACATGTTTCTAATGTTATAACTTTACTGAAATACCTCCACGACCCCCGTACTATTCAAAGCATTCATCAACACAACGTTTTGAGTGCGTTACATTGAGTCCTACCGTAAAACGTGATTTTTCACACCAAAAAAAAAAAATCCTTACTTTGATGTTCAGAATGCTTGGTTGACGGCTTCGTGAAGGGTTCATTTACACCCTTTGTATTTCAAATCGTTGCTACCGTGCTGTATCGTATCGTGTATAGTTCATGATATTGCCTAGTATGGTTCATAGCTAAATATTATAGCTGTATTCGTGAAACACACATTTACATTAATTTCTTCATAGTATTTTCCCTTGGTGTACTTTTCGGGGACTTCGTCCAAGAGTAATGCCCGCTTTCACCAACACTACGTGACACCTAACTGAGTGCCTAATGCCCGCTTTCACCAACACTACGTGACACCTAACTGAGTGCCTAATGCCCGCTTTCACCAACACTTCGTGACACCTGAGTGCCTAATGCCCATTTTCACCAATACTACGTGACACCTAACTGAGTGCCTAACGCCCATTTTCGCCAAGCCTAAGTGACACCTAAATGATTGCCTAACGCCCATTTTCAGTTTCTTACAAAGACGTTTCTTTACTTAGGATACTTTTATTTTAAAAAGGATTAGGGTATCTTGCAAAAAAAATTAAAACCCTTGAAATTGTAAATAAAATCCAGTTCTAGAAAGGAACATTTTTATATTGCAGGCGAACGAAGGTCGCGGGAAACAGCTAGTATTGTTATAAAATCTTTATCATCTACCTATACCCCTTTTTTTTTACGGATTGGAAATCATCAAATGACTTCTCCCGCTCTGGGTGGAGTGGGAGTGGGAATCATCTATACCCCTTGCGTTCAAAAGAACACACTGAACAGTATAAGTTCTGAATGAAAAAAAAAAAAATTGTTTTCATGGTCACTAACATTACATTAACTCTAGAAACGGGATATTTACCATGTTTACTGTTAGGTTTGAGTTCCCTAAATTTCGGCGAACAAACTCACTGATGAACAGTTCTTTCAGCTCATACAGGGTGTAAACGGACCCTTCACGAAGCCGTCAACCAAGCATTCTGTACATCAAACTAAGTAACTGTACGCAAAAATTTTTGCTGGGAAATGACTTTTTTTTTTGGGGTCAAAAATCACGTTTGACGGTAGGACTCAATATAACGCACTCAGAACATTGTGCTGATGGATGGATTGAATAGTACGGGGGTCGTGAAGGTGTTTAAAGTAAAAATCTTACACTGAAAACATGTATTTAAAAAAAAACTTGTGAAAAAGTTAGAACTTTGACCCCCAATATCTCCGTAACTAGAAGGTTCCCAGGTATGGTCTAGAACAAAAAAATGATCGCATTGAAGGGGAGAATAAGTGCCTTTCGGCTTCGTTAAGGGTCTTTTTACACCCTTTATATCACCCAACAGTTCCTTGACCAAAACCAACTTAAGTCTACTTAGCACAGTTCAGTCAGACTCCCAACTAAGTCATGATTAGGTTTCATTTGTCTGACTACTAATGAGGTAAGTCTGACATAGTTAGTTGACTTCAGACTGCGATGTGCAGTTGTAAGCTATGGTGTAGGCAAAGGTAAGTTTGTTTGTCTGTTTGCTTGCTTAAGAGTGAAACTGGATTAGAGGTATAAGGAGTTGTTTCTAGAATGTAACATAACATAACATCACGCCTGTAATCCCCGAAGGGTTAGGTAGAGGTGTACCAGACAGTATCTACACCACCCAAATTAAGATACCGCGGCCCTGGAACACAAAGGGCAAAGAAGGAATATGGATGGGTTTAAGTCAGTATGAGTCTAACACTCCCTTCCACTCCGCCCAGAGCGGGAGGGGTCATTTGATGATATCACATTTGAAAAAAAAAGGTTGGGTTGTACCAAACAGTACCTATACCACCCAAATTCAGAAAGTAATGTGTAAGTCCCATGCAATAGGGGGTCGAGTCTATTGCTATCAACCGGGCACAAATCCAGACTCCGTGGCTGCTACTGAGAAATTCCTGATGGAAAAACCCAATAACACTATGCCTCACCTGGGAATCGAACCCAGGACCTCGTGCTCAGCAGTCGTGCTTGCGACCACTACACTAAAGAGCCAGTCGAATGAGTTTCTAGAATGTTTCTCAAATCATTTAGACCATATCATCACGCCTGTAATTCTCAAACAGTTAGACAGTACATCCACTTTTCACCAGTTAAAAGTTGAACTCAAAGATTTTAGAAGATAAATGTCAAAAATATTTCGTTTAGTTAAACTCTCGCGTGCGCAGCGGAAATGAGAGAATTGGACGTTTAAAACGTGAACAAGTTACAAAACCAACATAGTTACAATGCGAAATAACCGTGTTTGAGGAACAGAACAGTAACTACTGAAGAAAATTACATTTTCAAGATTGTACTATATCCTAATACCAGTACTAACTGGGTTGTGGAGGTCAGATAGACAGTCGACTGCCTATCTGACCTCCACAACCCAGTTAGTACTGGGTAATACTATACCACTTGGTAAGACTGGTTATCAGACTTTTTGGGCCACTAACTACCTGTAACGACTGTAAAAGATCTATAAATGACAGCCGGGACCAACGTCTTTACGTGCTTTCACCCATCCATAGACCAACTTAGGCAAGACGGCTTAACCTACAGATCAACCCGAGCGGCTGTTATTATTTAGCCACGAGCTCCTCAAGCTATCTAATGGATATCTACATGTACAAGACATAACATAACACACTTACCAAACACCTATTTCTGAGCCGTGATTTTAATAACATCGGAAAAAAACAAAGAATAGGCGTAAATAATATCAGAAACAATGTATGTCGTGTCAAGAAATTGGTTTTGACAACCTGACAGGGCCCTGAAGTCGATTCCTGTACGAAACAAATATTTACATTGCTTATATAAAGACAGTTGCTGTATTGTCGTGCACGTGACATATTTATATTCGGTAGATACTGAAGATAACTGTAGACAGTCAGTTAACGATCAACCATCGTCGTTTGTCTATCTCAGATTACCAAATATTAACTGGTTAGGTACTCGTATGGTTGCAAAAGTTCAACATAATATTATGTATCTTAAAATATCTATCTAACTAAGACTTGCTCGTTGGTCCAGTGGTTGGTCCGGGGGAAAGTGATATCGGGTTTTTTCCATCAGGACTTTCCCTGGATCTATGCTCGGTTGATGGCAATAGGCTCGCCCCCTATTACATGGGACTGAAACATAACTGGCGAGATGTGGGTGTACTATTAGATACACCTTTGCCTAATCCAAATTACAGGTGTTATGTTATCTAACTAAAATTTATTTCTGTGAATTGGATTAAAAACATTTTTACACGTTAAAATAAAATAATTATGTTTTAATACTAGATGAGGTCAGTTTTTCTTTTCCGACTACTTTGAGACGGAACAAACTCAGAGGTCAAATAAAAAAATAGTAGCCCACCGGTATCGGGAACAGGGTCCAAGCTACCGGCGGTCAGGGCTCCAGAGAGAGGAACCTCCTAACAATACGCGCCGTGTCCAGGAGTACCGCTTTCTGAATCAACCCCTTGATCTAGCTGCCTAACGAAAGCCTCCTCAGGTTTTGATCTAGGCTCTTGGCAATAAAGCCATCGGCTGAAACGACAATCGGTACAATGATCGCTGCGCTCACATCCCACATGTCGACAACCTCGCGAGCCAAGTCAAGATACTTGATTTGCTTATCTTTCTTTTCTTTCTATGAAACTCCAGGCACAATCTTGGTCAAGTCAAATGAGAACCAAACCTACATCAAAGAGAGAATACATAGTAAAGTCTGCCTAGTTTTAACCGCAAAACCATGCTCAATAGAAGGGTTTTAAATACAATTTCGGGCAACACAACGCACGAAATTCGGTCCCCAATACATTCAGCATCTATCCACGTTTAACTGGCTCAAAGAGGCGTCGCAGAGCGCCTTAATCGAATGTTGCTTCAGTCCACACGGCTCTATACTCAGTCTAGGTAAGGTTTTGCACACATGACCGAATTTAGAAACGAATTTTGGTCGCTTGACTCGTGGTCGCAAGTGGATGGGACAACCGCGAATGATCAGCATGAGATCTTGGGTTCGGTTTTGTGAATGGGATCCCAATTGATCGGAAAAAGAGAAAAGATTCACAAAGATTGTAGTACACAAGTGTGTGAATAAAGACAGATGCTCTCTCAGATCTTTTTCTCTCACAGATCTATGGGACGGTAATCTGAAATGACCAGGAACAGATCAAGGACAAGACCAATGACTTTTTTGTGATTTCCGAAGCACGGGGTGTCACGCAACCAATTTCCAAACTTCGAGCTGCTACTGTGAAAATTCCTCATGATAAAAACGAATTATACTTTTACCGTATCCAGGAATCGAACCCAAGACCCCAAGCTTATGGCGACATGGAGACAGCGACTGTCGCAACCCAGTGCAGGGCACGCCACAATAGTGGCGATAAGTCCCCTCTTTGAGGAGTGGCTAGAGAGGCGCCACGGCGCCCTCACCTTCCGCCTGACGCAGGTCCTCACCGGACACGGTTGTTTCGGGAGGTTCCTGCACCGAATCGGGCGGGAGGAAACGCCCGGGTGTTATCATTGTGAGGATCGTCCGGAGGACACGGTGGCGCACACCGTGGAGGTCTGCCCCGCTTGGGCGGAGCTCCGCCGTGTCCTCGTAGCGGCGATCGGCGGCGACCTCTCGCTCCCGGCCCTGGTTCAGGCCATGGTCCGGAGCGAGAGGGAATGGGAAGCCGTCACCTCCTTCTGCGAAGCAGTCATGCTAGCGAAGGAGGTGGCGGGACGTGAGAGGGAGAGAATCTCACGTCCCAGCCGCCGCGGGCGAAGCACCGGGCGTCGGGGGCCACGTGGTGGCTCCCGGCCACCGTAGGCGCGGGCCTGTGGACGGTGAGTAATGGGTTAGCTCACCGTCCGTCCGTCTTATGACGACAGGCCGTGTCGACGGCGCGTTCGTGTTCCACGCGCGCCTCAAAGAGATGTCAGCAACCAAGAAGGGGCCCGCAAGGGCCGATGCCTGCCGGGGCTGCGGGACTGTTCGAAAGAGATACCGTGGCCCTGGAACACAAAGGGCAATGAAGGAACATGGATGGGTTTTAGTCAGTAAGAGTCTGACACTCCCTCCCACTCCACCCAGAGCGGGAGAAGTCATTTGATGATTTCCCATCCGTAAAAAAAAAAAAAAAAAAAAAAAAAAAGACCCCAAGCTTGCAACCAGGAGACCAACGGAGCCGTTAACGGTCTACGACACAGGCTCCTGAACTTTCTTCGTGTTCCAACCGGCTCACATTTGACGTAATTTAGGAGGAGTGCAAGTGATTAACTTGATAACTTTAGATGATAACTAATAGCTGTTCAAGTTTGATGAGGTATTTTCAGGGACTCGTGGCTAACTAACAAGAGTGGCACGAGTCGGTTTTCAAGGTTAAGCAGTTCTTGCCGAGGTTGATCCTTGGATGGGTGACCATCATTAAATATCGAGTTCCCCCCGTGCCTTGGGAAGCATGCTACGTCGTTGGTCCCGGCTGTTATTTGTAGATCTTTGACGGTCGGACCTACCAAGGAGTATCTATTGGTTGTGGTGGTACCTAGTGGTTTGTGGAGGTCAGATTGGCAGTCGCTCCGTGTAAAATACTAATATTCAACTGCATCTAGTTAGACTCGAAGCTGTCAGCAACATAGCTTGGGGGGAAAAGGCTAGACACACGAATCTTAGTACTATTATATATGCGAAAGTTTGTGAGGTTGTTTTTTTTTTTGTTTTTTTTGTTAGCCTGTTTAAGTGTCCCACTGCTGGGAAAAGGCCTCCCCTTTCTCCTTCCAACCTCTCTGTCCTGTGCGATATCTGGCCATGTTCACCCCGCAAACGAGATCAGATCATCACACCACCTTCGTCGCGGTCTACCTCGACGGCGATTTCCTCCGACAGGAAAGTGGGTGACGATCGTCCAGAGGATGTATGAATGGATATTTATGACTCTTTCCGGTAAAAACTGCTGAACGGAGGCATACAGATAGTTTATAACTGGTATCTCGTGGGAAAGTTACCAAACTCGCTAAGCCACGGGCATTAGTTAGTCAAGTACATATTTAACGCTTCAAGTCCTACTACGACAACTTTCTAGGTCAAGTCTAAGTTTACAACGGCACGTGTGTCTCCCGCCTAGCCCCAGTCTATCCAGCCAGTTCGATAGGGTCGTGTTTCAGTCTAGATAGAACTGGCTCACCTGTGACGTAACCTTGCGGAGTGCAAGTGATTAAGTTGGTAACTTTAGTTGCTACGACAACTAATATCTGTTCAAGTTTGATGAATGATTTAAAGGGGCTCGTGGCTAACTAACAAGAGCGGCACGAGTCGGTTTTCAAGGTTAAGCAGTACTTGCCGATGTTGGTCCGTGGATGGGTGACCATCATTACTTATGACGCGATTTGAAACCGTCACTCCACAAGTCGTTGTCGTAACACGGGTGTGGTCAAGCCGGACTGAGGTCCTAGCTCGAGCGCGCTGTGTAAACTTAACGAAAATACATAGATTTTTTAATCTAAAATACAATAATTATCCTTTAGTAGTATAGCTTAATTGTTTGCAACAAAGCAGAGTCAGTATCATCCATAGATATGAATAAATTTTTAAAATTATGAAAATATTAAATGTGAAAAGAGTATTTTTAATTTTAGAATCGCCTCGGACCTCTGGACTCGTCTGGGAGTTTATGAAGAAAACTTACAGCAACCTGGTGACAACCAACACTTGTTCTTTTCCCTGCAACCAGACACGTGATGCTGTTATTACCTATAACAAAAGAAAATCAAGATATTAAAATAATGTATAACTCTCAATATAACTGAACGAGAACTGAACGAGGTATCAAAACAGTATAAAGCCCAATTTCCCTTGGCATTAGTTCGAGTCACGTAACTATATACACATACAAGCCAAAACCATTACCCTCCTTCGGGGTCAGTCGGATAAAAATAACATCAATACCTGCTTACAAAAATAGGAGCTTGTGCCCAAGTAATACCAGCTGCTCGGGTCGATCTTCAGGTTAAACCGCGCTTGCCTGGGTTGATTCGTGGATGGGTTACCCATTACATACCGAGTTTCCTCCGTGCCTCGGAAAGCACGTTAAGCCGTTGGACCCGGCTGTCATTTCTAGATCTTAGACAGTCGTTACAGGTAGTCAGTGGCCCGAAAGTCTGACAACCAGTCTTACCAAGGGGTATCATACTACCCAGTACTAACTGGAGGTCAGATAAGCAGTCGCTCCATGTAAAATACTGGTATTCAGCTGCATCCGCTTAGACTGGAAGCCGACCCCAACATAGTTGGGAAAAGGCTAGGCAAGTGATGAAGTTTGATACATAGTCTCGTTGGTCTTGAGGTAAACCTTTTCTTAACCTCCTCATGCTCAGCAGCAGGGAGTAGGTGAAAGGGTTAGGCAGAGGTGTACCTAATAGTACCCTAACATTTCTTAAGTCATGATTGAAGTCCCGTGTAAAATAGAGCGAGCCTATTGCCATCAAACAGGCACAAGTAAAGGCTCTTCGGCTGCTACTGAAAAATACCTAATGGGAAAACCCAATCAAACATAGCCTGATCTGACAAATGAACTCAGGACATCTTGCTCAGCAGTCGCACTTCCGCGAGCCCGAAATCTGAACAAAATTGAAAGACTACTAATCTCACGTGGCAATCAATTTTGATCTGAAGTAAAATATTCCAATATTCTGGAGTAAGATATATATTCCTGATACAACCTCAAGATAATTTCGTTTTTGTTGTTGGCAATAACCATGGTGGTGGTGGTGGCATTCCAATATAAATCACCAACTACCCCCAAAAACCCAAAAATGAAATTATTAACTTAACTGTTTCCACGACTGAGTGGAATATAAAGCCCAGTTTCCGCCACATCATAACGCCGTCAGTTCGAGTCACATTTGCGCCGAAAATATCGCAGCTGCCATTTGAAGAGATGTCGAAACGGCGAAATTTCATATTTCAGCTTGGAGACGCAGGGTTTCTTTGTATAAAATGTAGAATGTTACTGGATGGGGTAAGAGCGTAGTTTTGTGGGAATTTGAACGTACTTCAGTTAGAATAGTGGCTGCTGATTGGTACTTATTGGATTCGACATCCAAGTCGGACAGAGACAAAGAGATCTTAAATATAATAGACAAGCTTTAAGAAGAAATATCAAGGAAGAACAGCGATCCCATGTTTCAGTAAGGCCTTATGTCATAATGACAAAATTGCTAAGTTTAACACGTTATCTCACTTATACTATATATCCACACTATGTTAGTATGTTAGTGCATCGCAGGTCGCAGCTTCACGCAGCCACAATGTGGCGAATAAAACGCTCCATATTGTTTTCGTTTTTTTTTACGTTCTTATTTTGTGGGAGATTCACCTATTACTAGCTACTTTAATATCACTCTTTGCAGGATGATGCTTTTGTTATGTGCCAATGATAGAAACTCCAGAGGGTCTCTCAATCCTCATAACCTCGGGCTTACCTATTCCTCTTAAGCCCCGGCCTCGACCTCAAGCGATGCAACTTGCGTCGAACGCCACGAGCTAATGTCACTTGGTTTTTTTGCATGAGAACCTTTTCGTCGCAAGTCGCAGTTAAATAACTTCTTTCACTTGTTTTCTCTGCAGTCGCTGTAGCAAGACGCGTCTCTTCCATCATCTGCCTAGCCTTTCACCAACTACATATGTTGGGGTCGGCTTCCAGTCTACCCGGATGCAGCTGGATACCAGTATATTACATGGAGCAACTGCCTATTTGACCTCCACAACCCAGTTATTAACGGGTATTACGATACCCCTTAGTAAGACTGGTTGTCAGACTTTCGGGCCACTGACTACCTGTATCGACTGTCAAAGATCTACAAATGACAGCCGGAACCAACGGCTTAACGTACTTTCCAAGGCATGGAGAAAACTCGATATTGAGTGGTCACCCATTCACATACCAACCTAGACAAGCTCGGTTTAACCTGAAGATTGATCCAAGCGGCTGTTATTATTTAGCCATGAGTTTCTGCAAGACGCGTCTCTTCCATAAATCAGTATATCGTAGTAACATGCAGCAGTGACGTCACAGGTCACAGCTCCACGTAGTCACAGTGTGGTGAACAAAACGCGCCATATTGTGTTCTAGCGTTTGTTACTTTCTTATTTTGTGGGAGATTTACCTACTTTAATATCAAGAAGCAGGTACACAACTGCTCTTATTTAGGATATTCTTTCTATGTACTTACAGCTTTTTAATTAAGCTATAAACAGGTGCAAGCTGGTTCTAGGATTATGATGTGCATGCTGTGGTCTTCTATAATTGAAGGAGCATACCTTGTTTTTTTTTTGATGGGAAATGATCAAATGACCCCTTCTGCTCTGGGCGGAGCGGAAGAGAGTGTCTGACTTGGACTGAGTAGTACCCATCCATGTTCCTTCTTTGCCCTTTGTGTTCCAGGGCCGCGGTATCTCTTTCGAACAGTCCCGCAGCCCAAGGAGCATATCTAAAATAACCATTTGTATGATTGTGATTTCTAATGTACCTATGTATCCTATGTTGGTGATCCTAAATAAATAAAAACACTTTTCTTTACCAATCCGTGATATTTTTGAAAGAAAGTCGTAATTCAAAGCTACTTTTCATGTTCGAAAAATTATTCTGGTCGACATCGTAAATCACGCAAAGAAAATTGTTGAATTTATTGTCAAAATGAGTAACATTGAGAGTGTGAGGGTGTTATGCAGTAAGCAATTACCACGCAGAACAAAAAAATAATTATGCGAAAGGCACAGATTATAATAGTTACCGTTTTAGGCTCTTAAAACCACTAGCCTTGCATTGGGACAGCTGTATAAAAGTACCCACTGCTTCATTATAACATCATCTGCCTAGCCTTTTCCCAACTAAATTGGGGTCGGCTTCCAGTCTAACCGGATGCAGCTGAATACCAGTATTTTACATGGAGCGGCTGTCTATCTCACCTCCACAACCCAGTTAGTACTGGGTAATACGATACCCCTTGGTAAGACTGGTTGTCAGACTTTTTGGGCCACTGACTACCTAACGACTGTCAAAGATCTACAAATGACACCCGGGGCTTAACGTGCTTTCCAAGGCACTGAGAAAACTCGGTATGTAATGGGTAGTCACCCATCCACAGACGAACCTAGGCCAGCACGGCTTAACCTAAGGGTCGACCCGAGCGGCTGTTATTATTAAGCCAAGAGCTCATTATAACGATGCCCAAAAATACAAACAACCAGACCAATCTATTGGCTAGAACTTGTCCTATATGGTAATCAAGCCCGGACCAAAAAGTGTAATTCATTGCACTAAACTGTTTGTATGCTTTTTGTTATCCTAAGGGAGTCATCAAAAGCAGTTAATTCACTTTATTTTGTAAGTAATTTCAAAAGTGCGTGCTAATTTACCATTAACGTGGCAACATCAAGCAAATTAATGCATACAAGGTGTAAACGGACCCTTCACGAAGCCGTCAACCAAGCGTTCTGTACATCAAACTCTGTAACTCTACGCAAAAATTATTTCTGGGAAACGACTTTTTTGGGGGTGAAAAATCATGTTTTACGGTAAAACTCAATGTTACGCATTCAAAACATTGTGCTGATGGATGGATTGAATAGTACGGGGGTCGTGAAGGTGTTTAAAAATCTTACATTAGAAACATGTATTTGAAAAAAAACTTGTGAAAAAGTTGGAACTTTGACCCCCAATATCTCCGTAACTAGAATGTTCCCAGGTATGGTCTAGAACAAAAAAATGATCGCAATGACGGGGAGAACAAGTTCCTTTCGGCTTCGTTAAGGGTCTTTTTACACCCCTTGTGAATGATTTATCTATCCATCACCTTACTTTTCTGTAGAACATCACCGATAGAGTCAGTGTATGTCCTTCTACTACCTAAAAACTTGGCTTGCCCTTATAACCTACTACTCTTCATGATGTTAGGGTTTCTGTACAGTCTGCTGGCCCTATGGGTTTGCCGCATTGTTAGCCCCTAGGCACATTACTGCGTTCCCTCTCGGCGTTTGCACTCAAAAAGTAAAATTAATATTTAAAACAAAATAATTTGCTTGCGTGATGCTAGCTGAATCGTGTGAATTAATTGAATTGTTAGTGTAATTGTTTAATTTAATTTAATTGAGTTGAAGCGACAGGCGCACCCGCGTCTTGGGATTTGTACAGTGCCAAGTAATATCTAGGTGTAATAGAAAGTTGAACTGAAATATAAGGTCCCATTAAAATAGATGGACTTTTAACACAGCAGTTCAGTACGTCTAACCAAAGATACCCAAGCAAAAAAAAACACTGATTCAAGTGATTTTATTTTGACCTAAAATCATCGGGTAACCAACATTTTTAATATATTTTCGTGAGCAGATTTTTTTTCTTATAAGTATCTAATGCGTTTTTCTTATTTTTTTACCCCATTGTCCTTATTTTGGTGGTCTGAATGATTTCTAAAAATCATGGCTATCCAGTTTCTTCCGGCCACTTTTATTTATTCTACAATTTATTTGTTTTTAATTTAATTTGTCGTATCTGACGGTGGCATCACTTGGGCGGGCTATCAGAACTGTGACATTTTTAAACGTAACAGCGCCATGCTGAGATAGGGGGGGGGGGGGGCCTTTTGGCCTCGTACAGGACGAATTTAGTTTGAAGTAAACGGTATGGTAATGATTGTATGTCTTATTTATATATTTAATTTTGTTTTACTGTTGTGTCCTGTGTCCGACTCTAATAAATACTTCTTCTTTCTTACTATTTGACATTGGATATAGTTGCTGTTTTCACAATCAAACAGTGTCGACATAAAAGTTTCGACGAGACATTTTCAATCCTTGGGACTTAATAATTTATATTATTTCCCATTCTTGGAAAAATAATTCCATTGACATAGTTACTTTCAATCTGTGTTGGTTCAGCCATTTCAGTTTTCCACATTCAATATAATTTTCTCAGTAGTAGCCACGGAGTCTGGATTTGAGCTCGGTTGATGGCAATAGTCTCGCCCCTTACTACAAGAGATTTAAACATAACTGGTGAATTGTGGGTGTCGTATTAGATGAAAAATCACGGCGTACGGTAGGACTCTAAGTAACGCACTCAAAACATTGTGCTGATGGCATTGAATAGTACGGGGCTCGTGGAGGTATTTAAAGTTGCATTGAAAACTTGTGTTTAAAAAAAACTTGTGAAAAAGTTTCAGGTTTGACCCACAATATCTTTTTTTTTTTCTTTTTTTTTTTTACACCCTTTATGAATATTTTACCAGCTACAATTCACCATAAATTGTTTGATGTTCAGAAAGTGCTGATTCTCAACGTTATTTTAATAAAAGAAAATTATTAACAGAAAATTCTAGTCTCAGCCTAAAGCTAGGTATCGAAATGACAACAAAAACCGACTTCCAAAAAAACACTAAAAAGTCTAAAATAACTTTACTTTCGGAAGTCGGTGACTTTGTTTGTTTCATTGACTTTTTTGCCACCGATTTCCGAAATGTTAAACTTTTTTAGTGATTTTTTGGAAGTCGGAAAAAAAACCAAATTACTGAACCGATTTTAATGAAATTTCTATGGAACAAATCAAAAAGTATATCCTTTCATAAAAAAGAAGAGTTATTCAAATCGGTTTAGAAATGACGGAGTTATGAGGTAACAAACATTTAAAAAAATACAACCGAATTGAGAATATCCTCTTTTTGAAGAAAGTCAGTTAAAAACGACAAAAAGTACTCCCTGTCCTGTTCCACTAACAATAAACACCAAATCCCTCACCCACCTACATTTCACTACCCGCTAACATCCACATTGACACAGGCATCAAAACTGGTATATCCCGACACTTGTGCGGCTCAACCAGGATAATCCGTGTTTTTTGCACTATCCCCCGGATCAGTCAAATGTCATACGAGTGTCAACGGGTTCTTTATATTTTATTTATTTGACTTTCGATGGAGTTACAGGAGCGAATCGTTTTTTGAGAGGGTTTTTTTTGCTGAACTTAAAATGATGGATAAAACTAACTACCAGTGGTCCACATTGGCTCTGGATCGAAGAATTTGGAAGTCATGGAGAGAGGCCTTTGCCCAGCAGTGGGATGAGACAGGCTAACAGAGTCTATATCAGTAATGATGGATGGTTTTTAATGAAGACCTCGACTGCTTCGACTGTTTTGACTGCCTCGTTGGTCTAGTGGTCGCAAGCACCACTGCTGAGCATGAGGTCCTGGGTTCGATTTCCGGGTCGGGCAAAGTGTTATTTGGTTTTCCATCACCAATTTCTCAGTAGCAGCCACGGAGTCTGGATTTGTGTCCGGTTGATGGCAATAGGCTCGCCCATTATTACATGGGACTTAAACATAACTGTATTATTGGGTACACCTCTGCCTTACCTTTCGGGGATTACAGGCGTTATGTTAAGTTTTATGTATGAAAAGTCACATTTTGCTATTAATCAGAAACCTGAAAACAGTCTTGTAACTTGCGCAGCAGAAAATCATAAATGTTCAACAAAAATATTGAATGAAAAGCTCTACTAAATTGTAGAGCAATAGAGAATAAAAGCTTGTAAACAAAAAGAAAAATGTAGAGCCGAATGCGTTACGAAGTTACAGCATAGAGTCAGTATTCTACTAAAACGAGGTTAGCTCTATGTGGCTTGATTGCGATGTAGAGCACTGGCCTACAGTTGGAGTATGTTTTTAGAGAAAACATATGTTTTCAATATTGTAGTTAAATGAAAAATTGTTAACTGATTTGATGTTTTTGGCAAAAACCGGCCAAGTGCGAGTTGGCCTCGCGCTCAGGATTCCGTACAATCTTGTAGGTATTTTGTTATTAAACTACATATTTATGGTTTTCAGATTTTTACCAAAACAATTTTTGCAATAAACCAAATATAAATATGAAAATAGAAAAACGTGAATATATAAATAATAATATAATTACTAATGAAAATACTTTTAATAATAACATAATAATTATCTTCACCCAATTACAACACATTAAATAATTTATATTAATAATATTGAAACTGAGTCCTCTCTCCTAACGTTGCTGTGCCCGACAGGGTCCATATTGTACTTTTAACTATTACACCATCTATATTACTTATGGAATGCAATAAAGATTTGAGTATTGAGTATTGAGTATTACCTTCACACGTGCTGTAAGACCTTGCTTCTTGCCAAATTTCATAATTCTAGGTCAACGGTCAATGGTCAAGTACCCTATTAGGTTTTGATTACGGCTATGTATTTTGATCGCGTTGACTTGCGAGTTTGATTTTTTCACCGCTGAAAAATACCGCAGACCCGAGTACTTATTACTTCTTTAATTTTTCCTTCGAGGAAAAAAACACAGGGTTAAGGGTGCTACAGCCACGCAACTTAATTATTGAGCAGATTCACACTACGTCAATATTTGTCGTGCTATAGCAATTTCATACAAATGTCAAAGAATGAGAGCCTACCGGTCTGCCACCAGTCTAACCTTTTACATATGGATATCAGTAATTTACATGAGACACTCGTGGCTTAATAATAACAGCCACTCTGGTCGATCTTTAGGTTAAGTCGTGCTCACCTATCCACGGACCAATCTTGCCTAGATTGGTCCGTGGATGGGTGAGCACCCATTACATACCAAGTTTCTTCCCTGCCTCGGAAAGCAGGTTAAGCCGTTGGTCCCTGCTGTCATTTGTGTGGCCCAAAAAGTCTGAAAACCAGTTTAACCAAGGTGTATCGTATTATCAAGTACTAACTGGGTTGTGGAGGTCGGATTGCACTCCAAGTAAAATACTGGTATTTAGCTGCATCCGATTAGATGGAAGCCGACCCCAACATAGATGGAAAAGGATAGACAAATGATGATTGCAGTATTTTACATGACTCCACAACCCAGCCCATTCTTACCAAAAACAAAAAATACACATGAAGCCCTTATTATTATTTGCTTATTATTTTGAATTATGATTTTTTTTTTACTTTTGACATTGTAACATTTTGACATTTATTACTAGTTGCTAATTTTACAGACGTAGATTAAATTATGATTTTATTTTATTTTGATTTTTCGTATTTTTAGTTAAATTGCCTTCTCTTGGATTGAAATGATATATTAAAAATCACAGTTGTAGTATTCTAATCATTTGCACGCCATAGTCTGTGGCAAACATGTCTGAACCAATTTTCTTATATTATCCTGTATGCACTTTTTATTATTGTATGTGTACACATGTTTGGAGCAAATAAATATATCATAATATCTTATCATATTTCAAAGTTTTCGTCTTTCGTTTCCTTTCCGTTTGCCATTTTCTAACTAATTACCTATTAAGCTTCTATTATGGATAAAACCAAACAAATTCGTTTGAACAAACCCTGAGGTATTTGTGTTAGCATTAGTATAAATATTGGTGTTTATCTTTGCGATTAAAATCAACAGTTATCGGGAAACCGTAGCAGATAACTGGCTTTAGCGAATGGAGGCTTATCTACAACAGGTGTCAATATTATATTGAATGGAGCTAGATTTAGTTTTCCGATTTTCTATATCTGAATCACATTTCAGATACGCAATGATGTAAATAGGGAAGTGGGTGTTATCTGTCGGATTTTGTGGTTTATCCTAGCATCTGCGTAGCCTTTTCTTATCATCAATTGGCAACCAGCACTTCTTGGACACTCATTGATTGTGTCAACTAACTTGTATCATCATCTGCCTGCCTTTCCCCAACTATGTTGGGGTCGGCTTCCAGTCTAACCGGATGCAGCTGAATACCAGTATTTTACATGGAGCGAGTTCCTATCTGACCTCTACAACCTAGTTACTGGGCAATACGATACCCCTTGGTAAGACTGGTTGTCAGATTTTCGGGCCACTGACAACCAGTTTAACCAAGGTGTATCGTATTATCAAGTACTAACTGGGTTGTGAAGGTCGGATTGGCAGTCACTCCAAGTAAAATACTGGTATTTAGCTGCATCCGATTAGATGGAAGCCGACCCCGACATAGTCGGAAAAGGATAGACAAATGATGATTGCAGTATTTTATATGACTCCCCAACCCAGCCCATTCTTACCAAAAACAAAAAATACACATGAAGCTCTTAATATTATTTTCTTATTAGTTTTAATTAAGATTTTTATTTTATTTTGATTTCTGTAATGTTTAATTTTGCCAATTGGTACTTTTTGTTATATTGCCTTCTCTTGGATTGAAATGATATATTAAAAATCACAGTTGTAGTATTCTAATCATTTGCACGCCATAGTCTGTGGCAAACATGTCTGAAACAATTTTCTTTTATGTTATCCTGTAGGCACTTTTTAAGAAAAAAAGAAAGAAAATATATTTATTTGTTGCAGAGTCATGACGTGCATCATACAAAATAACAAAAAAAAATACAATAAACATAGGTAGGTACAACGCATAACAAATATTTATAATTTGAACAGGACGGGACAAAAAAAAAGAAATACGTTAACATCTTGCACGTCGTGACTGCGACAAGCAGGTTACCACTCAGCATGAAGCTGTACTATGGGGAGTCCACAGCACAGCGCTGGTTTTCAGTGGTCACCCGTGAAAAAAAAAAGAACACGTACGGAAGCCAAGACAGCATAAATATTTTTAACATGAATAGGGAAATAAAATAAATAGTACTCGGGTTATAATATAAAACAACTGTCTATAAGAAATATAATAAACACTACAAAAAAATATATAACTATGTGTGCAGGCTAAACAAAATAAACATAAATACATAATGACGACACGGTCTGTTTTTGTCTCGCCCTTGTCCCACCCTCGCGTCGCCTTCGCCTGCGCGCGCGCTGCCGATCAAACGACTTCGTCCTACCCCACATTTCTCCTCCGCGCCTGTTAGCGCGATGACGCAGTATCTTGCGTCATAAAGGTGGTGCGGTGTCGCACGAGTCTTTTGTGCTCACGCGTTTTGTTTTATTATTGTATGTGTACACATATTTGGAGCAAATAAATATTTCTTATCTTATCTTAGTTTAAAGTTATCGGCTTTTTTTTCCTTTTCCGTTTGCCATTTTCTACCTAATTACCTATTAAGCTTCTATTACGGATAAAACCAAACAAATTCATTTGAACAAACCCTGAGGTATTTGTGTTAGCATTAGTATAAATATTGGTGTTTATCTTTGCGATTAAAATCAACAGTTATCGGGAAACCGTAGCAGATAACTGGCTTTCACGAATGGAGGCTTATCTACAACAGGTGTCAATATTATATTGAATGGAGCTAGATTTAGTTTTCCGATTTTCTATATTTGAATCACATTTCAGATACGCAATGATGTAAATAGGGAATTGGGTGTTATCTGTCGGATTTTGTGGTTTATCCTAGCATCTGCGTAGCCTTTTCCTAACTTTATTGGGATCGGCTTCCAGTCTCACCGGATTCAGCTGAATACCAGTATTTTACATGGAGCGACGGCCTATCTGACATCCACAACCCAGTTAGTACTGGGTAATGCGATACCCCTTGGTAAGACTGGTTGTCAGATTTTTGGGCCACTGACTATCTGTGACGACTGTCAAAGATCTACAAATGACAGCCGGGACCAAAGGCTTAACGTGCTTTGCAAGGCATGGAGGAAACTCGGTATGTAATGGATGGTCCACCATTCACAGGCCAACCTAGGCAAGCACGGCTTAACTTAAAGATCGTTCCGAATGGCTGTTATTATTTAGCCACGAGCTCGTTTCGTAGCTAACTAATAAAGCCAAATAGCCCCTTCACGTTTTCTAACTTCACAAGTTCATACCACGGCTTAGAATAAAAGCCTCCACATATTACAACAACAGAATACACAAAATAATTTTCATAAAACAGAATATATAATGGCGAACAACGAAACTTTCGTTCGGCGGTGTACATACGAAGTTCTAAGTGCTAAGTACTGTGGGTACAGCCGAGGCCGGAAATATGTGCACACTTTGAGAAAATTACCAATTATTTTTTGCTAAAGAATTGTCTGAAAATTATGAGGTGATGTGCATTTTAGTATCTTCGCAAACTGATTTTTGTGAATTGTATTATATTTTGGTAATTGAACAGTACCATTTTGTTTCGAAATCTCAAATATTGGCCAAGTGTTGACATATTTTTGCTTAAAGAACTCGAGGTTAAATAGCCGTACGCATTCTGCTTGTTTGGATGACCATTCACTACAAACCAAAACTCGGAACAGTTGGTCCCAGATGAGTCATTCGTAAATCTTTGACAATTCCGGTTTGTCAAAACCCCGAAAATTAGCTAACCAGTCTTGCCAAGGGATATTGTGTTACCCTGTAAATAGGATGTGGAGGTCAGATAGACGGTGGGATTCAGCTGCATTAGTGAGACTGGAAGTCGGCTTGATAGTTGAGAAAAAGGCTACGCAGAAGGTGAAGAACATGTTACTGCGTCTGACTGTACACTTGTACAGACTACCTAACAGGTTTCGGCTTAACTCGTTCATTTGTATCGCTTTTGTTTAATGGAATATCCCGGTTTTTAGTTTGTGAACATTAAAATGTGTTACAATGTTTGAAAATGAAAAGTTTTGAGTAATGATGGATCTCGTGATTTTTGGGATTAATAAAATGTTTAGTTTAGGCTTATGAAGCGGGTAAAATATGAAGTTATAAATGATTTATTAGATTTTTTTGGTATTCATTTGAAAAATCCAGTTTAAACAAAACATAACGTCACGACTGTAACCCCTGAAGGGTTACGCAGAGGCGTAACTAATATTACAACCACATTTCGCTAGTTATGTTTAAATCCCATGTAATAGGGGGCGAGCCTATTGCCGTCAACCGAGCACAAATCCAGACTCCGTGGCTGATACTGTGAAATTCCTGATGGAAAACCCAATAACACTTTGCTCGACCTGGGAATCGAACCCAGCACCTCATGCTCAGCAGTCATGCTTGCGACCACTAGACCAATGAGGCAGTTCAAACATAGCACAGCATAATCAGCCTAGAAAGTTCCTACTGTTGGAACACAGTCTCTCTGTAAGACAAGTGGACCATAATCCTCAACAGGAGCTCAGTCCGGGTTGGTGGTCCTCACGACTTCGAAATTATGGTTTTAGGACATGCTGGTTTCCTCACGACGTTTCCCGTCACCGTTCTAAGAGTAGTGACGATAAAATCAATTACACACAGCAAAGCCTGCAGTCCGGTCAGGGTCATCATCATGGGGCTGCGGGACTGTTCGAAAGAGATACCACGGCCCTGGAACACAAATGGCAAAGAAGGAAAATGGATGGGTTTTAGTCAGTAAAAGTCTGACACTCCCTTCCACTCCGCCCAGAGCGGGAGGGGGAATCAAAAAAAGGGTCAACATCATCATTCTCTTACCCTTATCCCAATATATTTGGGGTCGGCGCACCATGTCTTCTTCTTCCATACTTCTCTATTACTTATCATCTCAGGGTAAAAGACAAAGTTCAGATACCTATCACATTGCAAACTGTAATTCGTTTCTTACATCCCCTGCCAAAAAGAAAAGGCAAAGAGGATTATATACATATTTAACGTCAGCTCCACAAACAATTTCAGAAGATAAGGTCCTATAAAAATAACTTTTAACAAAGTTCCTCCCCATGGAGTTACGCTAAGATATTTTTAAAATACGACTTGGCTACTTGTGCACAAGACTCAAAGTGCTGCATAGTAACATAGTTTTTAAACTTACAACTTAGGAACAAAATGTGGAACGTTCTCGCTGGTCAAAGTTCAAACTGGTCAGTAAGTTTCTGAGTTTTTAATTAGCGTTTTAAAATTGAATCTTTTAGCTTGTTATATTGCGCGTTTTTTGTATCAAAGATGGAGCGGTAGTTTTTTAATGTACATTCAAGGAAATTGGTTGTAATTTTACTTATTATACAGTAAAAACTATTGTCTTTCTTTGATATTTCTGTTGTATGAAATGGCCGTAACACGGCAGCTTATCCTAAGGTGTTTATGTCTAAATAATGCTACTTATTAAGTAGGTATGTGGTGATAATTTTGTCTGATGGGTATTTTTGTCTTAGTGAAAAATTTTAAATAAACTTATTTACACTATTAAAATTGATTTAGCTTCGCTAAAAATGTTTTTACAAACGATTGACTCTGTAAAAATTATTTAAAAACATACTTAATTATTTTGAAAATTAATTTTCGATAATTATTAAAAAAAGGTATGCAGATTTAAAATATTTTTATTTATAACATTTAGCTTAGCTTTTGTATTTTCAGTGTAGTATTCAGAATTTATTATGTTTTCAATTCATGTTTTGTACATTTTTCTTTGGTTCCGACACGTTTTTTATTTTTAAATGAAGTCAAATATAAATAATTTATTAGCTGCAGCTAAACAAAGCTTTTTTTCCTAAACCTTTTATTATTGCTTATTTTAAAATCTATTTCCATCGACACTCTCCCAAGATTCGAATTAACAGAATAACCGAACCCAACACATCACACAGCGCATACCTTAAAGACGCAAACCTAAAAAGACGTCTAGCACCGTGTAAACTGGAACTCGCATTATTATAGACGATGATAAACCCGGTCTACACTAATGAGCTTGCAATTTGAAGAAAAACCGGTTCACAATAGAGATGGAACTAGGGATGCACGATACTTTCATTTTATCGATACTTTTGGTCGATACAAATAAAAATATCGTATCGAAATTATTAATCGATCTAAAGTCGGGCTCTCACCAGAGCGTTTGTCTGTAATTTAACAATCCGAGATTCGATTTTGTACAGAAACAAGTCATTGTTACAAATTGTATCGTTACAGGTTCATTGTAATGCTAGGTCCTCCTCATTCACTGATGTAATGCTCGAATTTGACCATTACAGGTGAACGCTACCGGTAAGGAAGAACCTTAAGAGTCTATGAAAAAATCCAGGAATTCTTTTGTAAGTTTTTTGAATTCTTATAAATGAGAAACAATAAAAACATTTTTATTTTTTTTAATATTTTATTTTTATTATTTTTTTATAAATTAACTGATCCAATTCCGATACAGGTACTTTTGTATCGATCCAACCATTTATCGTATCGAATCCAGTTGTATCGATACTGTAAATAATCGAATCGGGTGGCGCATCACTAGATGGAACAGAATAAAGGGAGAGAAGAAAACGTGTGAATAGGAGCTTCCCTTTTGCGAGCAGATAAGCAGTATTATTATGCACTGTGAAAGCTTGTACGGGTGACTGACTTTACGTTTAGTTTGTTGGAAAAACGTAGTGAACAACTGCTGTGATTTTAGCTTAGAAATCGTGAAAATATTTTTCTTAAGAACTGGCTTTTGTGCGCGGTTTCAGCCGCGTTTGTGCTGGAAATTATTCCAGGAAAACGTATTATTGGGATAAAACGTATGCCTCCTTTTTATTTTATTAAAATCCAGTTTGAATTGTGTAGATACGGGGTGTAAGGGACAGCCCTCCACAAACTGATAGGGTGAATTCAGTATATCATACTAAGATGACCGGTACAAGAAATTTTTTCAGGAATTTTATGGGAATCCAATAAATTTGATTTGTTTTATTTCCTTATAAGCAATGTATCGTTACCGTGGCAAAACGCACGTAGCGAACGGCAAGCGCGACGACGAGTTCGATGAACTCTGTAACTAGGCAGGAAGTGAACAGCTGATTTCACGCGTCGTTTGTTAGAGTATTTCAGCATCCATTGTTGGAGTTTTGATTTTAGCCATATTATTTATACAAATGGGGTGCTGCATTCAGGGAATGTAATTTTACACTGAAATAAAGGAATAGTAACTGATTTTTTTTTTAATCCGGCGTAAAATTCCGGTGGAATATGATTATTAAAAATAAGGAGCTGAATGCACCCTGTCAGTTTGTGGCATGCTGTCCCTTACAACCTGTCTAAGATTATTATGTCCAGAGATGGTTACGAAGAGACGGTAGAAGAAGTGTTGGCAGACCAACGGCCAGATCGGTGGATGGTATTCAAAACATCGCGGGCAAGGCCTGGTTGAGACACGCGCAGACCAGGGAAGAACAGCTAAAAAGGGAGGAGCCTATACCCAGCAGTGGGTGGAACAAAGCTGGCAATGATGATGAAGATGATGTCTCCAGAGAGTTTAAGAGAGTGAGAGAGTGGTTAGAGAGTCTGACATCTAAGCTTACAAGCCCCGTTGGTAGATATCACGATACGGGGGTATCGTGATATCTAGCAACCGGGTTGTGAATGTGATCGATCATAGCGGGCTAACCCTGTAGTAAAAGTGACTCTCTCTGTTTGTATGTTACTTTTTCACAGCTAGTGGCTTTACGGATTTTGAAGAAATTTGGCACACCCAGGCCACGGTCTACTTATAGTAGTAGTACCTGGTAGTAGTTCCAATGGGATTATTTTCGATCTCCACTGGAGTGAAGCTACGGACAAAATCTATTTACATAAAAATCAATTGCCATAATGTGTGACGGAGCATCACTTGAGGACGGCTTCACCGATTGGACAGTTTTTTTTTTGTTGGGTTCGTCATTTTCAGGTTTTTAGAAACCTTTCTTCTTTTTTTCTTCATTCAAAAATTGCACCCTGGAGGAGCTCGTGGCTAAATAATAACAGCCGCTCGGGTCGATCTTTAGGTTAAGCCGTGCTTCCCTAGGTTGGTCTGTGGATGGGTGACCACCAATTACATACCGAGTTTCCTCCGTCATTTGTAGATCTTTGACAGTCGTTGGTAGTCAGTGGCCCAAAAATTCTGACAACCAGTCTTACCAAGGGGTATCGTAGTACTAACTGGGTAGTGGAGGTAGGATAGGCAGTCGGTCCTTTTAAAATACTGGTATTTAGCTGTATCCGGTTAGACTGGAAAACCCCAACATAGTTGGGAAAAGGCAAGGCAGATGATGAAAAAATTGCACCAAAAATTACAAGTGGGGACGGGTCGCTAATTTAAAATACTTCCCAATATATAGATACAGGCATCGTACGAATACATTTTCTTCCCCTCCTATTGATAAAAAGTGCCACATAAATAAGATACGCGTAAACTTTGAGCTATATTTTGTTCACAAAATAAATCATAGTAATGAGACAGTATCGTCCGTGATACACTGTTATGGACGAACTTAATATTGTAGATGCGAAATTGAGTGTTTGTTTCGCAAAATTGGATGTGCTATAGAGCTTCTTAGAAATAAACTTTTTGGAACATCGGGCTCAAATAATTTTGTAGAATAAAACATAACAATCTAGAACAGTGGCCTCCCTGTGGTCGCAACTTCTCTGTCGTGAGGTCGTGGATTGTGGATGGTGAGTAATGGGCTAGCTCGCTGTCCGTCCGTCTTATGAAGAAAGACCGTGTCGACGGCGTTTGTGTTCCACGCACCCCTCAAAGAGATGTCAGCACACAGGAAGGGGTCCGCAAGGGCCGATGCCTGCCGGGGCTGCGGGACTGTTCGAAAGAGATCCTGCTGCCCTGGTACACAAAGGGCAAAGAAGGAACATGGATGGGCTTTAGTCAGTACTAAGTCTGACACTCCATCACACTCCGCCCAGAGCAGGAGGGGTCATTTGATGATTTCCCATCCTGAAAAAAAAAGTCGTGGATTTAAACCCAGGCAAGCACAACTTTGCGTCATTTATTCCATCATCACTGCTCTCTAAACATCATCTGCCTAGCCTTTTCCCAACTATTTTTGCTAACTATGCAGCAACATACCAGTATTTTACATGGAACGTCTGCCTATCGACCTCCGCAACCCAGTGATTGACACGATACCCCTTGATAAGACTGGCTGTCAGACTTTCAGGATTCTGACTACCCATAACACACATACAGCAGTACGAGGATCTTTTAGCGCCTTGTCAAAACTTGAACTAACACTGTCAGCTCGTTTTTTCAACAAAATAAAAAATGAAAAGCAATGTAATTTTTGATCAAAAGCGTCCCCTTGTCAAAATAATTCGTACGCCAAAAATTCCTTAATCAGTCTTTTATCAGTTCAGTCAGTTTACAACATCAGTCAAATAAAACTAGTAATAGTAATTCCGTGATCCAACAAACTGTTTGCTAACTCTAAACTCGGTTTAATGTTCAGAATTACTCACAATTTCATTTGGTTGTTCAATCATTCGTATGTCTATACAGTCCGGTCGGATGTCTGTCACACCGTAGTGCAACATTATAAGTGGTATTTTTAAATATTGTGGAGAGAAATAATATATTTTTTGATGGTTGATTGATGGGACTAGTCAGAGTACCCATGTGGTGTCTTGCTAGTAACAAAATGAAATTACGATTTTATAATACAAGATTTTTTTTATTTCAATTAACGAATCTATGTATGTACCGTCACCCATCACTGAACAGTTTGTGAATAGAAAGTCTGCAAAAATTGCTAAAACTTAAGAAAATGTTTGGTAATACATTGCAGAAATTCTGTTTTTGACCAGCAGTGGGACAGTGCGGATTGCTTAGTTTACTTCAAATTACATTAATATCTCACTCAAATACAAACCTCATTAACTTGGTTTAAAACTAAAGTAATCTTCTTCTCGAATCAAGGATATTCAAGACGCAGTCTAGTTAATTAAATTAATTTACTCGAGTAGGTGGCCCCATTGATCGCGGCTGCAGTAATGTGTTTAAATGTTGCATGTGTTACATTTTTATATCTTAAAATGTACAGGACACTGTACACTCCAATAAGTGACCCATTGTCTGCGTTATTAAAATTATAACACTTCTTAAACGTAATTTTGCAGCTTTGATAACCATAACATAACTAAACTTATATTGTCACTTACGGGATATCTTCCGTTATTGTTAGTTATTTTGAGCCCCCGATCTTTCGACACTGTTGCAAGCGCCATGACCGCGGATTGACTGAAGAATGCGGGGATGAGAATGCGGGTGGATGGATTGAATAATAAACAACAAAAGCGAACAATCATGGAAGATATTATCCCGTAAGTGACCGTATAAGTTTAGTTTTAAACCATGAAAGGTTAAAACAGAGTTTGATAACCATGTTCTGCCAAACACGATCATACTGCAGTATTGCAGTAATCAAGTTAGGCAGTGTGAATAGATCTTCTGCGTCACAAGTGCAATAAATCGAGCAGTTCGATTTGATTCGATTTGGTAATTCAATCATTTCGTATGTCTACACATCGGAGGGCTGCGTGTCACACCGTTTTATTGCGTCATGAGATTTTGAATTGGATGGTGTATTGCGCTGGAGAGCAATACTGGCGTAGTGGTACGAACCTCGACTTAAGATTTGTAGATTCGAATCCCAGACACGTAACATTGTTTAATTTATTACATCACCACTGCTCTAAAAACGATGAAGTTTTCATTTTGTAAATAATTCTATTATTGAAGTTACTTCTTCTTCTTAGCGTTTCGATGGCAATCTAAATAGTGTCAGCCCAGAACTGAGCAACTAGTTTGGCGCTTTCGGTAGCGTCCATCAGTTCCTGTAGTAAACAAACAACAGGACATTGAAGTTACTGAATTTGAAGAACATTGATAAAGTAACTAAAGGATTAATATTTTATGGTATTACAGAATTTCTACATATTTAAAGTTTGTTATGACAAGTTGACAATAATATTACTAAGCCATTTTATTAGAAGCAGAATCATATTTCACTGTGTCGGAAAAAATGTAATCGGCCTTATGAAAAAATATCCTGGAAAATAACCATTCTGCTTAAATGTTTAACTGGGATAAAATTTTCCATTACTTTCATCTCAACTAAAAACATCTATTAGATAATTCCAAACAAAAAGAAAATCTCAACGACACTAAAACCTTAACGGTGTGACAGTCACTCCAATTCGCACATAGGACCATACCCCGCCAAACAAATTAACACCTTCACGCAAACAGCACAGTGTCCATTTTCGCTCAACGGAACACATCCTCAATTTACCCGGTATCGTAGATTAGAAATGTCATTCAGGGTACGATATTGATGCTTTAGAAGATTTGACACGTTATATATCGTCGTCCCGCTCACTCGTATTAGCATCAGATTAGATCCGAGTAGGTCTTGTAATGGAAAAAACGAAGACTGTTACGTTTTTTAGGTAACTAGGAAAGAGATGGTATGCGTCATGACGAAAGGACGCCAAGATTATTGATTTACCACCGGATTAGCAGACGTACTGCGGCGTACCATCCACACTTTGGATGGGAAATCATCAAATAAATTGGCAATGCGAACCAGACAAAATGGCCGCCACAGATTTAAGTTCGTATTAACTTTTCACACTGAAAGGATTTTAATTGAGGAGCTCGTGGCAAAATAATAACAGCCGCTCGGGTCGATCTTCAGGTTAAGCTGCGCTTGTCTAGGTTGATCCGTGGATGGATGACCGCCCATTTCATGCCGAGTTTCCTCCGTGCCTCGGAAAGCACGTTAGGCCGTTGGTCCCGGCTGTCATTTGTAGACCTTTGACAGTCGTTACAGGTGATAGTCAGTGGCCTGAAAATCTGACAACCAGTCTTACCAAGGGGTATTGAATTCCCCAGTACTAACTGGGTTATGGAGGTCAGATAGGCAGGCGCACCATGTAAAGTACTGGTATTCGGCTGCATAGACGGGAAGCCAACCCCAATATAGTTGGGAAAAGGCTAGGCCGATGACTGAAAGTATTTTAATGCACAGAGGCTAGGTTAGGTCATGAGATATTTCATTAGATACGTTCTCTTGGGATAATTTCCAACCTCCACGCAAGCGAAGCTTCGAGAAAAAGCTAGTGTTCAATAAAATAGTTTGCTTTTGAAATCTCAAAATCCGACATTCTTCTTCGCTTTTGCATAGCTATTCTGCAACCGATCTAACAATGTTGCTTTTAACCAACCGGTTATTTTAAACATGCTTTGAACTAACTTCGTAGTTTGGCTTAGGAAAACTATTTCATTGAGTCTCTGGGTTAGCTCTCGCCACTGCACTCAAAATGGACAAGAAAACATTGCGCATCGTGAGGAAACCAGCATGTCCAGAAATTCGAAGACTTGACATGCACCAGCCCGCACTCGACCCGCGTGGTGGATAACGATTCACTCCCTCTCATTGAGAGGTCTATGTCCCAGTATGTCTCAGCAGGAGGAACGGTATAAGCTGATTATGCTGATGTTTTATGTTTTGATGACAGGTTGATGCAGTGGCTGAGCGATTGGCTGCTGCGCTGCGTGTCGCAGGATCGATTCCCGCATGGAACAAATATGTGTATGGCCTACTGGTAGTTGTTCCGGGTCTGACTGCTTGTGTAAGTGAGTTTAAATGTTTTTGAACGCACCCACGATACATGAGAAATTCCTAGTGTGGGGCAACGTTTTGTAAAATTTTAAAAATGTTAGTAATGTGCTTAAGATAAATTGAAGTTACAACTTATATCTGAGATACACTAAATATGGAGCTCGTGGCTAAATAACAACTGCTGCTCGGGTCGATCTTTAGGTTAAGCCGTGCTTGCCTAGGTTGGTCTGTGGATGGGTGACCACCCATTAAATACCGAGTTTCCTCCGTGCCTCGGAAAGCACGTTAAGCCGTTGGTACCAGGTGTCATTTGTAGATCTTTCGTTAGGTAGTCAGTGGGTCAAAAAATCTGACAACCAGTCTTACCAAGGGGTATCATATTACCCAGTACTAACTGGGTTGTGGAGGTCAAATAGGCAGTCGCTCTATGTAAAATACTGGTATTCAGCTGCATCCGATTAGACTGGAAGCCGACCCCAATATAGTTGGGAAAAGGCTAGGCAGATGATGATCTCTGAGATACACAAAAAAAAATCTAACACTCTACTAACGCGAAACACCATTTCAATATCCAAAAATAACACACTGTATCTGAATCAGAACATAACAAATCATTTATCTGCTTCCAACATTGCTATTCTATATAAAAACCTTTGACAAGGGAAAATATCCTCGTACGGGCAAATTCTGTGATTTGAAACGAGATAGCACAGCCCAAACATATGTCCGCGACGATGATTGATTGTTAGCAAATGTTCGTCATATATTATGCCTACGCGTATTATAATGTGGCGGGTCTGTGTGTGTATACTCTTTGGCGATCCTTGGGATTTCAGATGAAATATGGTTGAAGAATAAAGCGTAAGGGTTTTGTGTTGTTAGTATGGAGATAGGCAGACACTTGGAACAGTCACGAGATATGTGATAAACTTTTAACCTACATAAATATTAATAAACTGGTTCCATTTTCCCATTGGTGTAGGCAGAAACCACAGAACGCCACCTGCTACGGTCTTTACATACTCCTTTTGCCTCGTCCATCTTCATACATCTGGTCATACACGCACGCTGGTTGCGAGTGCACCTTACTTTTCCGAAGAACCCCACTGATAAGGTCAGCGTATGGTATGACTGAGGTCATACACTGACCTTATCGGTTTTTATCTAGGAGATAAAAACAACTTTTATCACGCAGCAAAAAATCATGAAAAACGAGTTAAACTTGAAAATACTGAAGAAGATCTTTTTTTTTAATTGTATTTCTAATGTCACTGTACACCACTTTTTGTAAGTAATAGTTAGTATAAGTATACTCAATACTTTATTGCATTCCACAATGCTTGCAATTTTTTATACGGCAATGATACGGAAGCGCGGAGCCTCCTAATGCAGGCACTGTTTTTCTTAAAACGAGGCTCCAAACACGATTAAATGTACTGATTAAGCTGATTGTGACAAAAAACCTTTTTTTTTTTCATAATGATTCTAAAAATAATATATTTCGATCAGGCCATTTTTTAATGTCAAACTTTATCAGGACAAAGATTTGATTCTAGTCATCATTTACCGATTGCGTCGTCGTATTGAAAAAGGAATATGCCCGAGTATTATTTTAATTCAGTGCACTCTGGGCCGATAACCGTTATGGTAGTCGTGTTCTTGAGTGGAGACCGCGAATCGGCAAGCGTATAAGGTGGGACGCCCTCAGGCTCGGTGCAGCGACGACCTTCGCAGGGTGACTGTTGCCAAGTTAAGTGGCGTGCGATTGAAGAGGCCTATGTCCAGCAGTGGGCTGTTGTAGGCTGATGATGTTGATAATGAAAATTAAATAGCTTAATAGTGAAAACCTGCATTCTACAGGGTGTAAACGGACCCTTCACGAAGCCGTCAACCAAGTATTAAAACAAACTAAGTCACCCTACGCAAAAATTATTGCTGGGAAACAACTTTTTTTTTGGGGTGAAAAATCACGTTTTACTGTAAAACTCAATGTAACGCACCCAAAAATTGGTGCTGATGGATGCTTTGAATAGTAAACGGGTCATGGAGGTAATTAAAGTAAAGTTAAAACCTTAAAAAGTATTATATAAAAAAAAAACTTGTGAAAAAATTTGAACTTTGACTTCCAATATCTCCGTAACTAGAAGGTTCCCAGGTATGGTCCAGAACAAAAAAATGATCGCAATGATGGGGAGAACAAGTGCCTTTCGGCTTCGTTAAGGGTCTTTTTACACCCTTTATATTCATCTTAAACTTCTAACTCAGGTCTGAAATTATTTTCTTTATCCTATTTATATCTACATACTATTATAGTCTTGACATGTTTTGAGCGTCTGAATATTGTATTTGGAGACGATATTTTTGACACTATAGGTCAGCCCAAGGTCGCCCAGTCTGTCTGGCTGGACATAGTCGTAGTCTGGCGAAGTTTTTATTACTATTTGTATTTGGAATTTAAGATAGTTGTAAACATGTAAATTACTTGAATTCTTCAACACTTTAAATATTGAAAAAAATATGAGGCACCAAATTATTATCCGTGTAGGTAATCACGGATTCCACGCGGAGTTCAAAATTATCCCACAGGAACTTCTACAGGGATAAAAGTACTTATAACCTAACCTGGGTCCATGGTCTACTTCATCATTTACTGTTCATTTGTTATGTATTAGTTGGGAAAAGGCTAGGCAGATGAGGGGTGTTACTGATTTTGGATTCAGTATAATTACAATAATTATAATTTTGGTAACAAGCTCGATTATACGCTGTTTGTAAAATAGGTAAATCATGTGCGTAACAAAATCCAGGTTAGAACAATGCAATGCAAACTACAGCATGGGTATTGCAATAAACGTGAACAGGTAACGGACACATTTACATAATGTTACATGGAGCCAAGTAGCTGAAGGATATTTATAGAAATTGTATGAAAACCTTGGAATGAACCCTCCATTGCATGGCTTTCAATGAATATAGAAAGTGCAATAATGCAATACAAATGCAAAATAGTGTATTTCTTATTTTACTTGTGCTAGAAAGTAGCTTTTGCTGGCTTCGTCTGCGTGGTGTTCGCTACCAGAAGGTACTATCGGTATCAAATGTATCTGATATCCTAACTCAGGCCATGGTCTCCTTTTTCAACTATTGGCCACCAATTAGTTGGCTGAGTGTGTCTTCCAAATCTCTCCACTTATGGCGGTCTTGAGTCATGACTATCCAGTTTCTTTCGGCCACTTTAATGACCTCGTCTGTCCACCTCGGTTGGTGGTCGGTTGTGTTCCCTCATTCCTCCGTCTCATTTGAGGTCTCCTGTGTGCTAATTATCGAAATCTAATCAGCTGTTAAGGCGTGAAACGATGGACAGACAGAATTACTTTCGCATTTTGGTATTGCATTAGTACGGATTATATGCAAGACCATAATAAAGGGTGTAAAAAGACCCTTAATGAAAACGAAAACCACATATTCTGCCCATCATTGGGATCATTTTTTTGTTCTGGACCATACCTGGGAACCTACTAGTTACGGAGATATTGGAGGTCAAAGTTCCAATTTTTTGACAAGTTTTTTTTTAAATACTACTTTTTTTAAGGTTTTAATTTTACTTTAATTACCTCCATGACCCGTTTACTATTCAAAGCATCCATCAGCACCATGTTTTGAGTGCGTTGCATTGAGTTTTACCGTAAAAAGTATTTTTTCACCCAAAACAAAAAAGTCGTTTCCCAGCAATAATTTTTGCGTAGGGTGACTTAGTTTGATTTACATAATGCTTGGTTGACGGCATAGGGAAGGGTCCGTTTACACCCTGTATATCGTATCTCCTCCTCTATTTAAAAGTTTCAATGAACATAGAAAGTGCAACGCTGCAATACTTATGCTAAACAGTGCATTTTGCACATTTTACTAAAAATAAAAGTAGAGGAATATTGTTTTGTTTGTTGTTTTGAAACAGTAAAAGTAATAATGGTATAAAACGTCTTATTGGTCGAAGCCAAGGCAATAGTAGAATAGAATTCCTTTTAGTTTGTGCTGGGGAGTTTAAAGTTTTGGATTGAATTTCTAAGCTGTACGACTTTTCTGTGAGAAAATTGATGGTTACAATTCATGTTAACTTGCGACATTTGTATAAAATGCACAGAAAGTATTATCAAAGCTTACTGCAAAACCTTATACATTCATAGATTCCATTTATTCTCTCCGTGTAAATAACCATTCCCAATAGCATCAGAATAGGTCTTAGCCATACTACCTATACTGACTACCTAACGACTGTGGAAGATCTACAAATCACACTCGGGACCAACGGCGTAACGTGTTTTCCAAGGCACGGAGGAAACTCGGTACGTAATGGGTGGTCACCCATCCACAGATCAACCTAAGCAAGCACGACTTAACCTAAAGATCAACCCGAGCGGCTGTTATTATTTAGCCACGAGCTCCTCAGATCAAAATCAGTAACACCCGCTACTTCTAAATTAAATCACAATTTTTAGAGTAAACACCAACGAACCAGCCCCATGCTGAGCAGCATTGTGACCACTAGACCAATGGGGCAGTCACTTGCTGAGAAGAATCAATTAGGTGTATAGAGGGTGTAAACGGACCCTTCACGAAGCCGTCAACCAAGCATTATGTACATCAAACTAAGTAACCCTACGCAAAAATTATTGCTGGGATACAATAATTTTTTTTTTGGGTGAAAAATCACGTTTTACGGTTAAACTCAATGTAACATGCTCAAAACTTAATGATGATAGATGCTTTGAATAGTAAACGGGTCATGGAGATAATTAAAGTAAATTTAAAACCTTATGAAGTAGTATTTAAAAAAAAACGTCTGAACAAATCGGAACTTTAACTTCCAATATCTCCGTAACTAGAAGGTTCCCAGGTATGGTCTAGAACAAAAAAAAATATTGCAATGATGGGGAGAACGCAAAGCCCTGCATTCTGCAATCGTCAACCCGACCCCCAAGACAGGGGTCTAATTTTACTGGCCAAGCTCGATCTTGACCATTTTTATCGTAGATTAGAGCCGTTATATTTAAAGCCAGACAACCTTGAAGGTCGGCAGAATAATAGAAATAGCGCGGCTTTTATGAGCGATTTAATTGTTATTGTTATCATTCATTTGTTGACGTCGCTTTTTGTTAATGAGTGAACATTTTATCTACTTTGTTTTAGATTTGTCCCTGATGAAAAAAAAACTGTTTTCCGTTTGTTTACAGCACTGATGTCAATATTTTTGTCACTTGTATAATTTAGTATTTTACAATATTTTCTTACCTTTGTATAGATTCTTTTTTTACCGATTGTTTGTGAATGTATGAAAATTGTAGGCTTTGTAGATTTCCAGCTGCTTGTTAACTTTTGTTAACTTTGTATCTTTTTTTACATCTTTTGTAGTAAACAACGACTTATTGTCGGCCCTACGCTGTCTCCTCTTCGGCCATACTTATGTACAAATGCTGTAAGCATGATAATATTGCAATAACAAAAAATTTGAAAAGAGTAACCATGCAATTTCTTGCCGGTTCTTCTCCATAGGAAACGACCATCCCGAACCGTGCACTTCTTTGTCGACGTTTTATAAGTGCCCATCTAGGCCTATGTGAAATAAAATATTTTGATTTTGATTTTTGTTTTTTGATTTTGTGGATTTTTGCTCGGTTGATTGATGGCAATAGTTGCACATGTCTGCCTAAAACTTTAGACTTTTTAAACATACCCCAGACGGAGCGGAGGGGTTTTTTTTTTTTTTTACGGATGGGAAATCATCAAATGACTTCTCCCGCTCTGGGTGGAGTGGGAGGGAGTGTCAGACTCTTACTGACTAAAACCCATCCATGTTCCTTCATTGCCCTTTGTGTTCCAGGGCCACGGTATCTCTTTCGAACAGTCCCGCAGCCCCGGCAGGCAGCGGAGGGGTCTGTCAGACTCGTATTGACTAAAACCACACCGGTGTTCCCTCCCACACTTGCGTCGGGGGGCGGCTGGATCTAATGCGACTTCCGCTGGCGCAATTTGGACATACTCCGTTCAGATGTGATATTACGCCACTTCTCTTTCTTTATTAACAGACTAGCTTTTGCTTGCGGCTTCGCTCGCCTTAATTTAGAATTTGACAATCAATTAGAGTTGTACTCTGCTTGTAATAATATAATTCAATCATAATTCGAAAGACCCGTGGCGCCATCATTTATCATATGAACGTTGTTGTTTTCCTCGGGAACACTACTTTTTTCGGGATAAACGTTACGCTATGGGCGTTTCTGTACACCTGACAACATATATGCAAAGGTTTAGGATGATCGGTCCAGTGGTTAAGGAGTGAAAAGGTAACAAACAAACTTACTTTCACATTTATATTATTAGTAAGGATGATTGTACGGGCGTTGCTGTGAAAAAACTGTTATAGCTAACCGTTCTATGTTAGGCCATTACCCAGGGCTAGATTAACTATTTACAGAAGTTTTACTTTTAACGGAAACAGGGAGGGTACAGGGTCAATCGTATTGGTATTTCTAAGTTAATTGGCACAGTTTTACATAAACATTCCAGACTTTAATGAACAACACAGATTGATTAGTTTTAGTTACATTGACTGATGATTGAGAGACAATTGTTTATTATCCTTACTGAACACACAATGTAGCTAAAACGGAGCAGTTTGGACAGTTAATGACTAGTGTTTATAACTATCATAAATCTATCAGAGATCAGCGCAGATCAAAATTATAATGCTGAGATATTGTTGTGACCTACTTTAGAAAGGGATACTATTGTTTCTGTTACAATAGATTATATAAGCAGCTTTGTAAGTATAAGCTAATCAGCCATTACCGTCCCGACTGCTGGGACACAGGCCTCTATTCTGTGAGGGTGTAGGCCATAATCCACCACGCGAGCCTAATGCGGATTGGTGGATGACATCTTCGAATTTTTTGCTTCTAGGACATCCCAGCTTCGTCATGATGTATTTCTTCGTTTTGAGAGTGGTAATGTAATGATTATATCTTATGCAAAATAAAGTCATTGCCTGGGTTTAAAAATCTGACGACCATTTTACGACCGGGCTTGATATACTCCTTAAAATTGTTTTATTCGAATTGAACTGTTTATTTAGTAAGGAAGAAAGAATAACTGTTTATTCTGCACTGCATTAATAACTCGTATATTTAAACTCTATTTATTATTTCCAGAGCTTTGTTAACATTAAAATAACACGAATATAAACAACAAACAACTAAAAATAGCACCAAAACATGGTATAATAAGTTTGACACAAACGAGGTCAGGTGTGCGCTCGCTGGCTCACATAATGCGCCGGGCAATAAGTCCGACTGCTGTCGACGCGCGGCTGGTGCCCACACACGGCGCAACACGATGCTTAGCAAAATCTTTACTAGACGAAAGATATTACTATATCCCAGAATCCTCAAACGACATAATTTAAAACTGTAGTGCCCCCATTTTTTTTTCGGATGGGAAATCTTAAATGACCCCTCCCGCTCTGGGCGGAGAGGAAGGGAGTGTCAGACTCGTAGTGACTAAAACCCCTCCATGTTCAAAGAAGGAACATGGAGGGGCCATGTTCCTTCTTTGCCCTTTTGTGTTCCAGGGCAGCGGTATGTCTTTCGAACAGTCCCGCAGCCCCGGCAGGCATCGACCCGTGCGGACCCCTTCCTGTTTGCTGACATGACACGGCCTGTCGTAATAAGATGGACGGACGTCGAGCTAGCCCATTACTCACCAGTCACCATCCACAATCCACGACCTCATGACAGACAAGTTGCGACCACTGTTGCCCACAGTTGGGGCCACTGTTCTAGATTGTTATGTTTTATTCTATAATATTATTTGAGCCCGATGTTACAAAAAGTTTATTTCCAAGAAGCGCCTATAGCACCCTTAAATTCCTTTTCAAAAAGTCATCTTAATCAAATGCTACATGTAGCCAAGTCCCCGTTATATAACACCAGCCACAATAACACAACAAAACAACCTATACACCACATAAACATTACCGCACACCCATAAAACACCCCTAACAAGACAGGCGATTATAAATCAAATCACTTGGACGTCGTACAAGCCCGTGTGTCTCGCTAGCACAATACATAATGCATGTTGAACTTAATCTTAGCGCTGGATGTATGGATCCCAACCTGTGGAACATAGATTTAGATGCAATCCCGGTACGGATGACTTGGATCCCGGTGCATTTGGTATTACAAGGGGGATACAAGCGGCTGGTGGAAGATCCGAAGATGGTTTGGCTGATTCGATACTGGAGTGGGTATTATCGCGGTGTTTCTCTAGAAAACCGTGTTAAAGAGTAATTGTATTCTGATGCTTTTTTTTAGCTAAGTGACATTTAAATAAATGTCTATGATGGGTGTAAAAATACCCTTAACGAGGCAGAAATGCACTTGTTTTCCCCGTCATTGTGATTATTTTTTTGTTCTAGACCAGTGGTGGGTAAACTTTTTAATGGGGGGCCACAAAGTTTAAAGAATTCTAGAGGAGGGCCAGAATTATAGAAAAAATGCATTTTGTAATCATAATATATTAAAACCATTACAGTGCACACACAAATGTTACAAATTAGCATTTACCTATCGAATACTATCCATGTCGATGGACTCTTGGCGGGCCGGATTAAATACTTTCGCGGGCCGGAGTTGGCCCGCGGGCCGTACTTTGCCCATCACTGTTCTAGACCATACCTGGGAACCGTCTAGTTACGGAGATATTGGCGGTCAAAGTTCCAACTTTGACAAGTTTTTATGTTATAACTTTACTTTAAATACCTCCACGACTCCCGTACTATTCAATGGGTCCATCAGCATAATTATTTGAGTGCGTTACATTGAGTTCTACCGTAAAACGCGATTTTTCACCCTAAAAAAAAGTCGTTTCCTAACAATAATTTTTGCTTAGAGTTACTTATATTGATGAACAGAATGCGATTGGTGGCTTCATGAAGGGTCCGTTTACAACTTGTATAATATTAGACTGATGTCATTTAAATTTTTGGTGCTAAGGCGAGATTTGAGAAGTTTTTTTATTTAGATATCCATATACAATGTCGCCCATGCGCATGTGACCGCCCGTAATTTTCTGAATATTCATGAAGAAATGTCGAAAATAAACTTTAAAAGGGGGGGGTCTATCTACAACATTTTTCAAGTTATTCAATTTTTAATTTTTTAAGTATAGTTTGTAGATTTGCTTTCTATTTTTTGACACATCTCCGAAGTTTATGGGTCGATTTGGATTTTGTTTATTATTTCTAAAAGCTTATGAGTTATTTTAACAGGTTAATTAACATTTTTACTAAAAAATTATAGACGACGAAAAAAAAACGGAATCGAAGTCATTTTTTCGGTGAAAATTTGTGTATTTATTTTTAAAAAACTAGTGTAACTCCATAAATTATCCCGATAGGATGACTTTTTTAATCATTATTTGTAATCTGCTACATAACAGCTACAAATTCACAGGACATTATTGATACCTAACTGTAACTAAATCCAAGGTAAAACTCTTAAAACTCTGATGAGTCAAATTTAGGAAAAGATAATGTGTAAGTCAATTGAATGTTGCTCTTAGCAGTGAGTACTAAAAGGTCAAACTAATAATGAGGATGATAATGGAATTAAAAACAAACAAGAAATAGCCAGATTTTTACTAAAAAAATTAAAAATACAAGATTTTTAATTAATTAGATTTTCGAAATGGCCCCCACCCTCCTGTAAACAAACCAAAGCCCTCATGGCAATACTTTTGATTGTACGACGTAATTCTTCACGGTTTTCTTTTATTTCCGCAGCAGCAGCAAAAATCCTAGCCGTTAATTGCTCGCGGCTTTCGAAGGGCACGGCATACACTTTTCGTTTCATGTAGCCCCAAAGATAAAAATCCTAGGGTGTAAGGTCGGGAGATCGCGGCGGCCAAGCAATGGCACCTCCTCTGCCAATCCGCCACGGATAATTTTGATTTAAATAATCACGAACTAGTCGTGCGAAGTGTGCTGGAGCTCCATCTAATTGCAGATACATCCGCCTTCTTGTTTCCAGCGGTACTTCCTCCAAAAGCAACGGCAACGTATTGACTATAAAATCTAAAAACACGTGTTGATCTAGTCTGTTTGGTAACACGAAAGGGCCAATAAGTTGACCGTCAATCATTCCAGCCCATACATTTATGGAAAATTGAGTCTGGAAAGTTGTTTACCTAATGACGTGTGGATTTTCAGTGGCCCACACATGAAGATTGCGATGATTTGTTATACCCGCCCTTGTTTTTTCTTTAGAGATAGGTATCAACAATGTTCTGTGAATTTGTAGCTGTTATGTAGTAGATTACAAATAATGATTAAAAAAGTCGTCCTATCGGGATAATTTATGGAGTTACACTAGTTTTTTAAAAATAAATACACAATTTTTCACCGAAAAAATGGCTTCGATTCCGTTTTTTTTTCGTCGTCGATAATTTTTAGTAAAAATGTTAATTAACCTGTTAAAATAACTCATAAGCTTTTAGAAATAATAAACAGAATCCAAATCGACCCATAAACTTCGGAGATGTGTCAAAAAATAGAAAGCAAATCTACAAACTATACTTAAAAAATTAAAAATTGAATAACTTGAAAAATGTTGTAGATAGACCCCCCTTTTTAAAGTTTATTTTCGACATTTTTTCATGAAGATTTAGAAAATTACGGGCGGTCACATGCGCATGGGCGACATTGTATATCTGTAGTAGTGTAAGTCTTCTTTAGGACGTAGATGTTTTTCAAACAGAACTTGCATTTAAAATCTTTTCTTGTATGTGTTAAGGAGCTCTAATAACATGAAACCTGTTATTAAGCTAACGATATTTTTGAATGTCAGTTGAAAATTCTTGGATCTTCCCTATCTCCACAGTTCTAAACACAAAGCTTTGAAACCAGGTACCTCACACTCACAGGTACCATTATCTTTGTCACATTACATTTCGACTCTCTACAAACAAAATAAAAGCAAAAATACATAACACAGATCTCGCAAACCAGGTCTCCGTGAGACAATAAAAATTGATCAATTTCGTTACCAGGCGCTGCCAACATTGCGAAATAAAGCTGTTGAATTTTCTATGCATTGTAGCAAACACATCGCGTTCTAGAAAAGGGGGTTGGCAACCTTTTTATTTTTGCATAAACTCGTGACTGCGCTTTTTAACTTGCATATGTCACCGTAAAATTGTAAATACCGTTAGATTATAATCTATCTCGCGAGATTGTGTGATTGAACAGTGTTTTGGTGATTGTAAATTGATACGATTCAAAGGCATAATAACTTGTGAAAGTACTGTAGTTGCCCATTCCAAAACGTAGATCTCTATGATTTTTACAAGATCTTGGTTACATCATTCATGTTGAGATAATACATATTATGTGAGAAGGATGTAGAAAGATGTGCACATTAAGAGCGTTTATTGTAAAAGATTAGATCAACAATTTAAAAACAAGGTAGTTAAAATAAACCGTGGCAGCTAAGAGACGACCAGTCCCAACTGACAGCGCCCGTTCACGAACATGACGCATGGATCAGCACCATTCAACTCAACCATTTTGAAGGGAACTAAATGATCCGACACACCCGCCACCATCAGCGAGACATTTGAGTGAGCATGACATTCTCTCAACCGCCAGGGCAAACTCGAGTGAATGAATGATAGAGAGATAATGATATGAGTGGCTGAGCGATTGGCTACTGCGCTGCGTGTCGCGGGTTCGAATTCCGCACGAAACAAATATTTTTATGGCCTACAGGTAGTTGTTCTGGCTGTTTGTGTATGCGAGTTTAAATGTTTGTATATGCACCCACGATACAGGAGAAATTCCTACTGGGCATTGTTTTATTTTCAATAAATTTGATAGCGTTTTTCACGATAAACTGTTTCAATACATGAATATTCCGCTTTCCAACACACACTATTATATCGCATGCAAATTAACAAGCAACCCAAAGGTTTAACATCCCTGACTTGATACAATGTTCCTTCGTTTCATACATACAGTTAAGACTGCAACGTTCCAGTGTGCGTAGCTGTCAAAAACAAACAATTTTACCATTTCCTCCCTTTGACTGTAACAAATGTGTTTTAAAAAGTAATTTTCCAAGAATAATGTTGCTTCTGAAGCATAAGAGGTGAATTATAATGCTATTCGAATAATGTGAGACATTGCAGTTTCGTCTCAAGAATGGCAATGCTCTTGTGATACGCTGATATTGCTAATGTCCTTAGGTGTCGATGTCCATCTTACAATGCATTTATGCTGAGTGATGGTGTGGATGTTGGAACGCATATTCCCCCCCCCCCCCCACTTATTCTTTTTGTATGCTTTATTTTTAACCCCCGACGCAAAAAGAAGGGTGTTATAAGTTTGACCGCAATGTGTGTGTGTGTGTCTGTCTCTGGCACCGTAGCTCTTAAACGAGTGAACCGATTTGGATGTCGTTTTTTTTATTTGAAAGCTAGTTTCTTGGCAATGGTTTTTAGATACGATTTATCAAAATCGGTGCAGCCATTTACTAGATATCTGGGATGAAGGTGGGTATTTATCTTTCATTTTTAATTTGACTTTTTTTCTTTTTAATGCGTCAAGTTTATTGCAAATATATTAAGCAGAGATAGTCTAGTGGTGTGACCGTCGGACTGCCAAGTCATAGGTCTCGAGTTCGAACCCAAGACACGTATCACTGATTTTTCGGATTCATGTGCGTTTTGTATATCTTGCTTTGGTGAAGGAAAACATTGTGAGGAAACCAGCAAGTCTGAGACGACGATTTCTCGACGGCATGAAAAGCCAAGTCAGAGGCCCATGGGCGGCATAAAAACTGAAACCAGGTTAGGCACTAACCACACGATAATGGCAAATATGTTTTTTTCATTCTTTCTTTCACCTACCATCACATTTGATAGGTTCACCTTAAGTAAATAACGATGTCACATTAATCTTGTGTCACATTAAGTTAGTCGCTTATTTATTCAAGTTTTATACGTCACATTTTTGACGTTGTCATATTTTGCTTTCATCATATAATATGAGACGCATGGAACCAAGAAGTATGGCAGAAGGAGGCAGACCTCGAAGTGAGTGATTCTGTGCTGAAATGATGATGATGTCTAATTACAATCAGCCTCAAAACTCAAAAAGATGAATACGTCTACAAGAACTCATTTAATTACACACCCTTCAAATAAAAAAATACCCATATTATACACGGTGTAAATAGACGCCCCACGAAGCCGTCAACCAAGAATTATGTACATCAACCCAAGTATTGTGCTGATAGATGCATTGAATAGTACGGGATCATGGAAGTATTTAAAGTAAAGTTATAACATTAAAAACAAGTTAAAAAAAAAACTTGTGAAAAACTTTGGTTTTTGTCTCTCAATATCTCCGTAACTAGAAGGTTCCCAGGTATGATCTAGAACAAAACAATGATCGCAATAACGGGGAAAATAAGTACCTTTCGGCTTCGTTAAGGGTACTTTTACACCCTGTATACCTGCTTATTTACAGAAATATCCTGCTTAATAGCTTAGTTACAGTAATGACCACCAAGTAAGATTGCCAACAAAGATATCACCACCGTTCTCTCCATATCAAGTTACATACCTTCATAATACTGCTCAGGACTAACACCCGGTAACTCATCGTCACACAAGAGTTATTAACGCTTCCAGCGCGAATGGAAAGCGATGCAGCGCTCGCGATAAATCGCCTTACATCTGATTAGGGTTGATTTAAAGCGATTCAGAGCTGCAGTGCGGTATACAAATTGGTTTTATGGGTGATTTATTTATTAATGCACATACTAAGTGTTAGGTTATAGCAGTGAGATTTCGATCTTTGGAGGAGGTATCGAGACTGATAAAGTTCTGCTGTTGGCATCGATTAAATTTACTCAGAGAGCCTGTAGGGGATAGAAAACCTATCCACATAAGGCTAGCCTTTTCCCAACTGAATTGGGAGATCCAACTGAAGACCAGAACTGTTCATGAAGCAACTGCCTATCTGATCTACACATCAAATACAAGGTGCAGTTCTGCATCCTCGTTAAAATTCAGGAGGTTGTCACAAAATACATAAATAATCAATTTAAATTACGGTACCCGGTCAATAATTAATAACGCTGCTATTTTAAAGTGTTTAAATTTGACAGTATTTAAGAATACCACGAATACTTTCGTGTTTACATTTCCACAAAACAAACAGAATCACCCATCGCGCGATATGTCGCTGTGTGCGTGAGTGTCGACGATCTGTGCGAGGCGCCGCGCCACCGCCGCTGTCCACACTTACCGATTTCCGTAAATAAGAATTTAAAAAAATACCTACCCATTTAATTATTGATTCGGGTCGAGAATCATTAGCTTAGATACCTCCTTGAATTTGACCAGGATGCAAAACTGCACCTTGTAGACAGCTACCACGAAATACTACTTTGTAAGATCGGTTGGCAGATTTTTGATTATTTCATGCCGGTTGCGTATGTCAAAGATCTACGAATGATAACCGGGACCAACGTGCTTTTTGGTAGTGGATAGTAACCTAAGTTATCGACCCACTTGGCTTTTATTACTAACCCACGAGCCGCAACGTGTTTAATATAAAATTATTTTACAATTTTCTTTATCAGTCAGCAGTTTAACCGGACACTGAGCCCGCTCATATCAACGGTTCAACAATCAACGGTGGGGCAACTAGAGTCGAATCTAAAGTTCAGACTTCCACAGGCATGAATATATAAGTATATTTCTAAAGTTGGTTTATTCCATGGAGAGCAAATTGCGGTAACGAGCTTCGAAAATATGTAGTTTTGTACTACGGAGTTCACTGTCGGTCCACTACTTTTACACACCCTTATGTCCAAAGTAATAAGGTTGTAAACTTGTCGACAATCAGTGAACTTGGTAGTACAAATTGATCAAAGCGCCAGGAGTAAACGTGGTGATCAGTGCTCGTACCATCTCTGTGTGAGAAGTAATAGTTAAAGATATATGAATACCAGTCTATTACTGTCCCACTGCTGGGCAAAGGCCTCTTCTCATACAGGGAAGGCACGAGCATTAATCACCGCGCTTGCTCAAGACGGGTTTTGGCGATTTCAGACTTATATAACACCTTTGCCTTAAAATATGCATTTTATAAAAATAATATATTGATAGGATACTCACAAAGTAACAAATAAAATGCTCATACCACCCAGCTTGTGGATAAATCTCGTTGCAAAAACTGGCTCCAGGAATTGTCAGCGACGCAGCGCTTTCAATAAATCGCCTTATACCTGATTAGACTTTGATTTAAAGCGATTCAGCGCTGCAAAGCTACGTCGAAATTGCTTGAGTAGCTATTTGCTGGATAGTTTGAATTCCTTTGCTGATTTGAGGAGGAAAAATTACTAGTTTAACTTGCAGGAAATGTTTTAGAAAGGAAAAGAAAGATGGAATTATTGAAGTGGCAAACGATACCTTTTTTCACCTTTATTGTGCTAAAGAGGATGGTGAGGAAGTTAATACAGTTAGATATAAATTCTTCATCAGCAGGCTTCGGGTTAGAAACTTGAAAACCTGGCATATGAGCATCGGTTTTTACAAATACTTTTACACATCGTCTTTTTTTTAAACTTGATGAGGCCGGTGTTAAAAAATGACCCTCATGGTCCTCCCATTGAAAAGTAAAGTAGGATATCGGGCATAGTTGGGAACTGTGAGTAATTTTTCGACTTCCAAAAGGAGGAGGTTATCAATTCGTCTGTTTTTTTTTTGTGTTTATGTTCAGCGATTTTTTCGCCAATTGTGAACCGATTTTGATGATTCTTTTTTTTGTTTGGATGGATATTGTTTCGCGGTGGTCCCATTTCAATTTGGTCAAGATCTGATGCTGGTCTTCGGAGATATACAATGGAACTCTTCAATAACAGACAACAAATCTGTCGCGATTGCTGCAATCGCTTGGATGTTTATTGTTTACACAACATCATATTAACATAACATCACGCCTCCATGCTTTGGAGGCACGAATTTTTAACCGACTTCAAAAAAACTAGAGGTTCCATGTTCCTGTACATGTGTTTACCGATTTCTCCGCCAATTCTCGACCGATTTTCAAATTTTTTTTTTTTGTTTGAAATAGTATACTTTTAAGTTGGTCCCGTAGAAATAGTGTCGTGATCTGATCATAGACTTCGCAGATATGGAACGGAACTCTTCAATAATAGACAGCAAATCTGTCGTGATTGCTGCAATCGCTTGGATGTTTATTGTTTACAAAACATCACGCCTCTATGCTCTGAGAGGGTATGCAGATGTGTACAGTACACCCAGATTTCGACAATTAGGTATGTTAAGTTGCATTGATTGGGGATAAACCTATTACCATGAAATGTATTGTTAACAATGTAAAATAAATGCAAAGCAAATATTTGAATAGGATATCACAACTAAAAATGGAAAAATAAAAAACTATTTGCAAAAAATAAAACCGACTTCAGAAACACAAAAAAGTGAAAAATAACTTCAGCAAAAATAGCTTCAGAAGTCGGTGACAAAAAAACTATATCATACAAACAAAAGTCACCGACTTCTTTCTCTCTCCGAACCTAAAAATGAGGTAGGTATTGTTTGTGAAGAAAATTCCACGTGCTAACTTTCTTATTTGTTCACTAAAATCTGTTTGACGATGCACATAGTCGAGAAATAATAAAATGCAAATAAATACGAAAGATTATGAAATAGATTTCTTTTGATTAGAGTTGTTAAGGATCTTATCCTGAGAAATATTCATGGTAAGAAATCGCCAATATTATGTAAGTAATTGACTACTTTTGCTCTACAATGGCAGCCTGATGGTAATTTTACACCTGGCAAATTAAAATGCATAATCAGCAAATAATGTTCCCACTACTGGGATACACGGCCTCCTCTCTATGAGAGGGAATGAGCTATAACCACCACGCGGGCCCTGTGCGGGTTGCTAGATGTCACATGTCTTCGAATTTTTGGTTGTAGGACATGATGGTTTTTCCGGTTTCCTCACGATGTTTTCCTTCACCGTTTCGAGAGCAGTGCTGATGAAATAGATTAAACAAAGTAATGCGCCTGCCTGGGTTCGAACCCACGACTTATTGCTCGTAAGTCGGGGCCGCCACCCCTGGGCCACCGCTACTCCAGCAAATTAAAATGGCTGGTTGAAATTCCATCAGCGCATTGATATTTAGGCATAATTAGTACATCAGAGTAATGCTTTTACCTAATAACTTATTAATCTTAAAATCCATCAAAATAATTATATGCTGCACCAATGTGATTAAATCTAATGGCTGGTTCGGTTAGACTGTATTAATTATTCAGAGATATTTTGCTAATTAGAATATGTACTGCAATGCAGTTTCACATTATCTGCGTCAGATCCTCAATCATCAGATAGCCTCTTTGGTCTAGTGGTCCAAAGCGTGACTGTTGAGTATGAGGTCCTGGGTTCGATTCCCGGGTCGGGCAAAGTGTTATTGGGTTTTTCTGTCAGGAATTTCTCAGTAGCAGTCACGGAGTCTGGATTTGTGCCCGGTTGATGGCAATAGGCTCGCCGTCTATAACATGAGACTTAAACATAACTGGCGAAAAGTGGGTGTACTATTAGGTTATATTATTACCTCTGCCTGACCCATCTGGGATTACAGGCGTGATGTTATGTTATTATCAATCATTGCAATATGAAATTATTACTAGCTGTGTCCAGCGGTTTCGCCCACAGTTTCTCTTTTTGGTTGGCTCCTAAGGGCCGTAATGTGACGTTAAAAGGCCTACCTGGATATCATTTTTTTTTTAATCTAGCTGGTAGTTCCAGAGATACCTAAACGCGTTCTAAAAAACTTACGTTTTTTTGTTTATAAACGATAAATCAAACAAATTGAATAAAAATATTCATAGTGCAACAATAGATATTACGATTTTTTTGTTATAAATGTTATCTACACTAATATTATAAAGAGGAAAGTGTATTTGTGTATGTGAATGTATGTTTGTAATGAATAAACTCAAAAACTACAGTGCCGATTTCAAAAATTTTTTCACCATTAGGAAGCTACATTCACCCTGAGTAACATAAGCTATATTTATTGCTAGAAAAAAAAAGGGGGGGGGGATTAGGGGAAAATAAATGCCCACCCGTGCGAAGCCGGGACGGGCCGCTAGTATATTATAAACCATAAAAGCCATCATACACATATACATTTAATTAAAATTTATCAGGGTGTTCCGAATAGCCGACCGACTTCCAAAAAGAAGGAGGTTCTATGTTCGACTGTATGTATTTTTTTTATGTATGTTCACCGATATCTCAATCAAATTGTAGACCAATTTCTCTCGAATTCTCTATCCCGCAGAAAATATCAATATTCCCCGTCCCAGCTACATTACTCTAGAATAGAGTTAATCATTCGGAACTAGCCGCCTCAGTTGGTAGAGTCGGACTCTATAATAACGTAACAACGATCGACTCTACTGGCTGTGTAAATCTTTAATAGCTAATGCACCGGTGTTTAGTCTGAACTAATAATAGACGAGGTAGATATAGGCTGTTCATTATTAGACCAAAGTGAGTCTAAATTTAGACTGGTTTTAATCGAAATCTGTATTTCAAGATTTCGAAAATCAATCTAGATTTTGATTGTTTTGCTTAATTTACAATAGGAGCTTGTGGTTAAATAATAACAGTGGCACGGGTCAATCTTCAGGTTAAGCCGCGTTTGCCTAGGTCAATCCGTAGATGGATATCCAACCATTACATCCCGAGTTTCCTCCATGTCTCGGAATGCACGTTAAGTCGTACAGTCACGAGCACCAATATGTATACACTTTCCTAAATTTAAAAGCGATTTTCGCGAAAAATAACGATTGCAACTTGGAGATAGGATCTTTTTCATAAAAATATGAGTTGCAAAATACTATGTTCGTAATAATATGAAATTTTAATCAGAATAGTAGGAGGAAAACAATTTAAAAAATTGTCAAGTGTTTACATATTGGTGCTCGTGACTGTACGTCTCGGCTGTCTTTTATAGATCTTTGACAGTCCTTACACGTAGTTAGTGGCTTGAAAGTTTGACACCCAGTCTGATGATGATGATGTCATCTAGCCGATGTCGGCCACAGCGACTGCATTCGATGGCTTTCTAAGGAAGTTGTCGAAAGCTTTGATGTGTTGCTCTATCATGTGCTCTCAAGTGGCTAGCATATCCAACTCTGAGCACAAAGCGGACATGTCAGAACACCATTGACGAAATTGTAGGGTATAGCTGCAGGTGGCCTAGTTTTAAGGAGTCTAGTTGCGACCTTCTTCTCTCTACGAAGCGTTGACCTGCCGATGCACACGGCGTCTCCACTCGGGCCAATTTTGTGCCTGTTTTGCCCACACTACGGGGTCAATTTCATTTTGCATCTAGTATAAGGGCACGCAGTACTAACCGTGTTATGTAACATGTAAAACACTAGTATGCACAGCCGCATCTAGTTGGACTGGAAGCCGACCTAACATATGTAGTTGAGAAAAGGCTAGTCAGATGATTAAATTGATCATTCATTACAATCATGTAGATATCGCTTTTAAAGCGTTTCATATTACTATAACTAATTAACACCGTATTGTCATAAGCTTTACGATGCTTACCTCTGTCATATCGATAAATTGTGGATTTTTCTTTTCTTATAACCGATAGAATATGTCTTTGGCACTACGGTCTTTATAGACCCTAAGGCCCAACGGTCTGGTCAGGAACACCGTGCTCTCGCTGGCATAGAATAGGTCAAGCCAATAAAAATGGAGTATTTACTTACTTTGCGTATAATATTATATATGTTTATAAATTAACTATTTGTATATTTCAAAAAGTATTTTACAAAAAACTAGTAGGCCTTTATTGTACTGAAACATTTCGTTTTGTTTCAGAGCAACCTAAGGTAACTTAACAATAAACTAAAAAATTGCGTCAAAAAACTCCTCCTCAACGCTGTCAACTGGTAATGTACCCAAGATACTGGCGACGTTGCCACCGCTATGCCAACGCAGGTATGGCAACGGTTAGCCTTTGGCCAAGGTAAAAGCCAGCCCTTGGGTAACGGGACAAGTCAACTAAGCGTTTTGGAATTTCCTAGAAAAGGCTGTGTCCTAGCCTGGAGAGAACAAAAGGACACACTGACTTTTAAAATTACGTACGTTATAATTCACCGCAATGACACAATCCTTGGATACTAAGACTCATCCACGTGGATACATTTTAATTGGTCTGCATCGGGATCTACACCTGCTAATACCTGCAAATGTATTAGCTGTTTTGAGAGAGGCCTTCAGATAGAGAAGTGTGAGCTGGTCGTGGTACAAGGCATAAGCTTACAGCGATGTTATTAACATTAAACCTTTCCACTTGACTCTACTTAGAGTAGTTGTTCCCGAAGGAAACTGGTAGGAATCGTATTCTTAGGTACCTTCGGGCCTGCTATCCAGTAGCAGTAATTTATTTTCCCTTAATGTTTTTTTTTTGTGGTAATACTTATTAGTTTCTGAATTTATACAAGAGGTACCTAATACACATCTTAAACTACAGCGCGTAACGCTTAACAGTGAATTTTCATAAATTTTGTTACATATTTTGTATTCACCTTTCCGTTTAATCTCCGCTACAGCTTGGGACAAGCCCTCCACATTAGTCATAAACCGTTGCAATTCTTGAAAGCCAGAATCAACAGTGGCGACCACCAGAAAAGTGCCGAGACAATGAAGCTCGACGAAGTCCCGGAGAAATTATTTAACTGTCATGGATCGCGCAATGAAATGAATCAGAAAAGAATAGCGGAGGAGTAGGAAAAAACATAATTTCCACTTCTTTGTACTGAAGTGGAAATTATGTTTTTTGGTACTCCGCTACAGCTTGTACCAATACCACGGCCTAAAGCTACCGATTCCGACTAAGGCGGTCTCGATGCAAAGGGAATGTAGTATCAAGCGCCCGAGTACCGGCTCTTATTGAGACCCCCCTTATTGGCCGGGCATTGGCTAGTTCTACTGCAAATCGTTTTAGGTGTTTGTGAGCAAAGGAATAGATGAATGATGTTTGTTGGGTATGTTGTCTTCTAAAAGATTTTTTAATTTGATTTAAGATAAAATCTGAAATCCGTGCCTCGGGAAACACGTTAAGCCGTTGGTCCCGGCTGTCATTTGTAGATCTTTGGCAGTCGTTATGGATAGTGAGTGGCCCCAAAAGTCTGACAACAAGTCTTACCAAGGGGTATCGTATCACCCAGTACTAACTGGATTGTGGAGGTCAGGTAGGCAGATGATGATGATGAAATCTTTGTTGATGACTTAATTTTCATCACGCTTGTTTCTGATTATATTGAGACATGTAGATGACGATAATGGTATGTTAATTACAATAGTGAATAGGTTTCTTTAAGGCAAGCGTGCTCCACTAAAGTTCGCATCATAGCTTCACATCAGGCGAGTTGTGGCCAATCGTAAGCCTATTTATTATAAAAATAAACTTTTACTTACTTTTAGTCTTAATTTTATTATTATTTTAGTTCTATTTGTATTTTTAGTCTGTACATAATATACATAATAACCTTACATAAATTAAAAAAAAGACATTACAGAAAAAAATTGAAGTTCAAATACAGAGTTCTAAATGTAGAGTAGACAAGAGTAGGAGTAGCTCTAATTTCGTTGAGAGCCGGGCGCTGTGCATTTGGTAAACATAAGCAAAATAGCGTTGTGAAATGTATTGAAAAAAGAAGATGGCGGGGTTACTTCCAATTTTACCCATTCCCAAGTGCCAAAAGATTGTTGGCTATATAAGGTCCTATTAAAATAGATGGACGAATTTTAACACAGCGTTCAGTACGTCTAACCAAAGATATCCAAGCAAAACGAACACTGATTAAAGTAATTTTATTTTGGGTTACCAACATTTTTTGTGTATTTTTGTTAGCTGATTTTTTTTCTTGTATGTATCTAATGCGTTTTTCTTTTTTTTACCATTGTCCGTATTTTGGTGGTCTGAATGATTTCTTAAAGTTTGTCCATCTATTTTAATGGGACTTTATAGATTTAAATGCAGTATGAGAATTTATTCAAAATATTTTCCAATTTTTTATAACAACAAACACGTTACTGCATAAATTCTTCATTTGCAGCTTTATTTTACAGTTTTCATACAAGCAAGAACTGCAGCAAAACTTAGTCCAGAAAATGAGCTACAGAATTCCACGAAACAAATTCCATAAGTTCCATTTTACATATTTGTTGAAACGAACACCAAAAATAGCCGTTTTTGACCCAAATGTCCGATATCTTCCTCCGAGAGTGCCCAATAAGAGGCCTCGAGGACCTTTGATAGAAAAAGGCAAAAAGGACTGAAATAAAATATCTTTAGTTCTATGGTACTTCATGGTACTTGGGAGTGGAGGGGCGGGAGGGGGTGAACGCTATCGGTTATACGATGTTAGGGTCTTTAACCTTTTTGGGGCTATACGTGATCTTGGGGGTTGTAAAGGTGGTTATCAGGGTTCCGCTTATCAAAGTCGCTATATGACAGTCTCTTTGATACAGAAATACTACGAATTTCCGGCTTAGCCGTAAAAAGAGAACATACTACAAAACGCCGAAAATATAGATCATCATCTGCCTAGCCTTTTCCCAACTATATTGGAGTCGGCTTCCAGTCTAACAGGATGCAGCTGAATACCGGTATTTTACATGGAGCGGCTGCCTATCAGACCTACACAACCCAGTTAGTACTGAGTAATACGATACCCCTAGGTAACACTGGTTGTCAGACTTTTTGGGTCACTGACTACCTGTAACGACTATCAAAGATCTACAAATGACACCCGGGACCAACGGCTTAACGTGCAGGCACGGAGGAAACTCGGTATGTAATGGGTGGTCACCCATCCACAGACCAACCTAGGCAAGCACGGCTTTACCTATGGATCGACTCGAGCGGCTGTTGTTATTTAAACATAAAGAAAATAATTAAAAAATGGCCTACACGTCTAATATATAGAAGCTTGAGTTGCGTGTCCCACTATCAGTTGTGCCAAATAGTTATTTAGTCTGTCGCGTGCCAAACAGCTGACGAGACTTTTTCTGCCTGACTTCTCCTACCTAGCATAGAAATGAACCAACCATATCATTAACAATTTAAAAAAAAAACATTTATTTCTTCTTTCTTCTTTATCGTGTGGTTAGTGCCTAATAACCAGTTGTCAGAGTTTTTATGCCGCCCATTTGGCTGACTTGGCTTTACATTCCGTCAAGAAATATCTCTCAGGCATGCTGGTTTCCTCACAATGTTTTCCTTCACCGAAGCAAGTGATAATTATACAATACGCACTTGAATCCGAAAAATCAGAGGGGTGAGCCTTGGGTTCGAACTCGAGACCTATGACTTGGCAGTCCGATGGTCACACCACTAGGCTATCACTGTTATAAAACTAAAATAAAAAAATAACTGTCATAGGCCTTTTCAACAGTTTTTGGACGCAATGATAAACGTTTACTATTTATATTTTTGATTGCCTTATCGACCTAGGTGTGAGAGTATTAATTTGTTTAGGTAATAACTGAATCGACAGAAATGTAATCTCATCAGGGTTTATTGACATAATAATGGGAAATTGTCTGGGATAATTATTATCAAATCTACTGACAAATCAAATTGAGGTGAAATAACGAAAATTAATTGTAAAACAAAGTATTGGCACGATTTAATATAGTTAACTATATATCAATAAATTGTTCTATTCGTCTGAGCGTTTCCGTCCCAATAACTCCTTTCAAACTAAGCTTGGGCTATCGCGTGGTACAAGGCATAAACGATCAGCGACAAATAATAACTCTTACGTGGGCATAATTCAATGTTATGGAACCGTTGCCTTAAATTATGTTTACGGAGTAGTAGGATTTGTCACTGATCGTTTGTCTTGTGTTTTTGATTAAGCAAATGCTTGAGTGAGTACTTAGGTACAGAAAATCTAGTTTTAATCTTTTTTAGTTCGACTAATTAAAATACAATTCTGTAGAATGATTCGAGGCCACAAACAGTTCCTATTCGAGAACATTTTAATATTCTCAGATTAAAAAGTGATAGCTTTTTAGCGATGTTTTACGTGTAGACTCAAAAAACCTCACACCATTTTGAATTTAAAACCAAAAAACAATGTCGCTACCCGCTATCACTAATCACGTACACCACAGCCTTAATCCAGGTTGAACAAGTTCTGATATTGAGAAATGTTCGGGCGTCCGTAGCTGCCATTTGTCTAAGATTATTATTTTCATTATTACGCCTTGACAGATGGGTCGAATAGGGCCCAAAGACCTTACGATAAAACTTCACTGTAATTCGAGTAAAGGAAAAACATTATATTAAGGTAGTAAATGTCGTAACATAAAATAACACTACGCCGGTAGTCCCCGAAGAATTGGGCAGAGATATACATAGTAACTGAGACCTACATTTTGCCAGTTGATATACATAACATCACGCCTGTAATCCCCGAATGGTTAGGCAGAGGTGTACCTAATAAAAGGTATACCCATATTTCACCAGTTTTTTTTTTTAAGTCCCATGTAATTGGGGGCGAGCCTATTGCCATCAATTGGGCACAAATCTGACCCGGGGAACGAACCCAGGATCTCAGTAGTAAATACATATAAGTGGTCACGTGGTTACACAAAATATCATTTAAATCTAGGTAGGCAGGTTCAGTGAAACCGGTAAGGACAGATTGCGGACTAGCTGTGGTCACCGGATTTTGACAGATATGTCAATATATTGCCTCGTTGGGTTACTTTACGAATGCGTTGGTATACATAATAACGAAACGTGGAAAGATTTCATTAAAACTTGTTAAGTTAGTGGAAAGATTTGGTTAAAACTTGTTCGGTACTTGTGAATTAGAACGAAATAGACTGCCTCGTTGGTCAATTGTTTGATATTTGATTTTTGTTTTTTTTTTTGTTTTGTTTTTGTTTTGTTTGTTTAGTTTTAAGTTTTTTTTTTGTCTTGTATTATTTTTGTTTTATATTGTGTGCACTTGTGGCATGTGCCAAATAAATGTATTTTCTTTCTTTCTTTCTTTCTTTCTGATATCGCGACTGCTGAGCATGAGGTCCTGGGTTCGATTCCGGGGCCGGGCTGGTTTTATAAGTATGTAAAAATCACAATGATGTTAATTTTCATCAAAATAAGGTAAGGCCGTTACTTTCAGCTGTAAAATAATTCTGAAAGGACTGAAAATGGCTACCTACATAAAAACTTATTTTTAAGTTGTGTACTCGGTATGTAAAACTAGGTAAATATGACCTCCTTTAAAATTATACCACAGAAACTTGACTCAGAAAGACCTCCAAACTTTGCTGTCTCAAAACTGAAACAGCAGTGTTTGTCCAAACTCGACAAAGGTGCGCAAGTAGTGGGTACACTACAGTGCCGACTACGAAACTACCCACTGGCATCCAAACTAACTTCCTTGAAAATTATGCATTCCATAACACAGAACATCTCATGTATCCCAACTTGAGAGTTCAGGAACCACCGGCATAACGGTCGAGGCCGAACGTGGATTCCTTGCTAAGTTTAAACTTAAACGGTTAAGATGTTGTTGTTTGGAGGGGGGATGGGGTAAACCCCTGACCAACTAGAAAACTAAATTAAAGTTTTTTTTTTATATTACATCATCTTTATCATAATACTCGGAGCTCGTGGCTAAATAATAACAGCCGCTCGGATCGATCTTTAGGTTAAGCCTGCCAGGTAGGAGAAGTCAGGCATAAAAGGTCTCGTCAGCTGTTTGGCACGCGACAGAATAGATAACTATTTGGCACAACTGATAGTGGGACACACAACTCAAGCTTCTATAAATTAGACGTGTTGGCCATTTTGTAATTGTTTTCTTTATCTATATTTTCGGTGGAGGCGGAGGAGCTCGTGGCTAAATAATAACAGCCGCTCGGATCGATCTTTAGGTTAAACCGTTCTTGCCTAGGTTGCTCTGTGGATGGGTCACCACCCATTACATACCGAGTTTCCTCCGTGCCTCGGAAAGAACGTTAAGCCGTTGGTCCCAGCTGTCATTTGTAGATCTTTGACAGTCGTTACAGGTGGTCAGTGTCCCAAAAAACCTGACAACCAGTCTTACCAAGGGGTATCGTATTAGCCAGCACTAAATGGGTTGTGGAGGTCAGATAGGCAGTCGCTGTATCCGGTTAGGCTGGAAGCTGACCCTAATATAGTTGGGAAAAGGCTAGGCAGATGATGACATCATTATCATAATACGCCTGAGTTTTCGGAAGGGTAGGCACAGCTGTATACACAATATGGTAAAAAAAACAATTGATGCTGAACTTAATGTCGAAGACGGTGTTGTCACGTTTTAATAGTCTGTTTGAATGAAGTTAAACGGTGGTAGTTTGGGACAATATTAGATAATATTTTTAATTTCATTAATATTTTATGTTTCCTTCTTATTCTGTTTGGCAATGCCATGGTTTTTTAGCATATTGTCTAGGTTGTATACCTATACAATATGTATACCTATACACCCATATTAATATTTTAATCGTAAAATCTGCAAGGGATTAACTTCGACAAGATTTTTTTTTTTAAATATACCGATATCATTTATCATTATAAAATAAACAACTACATTCTACGTTACGTGTACAACAAATGTTTTTGTAATTAAAAAACATATCTTAGTTACGCAAAGATTTTTTACAAACACAATATCCATTGCATATTTTTATATGAATTTAAACAAGACATACCTTATTTTGTTATGAGTTATAGAAGAAAATGTATTTTACCTGAAACAAAATAAAAATATTATTATTGTATTAAAAACTTTATATTATTACATTAAAAACGGCAATATAAGGCTATTATAAGAAAAATAAAAAATAGCCGTTATTTTACTCTAACCTTCTCAATACATAAACAAGTAATAACATTAACTTAAAACTAATCAGCTGCCAGGTCAGGCTGTCTTGCGATATAGGCCTCCTCTATTTCCCTCCACTTATTCCTGTCCAGAGCAGTTCTTCGCCAACCTTTTGGCAGATCATACTCCCACCTTTTCACCAGCCTTCCTCTCGTCTCTCTCTTCTGTGCCTTTGGTTCATTTTTCGGCCTTGGCTCTCATCATGGCTTAGCTCATATATCATGAGATGCGGATATGGTGAACGTCAAAGTATTATCACCATTGCCAGCCTTGCGCCATGCTTCCCTAGTCTGCGTGAGTCTCAACCAGGTCTTACTCGCGACCTTCTGGAACCTTCTGAATGTCATCCACCCAACTGGCACTTGGTCTGCCATTTAGGGGTATTCCTCAAAGCGCAACTATTTTTAAGCGCAACCAACTAAGCGCATTGAATTTGTGAGTGCAAGTAACGGTTGCGCTTCGAGGAATAATTTAGTTGCGCTTAGTTGGTTGCGATTTGAGAGATTGGCCAGAAAAAACCGCACGGAGAGAAGAATGGAAGGCTATGGGGGAGGCCTTTGCCCAGCAGTGGGACAATAGCGGCTAAGAAAAAAAAAAAAAATTGTTGGTTGCGCTTAAAAATAGTTGCGCTTTGAGGAATACTCCGCCATTTTAGAGACTCTATTATTAATGTCTACTTATGTACAAGTTAATTATAAACAAAAATCGTATAAAAGGAGACTTCCGTAACTTTTTTGGCACATTTCCGATAAAAATACAATTTGTATGCGAACTTCTTCGAAGATTACGTAGATTCACTTATATTTAAATTCCACTTCCAGATTTTTATTAAAAATCCGACTCAAAATTGAGAAAACCTGTACAAAATTTTCGTGTCTAATCGCTGTCATCTTTTCTTAGAAAAAAATCTCATTTTAAAACAAGATTAATTTAAGATTAATAGAGCCAACGTTATTTTGTGATAGATAGTTTTAAATAATTAATGTAATCCAGCTTTTTGTTAATTTCGTGGTAAGGAGCTTATACTTGCATCTTACTGAAAAGATAAGTGATAATTTAGTATGATTAATGATCAAGAAAAATACCTTTTATAGAACTAGTTTATAAAGTCTTATATTAGTGAACAAAACAATAGATTCACGCCATTTTCTTTTCCAAAATCAAACCTTATTTAAAGTACATAGTTTTTTTTTGCATTCTCATCTTTTACTAACTTCTGTCCGCGACTTCACCCGTCGATAAAACTGATACAGTGAAGCTTTTCATCAGTAAAGTTTTTTTTTTCAATTGGATGAGTAGTTTTTGATATTTCTTCATGCATTCAAACTTACTTTATAAAATTACTAGCTTGTGCCCGTGGCTTCGTTCGCGTTATGGTCGAAACTTATCCCACGGAATTCATGTGTATAGCCTATGACACTCGGGGATAATGTAGCTTTCCATTATTGAGAGAATTTTTGAAATCGGATGATTAGTTTCGGAGATAACCTACTACATCCAAACTTACAAACTTTTAGTCTTCATAATAAAAGTCCATAAAACTATAACTTTATTGTGATACAAGCCTAAAGTTGATAAACAATAATATCTACCGTTTGCCTACAAAAATTTTGCTTTAACAAAATTTAACCAAACAATGTGGCGGTGGTTCAAAATGATCAAATATTTACCGTGTAAAAATCACGTTTTATTACGTTAGAATTTCACAAAAGTTGAACTGCGAAAATGCAAACCGTAGAACGTAGAATGCATGAACAGATTATGCTTTTTATCGGGAAACATGAATATTGTGTTTTACAACATTTTTTTTTAAATATTATAATTTGACTACCGTTTGAGGAGCTTGTGGATAAATAATAACAGCCGCTCGGGTCGATCTTTAGGTTAAGCCGTGCTTGGCTAGTTTGGTCCGTGGATGGGTGACCACCCGTTACATACCGAGTTTCCTCCGTGCCTCGGAAAGCACGTTAAGCCGTTCGTCCCGGCTGTCATTTGTAAATCTTTGACAGTCGTTAAGTAGTGAGCCAGTCTTACAAAGGGGTATTGTATTACCCAGTACTAAGTGGGTTGTGGAGGTCAGAAAGGCAGTCGCTCCATTTAAAATACTGGTAATTAGCTGCATCCGGTAAGACTGGATTCCGACCCCAATATAGTTGGGAAAAGGCTATGCAGATGATGAATTTGACTACCGTTTGGAACTATTTATTTACTTTTTGGATAAAACAATCGGATGTGTAAAATAAAATCACACTTTTAATCCCAAACAGATAAGGCAGGGGTGATTACACCAATGTTTTCTTTTAGTCTACTATATTCTGCTACTGCGCAATTCTTAATGGAAAAACCTTTTAATACTATTGTCCGACCTGGGAATCGAACCCAGGACCTCATGCTCAGCAGTCGCACTTGCGACCATTACACCAACGAGGCAGTTTAGTCTTAAAAATTATAAAATTAAGCAGAAAAAATCTGTATTAGCACACACAATTTCTACCAATAAAACCAGCCAAGTCTTCCCCATACGTTACTTTATTTTTTACGCTGGCAACATCTCAGTAGACCCCAACTTTGTGCCAAACGAAACAAGACCCCGTTACGAATATTAAATAGCATTGTATCTTACACTTTGTGCTCTGATTGGTGTATAAATAATTGTGCTACCGTGGCTCAGTTAGTGGGGGGTGTACCCGGCTAGAATTGTTAATGAGGCAGTTGTCATTTTTAGCCGACAAGGGCAGAACGTGTGTTTTGGTTTTATGATTTATGGGTTTATCTTTTGATGTCAGGTCAGGGTATCTTTTTGTGATGTGTTTTGGAAGATTGTTGTGTAGTACCTACTCGCTACGTGTGCGTGTTTGAGTAGATGTTTGAACGTGGTCGAGATGAATGGAGCATGTAAGAATCGAAGTGGTGTTCAATAGTTTTTTAATAAAAATGCGTTTCTGTTTTTCTGAGAAAATATCGTCAGCTTTGCTGTACCCACATTACTTTGACGTACATTAAAGTATGCTCGACGAGCTGTGGGCCATAATAACCTGACATAGCCAGAAGATAGCGGGACGAGCTGGACAAAACCAACGACCAGTCCAGGTCCACATTAGCCCTGGATCGAAGGATTTTAATATCATGGGGAAAGGCCTTTGCCCAGCAGTGGAACACAGTCTAACAATAACATTAAAGTAGCTCTATACTGCATCGATTGCTCAGCGGTCGCAGATCGTGGGTTCCTAGGTTCCACTTTCAGGTCGAGCAGTGTTTTTGGGTCATATCATCAGGACTTCAGTAACAGCCGGGAATCCAGATTAGTGCCCACCGAGTAGCAATACGTTTGCCCCCTGTGTGGATGTTATTTACAGTGTTATACATCTGCTTATCTCTTTAGAAAATACAGACAAGTTGATTTGTGAAAAATATGTTAGCAAAACTTCAACTGGCCTGACTGGTCCAGTGCGCCAAACGCACCTAATTCGGGGAGGCTATTTTTGGATTCTCCAACTTCAAAATTAAACATTAAATACCTAATACAAATCATACCATCTCCATTTCTACTTAAACAAACATTAATTAACTTGAACATCTTAATTATTTATACGAAATTCCGTGTTCAAATTGTGAAGGGTAAACCCCGTCAGTTCCCATGGGTGCCGTAAGCCCTGGGATTATTCCGAAGCTATGGGTAACAAGCATACCCTGCATGCCAAGTCGACTGATTATGTGAATTTACCCTACGGGCCGTTGATTGTTGCTTTTACCCTATGGGAAAAACTTGGTCCAGTAGATAGATGGTCGTTAATGGCCAGAAATGGGCCACGATTAAATAAATGAGGCTGAGCCAATTTCGGTGTGTGTTTGGACCGTCAAAAATGGCTGTGGTCCTGCGGGATTTGGTGATAACGACTGGAGGCAGGCAACACCGTTCTGTGATCACATAACATCACGCCTGTAATCCCTGAAGGGTTGGGCAGAGGTGGTCTTTAAGGTATATCCACATTTCACCAGTTATGTTTAACTCCCGAGACACTGTGTGCTCATGAAAAGTAATTTTGCAGGCATGAAAATAATTTGGTGAGTTTCAGTTTTCCTATGCTAAAAGTTGACTAAAAGCTTTTGAAATCGTGAAGACATAGATTACTATTGGAGAATAGCCCTCCAGACGAGACACCTATCTGGTCATCTCTTTTCTATAGTGGATGAGAAGCTTTATACCCTGATCCTGAACTAGGAAACACGGTGAAAATTATTTTCCAACATCTGCCTGCCTTTTCCCAGCTATGTTGAGGTCGGCTTCCAGTCTAACCAGATCTAGCTGAATACCAGTATTTAATATGGAGCGACTGCCTATCTGACCTTCACAATCCAGTTATTACTGAGTAATAAGATATCCCTTGGTGAGACTGGTTGTCAGACTTTCGGGCCACTGACTACCTGTAACGACTGTCAAAGATCTACAAATGACAGCCGGGACCAACGGCTTAACTGCTTTCCGAGGCACGGAGGAATCTCGGTATGTATTGGGTGGTCACCCATCCGCAGACAGACCTAGGCAAGCGCGGCTTAAGCTGAAGATTGATCTGAGTGGCTGTTAATTTGTAATATTTACTAATTATTTTCCAACCACCCCTAAAATATATTTCTATTAAAAATCAACTAACTTCTTAATCTGAACATTCACACCTGGTATCAAAAGCCAATTAGGCAAGATTCTAGATACAATCTATTGCTCTGGAAACTAAGCCATTGTTTAACTTAATTATTATTAGGAGAGAATTGGGCAACAATTGTTTTAGAGTTAAGTTAGTGTTTAAACTTTATTTAATGGTGTTTGTTAAGTAGACGGAAATATAGAATACGATTTTTTTTTGTTAGTTGTGCCGGCATCGGCACGGCACGGCAACAGGCTCCCCCATTCCTATTAAATGGGACTTCGAAATATAAGCCCCTGCCTAAAAAGGCATTCTCTCGTTTCTGCCCATCGAGTATATGAAACTACAGAATGACTTTTGCTTTTTCTTCTTCGTCTTGCCAATCTTCTAGACAAGCTTTGACCTGCAGGCCCTTCCTTTTGATTGGTCCAAGTTCGTTCATCTTATTATACATACACGCCTACACACTCGACTTTAGTGAAGAAATAAGTTTTTAAACTGTCATGGTCACTAACATGATCATTAATTCTAGAAACGGAATATTTATCATGTTTACTGTTTCTTTAATATCGGTAACTCAAAACAAACAGTAAACATGGTAAATACCCCGTTTCTAGTGTTAATGATAATCTTAGTGAAGAAGCCAATAACGTCAGTTTAACTATGTGTGATGTCATGGATGTAGGTTGTTGACACCAATACCACGTCGTAGTAAAGCCTACAAATCGAACTTGCGTGAAAACAGCATTGCCTAGCATTACCGTTAGCGTGACATGTGTCGGCAAGTCGTTAGCGCACAAAGGGCTAGGCGGCCGGTGATAAGGGCAGGCCGCGCCACTTTCAGGCTAAGGCTTCATTGTTAAAGTTGTTTTTTGTCTGATTTCGGTTCTGTGTGTGATTTTTTTGGGAAGTGAATCATTTTTACCAATGTTTGTGTATTTGAGAGTGTAAGTTTTTTTTTTCATTTATACCATCAATCTTTAAAAACTCCTCAACTGGTAATGTACCCAAGAGACTGGTAGCTTTGCCACGTTGTATGGCAACGCTCAGCCTTTGGCTAAGGTAAAAGCCAGCCCTTGGGTCACGGGATGTGTAATATATATCTTTTCAATATTATTAAAGAACTCGAAATGTCTTAAGATACGAAGTTTATTGTTTGATAACAATAAGGTAGCGAAACCACTCACAAGTTTCGCGAAACCAACCCTGTTTTCAGACTTTCGCATTGCCCTGGAAAGTTCTAAGACACGTGTTTCCGTTATATTTAGAAAATACAGCTGCACTCCAGTTTCGTGGCACGTGTTCATGGAAGTGCTTTCATCATCATTTTGGGATCAACTTACGTCCAGCTACCGGGTGCTGCTGAACACCAGTATTACACATGGAGCGACTTTCTATCTGACTTGCACGAACCAGTTACTGGGTAACACGATACCCATTAACACTAGAAACGGAATATTTACCGTGTCTTAGGGGCCATTCAAGTTTTACGTAAGCACTACAGGGGGGCGGGGGGTTCTTTGCTTTGCTTATTTTTGATGACATGGGGGTTGGGGGGTCTGGATGGTGATTCCGTCAGCAGTATATTTTTTAAGTTTTTCGGATTTTCTACAAAATTTTGTCTATTTCGGTTTGAACACATATGGCAAGCCTACTTCCAAACCTATTCGTTATACTTTATTGCTAGACTTATAACTGCTGCTCATGAATCAATAAAGCAGAACATTGAAAAATGCATATTAATAATAATATTATAACGGTATCGGAAGATATATTTGGGCAAAACCTGCCGACATTTGTTCAAAAGGCACAAATGAAAATTGAAAAAGGTATGCAACTATAAACTTGGTCATGTTTTACTATAGCTATTAATATTTTACTGGGTGTGATTTTACTTTTTTTTCTATATTGTTTTATTTTATGTCTTATAGCATCGTATTGGACTTGGTCTGTAATGCTGCTATAATTAGTTGTAAATAAATAAATAAATAAATGTTCTTATGTTTACGTAAGCATGGGGGGGGGGAGTAAGAGCTTTGCTAACTTTTGCTGACGAGGGGGAGGCGGGATTAATAATACTAAAAAATCTGCTTACGTAATACTTGAATAGCCCCTTACTGTTTGTTTTGAATTCCCGATATTTCGGCGCTGTTGCAAGCACTATGATCACGGATAAACTGAAGTTATTGCGGGTGTGTGTTAAAAAAGTTATTTAACACAATACCCCTTGGTAAGACTAGTTGTCAGACTTTTGGGCTTTCCGCTGCAATCAAACTTTCTAATCTGACCACATATCATTTCCCGTCCACGCCATTTTAATGGTTAAATTAATCACCCCACAGAACTTTCAGTAATTGACGATGAAAAATGAATGTTCCATTGAGATAAACTTTTTTAGGGTTCCCCTTGGGATTAGAAAACTTTCCAATTTAATCGTACCTACATAACGCCCCGTTCGCGACCTCTGGCGATGCGACTTAAGACGCGACATATGTGTCAAAAGAAACGCGCGTGCGTCTTTTGTTCCCTTTGTATGAGAACCGTCGCATCGCGGTAAAAGTGCAGTCAAAACCGAGCAAACTGGACTTTGACAGATAATGTTTTAGAATACCTGCCTAAGTTCGAAGTCCGCAGCTACTTAGCTCTTAGCAATTTCATCCATTAATTGTTCTTTCCCGTAGTCGGTGTCGCATCATGTGTGCCGCTTGAGCGTGCAGTTCGTGGCCAAACGTTAAGAATGAAAATGCAAAAAAAAACTTAGGCAATGTTAGGAAAAAGGGTAATTGAATGATAGACTGATTGAAGTGAACGATGATGGATCGTTCAATGCGAGTGAACGTCGTGCCGCTGACAGAATGAATGAACGATCGAATGGAAATAGAAGAATGGTTACTTGTTGATCGGGGAATGGAAAAATTGAGAGTGTACTTGTATTTTTGCAATTTATTCGTACATGTTTATTGATTCGTGTGGGGTCGGGCGTATTTCTATTGTTTGTATTGTTCGCTTGCTCTTGTTAGCGTGCTTGTGATAATAACTTTATATGTATTCTGCCACGAGGCTAGAATGCCTATCAACCTATTGGAATTTGTTAACATTGTGATGGTTCGATTTTAAATAAGTACTAAATCTATTTAAACACGTTGCGTTAAGTTGTTGGTTTTGAATATTGTGTTTTTCTTGATTTGGCATCACTGTCATTTTTTTTTTGTCAGCCTTATTTGTCCCACTCCTGGGCAAAGGCATTCCCCCATTCTTTCCACTTTTCTCGATGTTTCTGTCAAATATTAGTAACCTTTAATCTCATTATAAAAAAATACCTTTTTATTTTCAGTTTATGGTTATAGGTTGATGGTATATGGTTTAAGGTTAATGCGAAAGATTTTACAGACGATTTAAGTTCTTGATTTTTTCACTTTTTGATGGAATCTTCATCAACATTTCGGCCAAAAGACGTCCACTGCAGGACATAGTCCTCCCCCAAGTGTCACCACATTGACCGGTCCCGTGCGAATAACCAACTTTAAATCGTTTTAAATTCTAAATGGGCATTCGAAATGAAAAATGATACGAGTAGCCTAAAGATGATTTTCAAATACCTATTCAATAATATCCTACTTACCATAGTTCGTCGACTTTCATTTTTTTATAATTTACAATAGGCTATTTGACTACAGCGAAAAAAAACAATAGTATTTAGTCCGACAGTTAGATTACCAAGAAATGTTGGTCACATATATTTTCTTTTGTCACATAATGGAAAAATTACGACGATACATACAGCGCATCAAAGTTCAAAAGCCCCCTCGGCTTGTGACGTCACTCGACAGTAAAAAGTAACAGAAATTGTGACGTCACGCGAGATTTCAACGCGTTGTATCGTGGTCATTTTTCGTTTACATGACAAAAGAAAAAATACGTGTCTGATATTTTTTGATAATCAAACTGACGGACTAAATAGATTTTTTCAGTCACATACCCTATTGTCGCCATATTAAATTTTTATTACTGTCATGATTTGTCTTTAGTAACACTTGCAAGATTAAGACAAATCGATTGATGCAAGAATTTTCAAAATAGCTCACGCGTTTGGTCTCTAGAGTGCCACAAAGGAACAAACATACATATATATATTTGGCTGATAAACACATTAGCCTCCTCAGTTGGGTAATATGGTTGTGGATGGGTCCTGTCAGATGTAAACTAACTTTGAACGGACTGTAAGTACTAACAAGCAAACTGTCACTTACAATATGACTCCTAAACAAAAACAATGTACAAATAAAACACAAAACACTGGCTGGAATCAAAAAGTTGTACATTCAGAACAAGGGCTGGAACGAATATTAATGAGTGTGAAGTAAAAACAAGCTTAATTTGTTTATACAGAGAGTAGAAAGCTGGGTTTGCAATTGACAAGTTTTTTTCATTAAACATAATGTAATGTTGAGGAGCTCGTGGCTAAATAATAACAGCCGCTCGCATCTTTAGGTTAAGCCGTGCTTGCCTAGGTTGGTCTGTGGATGGGTGACCACCCATTACATACCTATTTTCCTCCGTGCCTCGGAAAGCACGTTAAGCCGTTGTTCCCGGGTGTCATTTATAGATCTTTGACAGTCGTTAGGTAGTCAGTGGCCCAAAAAGTTTGACAACCAGTCTTAAGAAAGGGTTTGGTATTACCCAGTACTAACTGGGTTGTGGAGGTCAGACAGGCAGTTGCTCCAAGTAAAATACTGGTATTCAGATGCATCCGGTTAGACTGGAAGGCCACCCCAACATAGTTGGGAAAAGGCTAAGCAGATGAAACATAATGTAACATTGACTGCCTTGTTGGTCGAGGGGTCGTAAGCGCGACTCCTGAGCATGAGGTCGGGCAAAGTGTTATTGGGTTTTTCCATCAGAAATTTTCTAAGTAGCAGACACGGAGTCTCTATTTGTACCCGGTTGATGGCAATAGGCTCGCCCTCTATTACATGGGACTTGAACATAACTGGCGAAATGTGGGTGTCCTATAATTGAGTACACCCATGTTATTCAAAATTTTTACAATAGAAATGGTAGTTTGTCAATATTAATAAAAAAAATACCTTCAGAAGCGGGTATTTGCGACTATGGGTTCCATTTTCACACACTTTTCCTTGAGAGGGCCGAATTGAATCCGAATGGATTTTTCACACACGTGTAATTTTGGGGCACATTACTATGGCTGTAGTTCATTCACTTGCGTTGGCACGTGGCTTCGTCCACGTGGAAGTGGGTGTATCTCAGTGGACCATTCTATTGAGATAAAAATTATCCCATATCTTATCCCTGATTTCAGGTCTACCTGACTAATTTCATTGAAAACCGTTAAAGATATAACTGAAAAAGGAGCAGACAGCATTTTGCATATACCTATAATTTAATACATATTAATTGAAAACTATTAAATAAACTAACAACAAATTATAAAAGGGCATCAAAAAACTCCTCAACGCTGTCAGCTGGTAATGTGCCCAAGAGACTGGCGGCGTTTCCCCGTTGTAAGGCAACACTTTGCCTCTGGCCAAAGTAAAAGCCAGCCCTTGGGTCCCGGGAAGCGTCAACTAGGCGTTTCGAAATATCCTTAAACAGACTATGAGCACTCGGACCCCACGGTCCCAGAGTTTCAACCCAAACGGCTTGAAAATATAGTTTCCACATAGGTTTTTATATTTACGCCGCTTGAGGTTCTCTGCAGCCGCAGCAGCAACGCCAGCACAGTACGATGAGCTTGGAAGATGTGATGGCGCAAGAGTATCGACGCATGTTGTGTCCCACACTTTTTAAAATACATATTTATATGGATATAATGATGTCCATAGAAGGAACGAGAACATTAGGAGATTGTACAATCATTTCACATTTCAAACTTATATTTTCATACTATCTGTTGCCTGCGACCCTAGTCCGCGAGAAAATATTATAAAAATATTACTTCCCCATTTGAATCGGATTATGTTAACAATTTCAAGGGTTTTTTTTGCACGGAACCCTAATTATTTTTCTTAAACAAAAACCCAAGTTTCTCCTCATAATATCAGCTATCAGCCAGTAAAAGTCCCGTCAAAATCCGAAGATAAGCCGGAACAACCAGACAGAGAGTCAACATTTTAAAAATGTTTTTTTTTTGTTAAAAGTACTGATTATGTTTACTCATGCATTCAGTAAAAACCTTTTTTTGCAATTACAAATAGACTCTTCAATTTATTTATTTGTGTATAGATTCCATGCTAAAAACTACCACCCAAGTAGACTCCCGGTCATTCACAGGCGATTTTAAATTTTAATAATAAAATGTTGCATGTTCACAAAATAATTTGTTAGTCAACCCTTAAAACTACAATTTAATTGGCAAACAAAAAGGCGTCGCACAAACACGTTTAATAAATGACATTTTGAATTTTATACAAATGTTGACTTTATTTGCGTTAAAATTAAAAAACTATTTGTTATTTTATGAATTAATCTGGATTTGTGTTTTTGCATTTTTGTTAAGTAAAATAAACTTTTTATAAAATAAATTAAATATTTTAATGGTCTAATTTAAGTGAGGGCAAAGGTCTGGAAAAAACATCTAACCATTTTCAGTATAAATTTAATTTAGACGGCACGGTTGGCGCAGTGTCTGAGCGGTTGGCTGCTGCTGCGTGTCGGGGGTTCGATTCCCGCACGGAAAATATATATGTATGGCCTACAGGTATTTGTGTATGTGAATGTTTGAATGCAATCATCCACCAGCACCCTGCAGAAAATGCGACATAAACGGTCATATCTTTTGATCGCGTTGACTTACAAGTTTGATGTTTTCACTGTTCTAACTTTAGCTTGATACCTCCACAGCTCCACACACACGTTCCTAAGAAAAAGGGTCTTGACATAAGTACAGACAGACGGACAACAAAGTGATCCTATAAGGGTTCCGTTTTTGCCGGCTAAGGTAACCCATACTTCCATACCAGTATATATTATATACCTATCATAAATGCGAAAGTTACCCTATCGGCCGGTCTTTCTGTCTGTTACCCTGTCACGCCCTCTCGGCTCAAAAAAATTCGATGAAAATTCCCACATAGAACACATAGAAAGAACTTATATTCCCGTGGGATAATCACCGATCTCCACACGGGTGAGAACACGCAATATTCATCTATTAAGAAACCAGTGTCACTCCCTAACTGTGAGTTTTTAAAGTGTACTTTAAAAACAATGAAAAACACAGGAAAAACTCCACCAATTATTTCATCCATGAAATAGCGAAAAGCTTGAAAAATATAAAGCTCAATTTTCTTAAAAAAATGCGCACTGAGCGCTCGAGTTATTTTTGAAAATAAACATTAGGGATGAGCTGTTAAAATAGCTGGGAGTGCTGAAACGTTTTTAAACGTTTTCAGTTTGCAGTCTGTTCTACGAGGGTGGGTCAAAAAGTTCGCGGAATGGAGGGGTTAGAGTAGGGAGGGGAGGACTTTTTTTACCTGTCACTACTTGGTGACTCAATACAACTATAAATACTAATTTTCAGCAAAATCGGTTCATTAACCTTTGAGATTTCGCTGAAAAAACAAGTAAATCGGGAAGTGAACTCTGACTATGGAGAAAATTGAGTTTCGTGCCGTGCTAAAGTTCCTTACTAAGCAAGGTAAAACGCCTCAGATTATTATGGAAGAGATGTCATCTGTTTATGGGGACTCTTGCCCTGGAAAATCGATGATTTACAAGTGGCATAGTCTTTTCAAGCAAGGCAGAGACTCGATTGAAGACGATCAGCGCCTGGTCGGCCGATTGAGGCAACGTCTTCAGACATTGTTGAAAAAGTTGAAAAACTTGTTCTCGAAGTTGCTCATCTGAAGAAAAACAGATCGCAGAGATGACTGGAGTATCGTTTACGACTATTTTGAGCATTCTCCATGACCATCTTGGCATGTCTAAGGTCAATGCAAGATGGGTGTCGAGAATGCTCACACCGCTTCAAAAACAGCAGCGCGTAGAGTGTTCTCGCGAGTTTAGGATCTGTGTAGCGAGAACAGGAATGAGTTTATGACCCGAATTGTGACTGGGGATGAAACTTGGGTTCATCACTATGAACCTGAGTCAAAACAAAAGTCCATGTAGGGGCACAAAAAAGGCGCAGCACCGCCTAAGAAGTTCAAGGTGTCACAATCGGCCGGAAAGATTTTGCTTCAGTTTTTTGGGATTCAGAGGGGATTTTATTGATCGATTATAAAGATAAAGGTGTCAATATCACGGGACAATACTACGCTACGCTATTAGAAAAATTAAAAAATTCAATTCAAGAAAAAAGGAGGGGAAAGTGGCCCCGAGGTGTGCTCCTTTTGAACGACAACGCACCCGTTCACAAGAGCCATGTTGCGATGGCTGCCTTGCATAAGTGCGGCTTTGAAATTCTGAACCACCCATCCTACAGTCTAGATTTGGCCTTAGTGATTATTATTTGGTCCCAAACATGAAAAAAAAGCTTCGTGGAAAGAAATTCACCGATGATGAAGAAGTGAAGTCGGCTATTTCTGCCTATTTTGAGGGCTTTGACAAATCTTTTTTTTTCGAAGGTATAAACCAATTATTTGAAAGGTCTGAGAAGTGTATTAGGGTTAAGGGAGAATATATTGAAAAGGAAAAATAATTTCATGTTTAATTTCACCACCCTTCCTTTTCATTCCGCGAACTTTTTGACCTCCCCTCGTATATGCAGCTGAATAACATTTACTTTGCAGTTAGACTGAACGAATGGCACCATTTAAGATTATTATTACTGTCATCATGGCGTTTTTTAAAGAATCTTTGCTATGTCTCCAACTTTTTTTATGCAAGACAAAAATCTGGAATGTTATGCAGAATTGTTTCTTCTGCCTTTCGTTTTTCTCATTTTAAAATAATTAATTTTGAGTCTTAACCTAAAGATCGACTCGAGCCGCTGTTATTACTTATCCACGAGCTCCTCAATTAAGTACTAAAACACAAAAATCACTTTACCACCTTCTACCTTGGCAATGAACGCTGAAACAAAAGCTACGGGCATTGTTTTGCAGATGTTTTCGTCTCTTTTTCACCCAAAACTACGGTCTACTTTCACCTACACAATACGTTAAAAAAACCTTGTCCGACCTGAAAGGGGCATAAAGGTATACCATTGACATTACCAAATAAAATAAGAAACTTAAAATATTCATGAAAGTGGACGTCATATTAATGAATTTTAAAATGCATGATTTTTGTGCCCAAAATACACTAAATCTAACAAACTTTTAAAACGTGACAACACCGTCTTGGGCACTAGTTTGTTTGAGCGTCAATTGTTTGTTGATGACGTCACTACTTTGTCTGTGTTGCCATGTAAATTACCCCATTTTCGAACATTTTATTAAATTGTTATCGGGGTATTTTTTTAACTCGTTATCCAAAAAGGATTAAATAATTAGAATCTAATATCGATACCTAATAATACCCTCATGGATCGGACAGGGTTTTTTAACATATTGTAGATCACATTTCACATAAAAGCAAGCGAACAGCGAAACAAAAACTGAGCCAGCACCGATGTCGCCTACACAGCGAACGTTTCAAAATTTGCCCACAATACTCTGTAACTGGCGAGGCGGCGCAGCTCAAATTTTGAATTTACAATGCTGTACCACCCCTACTAACGAATGCATTTATGGGTGACCAGTCAGTTCACCAAACATTAATTCAAAAATTTTTACTTGACAAGCAACGATTGGTAAAAACATTATTTGTCATTTCATCATTCTACAATAAAAAATAATGAATTGTTTGTCAAATAATACGTTATTAAATAAAAGTTGGTAAACTTGACCAAATATTTCACTTAGCAAAATAATTATCCGATAAACTTTTATTTAATAACGTATTATTTGACAAACAATTCATTATTTTTTAATTTTATTCCATAAATAACGTTTGGAATAAAGACATTACACAAATTGACTTAATATAACGTAATTAAAAAAAACTCACATTAGTATAATTGCTCTGGACTTTTCTAAAAAAAGAGAAAATAAATGAATTTTGTTTTCTATAAGCACAAACCCCCCAAACAAACACAGATGCTGACAGAAACCCTAACCCTAAACGGTCGACGTCAGGGGCACCCCGAGGTTCGGTTAGTTAGGTTCCTTTAAACCCTGCAGACAGAAATAGGAGCCCCGTCCGGCTCCGTCGACTGTATTGTAATTAAATGATATTTAGTAGAAACGTGATTTATCCTAATTAATCTAAATGAGAAATGAAAAATGTAAAGATGATTAAATATCATCTGATGCATTTGTAAAAAGAATTGTTTGCCAAATAAATGTGTGTAAAACGAGTGTTTATAAAATAATACATTTGCGGAATAAGTTGTTTTCGAAATGAATAGTCTACGAAACGTTGGTTGTAGAATGAAAATTTGTCAATGGAGTTTTGGTGAAACTTTAGTGAACCGCATTTGTGGAGTACTTCGATCTGAAGATATTTATTGTGAACCATGTGCTTTTGAAGAGGTCTTTAAATATTTTGAATGCAGATAAAACATTTACTTTTTTCATGACAGTTTTCATGATATGAAGTCTACTTCTGCTTCTGGCTTAATAATTAATCATTCATATTTAGTCAGTACTAGATTGTTGTTTGAGGAGAGACGAATTGCATGTGACTAAAAGAGTGATGAATATAAACGTTGATGGATGGAGAGGGAGAGGAAGACCAAAGAAACGATGGATGGATTGTGTGAGGAATGATATGAAAGATAAAGGAGTAAATGATAGCGTGACGGTTGACAGAGGAGAATGGAAGAAAAAAACTTGTTGCGCCGAACCCAAGTAACATGGCACAAGGGCAGAAATAATGATGATTAGATTATTATTTGGTTTTTCAATTGTTGAATTATTCTACAGCTTGTCCTTTAAAACGATGTAAACGGCATTTTTTTCTGCATACAGAATGTTTATTACTGCACTATAAATGTGCTACGGTCTTGAATTACTTATTTTCTTTTCATGAAATCAAAATCAAAAATCAAAATATTTTATTTCACATAGGCCTATATGGGCACTTATAAAACGTCGACAAAAAGTTGCACGGTTCGGATTGGTCGTTTCCTATGGTGAAGAACCGCCAAGAAACTCCATGGTTACTCTATTTGAATTATAGATAAGACTGCTAACGTAGTTTAACCACTCGTATGCCGAGTATACAGACACAATTAAAAAGTCATTGTGTCTCGTGTAGATCTACGTTCCGGCACACGAAAGGTTAAAACATACGCATATTTAAAATACATCCACTAAAACGTTTCTAAATCAAACTCGTGACAGAACACGTTGCACATAATATTATTCGCATTAATATCAGAAATTTAATCACTGTAAAATACGATTTGAATTATATTTCTATAAACTACTTGCCAAGTTTCACGAGAAATCACGTCATATTTGATTTAATGTTTCTTGTTTACTTACGACTGTTGTTTACTGGTTTATTATATTTGCTTGGCGATGAAATTTAGTGTCCATTGTAACATTAGTTTACGATTTGGTGGTTTTTTTTTTAATTTTTGGGGGAGTTTACCTAGTTTTGTAACATAAAATGATACGTTTAATATCAAAGTAGGAATCTACAATGAATTTGTTTTTTGGACTATTTCAAAAAACAGTCTGTTGGGGCATTGCAACGTAAAAGAACGGTTTTAGTCAGACTAGCGTATTTTTCGGCTTACGTGCTCAGACGCGTACCCCATTTTGAGTTTTATAAAATGGAACGCGCGTACACGTGCTTATTCTGTCGTGTTCGCTCAAACTGGTACGTTCTGCCAGAAACAATATGTCAGTATCTCTAGCGGCTCTTGCTTACACGATCTAAAAAGCGCGCCAACGCTGACAACCAATTGCCAGCCTGTTGCCAGTTGCGTGTGTGGCAAAAGGCGCGGAAAACGAGCCCTCAAGCGCCGAAAATACGCTAATCTATAACAACCCCTAAACTTTCAAAGAAAAGAGATGACAGAATCCACAAAACGAAGCCTTTCTTACTTAGGCTGAGGAAATTGAGTGAGACTATCTTGCTAAGTCATCAGCCTGCCTTTTCTCTGAACTATGTTGGGGTCGGCTTCCAGTCTAACCGGATGCAGCTGAATACCAGTATTTTACATAGAGCTTCTGCATATCTGACATCTACAACCTAAGTGGGTAATACCCATTGGTAAGATTGGTTGTCAGGCTTCCTAGAGTAATAAAGACCATTAAAAGATCCCTCAAACTTGGAACTTTGATTGCTTCTAGTTTTTTTTTTTACCTACGTCTGGCTGGTATATAGTATAACTATTTCCATCTCCACCCTACAACAAATCAAACTCGAAATGAGCACAACATTTTCGAGAGCAAATAGTAGAACTTCTGCCGGTGACACTAGGTCTCTTGTCACATTGATTTCTGCGGCACCGCGTACACATCCGGCCAAAATTAACATTATTAATTGTACATGCAAATCTGACACTTATGTCAACGAATCGAAGTGTTATATTCACATGAAAGTTTTCGGCAGTATGTAATACATAGGTGGAAGTTTGTAATTGTATTAAATGTTAATGTTTTCGGAAGATTTCTATGAGTTGTTGCGGTTTGTGGGTTAGAATGAGCGGCTCAGTGGAAAATACATAAAGTTCGGTTTTCGGTAGAGTGAATTGATACCACATATGGAAATTTTCGAGTTCCTGTTAAATATTGTACAGGGAGATAAACTGAGAGACGTTACATTATATTTATTGCTTAAGTGCTTATATTATTTGTATTTAATCTGTTCAGCTAGTAAAAACAAGAGGTAGATGATGAATAACGTGTCTAATTATTCCCTGAAGATTTTTTTAAGAATAATGATTATTTGGGAGGAAGCCTTTAGCCAAAAACCGGACACAATCCCAGTCAGTGACACTGAAACGCAATAACCCTTTGCCCATCCCAATCTCCCAGCAAATCGAACGTAGACCCGTCTTTTAAGCGCGAGATCGCTGAAAGTCGTGCTTGCGAACACTATATCAATAAAACAAACAGCTTTAGACGAATTTCATCAATAAAACTGAACATGATCAGTACAATTAAGCTGGATTCTAATCAATATGCCATGTACCATATAAAATGAAGACACTGACGACTCTTGAAAAACTTGTGCTAGCGAACACTATATCAATAAAACAAACACCTTTAATCATTCATTGATGAAATTCGTCTAAAGGTGTTTGTTTGAACTGAACGCGATCAGTACAATTAAGCTGCGTTCTAATCAATATGCCATACCAATGAAGACATTGACGGCTCTTGAACGTTGTTTACATGTGCTGATCCTGATCGTGTTCAAATTCATTGATGTATTTTGCCCTTAGTTACAAAAATAGCATGGAAATCTTCACCATCATCCCCAGAACTCGAACCCAATACTAAGATAATGTATTCCAGGAGTCGACATGGATTATTAACTACCAAGACCAATGTTTCACAGACGTCGTCTCTAATCCACATCTCCAGTGGTCTTAAACCGTTAGTACCGTTTGATGCGATGCCGAAACATTTGGCTTTTGATGTCTCTTGGCGATCTGCCCACCCTCTACCGCTAGCCGGGATATTGTATCGTACAGCTGTAACTATGTAGCAGTTTTATAGCTATGTAATTGTGTAGTAGTAAGTATTGATGATAAACCTTGGTTTTGATTTTATTATGTTTGGCGTACTTTTACCTCTAGAGAAGATTCTACGAGCTGATTCTCTGTTACTGGACAAAATTGATATGGGGTTTTTCAGTTTTGTACCAGAGGCAAGGTAATCCAGGGAACCCCTCCCGCCTTCCCCTTTTTTCTACCCCACTTCCCGGTTCTGTGCGTCCCTTATCCAGGCGTTCCCGCGACTTTGAGGATATCGTCGACCCAACGAGCTTTAGGTTGGCCCTGGTTTCTTTGGCCTAACCTTGACCACCACTTGGTCAAAGCCTTGCCCCATCGGCCATCTCCGCGTCTAGCCAGATGTCCTGCCCAGGTATACTTGAGGCGCACCGCCCGGTCCCCGACATCGTAGACTTTCGTCCGACGGCGGATTGCACACACACGACCCACACGACACACACCGTACATTACTCACCCGATCTAAGAGGGATATGCCGAGCATGGCATGTGACATAACATTTGACTACAATTTTCTGTTAAAAAAAAACATCTTATTTGCCATCAAAATCTACCTTTACAGGTAGTTCTATGCAACCAATATGACTGTATACATACCAATATACCACCAGCGTACATGTAAGTACTACGTGTATGTATGTGTTATCCAAACTGCAGTTCAAATTACACATACATGCAAAAAACGTATAAAGCATTTAATAGGCCCTGGCCCATATATTCCGTTTGACACGTAGTCCGGTGCACTTGCGATACAAATCACTGCATTTAATTTCGTACTTTACGATGTTTTCCATTCGAAGCAATCGCGTTGTGCGAGTCAATGTGAGTCGGGACAGAATTGTTGACCCACCTTTTTAAATTGCATTTAATACTTTATATAATTTGCTAATGATACATTATAACAGAGTTTAAATTAGATTCATTAGAAATTGAAACTTTGTGTTAAAAATAAAAACTTTTGCAAAAGCACACAACAAAAAAAACGCTCTTCTTGCCTAGTTTTGAGATATTTTTAATTCCATAAAGTACCACCTTTTGTGATATGGTAGAATTATTAATACAAAAAATAGACTATAATTATGTACAAAAGCGAATTGAACTCAAAATTGAGTTTTATCAGTTATGCATGAGCTGTGGGTAGTAGAATAAATTATTAATACATGGTACCTAATCAACTAAGTTTTAAACTTTTTCTTCAATGGAGCAAACAAATAAAAACTCTATTCTCACCATTATTATCTTAATTATCTCACACTAAAACAAAAATATTGGATTATTGGTTATTCCACAAGTGGAAGAACAAAAACATTCTCCATTTTAATATTCAATGAACAGACTGAAGCTATATTAAAAACTTATTGTGCTAAAACTTAATAGAGTAATTATTTTAATTTCACACTTTAAAAGCCAATTCCGCACAATTGTTAGCGTATAAAAAGTAAGTGAAACTGAAGAAATTGTGATCACTTTTAATTTTATTAGACTCGTTATAGTATCATAATAAATTCCCCCTTTAATATGAAACTTTCATAATTATTTCTTGTAGTAAAAGCTTTTATATAGACATTAAATATTTATTTAAGTTGAAACAGATTGCAAGAGTTTTAAAAGTTTAGGATATAAATAACTAAATACTTCTAATCTAGACCTAAGCGCAATCCTAGTCAAATACGAACAAACATACAAGCTTAAACTCACGGCTTTGTCCACTGGGGTAGACAGAAACAACAGAACGCAACTCAAAATGTCCTTTATTCTTTTTTTTACTAGTTTTTGTTTGCGGCTTCGCTCACGTTAATTTAGAATTTGACAATCAATTCGGGTCGTACTCTGCTTGAAATAATACAATTCAATCATGATTCGAAAGACACGTGGCGCCATCTATTATCATAAGAACGTTATTGTTGTTTTCCTCGGGAACAGTACTTTTTTCCGGATGAAAGTTCCTTATGACCGATTCGTTACATCTGACAGCGTATATGCAAAATTTTAGGATGATCGGTTTAGTGATTTAGGCGTGAAAAGGTAACAAATAAACAAACAGCTTTCGCATTTATAATATTAGTAAGGACTAGTAAATATAAGGATTATGCGTCGGTGTCGTTGAGTTGTGGAAGTCAGATAGGCATTCGCTCGATGTCATGCTGTATCTGATTGTTGAGAAAATGCTAGGCAGATGATGTTATGTAGCCTCTCAAAATTGAATTGTCTTCAGTGGTAGTCATGATTGAGTTCCGCAATATAAGCTAGACTGATGGGAAAGGCCCATCCATGGGCGGCATAAAAACTCTGATACCAGGTTAGACACTAGCCACACGAAAAACAAAAAAGGTAGAAAGTCATTTAAAAATACAATAATAAAAGCATTCTTAACATCTAAGAAAATTTTCTTATTTACAAAATCATTTTTTAAATTAAACAAAGCACCTTTCGTGATGAAACGTTTCAGATTTTTTTTCTTTAAATGAATTCATTAATTTCACTTGCAATTTCATATTCTGGAATCCTGTAATTTTTAAAATGGTAGGATGAAAACCTTGTGTTTATTTACATTCTTATTTCTATGGTAATCTCAGAATGGATATGTAGATATTCTATATCGGGAATATACCTTTTTGATTAAGGAGATACGAATAAGGTATTTCTTCTTCTTCTTTCATTCTCGTTCTTTCATTTTCGAATTATATTTTATAAAGGGTGTAAAAAGACCCTTAACGAAGCCGAAAGGCACTTGTGCTCCCCGTCATTGCGATCATTTTTTTGTTCTAGACCATACCTGGGAACCTTCTAGTTACGGAGATATTGGGGGTCAAAGTTCCAATTTTTTCACAAGTTTTTTTTTAAATACCACTTTTAAAGGTTTTAATTTGACTTTAATTAACTCTATGGCCCGTTTACTATTCAAAGCATCCATCAGCACTAAGTTGTGAGTGCGTTACATTGAGTTTTACCGTAAAACGTGACTTTTCACCCAAAAAAAAAAGTCGTTTCCCAGCAATAATTTTTGCGTAAAGTTACTTAGTTTGATGTACTGAATGCTTGGTTGACGGCTTCGTGAAGGGTCTGTTTACACCCTGTATATATAAATATTGTTAATATTAGCGTTGTTTGTCTAACTGGTGTGACTAACTGATCTGGGATTCTGATGTAATTTTCAGTATCGTAGAGAATTTATTTCGAAAAGTTTGCATGATACAATAATAACGGGCAAAATCTAGTTTTATATAAACCATTTGAATACTTAAAATAAATACACACAGAAAACATTTGCATAACAAAAGCAAACAAAACAATTTAAACCACTTGTCACGTCGAAAATTCAAAAGCTAGCCAAATATTCTGTCCGCCAGTGCACATCAGATGTTCTGACGTCAATAAATAACCGAACACGAGTGCTCGCCAGTGTATCGTTGCTGAATACTTTATGATACACCTCTCGTCTACAGTAGTCACTCTTGGGGAATCAGATTTTTTTGTTCTCACCTTTTTATTAAATGAGTTCAAAATAAGATGGGTTGATTTGGATGAATTTTTCTTTTGTTTATGAAGTAATCTAGCTTGAAGATTTTTCAGTCGTTACAGGAGTCAGTGGCCTGAAAGTCTGACGACCAGTCTTCGCAAGGGGTATGTATTACCCAAAACTAACTGGGTTGTGCAGGTCAAATAGGCAGTCGCTCTATGTAAAATACTGGTATTCAGCTGCATCCAGTAAAACTGGAAGCCGACTCCAACACAGTTGAGAAAAGGCTAGGCAGAAGATGGCCTGGTGAAGAATTGAAGACATAATTAGATTGACTCATTGGTTTTGTGGTTGTAAGCTCCCGTGCTCAGGTCTTGAAAGAGTAGATGTTATTCTCAGCAGCAGCCGGGTCTCAGGACGTGTGACATTTGATAGTAATGGCAGAATGACAGTCTCGTCATTTTGTCACTCGCAATTTATTATTACGTTTCTATTATCCTAATTATAACCTCAAATACCAAAAGTGTTTGGATTTTTTACATTTCTCAGAAGTGTCTATGATTTTAATTTAGTTTCAATCGAATTAATGCATTTTTAGAACACAGAAAGTAAATTCACGTCTTTCTTGGTTCTTAGGCGAACGATGTATGGACGCCGAATAATGTCCTTTACACGCAAAGACATTCAAATATAACTAGCTATAGACGGGACAAGACCAAGAAACTGACAATTCCAAAACCTGTTACAAATTAGTAACAAGTCGATCAGTCTAGAGCAATACGTCGCCTAGTCAGGTCGCATTCATATGACACAAAGACACTCAAATATTTCCGAGCTATAGACGGGTCATGACGAAGAAAATCGTAATCCAAAACTTGTTACTACTTAGTAACAATTTGTTCTATTTAGTGTCATCTGTGTCATACGCCAGCTTGTCATAATTCGTGTGTCAAAATCGAAAATATTGGATGAAAATTATTGTATGACAATATTCCCAATGTCCTCTCTATATTATGTGTTTTAAATCTCTTTGTCACGCGATCGAATTCTTGGGCAACAGTTAGTATCAATATAAATTGTCTTTGAAAGTCAAATTTAACTTACATTTTCTTTTTTTCCCCTTTGACTTCTACCCTTGAAAGGCCATCATTCTTTAAAGTCAAGGTCAAATTACAGATTATGTCTGTTTGTGTCCCCAAAAGACATTGCACCTGACTTCGAATAACAATAATAAGAAGATTAATGTGCCTTTGTCCAAGAATAGTTTGTGTAGCTGAATTAATTCGATGTTTTTCTTTTTAATGGTTGCTATAGTTTTTTTTATGGGTTTTTAAAAAAAGGTTTTCTGCTAAGCAAATTTTATTAAATTCATGGTAAACATACACATATACAACGTGTGGGCGTAAGGGTGTGTTGACACTGAAGCAGGGGCGAGTAGAAAGAAACCTGCAGGAATCGACCAATTACAGACACCATGTGCATTTTAACCAATAATAGAGAAGATTTAGCGATTGGACGACCCTTTTTTTTTTTTTTTTTGAACAGTCCCGCAGCCCCGGCAGGCATCGGCCCTTGCGGGCAAGCAAAGAGAAACGGAGACGTAATTGGACGACCCTTACGTCTCCGTTTCTCTTTGCTTGCCTGTACAGTGCAAATGCACCCTAAGATCCGATTCACGGAGCTACGGGACTGCTCGAAAGAGATACCGCGGCCCTGGAACACAAAGGGCAAGGAAGGAACATGGATGGGTTTTAGTCAGTACGAGTCTGACACTCCCTTCCACTCCGCCCAGAGCGGGAGCGGGGGTATTAGATGATTTCCCCAAAAGATCCGGTTCACGACCTTAGACAATACGACTTGCGATGTGTTTTATGTCATACGACATACGCGGACTTTCCACTACCTATTAGTGGCGACAACGACCGTGTTCAGACCACGTCACAGGTAAGGCTGCAGTCATGGCTGCCGGACCGGAGCAGACGTGTCTACAGGCTACTCGCGGCCACCCAGTCTGGTGATCTCAGCACACCGCTCAAGTCTCTTCACGTCTCCGCTATGCGCTGCTGCTGAGTGCGGAGGCTGGCCTAAACTAATATGACACATCTCTTCTCTCTGCTCAACCGTTTCCACTCAAACTTAGCTGAGACGAGAAGTATAAATAACGTAATTCTATTGGTGGTTTACAAACACATCTCCTCGTTTCTCATCTCGACTTTGGTGGAGTCCAGGCCTAGGCGTCACATGACACCGCTCGCCCGCGCGTTTCACATCAACGGATTTCATACAAGACAATGCGACTTGAGATCCGCTGCCCGACCGCGCGGACGGGCGGTCTCGTGTGAGAATGGCCTTATGCACACACACATCTCAAGACGCGCGGGTTGTATTTTCTAAGCACGTAGTCTAACGGATGGGGCGCACCAGACAGGCGCACACAAATCTTACTCCACACAGTTGAGCATGTGAATATCAGTCGGTGTCTGCTAAATATATTTTCTGAACAACATTTCTGAATGGATTTTGGTGAAAACTTTGCGTAAATGTAGTTTAGTACTTTAGAAGGATACGTTGCTGAACTATTAATTAAATCTTATGAACTGAAAGATTTATTTAATTTGTTTACTTTTTATACGTTTCCAAAATTAAATACTTCAGGTTTTAGAACCGGAGACCTTTAAAAATCTTGGGTTAGGGATGGAAGATGGTTATCTTGGATTACGGGATCGAAATTATGTCAAGTTTTTTTATTTTTTATTTCTACCATACCTTTCTTAGGGCGAATTTGTGTGTATTTATAAAGAACGGTGTCATTTTTTTACGAATCAAATTGATAGAATTTGATCAACTAGGTACTTCTGTGTGGGCTGCGGGACTGTTCGAAAGAGGTACCGTGGCCCTGGAACACAAAGGGCAAAGAAGGAACATGGATGGGTTTTAGTCAGTACGAGTCTGACACTCCCTTCCACTCCACCCAGAGCGGGAGGGATCATTTGATGATTTCTTGTCCGAAAAAAAGGTACTTATGAGTAGCTGGTAATAAATCGGAAAACACGGATCACACCCATACAAATATTTGCTACAGTGTCTGGCAGTGTCGGTGTTAGAGCTGTGTCCGCACTTTTTCCCTCCTGTCTATCAGTTGGACCGATTCTTTCGACGGTACAGCTAATAAAAATTAGCTACTCTTTAACAGTCTTGTATAAATACATAAACATGTTCACACTTCCCAAGCAGCAAAAACTAGTACTATAAAGAACCATAGAACGTTTTGTAAAAAACTGTCTTTGGTCCTATAAAACCCCAAAGAACGTATCTTTTATTCGGAAGTGGCGCATTTATATCTCTGTTCAGTGACAAAATAATTTTATTGCAGAGTTCCAAATGACCAAACAGTCCAATAAAATCTATGTAACAGTGATGCAGGTCTCAAAATAATGATGTACTGGCTACTGTAGGACCTTTTATAGTACTTTTTCATACTATACAAGAGTTTAGTTTCCTTTACCTCACATTTTTCATTCACTATACATTATTTTACATTCGTGTTAGTGCAGAGTGCTAAAATAAATAAAATAATTTTACAAAAGCATACAAGCAATCTGAGGTGAGTAAGATTTTATTTTGTTATTATAATAATAGTCTATTACGGTGGAAATGATGTGCGACTGCATGTTTACTGATAAACTAGGGATAGGTTTACCATGAATTTAAAGTGCCCCTCGAATTGTTGAGCTTTTACTAAAATATTTATCATATAAAATGATTTCGATTTTTTAAGAGCCATTATAGTACTTGCCGTGACAATGTTTTCACTGTCAGTCATCGTGGATTCAACCTAAAATTGGGGTTCTGTGTGAGCATGACTGAATATATAATACAGTGTTTTTTTACTATTTTTCTGAAGACCATAGGTAGTGAAAAAAAACTTAATTATAAACTGATTACTGACGAATAGTGTGAATTAATCATGGAACCAGTTTTTTTTTTCGGGAAGAATTTACGTAGTTATATCAAGTTTTACGTACCTAGTGTTTATATTTCTTTATATATAGTGCCTTTGTTTGTATCTAGTAGCATTACTGGACTTTAGAAGCAATACCTTTATAAATATAAACTACAGTCAACATTGTGTTTTTTCAGTGTACCTAATGGATGCCAATATGGATATCGATAGATTTCTTAGTCGAGTCGATTTCATGATGCTTGCAGCAGCGGAATGGCCGTGGAAAATCACACATTTTATATTAAGTGCAAACTGTGTAAACTGTGGATTACATACTAATTCCTCTTTACCGAGTCACTTCACCATGTAAAAGAAATATGGCCCAATTATTAAATGAATTATTTTTCTGGTGTCGGGGTTGCGATTTTATGGCTATTTTTGACCATTATCCTTCCGATGAATGTCGGCTTTGCAATTAAATATCATTCTCATACATAAAAAATCTTTAAAATCTATTGAAAAATCAGCCCTAAGACTCCTGTTTTATACTAGCTTTAAATTGAATATTCCTGTGAAGTGAATATTCTAACATTTTATATTTTTGACATATTTTCGAGTACCTGATATTGTATAATAATAATACCTGATATTGTGGGTTGATTTTAACGTGAGATCAAGACTGATAGGAGAATGAGAAATGAAAGATTTTTCTTTTTTTTGTTCAAAATAAAGAACCATTTAATTAATAAAGATTTTTATTTATATACCATCTGCGTAAATAACCTTAGAAATTAGTAAAATGTGTTTATTATACAGTATGTAATAATGGCACAAAATAAGTTGTTGAGTTGTAAGAGATCGAGATAAGTTTACACTTTATTGCATCAACTCTGAATAATCTTTGAATTTTGTTCATGTGCTTAGTTTTGCATTTATATATGTTCAAATATGAAGATTTTATTGGAGTTTTAAAGACGTCCTCAATAGGTTCAACACGATTTCCATTTTGTACGGAACCATTTCCCGTAATGCACGTCGCATTAATTCCGTATCAAAATGTCTGAATATTGTTGTAAAAGCGAGCCAATAATCCTTTTTGGGACTTAACTGTCATTTAATAGAAACATTTATCTACATGTATGTGCCACTTTTGCGTCACTATAGTGATAAATACCCATTTATAATACTAACAAGCGAATTTCTAGGCACCAAAAAAGTTGTTATACAATAATTCTGCTCTATTATAGTGTCTGTGTGATATGCTTATCGGTAAAATTATAAGATGCATCTAAAACTATTATACTACACTTACGTTCTATAAGCGTGATCTGAAAATTCTGAAATTAGACTACATCACAAAAACACTCTATTGTAAAGTCTTTGTGACTACAACCGCACACGTACTATAGCAGCGATCTGAATATCCACAATATCACAATATCGCCCTGTAGTTGAGTGTTCATCACTGCTATAACGAAACTACTATTGCAGTTCGTTTGGAACCCTTATTGCGCTAATCAGATAAATAAAGGCACCTGGTAACAATTTTATAGAGCAATATTATTATGTATTAGTTATATTAGAACTTGCTATAGTACTTGACTATAACGGTTGTATAAAATGGCGTAATAAACGTTTACATCCTTTGTTTATAGGTATTTTTAGCTCTATAAGCATTTAGAGCAATAATGCACTGTCGAACGCTTTTATACAACACTCTGGCACCGCTAAAACCTTAATAAATCGTTTATAGAGCTTTTTAGAGTTATGAGCTGAAATAATAGGACTGAATTGCTGGTTGGGTTACACCGATTCAAATATGAACACACACAATATATTTTAGTCCATTTGACATTCTGATTTTCCTCACAATCCCTAGTTACGAAGCTACCTTCAACCGTTTTCCTTATTACCTCAATGTGAGAACATTCAGGTAAATATAATAACCGTATTAAATTACCTACGTGTTTCAGAAAACAATGAGTTATATTAAATGTGTAAGAAACTTGGGAGAGACGGATTAATTAAATCATGTTTTTCAACAACAATAGTTCTTAGCAATGTTGAAAAAGAAGAAGGTTTAATATATAGAAAACACATCATGCTTGTTTTCCTTGAACAGGTAGGCAGAGGTACCTGAGTAATGCACTCATCTGTAGGTTTATTTCAATTTACCACGTAAAGTAAGTTTCATTCCAATCGGATCAATGTTTAAGGAACGCGTTGAGGACAAACATTCACTTTTATTTATAGAGATTAAACGGTATTACTCAAAATAATTTCGGTTAAATAACTTCGGTTTCCATTATTGTTCTAGCGTCCATAAAAAACGTGACAGGATCCTATAATCTCACAAATTCAAACAATCTACGAACCACCTCGAAACTACACAGTGTGTCCAACATCGCACAAACGTGGACAAAGAAATACCTAAATGTGCCAACCAGACAACGGGTATTTGTTCCCAAGTTCAGGAATTACAATTATGTTAAGTGAATTAATTGAGGACAAAATGGAGGACACCGGGAAGGTTGCTATTTGTCATAATTTAGTGTGAGGGACAGGAATAATCGTAGTTTGTGAGGACTTTTGTTGAGAGAAATAGCTGGAGCAATTGTTATAGTAAGTGAGGATTTCAGATTTTATCTATAAGGTCTTGGCCTAATAAATTGGGAAAATCCTAAAAGTTTAAGCACTTTATTAGACAAAAGTTTTTTTATCTGTGAATCTGATCTGCTTCAATTTATTTTATTATTGGCCTATATTGTCCCACTCCTGGGCAAAAGCCTTCCACTCTTCTCTCTGTGCAGTTTTCTCCGGCAAATCTCTCACAAACGCCACTAAGTCACGCCAGCGTTTTCTAGGGCACCTTCGGCGACGATGCCCATCTTCTGGCACCCACGGCGTTAAGACTATGGCCAGTCGGCATCAATAATAACAACAAAAATCTTAGAAGTAATGTCTTGGATGTGCGAATATCAGAGACGACTTATTGGCCCCTCTGAATGAAAACGTCATCGCAGCAGGTCCAGTCGAATATGACGAATAAACCGGACTCCTTCAATAAGAACTAGTCCTTAGTAGCTTTAAATAGAGAGATAATCTATAGAAGTGGAAAGAGAGTAGGGAGGCTTTTAATAATAATAAAAATATTCTCTCAGAAAATCGACAAATTGCCAATTTAGATGATCATAATCTCATCTCCAGCATTTATTGCCGACATTTATCCCGAATTCACCCACCAAGCACTCAATTACTTAACTGCAGTTTATGTCTAGCACGTAATCTATCTCAATGTTCATCAATTCCTTCGAAAATGATCGTTCTTTTCAACAAATATCTCTATTAGAAATTTTGGCCACAATTCAGAAAATTTTAACCAATGTGCGCGAATTTTATTAATGTTTCATGAGATTGGGATATTATTGTTGATTTGTTCTTTTTATGACAATGATTGTGCATTTTTGGTGCACAGTGGAATATTTGTCCAATAGCTTATATTGTAGCTTAAGACAAGTCAACAGTCAAACTGGTGAAAAATAAATACCAACCACCGCTCAATAAGAACTATGCATATCCGGAGATATAAACTCTTTAGATCACTGTTTTAAGCTTTCACGGTTTACAACTAAACTTATACTACTTGTCACTTACGGGATATCTTCCGTGATTGTTCATTTTTTTTTTGCAACAGCGTCGAAATATCGGGAGCTCAAAATAATGAACAATCACTTAATATTAATCAGTTAATACTCTATCGGATCGGTTAATTCACCTAGAGCAAGCATGTTCATCAAGGCTCATGCCTTCCTTTTATGAGGAGAGGCCTCTCACCTCCAGTCGAAGGTTACAAACAAACCTTCTGAAATAAAAGTCCCAAGTAACTGCGAAAACCACATCAAAATTAATTGTACATGTTAGAAAATCTAAGCTGTCACAAAGATAAACTCGAAAAGCAACTTTGTTTAATACGTTTTATGGTAGAGAATTGCCTTATCTTCTCTGCCACACAAACCCCTCAAACCAAGCATTGTTACCAACCAAACAAACTATAACTTATCGTTACCAACACAACCCAAATCCGACGTCAACTGAACTAAAAAAGAGTGATTTATAACACCAATAAAATGTCTAAAATAAAATACTAACACACTATGACACGTCTATAAAAAGCCTAAAAAATAATCTAGACTGGTTAAAATTGCCTATTCCATATTCATATTTATGTTCAAAACAAAAACGTTTTGAGTTAAACTATTTTGGACACAACTCACGTAAAATTATGAGTGAAAAAGTTGTGGGAACTGGTCTGGTCAGGGGTGGGTTGTAACGTGCTTTGGGTTCTCTAGTATAATATTTTCGACGCTCCGTTTTCGTGTCGGTGTCCCTTCCACCCCGTAGATGTATAATCTCAACATGAATGATGAAACCAAGATTTTGTAACAATATTTTGATTTAAAAAAGTATCCATGGAGTTTCTTGCCCATTCTTCTCCATAGAGATCTACGCATTGGAATGGGCAACTACAGTACTTTCTTTGTTTTTCTGACATTCAAAAGTGCCTTCAAGAGTGTGTAATGGTCTAATTGAAATAAATGCTTTGAGTATTGAGTTTTTGAGTTTTATAGACAGTGTAAGTTGAACCTTCACTTAGAAGGTTTTGTATGATTTCGTGGATCTTTATCTGTTTGAGTAAAAAAATATTAAATTTTACTGTTTTCAACGTAACTTGACCGGAATAAACGGTTGAATTGTTTTAACACTGAAAAGCGGTTGCAGGGAGCAGTAGAGATTAATATTTGACTTATTTCAACAGTTATTTTAGAAAGGCTGTCTGTACCTACCATTAATAATGTTAGTTTATTTTTTGTTCCCAGTTTCATGCACATAGACGAAGATAAAGAAGTACACGCGGCGGCGCATGAAGCTGATCATTTCCAGTATAACTTGGCCTCGCTTTGTATAGATTTCTTATACAATGAGAGATTCGCATAAACTGGTTTTTTAAAGCTTGATTGGCCGACGTGTGTACGTAAGTTGTTGTAGCAAGTGTAGCTGTAATTTCTGCCTATCCCTTGGAAAAGAGGCGTGAGTTTATACAGGGTGTAAACGGACCCTTCACGAAGCCGTCAACCAAGCATTCTGTACAACAAGCTAAGTAACTCTCAACGCATCTGGATCAACGCGCTGTTCGTCCAGATTTCGTTCTTGCTATTCCACAACGGAACCATAAAAATGTTAATAGCGCAAAATTTTTAACTGTGTTTCTGAATTTTTCAATTGAAGCCTTACAGTCGAACGCGGAGGAGCTCGTGGCTAAATAATAACAGCCGCTCGGGTCGATCTTTAGGTAAAGCCGTGCTTGCCTAGGTTGGTTTGTGGATGGGTGACCAACCATTATTTAAAAAAAAAAGTGTTTTTAATATATTAAGCTTCTCAACCTTTTCCATCTTCTTTATTGCTTCTAAAATGTGGTTTTGTATAGACACACTATAAAGGCGCAAATCCACCACGGTGCCTGCTGTGCACGGGCACGCGGCGCATTTTAGCTGCGCGGATTCATTTGTTTGACAACGTCGGGTCGTCAACGTTGGGTCTACGTTTCCACTGCAGTACACATTAGACACCCACAACTAAGTACAACTGTAGCGTGCGTGGCCCACCGCGGCATAGTCGTGGGTTAATATTCGTGTATAGCTTGTACCGCATGCACAGCGTGCATAGCGTTGACAGCGTTGAGCTATTTGAGCGCCTTATTCGAGCAAGCTACGCATGTACTAATGATGTCATTTGATGCATAGCATATCCGTGGTTTGCAGTGGAAACCATCACATACAATTCCTTGCAAAGCGAAGCATGCACACGTGCATAGACTATCCGTGCGCCGCGGTTAGTTTGCGTCTTTAATCAGCTCCAAATGGTACAATCGAAACAAATGATGCCACTTTGACACATGTCAAATTCAATACTACCAAAATTAAGGGCTAATTCTTGACCACAGGCCTTAGCGTGGACACCCTAAATATGACTGATTGATGAAGTACCCACATCAAACTAGCCCTTACAAACTTAGTACAACAAAAACAATTAAGGTGCCTACAGTAATTAGAAGTGTTGTATTGTTAATAATATAATCTATGGATGAAATACTGTATGGGTCATTGAGCGTGCTTTTGAATTAGCAACTTTAAAGCTCCAGTGCCGACAGTTCAAATTCCAATATCATGCTCAATGTCTCTTATGACATTTGAAATTTAACGTCGATATGTGGTTAATAAACCTGTATGGTTTAACTGTTTGATGTAATTAACCGTCGAATTGATAATCTAGAATGTGGTTCTGTGATAACAGTGTGAATCGATTTGATAGGTTAAGCTGTGGTTGTCAAAGTCATTTAGCGGATTGGTGACCATGTTCACAACTGTCTGCTTACTCTGCAATGCTAGAAACTCTTTGCTTTCCAAGAGATCAATCTGAGCAGTGTTTGTTCAGTTAGTTTGTGGATGAGTGACCATTTTTCATAGTAAATGGTCTCAGCTGCACAGGCACACGTCTGCCCTTATCTCAATGTATTTCTAAATTTAATTTCCTCTCATTTATTTCAGTAAAGAGAAGGAATTTTACCAAAATCACCCGTCTAGCAAAAAAAACAACTTTTTTGCCAATAAAAGTCCAAACTTTACTTTTCATAGTTTTAGTATACTACACAAATTATTCTCATGAAACAATTGAAGTTATTAAAGATCCATCATGTCTTTAACATAGGCCAAGAAGAAAAAATAAGTATTATAGACGCTAACTCATAAACTACTAAAGCAAAGTTAATAAAATTTATATGGGACCACCGCGCTGGCTTCTTCTAACAAATAAAAATAGAATCACGGAAATCGGCTTAATAATCACGGAGTAATCGGTGAATACACATTAAAAACAAAGATGCTATTGGAATACATAACCTAATCTTTTTTTAGAATTCGGTTAAAAAATATGCCGATGTAAGGTATTAAACTGTCATGGTCACTTACATCAGCAGTTTATCCGTGATCATGGTGCTTGCAAAAGCGCCGAAATATCGGGATAAAACAAACAGTCATCATCTGCCTAGCCTTTTCCCAACTATATTGGGGTCGGCTTCCAGTCTAACCGGATGCAGCTGAATACCAGTATTTTACATGGAGCGACTGCCTATCAGACCTCCACAACCCAGTTAGTGGTGGGTAATACTATACCCCTTGGTAAGACTGATCGTCAGACTTTTTGGGCCAATTACTATCTAACGACTGTCAAAGATCTACAAATGACACCCGGGACCAACGGCTTAACGTGCTTTCTGAGGCAGGAGGAAACTTGGTATGTAATGGGTATGTAATGTACAGCTTAACCTAAAGATCGACCCTAGCGCCTGTTATTATTTAGCCACGAGCTCCTCCACAAAACAAACAGTAAACATGGTAAATATCCCAAATGTTTTTGTGCTTTCCGAGGCACAAAGTGGTCATATTTTAATGTAATAACTAAATGACCCAGGTTTAAAGACACTACCACAGTTATAACTAGACAGCTGTGTGTAGTAAAGTTTATATCCACGTGATCATTAACATGACTTTACAGGTGTTTAACCGCCGTTACAGAACCATAAAGTACGTTTATGTTGGTTTGCGTGGTCAGCTACTAGACTTAGAGATACTAAATACTAGCTTTTGCCCGCGGCTGCGGTCGCGTTAATTTAGAATTTGTCTATTAATATTCTGGTTGTACTTAGCTTGAATTCAATCATGATTCAAAAGACACGTGGCGCCATCTATTATCAAAAGAACGTTATTGTCGTTTTCCTCGGGAACAGTACTTTTTTCGGGATGAATGGTACCCTATGTCCATTTCTGTAAACCTTAAAAAACATGCAAAATTTCAGGATGATCGGTTCACTGGTTTAGGCGTGAAAAGGTAACAAACAAACAAACTTACTTATGCATTTATAATATTAGTAAGTATAAGGATTTTGCTAGCTTTTTAGAGCTCAAGGGAAAAATTAGATTCCTTTTACCGGAAAAGCTGTGTTCCAGTGTGTGCTAGTAAATTCATAATGCTCATTTTTTCATAAAGACTTTCTGGGTGGCTGGTGTACCTCATGTAAATCAGTAAGATACGTTCTTCTTCTTCTTATGGTGTCAATGGCAATCTATAGAACTGAGCCACTAGTTTGCCGCCTTCAATAGCGTCCATCAATTCCTGTAATGAACAAACAACAGGGCACGCAGGACATGATATTAAGTGCCCCGACACAGCCTGTCCCAGAACAGCAGGTGTGGGCAAATTTTCCTTGCTGCGACCAACCTGGGTCCAGAGTCTATTTAAAGACTTCCAGGACAGCCTTGGCAACTCATGTCCAGGTCTATCAGATAACGTTCAAGACACGTTGTAGTTGTGTGTCATGGCTTTGGTAGGAGGTAATCATCATCTGCTTAGCTTTTTTCCAAATTTATTGAGGTCGTCTTCCAGTCTTACCAAATACAGGTGAGTACCAGTGACTGTCTATCTGACCTCCTCAACCCAGTTACTGGCCGCGGAAAATGAAGTTTTAGCAGAAGTATTTGAATGTATTAATCCTCATTGTTTCGACAGCTATGACATAGAAATAAATATTATTTTCAGATACATTAGGTTTCTAGAGTCAAAAACAACAAAAAATTTGGACGATACACAAAAACCTCCATTTTCTCTGTATACAAAATTAACTCAAAAGCATTTTCTAATTCTTCCGCTTTATAAAAACTCTGTCAAGAAATACAGTTAGCAAAAAAAAGGTCGTTTTTTTGTAAAAAAAAATCATTTCACGAAAAATCAGAGATTAATTTCAGATAAGGTTGTAGGCATAATAAATCTCCATAGAGGGGTGTTCTCACCCCCCAAGGGTAGAAGGTGCATTAATAAATTGTCTTACGCACGAATTTAGAATCCTTAATTTTTCCACCGAGATTCAAAATCGTGGGGTAAGTAAGTTCTTTTAAAATTGATAATAAGTAATATTTTACCGACTTCATGAAAGGTGGGTAATGCGTTTTGTCACGCTATTTTACATGTTAGTGACCAGATGATAAATGTAACCTTATTTCAAATTAGTCTAGTTTACTTTTTTATTAAAAAAATATTAATGGCTTCCTGTATTTTTAACGACTTTGATAGTATAATAAAAGTACTAATTGCGTGTTTTTCTGTTACCCTAGTTTTTTATGTAAATATTATCATGTGGTTTGTTCCACATATTTGGATTCATTTGTATTCCACTGAAATGGCAAATTAAGTCCGGTTGAAACCTTTGTTTTAATTCTACGAAAAACTGCGCCTATTTGGGACATACTTATCAGAAAAAGGGGACATATAAACAAGTAGTAGGTACCTACATATGCTTGCCAATACATAGCCAGATTTATACTTTAGAACGAAATGAAAATCATAATAATGCGTAATATTAGAATAGGTAAACAGTAAGTCTGGTAGATGTATGTAGAACATAGGTAAAACATACCTAAGACTTCTGCACATGAGGTCCTGGATTCGATTTCCAGGTCAGGAAAATTTTTATTGGGTTTTTCTAACAGGAATGACTCAGCCACGGAGTCTTGTTTTGTGCCCGGTTGAAGGCCATAGGTTGGAATCGTCCCTTATCATATGGGACTTAATCATAACTGGCAAATTGAGGGTGTATTATTAGGTACACCTCTACCTATCCCTTCGGGGATAATAGGCGTAAATTAAAACATATAAATATCAGTTAAGAAATATTCTCAAAACTTCAGTATAAGTATCAGTCTTATTCTCTGCAATAACATTATTGCAATTTACTTCGCAACAGTCAAACTCTGTGCTGTTTTTGTAAGAACCGTAATGAGATCGCCAACCCGCCTGCCAAGCGTGGCGATTATGCCAAACCCCCCCCCCCTTTGGACGAGGCCTATTTCCAGCAGTGGACGTCTTTCGGCTGAAATGATGATGATGTGTCAAACGAAATACCTACTGCGATCATCATCATCATTCTCCTGTAATTATCCCAATTCATTTGGTGTCGGCGCAGCATGTCTTTTTCTTCCATACTTCTCTATTACTCAGTCATCTCAGCAGTCACCTCCTTTCTAGCCATCTCATCTCTCACACAGTTTATCCATCGTTTCTTTGGTCTGCCTCTACATTCATACTCAACATTTTCCTCATTCCTCCGCAAATACCTCCTGCGATATTTCAGAGAAAAAAAAAACTAGTTTTAACCCTCTCTATTTCCCCTCCAAAAATGGACATCACCTAACAAATCACCCTGTATAAATGTCCCAATCACCCTAAACAAGGTCTAGTTCCCAAAAAAACAAAATCTCCGCAAGATATTGCCAATTTCTCAATAACCAGAGGATACATGTCATTCAAATTTGGACAGATATCTCGGCAAATTTATGTCATTCGATTACTGTGAGGAATTCGGCATAAAATCGATTCTGCCACTTATTATCATAATCATTCGTTTCCGACACAGGCAGCATTAGGTGGGGAGATTGAACGTACTTATTGAACCTACTTATAAAAGAGATCTTGGAACAGTTCAGGGCAGGGGGACAATGGGAAAGGTCACGAGGAACCTGAAAAGTTTGTTGGTCATCATTTTGAAGCCAGATTACACTTCACAAAAGAATAGTTTTACTGTATCACGGGTTTCGTGTCGAAATAATCAGTTTTATCTTCATAAATTATCGTATTTTTTTGGTTTCCTCACGATGTTTTCCTGATGGAACACCAAAGAACCACCACCAGTACACTAAACCACCAGTATCAGTGAAGGTGCTCCAGTTCACTTACTCCAGTGAACTGGAGCAGGGGATAATGATACTATACGCACATGAATCCGAAAAATCAGAGGTGCGTGTCTTTTCGAAATTGAGACCTATGACTTGGCATTCCGACGGTCACACCACTATCACTGCTCAGTTTGATGATTACTAATTTCTGTAATTATTTTTTCTATGAAACTAGCAAAATCACTGGATGAGCTTTTATGCTGTCTGTATTTATTTACTTACAGGAGTTAACTGTGAAGAAAAAGAACCTATCTTTGATGATCTTATAACCAGCCAATATCTGTAGGTAAGTCACAAAAGTAAGATGCACTGATTTTGTACTACCTAATACTATCACATCTGATTGAACTGAAACCTAACCCTAATATAGACAAGAAAAAATTAACGTTTAAAATCTATCTCCACAGAACCCACATGACAAAATACCGACCCACCCTAGAAATCCACAAAAGCCTCCCATTTCCTCTATTTTCGCTTTTTTCGGCATCCCCTCGGGAGCTTCATGACGCCTGCACAATGATATACCGTACCGAGTACTGTTGAATTAAACATACAGTTTTACACTATATACGAAACTATATACCACAAAAAGATGGATCGAAGGTCGACTCCAATACAACTAGCTAAAACGCACGCACACATAGGTACGCTTCACGTACAGCAAGTGCAAGCGCACTGGTGGCTGGTATTTGTTTGTGATTGCCGTACAGATGTACTAAGAAAAGTATGCACTTCAGCAGTCATTATGAAAAAAAGTCAAAAAAGTATTACAACCGTGGAATTACATGCACATTTTATACTACCATGGTTAGACAATTTTCAATTTCTATACAACTTTGAGTGACAAGTATCAAGATGCAACTAGAATACTGCGACAAAGAGAAAACTTTACACAAACGCGCAATGATTGGAGCACTCCCTCAAAGCGGGTTAGTTCACAGCTTACAAGATTTCCTCCTTTGGCGCGACGTTCGTGCTAATTCGGAAACACGAAGATTACCGAAGCGCAAACCTTTCTTAGTTCAACTGCACTCACGCGTCAATGTGTGCGTGCGCCTGTTTTGTCTCGCTGTATGTACCCAGCCTTCTGAGTGTATCTATTTGCTCCTATGGGGTAAAGAGGGTACAGAAATATAGTTATAAGGGTATATACTATGTTGTTGATTCCATTTTCAAGGGATTATCTGGTTCCTTACTTAGAGAGCGACCATTTTCTTCGTTGTGGGTTGTTAGTTGTGCTGTGTTGTGCATATACAGGGCGTGTTAAAGGGTAATGGACTGCTATTACTCTACTGGAGGGACGTAGAAGGGGACATAGAAAAAGTACTTTTTACGCTGAAGAGAATCAAGGCGTAATACAATTTTACGCCTTTGATTGGCGAAGTGGCTGAACGATTGGCTGCTATGCCGCGTTTCGCGTGTTTGATCCCCGCACAGAACAAATATTTGTATGACTAGTTATTTGATGGTAGTTTTCCGGGTCTGGTCTGTGTGTGTATGTCAGTTTAAATGTTTGTTAACGCGTCCACGATACAGGGGAAATTCATAGTGTTTAAATTTTTAAATTCAATGTTTCATAAAAAACTGTACATTCTCTTACACCTTTTTGATATGAGTGTCATAAGAATACTTTAGTTTCTATTTTTAGCTTTTTATATTATACTATTAGTGCAGCAAATACGAGCATTTCTTACCACAATATTAGCTTCTGCGTGGCCCTTCAGGTTTTTAGTCTTAGGACAAGGTTCTATGTTTTCGTTACTACTTACTATCACTGTCTGAATTGGGAAAATACTAGTGCAAGAAAGAGATGGGAACATTGTCTAAGTCACAGCATCTCTAATAAATCTTAACCTTTTTAGCACCTTAACTTCTATCTGCTGATTTTTACGACTTATGCCCGACTGAACATCGAAAAACAAAAGATCACAATTCAGCAATTTAACAACTGTTTCAAAAAAAAATATTTTCATAGTACCTATTCTTCATTGATGCTAAAGTATCGTCAAGTGAACAAATTATACAATTCATTTTTACTATAAGGTAAGATAGGTAAGAAACATTAACAGAAACTTTGTAAACAGGACAACATATTATTATCTTCATCCCCAACGACGACACTGCCAAAATTGATGCATAAACATACACTCCTATTTTTTTAAATCGTCTTTTCGATAAATAGTTTCATACATAACGAATAGCCAATAAAAATTGCTAATTCCCTTGACTAAAAAGTTATCGAACGATAACAACAAAATAAAAACACCTCAGTAAGCAATAGAATATTCATTCTATCAATACCAGCTAGCACTTTCCCTTTTGACCGGCGAACGCAAAACAAAAATAAAAAAGTTACATATTTTCATCTGACATATTTGAAATGAATAAATCACTTTGAAAACTATCATTTTCAGTTGCCTCTTCATTCTGTTTGTAAAGGCAAATAGGATTGTATGTGCTGGAGTTATTGGTTTTACATACATATTCCTACGTTACTTTTTATTGAGTCTTACAGTATTGGAGACTGGTTGTCGTAGATACCTGGGTTTACATCGTATTCTATTTTACACTTTTAATCAACTTTTTTATGGGATTTTTGACAATACTGATGAACTTCTAACTAAACTTTAGTTAGGGTTTTAAGCAAAAGCCACAAAATATACCATAATAGTTAACCCCGACTCCGCGTGCCTACTGAGCATGAGGTCCTGGGTTCGATTCCCGAGTCGGCCAAAGTGTCATTGAGTTATCCATCAGGAATTTCTCAATAGCAGCCACGGGGTTTGGATTGGTGCCCGGTTGATAGCAATAGGCTTGCCCCCTGTTATTTGGCTGTCCCTTGTCCCATGATGTGAACCCTATTGATAGTCGTCGTAGAAATAAGAAGCTCTTTGAAAGCCCTTGCCCCAGGAACCAAGCTTGCAGGGGTTGCCCCCTTGTATACCTGCCGTATTTCAAAACCACATTGTCCAAAGTCCATAAACCTCCGACTTACCCCGCTAATTATTTTTAATTTAAAGTGGCATTATCAATCCCCTTTTCTGCGGTACAAAAACCGGGTAAAATATTACATACCCGGGTCTTAACCGGGATTACCATGAATACGTTTCAACCGAGCCGTAAATAATGGACGTACAAGCGCCCGTTTTATATTAATTATTAATTTCGTAGATGAATTATTAATAGTCTAACGTAAATTTGTTATTATTTTTGTTGAATATTTAGTCCAAATTGCTCACATCTAAATTAACAAAGGCCTTTCATATCGAAATTTGGTAAATAATCTGACATTGAAAACCAAATTACGTTTACTGACACTTGCTTGCACAGACTGGACAGGTCTGCTCAATTATGTGTATTTTTTTATTAGCTTATTCTGTCCCACTGCTGGGCAAAGGGCTCCCCCATTCCTTTCCAACTCTCCCGGTGTTTTGCCTCCTCTGGCCAATCAGTCAGGAACGAGTCCAAATCTGTGTAGTTATTTCTTCAAAATACCATCTCAAACGAGAACCTGCATGGACCTCACACGATCTGACCAAGACATTGTCTAGACTTTAAAAGAGACTGTGACTTCTGAATTTGTTTCTGCTATTTCTTCTCAGAGTAGTCATATAGGAAACACCTTACCCATCTAGTTTGACAAAAATTACGTCTAAAAAGTATTTTAATAAGCTACTTACACGAATAAATAATACTTTTTATTGAATACTAGCTGTTGCCCGCGACCCTCGGTGGCGTGCAATTATTTAAAAAAAAAATACTTCCTTTTTTGAATCGGTATTTTGTTACCAATTTCAAAGGTTTTAATTTTTTAGCACGGAACCATAATTCTTATTCTAAAAGAAAAGTAGCCTAAATTACTGCTTATAACATCAGCTATCTGCCAGTAAAAGTATCGTCAAAATCGGTCCAATCGTTTTGAAGTTTATCTGGAACAAACAGACAGACAGACACAAACATTAAAATAATGTGTTTTTGTTATTTGTGCCGTATATTATTATATATTATTTTCACTACTTTTTTTACTTCAATTTTATTTATTCAAATCCTTAACACACTATTCGTCACAAATATAATAATAATAGAGAAAAAGATTACAGTAATTTTTTCCATTAATTAAAAAAAAACTCCAGTACCATTCTGCTATTCAATGAAGCCAATTAATTCACAAAAACAAATACATCCAGAAAAAAAAACGAGAATTAACAATGTCAGTGCAAAATAAAATAAATTAAAGTCCATTGATATATGTTACAATACTTTGCCCTCCCTGTACGCCTGAATGAACCGTTAGTCATTGAGAATGCATCCACGTGAACAATAGCTTGCAGCTTGCTTGCATGATGTAGCTTCGAAACTAATAATATATGAGCTATATACAGGATGTAAACGGACCCTTCACGAAGCCGCCAACCAAGCATTCTGTACATGCAACTAAACTACGCAAAAATTATTGCTGGTAAACGACTTTTTTGTTGGGGGTAGAAAAAAAAACATTATGCTGATGGATGCATTGATGGATGATTGCACGGGGGTCGTGGAGGTATTTAAAGTAAAGTTATAACATTAAAACTTTTATTTACAAAAAAAGTTGGAACTCAGACCCCCAATATCTCCGTAACTAGAAGGTTCCCAGGTATGGTCTAGAACAAAACAATGATCGTAATGACGGGGAGAACAAGTGACTTTGGGCTTCAGTAAGGGTACTTTTACACCCATTAATTTGTTTTCTTCAGTGCCCCGTTTAGTAAACAAATATGGTGTCCTGGAAGTTTATTATGCATCAAGAGCTGAATTCTCAACGTCAGGTATACATACACATGGAATAAAACTGACAATTGACAGATTTTGTATGAGCCATACACACACGCAAATCACAATGTCAAAAATACTACTGGTTAATTGAATATATCGGTAGGGCAAAGTAGATATCGAATGAGACGTACAGTGAAACCAAAACATGAAACAATTGTGAGCAAACAATTTCCCAATTGCATTCGAAAGCCCAAAACGCACACAACATAACTGTGACTAAACCCAGCTACCCTTTTGTATATCCAAATACTGTAACCACAAACTAAATCACTCAACAAACCATTGTTACACAGACACAACTTCCTAAACGGCAAATCTTAACCATGGACAAAATTCATGCACAAATAAGCACAAACTACTGCCTTATTCCGCTTCGCAACAGAATAATCCGATGTTCTGCCACTGTGAGTTAGTTTGAGCCGGTTAGAACTGGTTCCAACCGCCGGTAACCAGACGAAACCAGTGTACACCGGTTGCCCGGTTTGTCGCTATTGAAATTCACCGATAGGCTAGCTGTTTCAAATATTCATTGTTAAACAAGATGCGGTCGGCAAGCCACGGTGTATAGATTCGCAAATCGACTGCTGAATTTATGATTTTGGTAACAGATTTTGGTGGACATGGGAATTTGAAAATGTGGCTTATGTTGGTGAAATTTTGAACGGAATGAGGTCGACTCGATTCACGACCTAACCGTTTTGTGTGCTTTGCATTGCTTTCTTCCCAAGATTTTACGATTTTTCAGTAACGGACATGCTGTGAAACTGCTTCTTTGACCCAGTAGATGCAATCGCTACTGTTGAACACGAGGGTTCGATTCTTGACTCGGGTAAAGTGTAATTGTATTTTTCCATTAGGTATTTCTCAGTAGCAGCTCCGGTGTCTGGATCAGCCTCGTTGATGGCAGTAGGTTGGCCCTCTATTAAATGTGCTTTAAATATAACTGGGGAAATGTGAGTGTACTTGGGTTCATCTCTTCCTAGTCCTTCGGGGATTACAACCTTGATATTATGTATTTGTTACAAGCTGTGGAACTTTAAACTGGCCATTACCTCATTATCTGTCTAGCTTTTTCCCAACTATGTTGGGGTCGGCTTCCAGTCTAACTGGATGCAGCTGAATCCCAGTATTTAGTACTGGGTAATACGATACTCCTTGGTAAGACTGGTTGTCAGACTTTCGGGCCACTGAGTAACGACAAAGATCTACAAATGATGGGCTTTCCGAAGCACGGAGGAAACTCGATATGTAATGGGTGTTTTTTTTTTAATGAAACATTTCCCCACACTAGGAATTTGTCCTGTATCGTGGGTGCGTTTACAAACATTTAAACTCACATACACAAACAGCCAGACCCGGATCAACTACCTGTAGGCCATACAAATATTTGTTCCGTGCGGGAATCGAACCCGCGACACGCAGCGCAGCAGTCAATCACTCAGCCACTGCGCCAACCGCCGTTAAACTATCCCCGGGCTAACCAACCTGAAGATCTCCCCAAGCGGCTGTTATTATTTAGCCACTAGCCTCACGAAACTGGCCATTACCTACTGTATAGAAAGAAAGAAGAAAGTAATAAATAATAATCGCTTGACCCAGACAAAGGTACCTCAGATAAAACCTTGTAAAGGACAGAATGTCAGGCTCTGTAGGTTTAATGAAAGGTTCCCCTGGGTGTAGTTGTGACACGCCAACTCAAAGTGCTTATTTACAAACAGAGAACTTTGAGCTCATAAATAGTAAATAAGACTTAAGTTTGAATGTTGAACAATTTAACCAAAGCGTAGTGTGTTACGCAGTTACTGGGGTGTGGAGGTCAGACTGGCAGTCGCTCCTTGTAAAATACTGGTATTCAGCTGCATCTAGTTAGACTGCATCGGACCCAAATATATTTGGATAAAGAACTTCTAAAATATAGCAAGCTTTTGAAATTGTGCCGCGTTTTAAACCTACAGAGTACATAGTTTTTAGGGCATCTTTTGGGTAATTTGTCACACCGTCATCAATAAACATCATCATCTGCCTGCCTTTTTCCCAAATATGTTGGAGTCGGCTTCCAGTCGAACCGGATACTGCTGAATACAAGTATTTTGCATCGAGCGACTGCCTATCTGACCTCCACAACCCTGTTAGTACTGTAAGACTGGTTGTCAGATTTTCATGCCACTGACCACATTAACGACTGACAAAGACGTCTAAATGACAGCCGGGTCTAACAGTTTAATACTGTCCAAGGCACGAAGGACAATCGGTTGAAACGAGACTTTGATTTACACCCAAAACATTATATTTCAGTCAGATTTCTAGAATTTAACATAGTTCTCAGTAAACCAACCCCTACCAAGTCACGTCACATAACCTTTACAACATTCAGTTTGAAAGTTACAAATAATTCAAAGTTTGTCGCCGATACCTCGATATTGGTCGCTCGCTCCAATAACAACAGGTCACGTTAGGTCACTGCTATACCAGTTAATACTAGGGTTACCAGATGAAAACTCCTGACAAAAATACGGACAATTATAAAAAGTCTGCACTATTTTACTTCTTAATCTTTCTTGTAGCCATATCATCACAAATCTCTTTAAATTATGAATTTTAAATGATTGAGAGGAAGGCCAAGAACATGGATGGAGTGTGTGAGGAATAATATAACACCACACTGTGCTCTTAAACACAAATTACTGACGTTGCTCAAAAAGCCGCTAAGCTGAAGTGAGACTGTGACGAACTGTGGGCCAAAATAAGCACGATGTGGAGCTCTAACACAGCCAGAAGGTGAAGTGGTAAACCTCGCAAGAGATCGCGGGTCGAGCTGGACAGAACCAACGACCATTGGGTCCAAATTGGTCCAGGATCGAAGGATTTGAAAGTCATGGGGCGAGGCCTTTTCCCAGCAGAGGTCTGACATAGGCTAACAGTAACAGCGGTAGGAATAATATTGTGAAACAGTCAGAAACAAAGAAAAAAACAATTGCGCCTACCCCGAGTAATATGGATCATAGGTAAGAAGAAAATAATGATGAAAAGAAATCACTTCAGGTCTAAAATTTCGGACAAATGACAAAGCTGGGTAAGTCCGGACAGAGGTCTAAAAAGCCTGATATGTCCGGAAAAATACCAAATCTAGACACAGAACAGAACACCATCCGGACAGATGGCGTCCCTAGCTAGGAATCAAAAACACTGGCCAGCTACTAGAATAGGTATGTTGCAAATTGGCAGTGCTGTTTCTGAGTCGAAAAGTGTTTGTAAACTAAATCCAATCTCGGTAAGAGATTTTTGAGCTGGTTTACAGTCTAGATACGGTTTTAGATGCGATGGCAGATTGAAATGTTGAAAGAGATGGGGCGGATTTTGAAAAGTAAGCTGAATGAAATGATGATTATAACTAATTACTAGTTACATTTGAAACCCCTCTTTGACCTCTTTGAATCCTTTGACTGCCTCGTTGGTCTAGTGGTTGCAAACGCGACTGCTGAGCATGAGGTCCTGGGTTTGATTCCCAGGTCGTACAAAGTGTTATTGGGTTTTCCAAACTGAATTTCTCAGTAACAGCCACAGAGTGTGGATTTGTGACCGGTTCATGGCATTAAATTTGCCCTGTATTACATGGAACTTATACATAACTGGCGAAATGTGGGTGTACTATTAGGTACATCTCTGCCTAAAGGTTGATTTCCACCAAACAGGCGTGATGTACGTTATCTTTGAAACCTTCAATGTGTTGACTGTTTGTTTGTATGTGATGTGGAGGACTGAGGATACTTTTGTGTATGAATGTGGATAGCAATAAGAGTAGGGGAAGACTGAAGAAACGATGGATGGACTTTGTGAAAGATGATATGGCTAGAAAGAGGGTAACTCCTGAGATGCCGACAAATAGAGAAGTATGAAAGAAGAAGACAATATGCTGTGCTCGCCCCAAATGTTCTTTCAACAAAGGCAGCTTCCCACGCAATCTGGAACCACACTTAGAGCTCGCGTACATTCATAAAAATACTCTCAAAAGATAGGTCACGCTCAAATTAAGATAAAAGATAATCACAGCATATTTTTATAATATTGGATTTGGCTAGAATAACATAGGATATCTTGCCATACTTGTCGCGTGGGCAGTATCAGAACTAAGGCCGCCATCTTAGAGAATGGCAAATGATGATAATCTTTGAAATCTTCATGACTAATTTTTGTTATCTACAGAATGTGGAGGTTTAAATTAAGAGATGCCACATTTTAATAAATAGTGAAGTATACACAGTTACCAGTACCATCATCATCTTGCTGCCCTTGTCCCATTCTATTTGGGGTCTGTTTTCTTCTTTAATTTTCCACAGTTACCAGCCTAAATAATATAAATATGTAGACTCTTAGTAGCTATTAAAAGAGATTTTTTCTCAAAAATGATATGATAAAATCGTTTTTGAATTGTGTTAAGTTTACCTACTGGTGGAACATTAGTAGCATCACCAACACTTTTTGTTAAATCGATCTTTAAATTGGTTCCCTTAACGTGCTTTACTTAAACCAACAAAACACTGCAACGATAAATACAGCAGGAACAAAAATAATGTTAAATTTATTTTGAATTTTTGTCTTTCTCACATCGAAAATATTTATAACAAAAATGCGTGGACAAACAAAATACGGACGACCTTTACCGAATTCCCGAACTGCATCGGCAAATATTAAACCGTTTTTACAAAAGCAAATCACGTATTTCCGAACGAGCATTTAACAGACTACCGACGAATAAAAATAAAAAAAATCCATCCTCTTTGCAGTTACTAAACTATTTCCGGAATTGAAAAAAGTAAATTTAACTTTTTGCATCTGTAATTGGTTGTCGAACTTTCCAATAACACTTGGAACTTCCGTCAGTCGTTCACTTCATTTCATTTCGGTTTGTCACTCAATCTGGAAGACAAATTGGGTCGAGACGGCCCCAACCTAAATAGGTAGAGTCTCTGAGACACCGTACTAAGTTACTCGAAGACGTCCCGACTGTCTTTCTAGATTTAATTTTGTATTTTTAATTGGAATTTTTGTGAAATAGGAACTGTTTTACATAATACTCTATGTTCATTTTGCACATAATTATTTGGTCAAGTACAAATCAAGCTATATATATATCTTATCCAGTATAACTTGACCTCGCTTTGGATGAGCTTCCGTACAATGAGAGATCAACTTAATTTGGGTTTTCAAAACTTGATTGGTCGTGTGTACAATTGCGGATCTTGATTGCTAAGTGGAATGACAAAATATACCAAATTCAAAGACTCAGTTTTTAAGGTTTTCAAACCGGTTTAGACCAATTGCGGACTTGGCTCAGGATATGGATACCATACAATTACTAACTGAAGTATCTGAACGCAACTGTTGTCCGCAGCTAGTCCACAAGTTATCTGTACCAGTCTGATCCTTTAAAGATGATAGTCAATTTACTAATAAAAAAAGCCACTCACCTGTGTTATACTCCAGTACCGATCGAGCGAGATCAGGCAAAGGTTCATGATGGACGCCGTACACAATAACACATCCATGGCCGAATGTATCTCGCACCACCAGAACCCAAAGATCCAGTATCCCATCAGCTCATTCGCCAAAGAAAACGGCATTATCACCAAGCCTAAGAAGAAGTCTGACACGGCTAAAGACGCTATGAACCAATTCTGTATGTTCTTCAAAGCTTTCTCTGTCACTATCGCGATGATCACCAGCATATTGCCCACCACCACCATGATCATTAACACTGTCACAACCACTGATGCTATAATTATATGCGCGGGAGAGTACCCACTCGGGTACCAAGTTTTTAGAACTAAATTTATAGTTGTATCGTTCGACAATGTCGTGTTCGCGTCGGAACCATTCGTCATTTGCAAAGCAAAGAACTCCTCTTGACTCATGTACGTCGGAACCAAAAACGTGGAATTCGGACCGACTGTTGTATTAAAGTGTGCTGACATTGTAGTCCTCGCCAACGATGTCGTATTCGGTACCATCGTGGCTTTCCACAAAAGATTTGTAAAATTCATCTAACTAACTTTTATTGTTTAGACAGATTGAAAGTTTGGCCCCGTAGAAATAACTGTATAATTGATTTTTACTTTAAAAAAAACGTATTGCCTATAGGAACGGAAGTGATTGATTTATTTCTCTTTTTTATACAATTACTTAATACCCGTTTTACCCGAACGTTGAATATTGAATAGAAGCGACCCCGAACACAATATTTACACGAAAACTCGAAGGCCTAACCTAGTATTGCTTGAAACGATTTAAAGAACACTGATTGTGAAATTAAATTAAGTTGCAAATGAAGATTACGGTATTTTGCGTACACACAAAAAAGCGATTTAACACTAAAAGCTTGTTTTTTTAACGAAAAATCTTTGTTTATTTTATGCAGTCGCTCGGCGGTGTCATCGTCCGATTTTGTGCTTCCGTCTGTCCCAAAAGCGATGTGTTTTCGCGAACATTTTCCTGGTGATGTGGTTCATGGTGTGTTTACATGGCGGTCATGGCTGATCCGTCGCGTGACTGTTCAATGGTCAGTCATTACCGCGGATGCATTGTAATCAATGTCGCCTGGTGATTATCTTGATTACGGCCGGCGTCTTGTGCCTGCAACAATGATAATATTATTGATGAGTTGTGTGAAATAGCCTTGTGGGTGACGTGGGCAATCTCGTGGTAGTACGAGGATGACACAGGTATAATTTGTATTGGACGTCAGCAGATTCATCATAATCCCGGAAATAATTCAATTAAAATAAAACTATACATTGTCGGCTTAAGATCCTGTCATCATCTGCCAATCCTTTTCAAAATTACGTTGGGGTCGGCTTCCAGTGTAACTGGATGCAACTGAATACCAGTACGGTATTTCAATCAAATTGAACAAAAAAAATAGCAAACAAATTATAACCTCCTCCTTTTGGAAGTCGGTTAAAAATAACGTATTTACTCATAATATTTAGTTCCCTAAAAGGTCACATTGTTTTTTTTAATAATGTAGTCTTTCAAGCACAAGTAACAATGATTTGAAACAAAAAAAAATAGCTTAAAGGCAATTGTAGGGTTATTCAAACCATTTTAAATTATTTTAATACTCACATAAAAATAATATCGTAATGGTTTTCATAACATCAAAAGCCTATGATAAAACAAAGATAAGTATTGTAAACATTAATAACAATTTGTAACTTTAACGTTATTATTTCATTCGGTATAATTGATTGATGCTCAGACTCTATTTGGGTGAGCGCTCAATTCATCGAGTCATTCTTTTTATTTGTTTGTAGTAACTTTATTTTAATTTGTTTTTGTTTGTTTAGAAATTGTTTTGTTTAATTTGTGTCGCTTCGTTAGGTTTGATAGTGTTTTAATTGAGAAAGATAGTTGTTTGATAAATTTTATTTCGTAAACATCTTAAATCTTACGTTAAATTAATATATAATAATATTCCATGGCAAAGATAAAGTCTCAATATTGTGGATCAATTGTGTAGGGTTGCCAATTAAGAATTGAATGCTTCGTTATATTCCATTCGATGTTTGTTACATGTTTTATTTTAATATTCTGAGTTCGACTCCCAGGTCGGGAAAAACGTAATTAGGGTTTTCATCTGGAATTTTACAGTAGAAGACTGGAGTCTGGATTTGCTCCCGGTTGACGACAAAAGGCTGACCCCGTATAACTGGCGAAGTGTGGGTACCTACAGCTCCGCCTAAACTTTCAAGGAACATGCGTGATGTTATGTGTCATAAGAAACGAACTCCCTACTTAGCTAAGTGTACTACAACCACAATACCCATTTAACCACAGAGGCAGAAAGGTCTCGTGGTCGCAATCGCGACTGCTGAGCATGAGTTCCTGAGGTCGATTCCCGGGTCGGGCATATTGTTCATAGGTTTTCCCATCAGGAATTCCTCAATAGCCACGGAGTCTGGACTTGTTCCCGGTTGATGGCAATAGGCTTGCTCCCTATTACATTGGACTTTTACATAACTGGCCAAATTTGGATGTACCTACTATTAGGTACACCTCTGCCTAGCTCTTCGAGGATTACAGGCATGATGTTATTTTGTTAAAGAATCTATACATATAATAAAATCGTAAAAATCCAAATCGATGTTCCGACTTGGCGCATAAACTACTACATAGATCCTGTTCAAATTTTGCACAAATATTCCTTACAGGCTTCTTCAAATGTTAGGCTATATATTATCACGCTACTTGCTTAACGGGGTGAGCAATATTGCATTATGTCAGTATTCTTCATTTGTCCAAAATAAACTCATACACAAAAGAAACAAAAACACATCAGAATACTGACCGCAAAGTTCTTTGGACTTTACATCACACAGGTCAAGTATCTTTCCGTACTTTATTCATTTTCAGGAAACTCTTCACAGAAAAATGCTCTTCCTTTATAAATAAAAACTCCGACGAAATCCGAGAGCAACATAATAATCTTTTCTTTTACCGACACAATGAAGTTTCTTTCTCATTAGAGGAGACTTACACGATGCCGTTCGAATGTTTAATTACTCGAGTTCTTCTTTCCAAGTGTTTCAGTTTTTTGTTATCGAAAACTTTTGGCGGGATTTTTTGTTACTTTTTAAAAAGGTATGATGACGCGATGAGTTTTGAGCAAAGAAGAATTAGATGGATACAATCTTTTTTAGGGTTCCGTAGGGTAACCAACGGGACCCTATTACTAAGCCTCCGCTCTCTGTCCGTCCGTATGTCTGTCAGTGAGCTGTATCTCATGATCCGCAATAGGTAGACAGTTGGAATTTTCACAGAATATGTATTTCTGTTACCACTATAACGACAAATAATAAAAACAAATTAAAGGGGGTTGGCCTTGGGCGGACTTTTGCGGGACTGTTCGAAAGAGATACCGCGGCCCTTGAACAAAAAGGGCAAAGAAGGACCATGGATGGGTTTTACTCAGTAAAAGTCTGACACTCCCTTCCACTCCGCCCAGAGCGGGGCGGGGGGGTCATTTGATGAATTCCCATCTGAAAAAAAGGGTGTTGCCTTACTACAATGGTATGGAACCCTTCAAGCGCTAGTCACACTTGGCCGGTTTTTTAAAGATAGTGAAAAATCTTTGAAAAATATTACGTTCATAGACTTAATTACCCTTTGTTCGGCCTGAAACTAAAGTCTAAAAAACGCTGCGAACAATTAGTTAACACAAAGTAAATATAAAGTAACGAAAAGGACATCGTCGACTAAATTCGAGCGACGAAAATTAATATTGAATATCATCATCTGCCTAGCCTTTTCCCAACTATGTTGGGATTGGCTTCCAGTCTAACCGCATGCAGCTAAATACCAGTATTTTACATGGAGCTGCTGCATATCTGACCTCCACAACCCAATTACTGGGTAATACGATACTCCTTAGACAGGTTTATAGACTTTCGGGCTTCTTTCTGATTACTTGTAACGACTGTCATAGATCTACAAATGACAGCAAGACGTTAAAGTGTATTCAAAGGCACAGAGGAATCTCGGTAGGTAATGGTTGGTCACCCATCCAAAGATTGACCTTGGCAAGCGCTGCTTAACCTTGAAGATAGTCGTACGGCAGTTATTATCTAGCCACGAACTCCTTTACAACACCAATTGTATAAGTAACTAAAACGAAATTAACGTTAAAATTCGCGTGACGAAAATTTATTTGAATATCAAAATTGAAAATCTGGTTTGCAATAGATTGAAGCTTCGTCCCAATTAATTATTTATGATATTCCTTCTGTTGGTTTTCATCAAAGTGTTTGTTAAATGCATCAGTTTGTTTATCAATATGTCGAGAACCGTAATTTTTCGGGCGGTTACAGTGGGAAGCTCGTGGGTAAATAATAACAGCCGCTCGGGTCGATCTTTAGGTTAAGCCGTGCTTACCTGGGTTGGATGGGTGACCACCCATTATATGCCGAGTTTCCTCCGTACCTCGGAAAGCACGTTAAGCCGTCGGTCCCGGCTGCCATTTGTAGATTTTGGACAGTCGTTCGGTAGTCAGTGGCCCAAAAAGTCTGACAACCAGTCTTTCCAAGGGGTATCGTATTACCCAGTACTAGCTGGGTTGTGGAGGTCAGATAGGCAGTCGCTCCATGTAAAATATATACTGGTATTCAGCTGCATCCGGTTAGACTGGAAGCCGACCCTAACATAGTTAGGAAAAGGCTAGGCAGTTGATGGTTACAGTGGGAAGCAATTTCTTTGATGTTTTTGATACATTTATTAGGTGTGAATATTCCTTATTGGTTTAAATATTTTTTGGACATTTTCGGTTAAAAAAATACCCCTTCTGTTGTCAAGATGCAGATGTATCTCTAATTTGAATCCACGTATTTTTTAAACTTTCTGTGAGTAAGCTATTGCTATTTTATGGGATTTAGTCATATTTTCGGTTTATAAATCAGTTTCCGAAACACGTGTCCTCAAACATAAAGCGCACCACAATAATTTTAACACTGATAAAATAAAATAACGCATCAATCAACTCGGTCTACAATAAACTGGGCCACAATCAGCACATCAAAGAAAAACATGGCCGCTACAGTATCGATAAAAAATCTTATCGATAAATACCGATACCGATACCAAGAGTGTCCCATCCCTACTCAACCCGTCGACTGCAGGTGCAAGCTAGTCAGTCGACTCAATTAATTAGTCAACAGACCACTGAACACTTTACAAGTTTCACTTGTTCATTTAACGCTGATTTTTTTTAAGTGATTTTTTACTAACTGCGTCATTTGCGGGTTAGGCTTGCTAGGTCTTTATTTGTTTTTTAAATGGAAATTGAATGGAAGTTTCTTTTTCTTCTAGAATGTTAAAATTTTTGCCGCAATTTTTTGATTTTCACCACATTTATTTGTAATTAATAAGTAGGTGGTACACTGCCTGTTCTGATATAAAAAGAAACAAGTATTGATAACCACACTTACTTACGTAAGAGCGATTATAAACATGTCCCTCCTTGTTTTTCCAAACACAACGCGAACGCGTACGTTAACGTTTCATTCTAAAGGATTAACCATACCAACTGTAGCGGAAGCAGAAACAAGTGCGTGTCACACATGCATTAACTTGAACCCCGGGTTTGTAACCCACATCATGCTTGTAAATATTTAATAGGGTTTTACGTTTATTTGCGTTGGTGCTCGTCTAGAAAGTTTCTATAGAGTCGTTTGCAAGATAACTGAGTTTTTCTCAACTTGTTTCTTTTGTCAAGCTAGTGCTGATGTCTGTTTGGCACGAAAGATAGTTGGGTACTGTTTCTTTTTATATAACAGTTTTTTTTTTCGTTTTGGGTGGGTAGTCACTATCTAAGAGTTTATTCAAAATTGTAAAAATAATATTTTGAGATAGTTGTGTAGTGTCTGTTAGTTTAGCATTTATTACCGAAACTTGTTTTAAAAGCACAAGACATAGTGATTTTAAGCAAAACACTAATGACCCTCCTTTTGGGCTTCGCTGCAGTCTCGTAACAGAACTTGAAATAAGTTTTACCCTTATTTCATTTAATGTTTAGCTTACCTCATACAAGACATTCTAATGCAAATATCGTGAAGGAACCAGTACGATCTAGAAGATGTCACATGTCTTTAAAAATTGTCTAGCAACCCGCACCCACACTAGCTCTCACATAGAGAAAGGCCTGTGTCTCAGCAGTCTTGGTATCGAAGGCCGATTATGCTATGCACTCTAACTCAAACTTAAAGCAATTATTTCAATTAGACCATTATAGGCACTTTTGAATGTCAGAAGAACAAAGAAAGCGAAGCTTCAGTCACAGTACCAAGCCATTATAACTTGTGAAGGTACTATAATTGCCCATTCAAATGCGCAGATCTCTATGGAGAAGAATGGGCAATAAACTCCATGGATACTTTTTTCAATCAAAATATTATTGCAAAATCTTGGTGACATCATTCATGTTGAGATTATACATAGTTATGTATTTTGGATATGACAGGATTTATTCCATTAGGCTCGTCCATCATGTGGGCAGACGATGGGTTTCGTGCTATGAAAATACACTGGGTGCGATACGCTGTTTCTAGCAAAACTAACGCATTACTTGAGATTACAACTTAACACAAAAACACGGGGCACAATGAATCGGGTACAGTTCCAAGAAATCTCAACTCCGCCGCGATCAAACATTGAATGTCGCCCTCGCCTCGAACTGAACATCAAGACTCGTAGAAGCACGGTGACTTGTAGACTTGTAAGTACGTCGCGTAATGTCAGCATCGGCGCACTTGCGATTAATTTTATGTCCATACTAACGACCGGATCCGACATGTATATGTGAGAACGATGTATAAAGACGTGCAAATTAAAGCGTCCAGAGTCCTGTATCTACCTCGGGACCAACCACTTAACGTGCTTTCCACGGCACAGAGGGAACTCGGTATGTATTGGGTGCAGACCCATCGCCAAAACGACCTCGGCAAGCGTTGCTTAACTTCGAAGATCGAACGTTGCGGCTGTTTTTATTGAGCCACGAACCATCGTAAAAAGATGTTAACGTAACATTTTGCTCACTACTGCACAGCTGATCAAAGTTTTTCGTAATAATTTACGTAACTGTCTCTCTCTCTCTTTCCACGTAGCATTAAATCCTAATGATTCAACAAATACAGTAGTTAACTAAATTAGTCGACTGTTTGTTGGCTCTTTAATTAATGAGTTGACCGACGAGTGGTGTTGCAGTTAGCTGATTGAATAGTGATGTGCACGTGTGCCGGTATCGGTTTCGGTATCGATTTTTAAGGTTGTAGCAATTTTAGATTCAATTTCCAGATTAATTTATTTTTCTTCATCTCGATGTAAATTTAAAATGAATGTTAGATTTGAGAGTTTTTGAGATACGAAGCGTAATTAGATCAGTTCCATCTTGCCTATCAATGTGCTAACCTGTCACTTAAAATTAATGTTAGACTAAACTTAGCAAACTCAGACTCTAACTCCGTGCAATGTTACTGAAATAACTTAATTTTCCCATACATTAGTGTTATTGGATGATATAGCTAACTTACTTATGTGCCGTCTTCGATAATGTTGCGAAGTGGATATTAATTTAATTTATACGTCAATTACAAGATTTTGGGCCTAGAAACAACATTATCATACGCTGATCAAAAGGTATTTTTCACAACATGATGTACAGGGTGTGAAGGACACCGAAGAAAAAATATATGAGGCCCCCCCCCTCATATATTTTTTCTTCTTGGCTTGGAATGATGTACTGAATACATGGTAAGCGTTTGTGCGTCGGTGTCCCTTTCACCCTGTATTATTTTATTAATAGAATCCTTACTAATATTATAAATGCGAAAGTAAGTTTCTTTATTTGTTTGTTACCTTTTCACGCCTAAACCACTGAACCGGTTATCCTGAAATTTTGCATATACGATGTCAGGTGTATAGAAAGGGACATTAAGTACCTTTCATCCCGAAAAAGTACTGTTCCCGAGGAAAACAACAACAACGTTCTTATGATAATAGATGGCGCAACGTGTCTTTCGAATCATGTTTGAATTATATTATTACAAACAGAGTACAACCCGAATTGATTATCAAATTCTAAATTAACGCGAGCGATGCCGTGGGCAAAAGCTAGTGATTTATAATGTTCAACTCACTGCATGGGATAAGCATCGCCTAAAATCTAAACTCCATACAGCAGCGCTTGGTTATGAGCACCTTAATGACACTCCTCGGATCCGGATCAGCTAGCAAAAATGTGGTGTTCTCGTGTCAATCCGGTGCAGCACTTATAAAATGTGCTAAGGCTTAAGGCGGTTTTTAGATTACTTTATTCAGAATTTGTTCAGAAATCACGCACTTTCCTTGTGAAAAAAAATGAGGTTTTGGCAATTTGGAATCTTTACAAAAATGTATCAATAAAAAATCATCACCATTCTCTTGCCCCTATCCCAATTCACTTGGGGTCGGCGCAGCGTATCTTCTTCTTCCATACTTCTCTATTACTAGTCATCTCATCAGACACCTTCTTCATGCCATATTATCCGTTACACAGTCCATCCATAGTTTCTTTGGTCTTCCTCTACTAAAAATTTCAACAGATAAAACCATTTTTTTTCTATTCATACATTTCCCTGTAACATGGTTCTACAGTCCTCTTGAAATATATATTATATTTCATTATAATCTAGACCTTGAGTTGGCCTAGTTATCTAAAATCTTAATTGGTTTATTTAAGACCTAGGTATGCTAACTTAGCTTCAAAGACAAAACAGATAATTTATTCAATCGTTGTCAAAGTCCTGTATTTATACAAACAAGGTCTAGTTCAGAATAATATTAAATAATAGAATTTAGTGTCCGTTGAAAATTGTCTGAAGGAACTGAAATAGAATATCCTATTTTTTGAGAGGTAACTGAAAGTCTATTATCATTATTATATCTTTTGTAAGACATTGCTACTATATTGTAGGCCTAGAAAATCATAATTATAATCATTCTCTTGCCTTTATCCCAATTTATTTGGGGTCGGCTTAGCATGTCTTCTTCTTCCATACTTCTCTATTACTCGTCATCACATCAGACATCTCCAGGCATTCTATTAGGCCTAGAAAATATGGGCTTGATTCTTATTACCATATAAGTCATTATCTGCTCAGTTTCTCAACTACGAGTAAGTCGCAGTCGGCTTCCAGTCTAACCAATTGCAGCTGAATACCAGTATTTTACTTGGAGTGACTGCGTAAATCCATAATTATTTCATTAGAAGTCCATAAACACATACACTTTCTAGCACATTGAAGTTTATCTACAATGAAATCACTTAAATCAGGCAGTAATCACGGATAAATCGGTGAACATAAGTAAATGAAAAAAAAAACATGTTTGTGGAATACATAACCTCCTCCTTTTTTTAGAAGTCGGTTAAAAGTGGTACTACTTGATTACCAAGTTAAGTATAAAATTATTATCGATTTAATAAAATAGTATCTGATGTTTTAATATTAAATTGTTACAAACATTGGTTTATTAAGGAATAGAAAGGTCTCAGGTACCAAAATTACCAAACATCCCAAAATTAACGCCATTTACGAAAGTCATTTTAAAATGCACAAACAAAAATGTCCTACACCCAAAAAACTGCAAACATCAATTTATCTCGTAAAATACCTGCGAACTTTGAGGAAAACAAATAAACCACCATACCAACCATTTAAAAGCTTACGTTCACCTAAAAATCCATGCCGCTTAGCTCCACATACCTCGTACAAAACGAGCACACAAAAATGTATCAACATAATCCATTTATTTGTTACATTGAAACCAGATTGAAAATTCCCTTCGTCAGCGCCATTCGATATTATAAATTCTGCAACATTTTAATGTCAGGTCTTAGTACCAATAAAATGCTGGTATTAGAAAACTCGATATCGATAAAATTGGTACCAATCTTAGCATTCCAAACTGATTTGTTGTAAAATTTATTTTTATTGGAGTATAAATCTAGATTGTTCTACACCTATTTTACAGCTGTCGTGAAACGAAAATGGTATTTAATGTTGTATTTATTTCTATTACATTCTAGATTGACTAATTTATTTAGTTTCATTTATAGCTGCATAGTTTTTTTTTCTGACGAGATGTGGGTGTACTACTAACAGGTACGCTTCTGACTTAACCTTCGGGAATTAAAAGCGTGACGTTGTGTTGTATATATTTTTGTTTTTGTCTTCAAAAGCATTACAATATAAATAAAGAAAAAAAATATATAATACATTACAATTATAAATTAAATTACATTATAATATAAAGCCCTTACTTTTACTCAAATTATAATATTTATGGTTTTTTCATGAATGGTGTATATGAACTTAATCTACTAATAACTGCGAAAATGGTATCTCAATCTTGTCGTATCTTCATTACTTATTGATGGTTGGATTATCTAACTAATTGGACTACTAGTAATTAATTAATTATTATTTAGCGTGATGATTAGGCTAAACAGAGACTCATATTATGATGACAAATACTTTAACCTATAAAAAAGTATGAGTACTCTGTTAATACTCGTAGATACCAATTAATTGGTATTATCGATAAAATTAGCTCATCTCTAAACACAAATTGACGATGATTGATGCGACATCACTACGTCATGTAATAAGTAGCGGATTATGGGAAAAGAAAACAATTGCGTTTTTTATTCGTGCTAAATTGTTAGTGTTGCCAGCTAATGAAAATAAAAATGTATTAAATAAAATAATGGTAGTGAAACTTATTATATTCCCCGTTTATAATTCCTCACTAATGACACTGCAATATTATGACTCCTAGTGCTAAGTTCTCGACTAACTAATATGTTATTAGAATGGAAATCTAATACAAACAGACTAACGAGAAACTCGCCATACAAATGTATGAAGGAATTAACTTCACATTTACTCATTATGCACGACTGGGGTTAGTGCAAAATAAATATAGAGCATTCTTGCCGTTTAAGTATTATTTTTGCAAGATTAAAAATGTGATCGTAAGTAATAAGAGGAAGTCTGGAACCGGCACCGGTGACTGAAAAGTTGTGGGTTAATTGATCTTCATGGTATGGGCAAGTGATGATGAGAAATGAGGAAAATGTCCTCAGGAAAGTTTTGAATATGAATGTGGATGACGAGTGACGTGGAAACGGGTGACGAGTTTACGGGTGACGAAGAAAGATAACGACTAATAGAGAACTACGAAAGAAGAAGATACCTTGTTTTTTGCTGCGCAGACATATAATATATAAATAAGTGTAGAAGAATTACTTAAACGTAGATATAATTATTCTGGTCTATGACCAGTGTGTGTTGCCAGTGATTACATCCGGGACCGAAACGTGGTCGCTCACAATGGGCCTCATCAGAAGGCTTAAAGTCACCCAAAGGGCAATCATTGACACTGAAAACAGGATATTTACCATGTTTACTATATGTTTTCAGTCCCCGATATTTCGGCGCTGTTGAAAGGATCATCACGGATAAACGTTTTCCGTGTTAATGAAACCTAATATTATTTTAGAAATTAATCAGCTAATTTATTCACAACACTGGCAACACCGCTCGCGTGACATAAACGATTGAATGCTCAGTAAACAACGACATTAAATACCATAGTTAGCATTGGCAATAATACCATTAACGTCAATTAAGTTGCGCGTTAAAATTACGGGAAATTACAGGTTTTCTCATTGACATTATAACTGAGTCGTTAAGACATCGAGGTGAATCCGATAGGGTTATAAAGTCTTTGATTTAAGGCTTCGTTGATCTAGTGGTTGTAAGTACTACTTCTGAGCTTGGGGTCCGGAGTTGGATGCCTAACGAATTTGTCAGGATTTATTCCGTTAGGTTCATCATGTGGATAGACGATGGGTTTCGTGTTTTGGAAACACTGGGTGCGTTACACTGTTTCAAGCAAAACTACGAATTACTCGAGATTACAACTTAACACAATAACACTTGGCACATTGAATCGAGTACAGTTCCAAGACGTCTCAACTCCGCCGCGATCAGACATTGACTGTCGCCCTCGCCTCGAGCTGAACATCAGGGCTCTGTACAAGCACGCTGTGTTGTGGATAGAGTGGTAAGTAGGTCGCGTTTTACCGATTAATTTTATGTCCGTACTAACGACCGGATACGACATACATTTTGATTTGACATAAGCTTTCGAAAAACTTATGTGAATTCAATGCATAATAAAACAACACCTAAGCAGTTTAGTGCCATCATCTAGATGGCACTAAATTGCATTACAAATGAAGGTCTTACTGCCTACATTATAAACCTGATAACTACATTTAAAACCACATCTTGAGACAACAACAACACCAGAGAGAAAGATATACTATAATAATTATAATCCATACTAATATTATAAAGAGCTGAAGGTCATAAAAAATGGCCTATGCAGCAACACATATGAAACCTTTACAATAATTACTAGTTCTTTTTATAATTTACATTGCAATGATTACAATAAAACAGACACTTCATGATTTCGAAAAAAAAAAGTAATTTTTTCCTTCTGTTTTATTCCCCAGTGCGTGTGCCATTTTTTTTAATGAATCGAGTAATTGAATAAGGTTTTTAGTTAACAAACAGAATAAAGCGGCTGAAAGCCCTATGTTAAACGAGCAACATCGACACTGACAGTCAATGAATTGACAGATAACAGTTTGACATTTGATAGTAATAAAAAATAAATAAATAATAAATCTTTGTTTTACAATTCTCAGAAGTGTTTGTGATTTTAAATAAGTTTCACTCGAATTAATGCCTTATTTAGAATACAGAAATTAAATTCACGTCTCTGTTGGTTCTTAGGCGAACGATGTATGGACGCCGAGCAATGTCCTTTGTAAGTTTGGGTGTAGGGGGTAACTTTCGGATCTACTGATCCGATTCCAAAAATTCTGTCACTAATGGGAAGCTACTTTATCCCTGGGCACCATAACCCAAGGAAACATTTCACGGGGAAATTTCCGATCATAAAGCGAACGAAGCCACGGGCAAAACCTAGTTAGGAATAACGTTAAAACAGACTAGTAAAAAATGTACGAATTTGAACCTAAAGCGCGCGTCACATGCAATCACCATTTTAAAACAATTTATATTTTATTTTCACATTCGTTATTCATTTCAATTAGATATATCCCGGATTTGAATTTGAATTTTCAGGGCTGGTAACATTTAAATATATGGATAAATCTAAGCGTTTCAACGAGTGTTTGTTTATGTTTATTTAATTTTAATGTGTGAATAAGTACTTTAATCTTTTTGGGTTCAGACTAAGTTGCTAATTCTTCGCTTCAACTAGAACAGGATTTATTAATTCTCTAATAGTATTGGAAAACTGAAAATCTGGAAAATTTAGTCTAGGAGCCTGCTTAGCATTTTTCGAACTATTTTGGAATCGGCTTCCAGTCTAACTGAATACAGCTGAACCTGCAGTATTGTGTCTCTCTCTTCCTGTAATCCATACAAAGGTTATCTTGAAAAGATCGCTTTTAGCGATAAGACCATTCGTCCATTGTGTCACCCTATGTGAAATGTTTTCTTTTATGTATGTTACTTGTATGGTGTACAAGACTGGTTCGCAAACTTTCATTCTTCTGACTACTTGTAATTTGTGACGACGACGCAACGGCTTGGCGAGGGTTGTCACTATCAGACCTATTTATGTCGATAAACAGATTTTTTTACTGTACACCAGTTTGTTAAATTAATTAAAATTGTACGGCAAGTCTGCCACATTTTCTCAAACACTGCAACTCCTGAAAGTCAGGTACCACCAGAAAAGCTCCGAGGCAATGAAGCTCCACGAGTTCTGGAAAAACGATTCAACTCTCTTGAATCAAATAGTCTAAGATCCCGCCTAAGATCGACCTTCACCCATCTGTTTACCGAATGAAAAATAGTTAGAAATCCTAATTAAGTATTTTTATTATTATTATTATTGCGAATAGCTTTTCTGATGAAATTAAGTCGAAAGTATGGCTCGAAACGCATTAAAGAACACAGAACTAAAACCTACAACTAAACTGTAGTCATCCTGTACACAACCAATAGGAAAAACACGTTTATTGTACACAGTATCCATACGACTATTTGTCTATCACTAGCTGAATAACAACCGCATTGTTGAACAAAGGCCGCTCCCAAAACTGGACGCAACGCAAAAAAAAATGTAAACACGAGACAAAATCCATAAAATTAATTACATTACGCTACGTCATCATTCATCATTCTTTTGCAGTTATTCCAATTTATTTGGGATTGGCGCCAGCATGCCGTCTGTTTCCATATTTCTCTATTACTCTTCATCTCAGTAGTCACCTGCTTTCTAGCCATATCATCCTTCACATTGTACATCAAATGTTTCATTGGTCGTTTTTTACTCTTACAGCTTATTCATACTGAAAACTTTTATCACGACATTTTCATAAAACAGAATAGAATAGAAGCATGCATTTTAACCAACAAAGGATTATAAAATACATTTAAAATAAAATAACACATTTTAAACAACAAATAACACTTATTCTTTCGATGGCTCGGTAAATGAACAACAAAGTCGACAAAGTGTAAAAAATATCGACAAAAATATACCGTGTCCCACCACTAATCGCTCCAGAGTCCATTTTAATTGATACCGGAGCACTTTTTGTTCGTGTAGTGATGTCACGGTACTAAGGAAGTTGTCAATTATCGATAGCGCTTGCCTGTTCCCCGAGTTATAGCTAGTCGGATAGATTTACTGTTGCTAAATGATTTTTAAGAGCTGGTCTGATGTTTTTGCAGTGAAATGGAATTGTTAAATGTATGGGAATAGGGTTTTATGAATGATTGCAGTTTTTGTCGCTTCGCTTCTTTGCATTGCCAATTTTTGGTAGTAAAAACGTTGATTGGAAACTTTTAAACGTGGTGGGCTAGTTTGTGATAATTATTATTTAACTAAAGCCGTTTGGCGATAAGTCTGCGAGGTTAAAATGGGAATAAGCTGGTCTCATTTCCAGGATGGGTCAGTATAGATGGGCCAAAATCGTCACACAGTGGGTGCCTGAAGACGGTCATGGTCACCGAGGCAGGCCCAAGAAACGCTAGCGTGAGGATTTGAACTCGTTCCTGACTGATTGGCAAAACACCGGGAGAATTGGAAAGGAATGGGGGAGGCCTTTGCCCAGCAGTGGGACAGAAAAGGGTAACTAAAAAAAAACCGTTTGCACCACAAAGTATTAAACATATTAAACGCTAAACCAATTTAAATTATCTTTCTGTGTCAGCCTATCGTTTGAAACATAACACAGATAGAAAGATGGTTCAAATATCACACTAATATTATAAAGAAGAAAGTTTGTATGTGTGTATGTATGTGCGTATGTTTGTCCCTCCTTCACGCCCGAACGGCTTAACGGATTTAGATGAAATTTGGTATCAAGATAGCTTATCTTCTGGATTAACACATAGGTTACATTTGATCCTGGAAAAATGCGGTGTTACCCGCGGGTAACACCGCGGGCGCAGCTAGTGTTTAAATAAATAAGTTGAGGTGTAAGTATATAAATTTTGTTTTTCGCACGCTACACTACATTTTCATATGACAATTTTTCCCACTAGATAGCCCTGTGTCCCATATTTATAGCCACACTACACCAAGCTTACGTTACCAGAGCACCTCATACATCACACATACATTTTTAAGTTAGTGTTAAGTATGGAAGTTTTAAGTGCTAAGTTAAAAGATTATGGGCAAGGAGCCAGGGACAGATTATTGCTTCTTACTTAATCGTTAAGCTAAGTAAAACGGTGCCAAACAGACGCTGTATGATTTTGCAGATTTGGGTGTATTTAAGACGCATAGCATAATGTTTTGGCATCATTTACTAAAGATTTGTTAAGTGTTAGGTTTCCAAATATTTTTGAAATCTAATACCACTCCTGTAATCTGTAATTATAAATATTTGTTATGCGTTGTATCTTCCTATGTTTATTGTATTTTTTTTGTTATTTTGTATGATGCACATCATGTCCCTGCGACAAATAAATATTTTTTCTTTCTTTTTCTTTCTAATCTCCAGAGAATAAGGCAAAATAGTATACATACGTGTATACATAAATATATTCGTGTACCTAATGGTATATATACATTTCGCCAGTTATATTTATGTCCTATTATAAGAGGGCGAGCCTATTGTCACTAATCCATACTCTACGGCTGCTACTGAGAAATTCCTGACGGAAAAATCCAATAACACTTCCCGACCTGGAAACCGAACTCGGGACCTCATACTCAGCAGTCACGCTTGCGTTCAATAGACCAACAAGGCATTATTTTTGACACGTCTAGTTTTATTTGCAAATAAGAAATGGACACCGATTTGATGTGGGGGGGGGGGTATACAAAATTAATTGGATAGGAATCGAGAACAATATGGAAATCATTAATATACGAGATATGGTGGACATTGGACGAATTTTTGGGATGGGAATGTAAAAGCACCCTGTATAGAGTCTATATTATTATCAAAGCATAACATATATAGGGTGACTAGTAATTAGTGACCGATACTTAAACACGTGATTGTACTCATGATATCAAACAAAGAAACAAAAAATTTTTAAACGGCTAACAGCTGATAGGTCAAAGGCGCGCACGAGCGAATTTCATAAGGCTGTTGTGTCATTGTGATATGACACAACAGCCATAATGTTATCATCAGTACAATCACGTGTTTAAGTATCGGTTACTAATTTCCAGTCTCCCTATATAGGTTTTCGGATAAAATTATCCTTTACGGTTGGCAATAGGCCTGCCCCATTCCAAGGGGACTTAATACCATCGCGTACAAAACGTGTGTTTTTAACGGTACCTACATTTTTACCCCATTACCTACCTATACAACTCAAAATCATCATATTGAACAACCAAACAATACCATATACTTAACATTAGAGCGCCATTTATATGTTAAGCTGTTAACCACATTGCCCGCAAAATGTGACCATAATTGACTAACAACATTGACCACAGATATCAGAAACGAGCTGTATATTGCCTTCGTGTATTTGTTATTAGTTAGCAATTTCAATTTATGCATTGCAATTTGATTTTAGCGTCATTCGGGATTAACGTGAAAATGATCACTTGATTTTGAATTTTCGGGCAAAACTGTGTTTAATAGTTTGGGAGCTGGTGTTAAAAATATAATGGCATGGTTCAATTAAAATGAATAGAAACTTATTTGATTTAAAAGAGTGTCGTTGGCGTTTCTTGGTTTCTCGTCTCCATAGGAATTTAATTCACTTTTTCTTGACATTCCAAAAGTGACTTTAACTTTTTTTTTTGGAGAATTCGAGCATCATCTGCCTAGCCTTTTCCCAACTACATTGGGGTCGACTGTCATTTGACAGTATAACGACTGTCAGAATCTCGAAAATCTGACAGCCAGTCTTACATAAGATCTATCGTGTTTCTCAGTAACTAAACTGTGAAGTTCAGATTCACTCTTTTTGAAATATTGGTATTCAAATGCATGCGGTTAAACAGAGAACCAATCCCTGATATTTGTGAAAAAGGCTAGGCAGATGATGAAGCATAGGTATGTATCAGCTCCTCGGCTATGATTACGTCCCACAGATAAATAATTGGTTCGGTTTCTAATTCCATTTCATGGCTTTGCTGATAGATAATTTACAGTTTATGCTCGGAAAAAACAATATTAATCACTAATGTATGTTGTACGTAGATAAGTACTTCGATTTAATAGTTTTTGAATTGTATAATGTTATTGTGGATTTTTTAGTTGTTAGACCATGCACGGACATAGACACTAATAGTACAGTCACGAGCACCAATATGTATATACTTTCCTTAATTTAAAAGCAATTTTCGCGATAAATAACGATTGTAACTAACTAGCAGCCTAGCAATATGATATGATGATATGAGGAATATGACATCTCAGCGTCATCATCATTATTTTGTCCTTTCCCAACTATGTTAGGTTCGTCTTCCAGTCTTACCAGATACAGCTGAGTAACATTATTCTACATGAAGTGACTATCTATCTGACCTCCACAACCCGGTTAGTACTAGGTAATACGATACCCCTTGCTAAAACTGGTGGTCAGACTTTCGGGCCACTCACTAACTGTAACGACTGTCAAAGATCTAGAAATGACAGCCACGATCAACGGCTTAACGTGCTGTCCGAGGCACGGCGGAAACTGGGTATGTAATGGGCGGTCACCCATCCAAGGACGGACCTTGGTTAGTGCTGCTTAACCTTGAATTTGTAATTTAGCCATCTCATCTATGACATAGCATCCGCACTTAGAGCAATTCCAACATTAATTAAAGTCCAAAACTCTAAAAAAATACAACCTCCAATTCCACTTACATTTCCAAAGTCAATAGCGGTCAGAATCATTAATCCCACGAGCAATTCCCCACGTTTCCTTGTTGCACGATAGATATTAATTACTAGAAGACAACTCGGCACTGCACATTTAAACTACACGTTTACGAGTATTTCTATCTACGAGGAAAAAGGTATACCTTTTTATGCGAGTTCAGGGCAAGCCAAGAGCCCTTACCATTGTTTTAATATTGAATACATCATTTCTAACGGTGGTAGTTTCGAATGGGGATCATTTCTATCGGTCCTTATATTACGTGGGGATTTCTATTGGTGGTGGGTTTTTTTAGTTCCTAATTAACGATAGCCTGCTTTCAGTTTTGTTGGGTAGGTTGTTTAGAATATTTTGATTTAAAAGAGTTTCTGGCCATAAAAATTTACTGGCTGAAATGGGATTGGGTGGGTCACGTGAGCCGCATGCATAACGGCCGCTGGACAAAGGTCTCAACACGATGGGTGCCTGAGGATGGACGGCGCCGCCGAGGCCAGCCCAGAAAACGGTGGCGAGATGATATAGACGCGCATCACGAAGACTGGTTCGAGGTTGCGCAGGAGAAGAGTACCTGGAAGGATATGGGGGAGACCTTTGCCCAGAAGTGGGACATACAAGGCAATATTGAAAAAATATATTATTAAATTTACTAGGCTTTGGAATGGGTGATTAACTTAATTTTTCTGAATGTCTGACTCCGTGACAATTCAAAAATGCCTGGTAATGTTTTTTTTATATTAAATACAATGTGATTTGAAAACCTAGTGTTTGTAATGTGGCAAATATGTGTGTGTTTGTGTGCTTAATTAAAACTTATTCCGGTTATTCCGAATAGAGATGACATAAACAAAATTTGATTCATGATGCTCAGGGGTATCCGATTACACCCAATGTACAAAATGCCCCGCGATTCTTTGATAGTTTTCGAGTTATAGTTTCTTGAAAATGATAAACCGCATTAAAAAAACATCTATATTTATTTTAGACGGCTTTTTGTTACTCTTATTGTGATGCGGAATGATATTAGACAATGCCTCTAGTCAACATAAAAAAATGTGAAAAAAACAATGTCGATACAAAATCGCCGCGTGACTTCCGATCGAGATACACCCAAACCAATAGTACGTGCATGTCGTGCCAGAGAGGCGTTTTTCACGGCGATTTCAATTAGCAGAGGTAGGACGTACTCAATGCACTTGTTCCCACTAAGGTAGCCACTGTCTATAAACTATGGGGTTTCAGCCGAGTGGGTAGCTTTGCCGGTATTACTGCAGTAGTAGGACTATTGTATTTTATATATATTTTATCTCTTAACATTTTTTTGTGTTCACTTCACTAATTGATTTAATTTTAGACCATGGTATGCTTAGACGACACCCAGAAAAATGACAATAAAATTTGTTTTTATTTAAATCAATAATTTGGCAGAAGCCAGAAAGCCTGATAATATTGGTCTTACCAAGGGATATCGTGTTACCCAATTATTGGGTTTTATCAGAGAAACAGTCATTCTGTTTTTTTTTATTTATTTTTTGTTTGTTTCATGTATCGTTTATTTAATATCAGTCAAGGTCAACATCGTTATGAAACGATATAGATAAGCCATTTTTTTTTTTTTAAACAGTTAACCTACATTATATTTCATTAACGGTTTGTCTAGACTTCTAAAAAACCGGAGATTACCCTCGCACATGGATAAATCCACGTAGTACGTATCAGTGTATACGTTTTATTTTCCTACCAGCTCAGTGCACATTTAATAACCTATATTTATCTTTAGTCTAGGTACTCTGGATGTAAAAATAGATGATTGAAATGTAAGAAATCTATCTATACAAGTAAATAAAATTTAAGGGTCTGTTGTAATCCTAAAATAACAGCTTTATACTGAATGCGTATGAAAGTGTTTTTTTATACGGTACTTAAAACAAAATTACATTTGTTGAATTTTTGTGTTTGTTACGGCTAATCTCCGAAACGGCTGGACTGATTTCGGCTAGACCCTTTTTTAACTTTTTAGAAGATTTTTATCGCGGTAGTATTTTTACAGGATACTTTACAACCACCACGTGGGCATGGCCACTGGCAAAACCTAGTCTTGTTTGAGAGAAGCTCAAACAATCACGATATCCTCAGATTTGATAGCACTAAACAGGCTTTCAGAAAGCAGGGGTAATTTACCTCATGGAAAGCCCAATGTGGTCATCTATAGAAGCCTAACCGAGTGGGCAGCTTGTGCCAAATAACGGGTCCGATTAAGGAGATACTTAATTACGTCCAGGCCGTAATAAATCGTACTTATCCCGCAATGGGAGTGAGGCGTGAATACAACCTCAAACGATGGGTGTGTACGAAGAATTTATGCATTACTGGTTGAGGGAAGGTTTAATCTTACTTCTCTTGAGTCAAGTAGATAATTTTACTCGTTCTTATCATTTGCAACAAGTTTTGCATTAAAATGTTAGGTATCAGATGAGGTAAGCTCCTACTTATTTATGACAGCCTGGTACTTTATAGGCACGAGACGTATTCTATACTGGCGCTTACTGGACTAACGAAAAGATTTTTATATTGAAGACTAAGCGACCCGCAAAAATTCATAAACTATGCGACTATCACAATGTATGCGACTGTCCCTTGAAATTTATTTTGACATCATTTTAACACCGGTCCTTTGGAATGTAGACAATTATTCGTTCCGGTCGAACGGCCCGTGGGCCATTCGATTCGGGCCGTTCAGACTAAATACCCTGCGCAATATCGTGAGGAAAGTTTTGAGTATGAATGTGGAGTAGAGGAAGACCAAAGAAACGATGGATGGACTGTGTGAAGGATGATATGGCTAGACAGGAGGTGACTGCTGAGATGACGAGTAATAGAGAAGTATGGAAGAAGAAGACATGGTGCGCCGACCGCAAATAAATTGTGGTAAGGTCAGGAAAAATAATAATAATAATCATCACCAGTCGGTGATGATTTTTTCTTGATATATTTTTGTAATGATTCCAAATTGCCATAAGAACAAAAAAACATTAAAAAATTGAAGGTTTTACAAGGAAAATGCGTGATTTCAATGTTGGTAAATAAAGAAAATGCTGAACAAAGTCTGAATAATGAATGATGATGAGGATGCATAATCTTTTATTAGTATTTCGGTTTACTTCTACAGAAGAGTAAGTTCACTGGTTTAACTTATTAATGTAACATTTTGGAATCGAACCGCTGACCTCTTGCATTCCAGTAAACGACTTAATACTGCAGGATGCTTCCGTATTCCAGATGCATGTTTTACAAGGAGGCTATCACACACGAAATGCTGTTGCCTGCTTGACCTTTATGATGACCGGCATCAAGTCAACATCTACTTAGGATCCTGGTGGACGGGCAAAACACGTGTCGAGGATCAGTTTCGTTGCATAAGCATATCATATCGCATATCGGGAGAGGTTGGTTCTGATGACCTTTTTCGCGGAATTAACCCAAAATATTTTGCATAATATTTAATCCCGTCGAGGATTTTCGCTACCAGTGTCATAGTAGTACTATCAATATTTTTGAAAGTTCTCGTAGATGTCTTTGAACGCGAGTGTCACGTCTTATTTAGGCCCTCTGGTTTATATATCGATAAATTATAAAATGTCCTGCGTGTCCTGTTGTTTGTTCACTACAGGAACTGATGGACGCTACCGAAAGCGCCAAACTAGGGCAGTTCTGTGCTGACAATGTTTAGATTGCCATCGACACGCTAAGAAGAAGATCGATAAATTCTCCAAAGAACCATTTAAACCCCACCAAATTTTTTTTTCATCCGAAACGGATAATACGTAGCTCTTCCATACAACGTTATTTCATTCCGAAAATAGCTTCGTACATATTGCTTTTCAGACAATACAAGATTTTATTGTACAACAGTTTATTCGCGTTTCCTCTTCGTTTGAAGCCGGCATTATAAACTATGTGCTACTGTTTGATACACGGGTGTTTTTGACTAGCTGTTGCAGTCAATCACAGATGGAATTCTGGTACCTTTGTTTAGATCTCGTGTTTTCGATGTATGATTTGTTTGTTTACGAGAACAACTGCTGGGTGAGAAAATATGGGTGAAGGTTATAGCAGTTGTAGTGGATATGCTTTGAAAAGGGAACTGACGTGGGCTCGTGAATGTAATCTGTCAGCTACCAAATAAAACCACCGTTCTGTTTGTATGCTAGTTTATTACTGTACAGCAGTGGCGAAGATTCCATACAACTCCATTCCTACGGCTTCCTTTTGAAAAATGGCACAGTCAGTATTCTATAGACAAATAATATAATCACATTAAAGATGTGGTCTCCGACTTACCTCTTACAAAAATTGACCCTTCGCTACTGCTGTATAGCAAAACAATATAATGGTGCAGGCACCACACATATACACACATACACATCAGAATGACAGCCTTACGGGCCGATCAGACGATCCATTAAATATTATCGAGAGCTATCAGTGCCTCGGAAAGCAGGCAAAGCCATTGGTCCTGGCTGGCATTCGTAGATCTTTAACATTCAGAAGTCTGAAGGTCTGATGAGTCAAGCTGGTGTGCAGCTAGATCCGTTAAACTGAGAGTTCAGCTTAATTGGGAAAAGGCTAGATTAGCTGCACTTGTATTTCTGTGTGGTAAATTACGGGCCATTCCCTTTCGCAAAGAGAAACCATGAGCGAGGACGTTAGACAAGTTGTTCGTTATTCTATAGCCCGATCCGGTCATTGGTACGGACATAAAATGAATCGCAAGTAAGCTAGTGGTGACATCACGCGACTTACTTACAAGTCTACCCACTCGACAGCATGCTTCTTCAGAGGCGTGATGTTTACAGCTCCAGGCGAGGACGACTGATCGCAGTGGAGTTCAGACGTCCCGGAACTGTACCCGATTCATTGTGCCCCGTGTTATTGTTTTAAGTTGTAATTTTAAGTAATTTTTTATTTTGCTAAAAACAGTGTATTGCACCCAGTGTTTTCATTGCAAGAAACCTATCTGCTGCCCACATGATGTTCGAGCTTAACGGAATAAATGCTGACAACCCAACATAATTACATAATTTATTATACAATTCCAAGCAAATAAATATAATGAACTGAGGACAGTACGGGTCACTTCGATACAACCCTAAAAATATCAAAAACAAAACATACCAAAACTCAAAATGGCCGCCATAATAAAGTTGATAGTGTTGCCATTACGCCGCTGCCTGGGTACCCGGGCATGGTGGCCGGGGAATGCGGATAATTTGTCAAACTGACCCGGGTCTAGCGGGAACAATGGCCATGGAAAAAATGATGTGTTTTGAGAACTCCGTCCTTTCGTTTTGGCAGTGTGAATTTGATGGCTATCAAGAGAAAAGTTAGGAGTTTGGAAAGATAAATAAATAGTTTTGAATAGTTTTTATTAATATGCTGTGTGCCTATAGTAGTCCACTACTGGACATAGACAGAAAAAATTAAGGGAATGGGTCGGCCATATTAGCCGTAGAACCGATGACCGTTGGGGTAGCCGTGTTCTGAGTGGAGATCGCAAATCGGCAAGCGTAACACCCTTAGGCTCGGTGGAGTGACGATCTTCGCAGGGTGGCTGGTAGCAACTGGATGAGAGGCCTTTGTCCAGCAGTGGGCTGTTGTAGGCTGATGATGAAGATGACTGGACATAGGCCCCTTCCAAGTTGCGCCACACACCTTTTGAAGGTCACCAATTCACCAAGCTGGGCGTCCAATACTACGTTGCAGATACGCGTCGAAAAGTGTTGCTTTTCATAAACATACGCATCAGAAATAAATATTTAAAGGCTATACCGGGCTGCGGGACTGTTCGAAAGTGATACCGTAGCCCTGGAACACAAAGGGCAAAGAAGGAACATGGATGGGTTTTAGTCAGTAAAAGTCTGACACTCCCTCCCACTCCACCCAGAGCGAGAGGAATTATTTGATGATTTCCGATCCCTAAAAAAAAAAGGCTATACCTATTTATTAAAACTACCCACAAATATGTCACTAACATCGGAATCAAAACATTACACCAACCCGGCTTTTGTCAAATCTTTCATAGAAGGAAAACTAGGTATAAGTCAACAACATCTCCGATCTAAAAGGTCACAACTCAAACTCCGCCATTTATTTATAACCGACCGTAATGGCTACAGTTTAAGCCATCAAATGCCATATCCATAGGTTCCGGCGTCCACTCGATATTTCATTTAAGTGTTCGATGAGACCTGCGCCTCATATCCGTCGCTTTAATGACCAGTTCGCATCTGGATTACTGCAGTTATAACCAGTTTATGCCAGTTTGAAGCAGATCATACTAGATTTGATGGTGTGTGGATGTTTCGTTGTGGAGGTGTTTCTTTTTTTAGATGTTTTCATAGGGTTTGTTTCATTTATTTTTATACTTATCTTCGCGTCTTGTGATTGCAGACAAAACATATTGAAAAAAGTGACTAGTGGCTTGGTCTAAAGGTGATGGAAGGATGCTAGGGTGTACCTGACAGGTTTGCCTGTACAGTTGAACTGTGCAGGTTTCCTCAAAAGACAGCTCAAGTAGCTACCTGACGGGTGTACCTGTCAGGTACACCTAGCATGTATGGCTACCTTTAGACGAAGCCTCGAGTCGCCGCGACGCAATGGCACTCACGCAAGCCAACCAGTGAGTCGCGCGCACTTTTTGACGCTAGTTTTGTCGCAAATCGCAACCCTCGAGGCCGTTATCGGGACCTATATGCTATGACCTATTTCTTTAAGTATCAGCTGCAAAGATGACTTACTGGTCACTTTCAGACTAGCCTTTTAAGGGTTCCGTACCCGAAGAGTAACCAACGGGACCGTATTACTAAGCCTCCGCTGTTCGTCTGTCTGTCAGCGGGCTGTATCTCAAGATCCGTATTAGGTAGACAGTTGAAATTTTCACAGAATGTGTATTTCTAGTGCCGCTACAACAACAAATAAATTAAAAATTAAATAGGGCTGCCCTTCTACCGCTACGAAGGTACGGAAGCCTTCATGCGCGAGTCCGATTCGCACTTGGCCGGTTTTTCCCATTTTAGTCATGAAATTCAAGCTAATATCAATAATCGTTTAAAACTCAACAACTTCCACGTAAAGCGAATAAAATTACTCCCGTAATGATTTAATTTACCGCAATTTTACTGTAATTTAAACTCATTATAGAATAAACTGCTGATTAATTACAAATCTGCTTGATTAAATTTCAGATGGAAATGAGTAGCACAAATTAACCTGAATACAGAAATTATCGTATTTCGTATGCTTGTAAAACCAACTCATTTTATTTGTATTTTATTTCTATGAGCAGCATAATCAGCCTATAATATTCCCACTGCTGGGACTCAGGCCTCCTCTATGAGAGGGAATGGGCTATAATCCACCACGCGGGCCCAGTGCGGGTTGGTAGATGTCACATGTCTTCGAATCGTTCTAGGACATGCCGGTCTCCTCACGAGGTTTTCCTTCAACGTTTTGAGAGCAGTGGTGATGAAATAAATTATGCAAACTAATGCGCTTGCCTGGGTTCGAACCAACGCCTTACTGCTCGTAAGTCGGGACCGCCACCAATGGGCCACCGCTGCTGTTTCTATGAGACCAACGATCAATAATATCGTAACGCCTATAATGTCCAAAGGGTTAGGCAGAGGGGTAATACTATAGCGACATTTCGCTAGTTATGTTTAAATCCTTTGTAATAGAGGGCGAGCCTATTGCCATCAGCCACACTTAGCCAGTTATGTTTAAGTCCCATGTTATAGGGGATTTCCATCAAGTGGACACAAATCTGCTGGTGGTCGTAAGCGCGACTGCTGAGCATGAGTCCCTGAGTTCGATTCCCGAGACGAGAAAAGTGTTATTGGGTTTTTCCATCAGTTATTTCTCAGTAGCAGCTACGGAGTCTGGATTTGTGCCCGGCTGATGGCAATTGGCTTGCTCCTAATTACATGGGACTTTATACAAAACTGGCGAAATGTGGGTGGACTATTAGGTTCACCTCTAGCCTATTTCCATCAACTGGGCATAATAGACTCCGGGTTCCACGACCGTAGCCTGCCTCCTAGATCTAATAGTTGTCACGATAGTTACATTCTGCTATTAAACATAACAACACGCATTATAAACAAACGTTTATCTTTAACAAGCATGCAGATTTCCTTTCATTTTCCTCAATAAAACGTTTAATTTACTATTTGCATATCATCACAAGTTTTAAGTACTTATTTACTAAGTGGGAGTCATTACTGGTTGGCAATGAGATGCCTACCTGTTACGTATGTACGGAAAATTGTTTTAACTTGTTTATTCTGAATGCTCATCATCATCTGCCTAGCCTTTTCCAACATTATTGGGGTCGATGCAGCTGAATACCAGTATTTTAAATGTAACGACTGCATATCTGACTTCTGAAACGAAAATTAAAGCATGCTTCTGAGTTTGAGGTCTTGGGTCGATTCCCGGGTCGGGCAAAGTGTTATTGGGTTTTCTCATCAGGAATCTTTCAGTAGCAGCCACAGAGTCTAGATTTGAGCCCTGTTTGATGTCAATAGGCTCTTCCGCTATAATATGGCACTTAAAAACATAATTGGCAAAATGTGGATGTAACTGCTATTAAGTACGCCTCTGATTATTCCTTCAGGGATTACAGGCGAGATGTCATCAACATCATCTGCCTAGCTTTTTCCCAACTATATTGGGTTCGGCTTCCAGTCTAACCGGATGCAGCTGAATACCAGTATTTTACAAGGACCGACTGCCTATCTGACCTCCACAACCCAGTTAGTACTGGATAATACGTTACCCCTTGTTAAGACTGGTTGTCAGACTTTTTGGGCCACTGACTACCTGTAACGACTGTCAAAGATCTGCAAATGACACCTGGGACCAACGGCATTACGTGCTTTCCGAGGCCCGGAGGAAACTCTGTATGTAATGGTTGGTCACCCATCCACAGACCAACCTAGGGAAGCACGGCTTAACCTAAAGATCGACCCGAGGGGCTGTTAGTATTTAGCCACGAGATGTCATTTTATGATATTTTTCTCTGAAAGGTAGGTAATGGTCTAAGCTTGGCACATAAAAAATAACAAATTCTATTCGAAAAGAACAGTTGACTGACCTAAAACCAGTCAGGTGTTCACAAGAACTAATTTTCTGTATCAGTTGAAGCAAAAATCTCGGATATCACAACTCCTTTGAAGTTAATACACGTCAACGATCAGAAAGGTTATTTTATGTGTAAAGAAATATAGACCTTAGGGCTTAGACAGGTGACATTCGATCAGCTATAATGAAGATGGAAAAGTATAAAATGTATTGAAAATAGAAACTTTTAGAAAAGAACATAATGACTTGGAGGTTTGACAGATTACCAATTTGTTTAGGAAAGGTCTACCTTAGGAAACCTACTGAGTAGTCTCTCCACTCTACTGAGGGTCTTAGTATTGTTAAAAATTATCAGGTACTGTGTGGTCTCCGCATAAAAATCATCTCCATTTTAAGGTCGAGTAGCCAAATAATTTTGAAACATTACTAACACAACGCAAACATTACTAACGTTACTATTACATCGCTACAAACGCGCGTTTGTTGCGATACGCAAGGATCGTGTGTAAAGGTAACAATGACTTCAGTCTTGCGTTTGCTGAGCGTTTTGGTTGCGTTCTACGCGCGTCGTCGGCGCATAAAAAATCGTGGTGTGCAAAGGTCCTAATGTAATCACACAAATATGAGACACATAATTGGTGAACCACCTAAGGAAATTCTCACACGACACCGCTCGTCCGCGTGGTCTGGCGGTGAAGTGGATCTCGCGGCGCATTGGCTTGTATTCCGTCAGTTGATGCCTCAATACCGACACATAGACTCCCGACCCAGGTTGGCCGCAACAAGGAAAACCTGCTCGGCCCTGGAGTGTAAATGTGGTGCTGTTCCACAAACGATGGGGCACTTAACATCGTGTCCTACGGGAACTGATGGACGCTACTGAAGGCGCCAAACTCGTGACTCAGTTCTGGGCTGACACAATTTAGATTGCCATCGACACGCTAAGAAGAAGAAGACTTCCCGACAGCGCGGGACGAGCGGGACTCACCTCCTCTTCACGCAGCACTGCGGCAGTAGTAATGAGAATCGCCTAAAACCAAAGACATTCAAATATTTACGAGCTATATGTAGACGGGCCAAGACGAAGAAAATCGTAATCCAATACTTGTTACTACTTAATAACAAATCGTTCTGTCTAGTGTCACACGCTGGCTTGTCAGGTAGCATCCGTGTGTCAAAATAGAAAATGTAGTTCAAGTCTTTTAAATCTCTTTGCCTAAAACGCTCAGTCATATCAATACCACAATGAGAAACAAATTCCGATCGCTTAAGCTCTCAAACATAATCTACCGTCGGACTGTCTAACGAAGCCTTAACTCGGACGATTAAACTGTCGAATTGTGGTCAACACCCGGTAATGCCGGCTCGATGCTACATTAAGCAATATCTCGAGTAATGCTGTTTGTACAATGACGGTTACCGCTGCGATTTTGCAAAATACGAAATTATTTTTCACTTATTTTTGAAGCTATCGATTACATATATCATTCATCATTTTACTCGAAAAACGTCCTTACTGGTATGGTATTACCTCGTAACTGAGGTATGGAGGTCAGATAAGATAGCTGCATTCGGTTAGACTGCATGCCGACCTCAACATAGATGTGCAAAAGGCAGGCAGATGATGATGACGTCCATTTCTGGACATAGGCCTTCCATAAAAGTAGCCAGTACATCCGCACCAGTTCTTCTCGAAATCAATGGATTCCCGCGACCGTGGTTGATATATATCTATAGTCTATGTTTCTATGTAGTGTGCAACTAGATGAATTTGGGCATAGTTAACAAACATCTCTTTAAACGTTCAAACATAAAAACAATCAAAGTGAAGATGCACCTTAACTTTTGCGGCAGATTGTTCCAGGAGCTTGGTAACAGAAACATTCATCTTAGTGTAGGTACCTTCATCTGTTTCATATTGTATTTTAGATTCAGCCTTGCCTCCGCCACTATAAAAGGCCAAACCCTTACCCAGCTTAGTCACGGTCAAAAAAAATCCTAATAAGATCCAACACACACAGAAATTTCTAAAAAAAAGAACAAAAGCGTCCCTCGGGCGATTGAAAAGGGCTTCTAAATATCTTCAGCCTAATGACTACCCATGCCAAAAATCAGCTAAAATCTTTACATAAAAGATGACATTTTGAAAAAAGGGAGAAATTTAACAAATCCTGCCCCAATCTGAAGGAATAAGACTGTATTAAGGGCACGCTGAATACTTATCATTTTTAATATCGTCCGACGTATAAGATCTCTGGAATACCAAGGTATGGTGCAAGTTGAAAGATCGGGATAACATAGACATTGAGAAAACTATGCATAATAACGTTTCTAAAAGTGGAGTGTGTGTCGAGTCTAGTGGAGACCTGAATTGAAAATTAACGTCAGATAGTTTAGAGACTATGAGTATCACATTTGAGTATCTCAGTTTAGATGCAGAATCTACTCGAATAAGAGGGGATCTAAGATTGTTCAACAGATGCGATTGCCGTAATAGACAGATGTCAGATACTTGAGGTCATGTATCTGCCATCGAGTGCCTGTCGAAGAAAAACAACATTCCTGCGATCGGCAATTCAATTCTATAAACGTTAACATAACAAATTATCAGGTGTTTCGTGTGTCCTACATGCTCTGCCCTGACCCCTGCTAGTAGTTTATGACCGCTACTGAGCGCACCAATCTCGCTGCTAAGCTCTGTGCAAACTCATCATAGTTTTCCATAGACACTAAGAAAAACTACAATGTCATTCAGCAGAACTTTGACTTTGTTTGACTGCGTCGTTGGTCTAGTCAGTGATCGTGTCTGTTAAGCATGATGTCTTGAGGTCAATTCCCGGGTCAGGCCATTTGTTATTGGGTTTTCCATTAGGAATTTCTCAGTAGAAGCCACGAAACCTGGATTTTCTGCTCAGTTGATGACTCGCCCCCTATTACATCATCATCATCTTCCTGCCTTTGTCCCCTATTTCATTGGACTTAAAAATAACTGGCGAAAAGTGGGTGTACTATCAGGTACACCTCTACCTAACCCGTCGGGGATTTCGGGCGTTGATATTATGTTATATTTTCAGCAGAAGACTGTTGCCAAGTAGCCAATTCCTAGCCATAACTAAAAATTACTCATTTTATTTTAAAATAATCGCTCCCTCTCATAACTTACACCAAAAAGGGCAGTAAGGAGGGCAAGGGCGTCGCCGCCACGCACTTTATCACATCTTTTGTCGGTTCAGAAAAGTTGTGGCGATCAAAGGGCGGTTTGGATGTTGACATTGAAATCCAGTTCCTGGAGGCTGGATGTTTGTTTAGCTAATATTAATTTGTTTAATTTACGGGTCTGGACGTTTACTTTCTTACCGGGAAAGAGTATTTTGAATTGACGGAAAAAAAAACTGTCTAGTGTTTAGTATTTCTCTTCTTGATATTCGCCCGTTGTCGAGAGTCGTGTTTGCCCATAGATTTCTTGGTGTAGTATTATCCGTTTAGTTGAATGGTTAACTTCAAAGATATATTTTACTGTATAAGTTTTTAAACTGTAATGGTCACTAACATTATCATTAACTTTTGAAACGGGATATTTACAGTTCCCGATATTTCGGCGCTGTTGCAAGCTCCATGATCACGGATAAACTGAAGTTATTGCGGGTGGTTATCGGAAACTCAAACCAAACAGTAAACATGGTAAATATCCCCGTTTCTAAATTTAACGATATTTTACTGCACCTATTATCTAATTTGACGCGAGATATTAAAAGAGGGTAGTTAGCAAATAGGCTCGCCCAATATTACATGGAACATAACTGGCGTAATCCGGTGAGTCTACTAATAGTCTACCTCTCTCCCTAACCCTATGAAGACTACAGGCGTGTTTGTAAGTAGTACCTTCATAACATCACGCATGCGGCTTGCATCACCCATAATAATAACAGCACTAGCTTATGCCCGCGGTTTCGCTCGCATGGATTTTGATAATTGTCCAGCGGAATCGGATACTACCGGAATAAAAAGTATGTGTTTATCCAGGTTATAAACTATCTGTGTGGTTATAAATATCCATCCATCCGTAGTCACAAACTTTCGCATTTATAAAAGTAGTGTATAGTAATGATCAATGCTTGTTTCATCCCAATATTATAAGAGACCATTGCCATTGTATTATAAAAGACACTGATACGTCTAGGCTTTTTCTTTCAAAACGACGGTAAGTGTCGCTCAAGTCTACCCTTACAAAAGTGGTTTGACACCTATTTGGATCACTAAATACAAATAGGTGTACACGAAAAATATGATTATCCTTAAGTCCCAAATGAATGGTAAACCTAATACATGTACATGAATATCAGGTGACCATGAAAGCTATCGAGGTGAAAGGACTCTTGACATAATTGCTTTTACTTCCGCTATTTACCTTCATACTTCCAATTATGACCACTTCCCGCTTTCAGTCATTAATTAAATGGTCATTAAGAATTGCCTGTGTTGTCATTTGGGTGTTCCGATGTGTGAAGAATTGTTCGTGAAGTATATCTCACTATCGAACTGTTAATTGAACGTTTTGCAAACACGGTTACTTTAGCAATTTACGTAAATATCAGACCTGTGATCCCCGAAGATATAGGCAGAGAGGTGCATATAGTACACCCACATTTCGTAAGTTTTGTTGTCAAAAGGCAAGCCACCATGGGTTGCGTGACTTTGTTCTGCGGGACTGTTCGAAAGAGGTACCGCGGCCCTGGAACACAAAGGGCAAAGAAGGAACATGAATGGGTTTTAGTCAGTACGAGTCTGACACTCCCTTCCACTCCACCCAGAGCGGGAGGAGTCATTTGATGATTTCCCATCCGAAAAAAAAAAGAAAAGGCTATTACCATCAACTGGACACAAATCCTAATGCCGAGCTGTTATGGAGAAGTTCCTGTAGAATAACCCCAATAACACTTAACTGGAGATCGAACACAGGACGTCAAGCTCAGCAGAAGCCATTGTGACTACGAGAACGACAAGGTTGTCTTCATATTACATCATCATCTGCCAAGCCTTTTCCCAACATGTTGGGGTCGGCTTCCAGTCCAGTCTAACCGGATGCAGCTGAATACCAGTATTTTACATGGAGCGACTGCCTATCTGACCTCCACAACCGAGTTAGACTGGGTAATACGATATCACATGCTAAGACTAGTTGTCAGACTTTTTGGGCCACTGGCTACCTGTAACGACTGTCAAAAATCTACAAACGACAGCCGGGTCCAACGGCTTAATGTGCTTTTCCGAGGCACAGAGCAAACTCGTTATGTAATGGGTGCTACGGGACTGTTCGAAAGAGATACCGCGGCTCTGGAACACAAAGGGCAAAGAAGGAACATGGATGGGTTTTAGTCAGTAAAAGTCTGACACTCCCTCCCACTCCACCCAGAGCGGGAGGAGTTATTTGATGATTTCCCATCCATAAAAAAAAAATGGGTGGTCACTCATCCACAGACCAAACTAGGCAAGCACGGCATAACCTAAAGATCGACCAGAGCGGCCGTTTTTATTTAGCCTCGAGCTCCTCTTCATATTACACTCAAGACTCCATTTGAACCATAAGCTTCCGAATATTCTTCCACAACCAAACACTTGGCATCAGATTCCAAAATCTTGACTAGACGCCAATTTATGCGAGTAATTCTGTGGTACCTATAAATAACGGTAACCGATAGAATGATATACAGACAGACGCTGGTCTGAAAGGGATTAACATCCACAATTTTGGGCTGTAAACAAGACGGATGGGACCGCCAAAAGGGTTAGACTGATTTGTTAGGCTAAGGATCGGATATGATCGACAGTTTTAGGCTGGATTGAGCTTTTGGACGGTTCTAGACTAATTTAGTTGGTCTGGTCCTATTTGATTTAAATGGAGTGGGTGTACTGTGTCTTCATTCATTGGAGGATGTCACCAAACTTTTCGTGTCAAGTCGGAAGTAATGGAGGACTGTGCAATTAGTCGATGGGTCGCTTGCATCGCCTTTCTGCTACAAGTAAACGTCAAAAATGGTGTCATCACTTCTGAGAACTAGAATATCACTTTCATGTTTGAAATTGATTGTCGCTAACTTAATATGAAATTGCGACTTGAATTTGAACGTGTTTTGAGTAGTTTTCAATAACTTATGAAATCTATTAACTGCTTTCTTGCCAGCACTGGCAACTCCCGCATGTGGACAACAACAGTCGCAAACAGTTCAGGTCCCAACACAATCTTTCACAGAACAGTCATTTTGAATCAACAAATCAGTTCTGACATCAGCACAAACACCATGTCGGCGCGACAGCCACCAATGAGAACAAAGCACCATGATGCGACTCCGGCGATTGTCCAATGACAGGCGTTTCTTCCGCCACGACAAATTGGACGTAGCGGTTTATGAAGGCATTCATTATTTGATACAAACAGTAAGAAGGGGCAATAGGGCACAATATTACATGGAGCGACTGCCTCTCATGTATTGGTAAAAAGTGGATAAGTACTCCTAATCGGACTAAACATTGGACTATGGGAGTTGCTGATTTAATACCACACAAGGAGAGGACTACCGAATTAAGTGTGTCTGTTATTTCACTAAGTTTACTGGTATCTGTTTCAAGGCTAAGTACCGCCAGAAATGAAGAGAAGAGCGCTAATGCTCATTAAGCGACACAAATGTATATATTTTGACACGTGTAGATACAGGGTGTAAACAGACCCTTCACGAAGCCATCAATCAAGCATTATGTACATCAAACTTAATCACCCTACGCAATTTTTTCTGAGAAACGACTTTTTTTTTTAGGGGAAAAATCACGGTTTACGGTAAATCTCAATGTAATGCACTTAAAACTTAGTGCTGATGGATGCTTTGAATAGTAACGGGTCATGGAGGTAATTAAAGTAAAGTTAAAACCTTAAAAAGTAGTATTTAAAAAAATATTGGAACTTTGACCTCCAATATCTCCGTAACTAAAAGAAAGAAAAAATATTTATTTGTCGCAGGGACATGACGTGTATCATACAAAATAACAAAAAAAATACAATAAACATAGGTAGGTAACTAGAAGGTATGGTCCTGAACAAGTCCCTTTCGGCTTCGTTAAGGGTCTTTTTACACCCTTTATTTAATTTTTATGCCTAAATACACTGTAGGAATTTCAACTTAAAGCGCATAGACGACCTCTGAAAATAATATCAGAGTACGAGCGCTCAACGAGTCGCATATGACTATTCCAAAAACAAAACATATTTTACATTTTGACTTCACTTCTCAGAATCAGAATCTCACTTTCAGTGAAATAAAAGAATGTAAATAAGTAAGTACACCTTAAGTAAAAAAGCGCTCAGCACTTATTTGTACATCCCTCTTCCCTGAGACGTTAAATATTCCAGTATTTTACTACAAAATACGCCAAAAGCCAACAGTTTTCAAATTAAAATAATTACGCTTTGCTTTCGCGCCAATTTACAAGCTATTCATTAATTCCCTTTTAGATGAAATTTTAGTAATTTGGGATTCAAATTGGTCGATTATTTTGATATCTAGGGTAGCTATTGCCGCCACTTTGGATACGACTGCTACTTTTTAAGCCAAGTTGATCTCGTGATAGCTGATCCTGGTCCTGGGTTCGATTCGCAGGTCAAGAAAAGTGATTGTTAGGTTTATTTTATATATTTATTTAAGATCTCCAACAAAGGATGTACACAAACACACGAAATAAATAATCGACGACAAAAGTATCACGTAGGTGTACTCCTTCACTTACAGGAGACCACAGTACGCATAATAAAGGTTTTAAAATACATACATAAACACGCCTTTTTCCTAGGCCGAAATCACAAAACTCCCATGCTACCATCCTTAAATACTCCTATCGCCTCGTTCAAGTTCATACATGTACGCCGATTGTGAGTATTAAGAATCTGACCTTTTTGAAGAACCTCATCATAAGGTCAGTGTTGAGTTTTTCAATTAAGAATTTCTCAGCTCTAGCCCGGAGATTGAAATTTGGTGTTCTGTCACCCCTCACAAAACACGTAAACCCTGACCTGGGCAAGCGCTACTTAACCTTGAAAGTCAATCTGTGCGGCTGTTATTACTAAGCCACGAGCTCCTTGGGCGGATACACTAGTGTACCATAAGGCGATTCTCACACGACATCACTCGTCCGCGCAGACGGTCGGAGCTGGCGAAGATTTTGTGTGCCGTTTCGCAGCGCGGAGAGGCGGTGAGTGCCGTTCGTCCAAGCGGTCGAGCGGTGTGCGCATGTTAGACGTCAACAGATTTCATACGAGCTAATAACGACAACATAATAAGCTGTGGGCCCGCATATCATAAAACTAGAGCTCCGAGACAGCTAGACTGGTTCGCGGCTGACCGAGGAGAAGATGGAGGCGAGACACCTTGGATGGCTTTCTCGGTAATTGGCGAGAAGAGACGCAATATCAAGAAAAGTTGAAGGAATGGGGGGAGCCCTTTTGGAGGAGTGGGACAGTTCAGGCTAAAAAAATATACGAAATGAGATTCGCTTCACCGCTTGACCGCGCGGTCGAGCGGTGTCGTGTGAGACTCGCATTATACTCGTATCTCCCGCGTACTTCGCTCGTCTGTGGAGACCGGCCGCCGTGACCGAAATTCGGCCGAGAGAATATTATCACAGACACTTTGGACAGGCCACCTGTAAGCAGGATTACGTTTGCTTGGTTGCGCAGAGTATTAGGCGTCGGTTGCTGTAACCGTAATCTTCTTATAGTAGATTTGGGATTATATTCGGGTAATTGTGTAGTCGGTGATATTTGAGGGGTGTAGTGTAATTGTTTTCAAGTTATGGATAGTTTGAAGTTAGATACAATTTCGTTCCAACTTTGCTTTCAATTTAGCCTATCTTATCATCATCATCAGCCTATAGCAGTCCACTGCTGGACATAGGCCTGCCAAGTTAATGGCATTGGCAAAGGCAGGAGCTTTTGGATAAATAATAACAGCTCCTCGAATCGATTTTCAGGTTAAGCCGCGCTTGCCTGTACATGGGTGACCACCCGTTACATACCGAGTGTCCTCCGACTTGGCTGTCATTTGTAGATCTTTGAAAATCGTTACAGGTAGTCAGTGGCCCGAAATTTTGACAACCAGTCTTACCAAGGGATATCGTATTATCCAGTACTAACTGGGTTGTAGAGGTCAGATAGGCATTCGCTCCATGTAAAATACTGGTAATCAGCTGCATCCGGATAGATCCTGACATAGTTGGAAAAAGGCTAGGCAGATGATGAGTTAATGATATTCAACAAAAATTTTGGCATCTCCCAAATCAGTAATCAGTATCACCTAATAGCCAAATAATGTTGTGTTATTTTGACAAATTGACTTACGACGTCGTAGGAAGTTGTTACAATCGTCCCACTATCGCACACACCAGGGATTTGTCAAAACGAGGCAATTCAAAGACAAACTTGTATGTCTCCTGTGCCCATAACTTCATCATACATCCCTTTGCCGCCAAACTCCGTCGTAATGTCATAAATGCGAAAATAACTTTGTCTGTATGTCTATTCGATTGTTAGTCTGTCTTTTACCATTTCACAGTTCAACGGATTTTTATGAAATTCGGGCATACGGATAGGCCATGGGTTAGGAATTGACATAGGATACCTTTAATCTCGGTAGTACGTTGCAATGAAATATTTTCGACTTCAACAGGAGTGAAACCGCGTGAAAAAGATAGTCTATAATAAACCGCTAACCTCGTTTCAAACGGTCCGTATTCCCAAGACTGTGTCCCTGCTAATATGACAGCCATAAAATATCAGTTTCACTGAGGGCACTATACTGCCCCCTTAAGTCAAGAAGCGGTAACTGAAAAAATGAATGTTTTTTGAAAAGAAAAAAAAATGTTTGTCTTTTTTTTTAGTACAAAACTTTCTTTACCTTTCCAATCGATGCGCGATGGTAAAATAATGAATATTAAATGAGTTGGTCTCAGTAGGCAGCCACGCTAATTGCGGTGTCAGTGGCGTCTCGGAGGTCCCCAGAAGTGCAAGTGTTTACCACTTTTGGACATTCCAGCATAATGGGGCATGGTTTGGTCAGGGGTACTGCATTTGCACTGGAAATGGGTATAGACCAATTAAGAAAAAAATACCATCTCGTTCGAGACTTTTCAAGCCGCCGCTTGCAAAAAAACAAGATTTCCGATTTTTGGAGATATACATTTTGGCTTAAAAGAGCACTATAGGTAGGTATTCCGAAAGTATTATCCAATAATCTTATGGTTCCGTCTCGTATAGGCGATCAAAGTGACCGATTGTACCCGGAGTACCAAGGTCGCAGGAATATGTTGGAGGTATAACTACCGGGGGTGCTCAGACAGCTATTAGTAAAGATTGTATGTTTGTCGGGGTAAAGGCACTTTTTTGAGTTTAGTGTTTTATGGAAACAGTACCTGTACTCTTAGGCGCGAATTACACAGAAACGGCGTAAGGCGTAAGGTGCGGCGCAGGCGTGGAATTTATAAGGAAACGAAAGAACGCCGTGCCTGCGCCGCGCCGCTTGAGTGTAATTCACGACACGTCGCCTACGTACATTTTGTAAGAAAACGTTTTGAAGCGGCATCATGCCTGCGCCGCGCCTTCACCGTACGCCTTTTCTGTGTAATTCGCGCCTTACAAGGTTCAATTAAACGAGTATGTACAAATTGCAGATCAGCTGCAGACACTGGATACCCACAGATACTTCACAATTACCGGTGGGAATGCTATCGCACGCGGCAGCATCGACGAAGCGGTCGACAGAACGCTCGGTGTCTCGCTCTATCAAACGTCAGTTCTGAGTGACAGAAAAAGATTGAAGCATAGAAATGTGCGATTCCGAGCTAATAGATGAGGCTCAACCCTTAACGAGTGTAAATAGATACAAATGACCTCTCTGAAACAGAAAACAACATGTTTTAACTAATGTAAGTTTGGTTCGTAGCCCAAAGCTTACAAGGTTACGATCGGGCTGTTCTTGTAAACAACCCCGGGCAGGATTAGGGATCGCACTTAGGATTCCGACGATTTGTTGTTGGTAGTGTTCGATACATGGACAAGGACGCTCTGGTTGTTGAAATGTCGGATTGGTGAGCGAACGTCGGTGATTTCGAACCATGCTTGTAACAATTTTACAGCATGTAGTGAACTAAGGAGCTTCAGTCTTGAAAAATATGCTAAGGAAACTTTAAATTGTAGACATGGCTGTGTACTTTAGACATGTTGCGTTTTCCTTGGACCTTGCAATCCAATATCTTTGAATCTACACTTTGATATCATTTTGTGGAAGAGCCTCTCATGTTGCTCTATATTTATTTTGCTGTTACAAGTGACCTTTGTCCGCGTGAAATTATTATAAAAATACATCTCTATTTAAATCGGTTTTGTTATTTCAAGGGTTTTAATTTTTTCCACGGAACCATAATTCTGTTTCTAAAAAGTCAAGTTACTCCTTATAACATCAGCTATCTGCCAGTGAAACTGTCGTCGAAATCGGTCCCGCCATTACGGAGATTAACCGGAACAAACAGACAGACAAAAAGTTTTTTTGTTATAAGTACCTTACTAATTTTCGTAAGCATTTAGTAAAAAGCTATTATTTTGAAATACAAACGGACACTTCAATTTCATTTATATGTATAGATTTTCTTCGGTTCACAATAGGTAATTAACACCGAAAAAACACAATCACACCACACCATAACTCACTAAACCAATTAGTTCCACCCACCCAAAAGAGGACACAATGAGGATACTTTCCGTACATCCTCGGGCGAAATCACGGATCGCACTTAGTATGAGATTAAACCAATTGTTAGTAAAACAATAGGATCCAACACACGGACACAAAATAGATATGTACAGAAGGCCCGCTTTTTACAAGAAGTGACAACGCACGCACACATAGAAATGATTCACGTACAACGGGAGCAAGCGCGCTCGCGAACGGCATTTGTTTTTTGTCCAGACAAGGTCTACATGTGCGTCGTATGAATAACCCGCACAAAGGCAAATCATTCTAACTTTTGTTCTGCCGCCCTGTCTTGTAGTACGCTTATCATTGCGCGTTTGTATAATTTATGAAGTTTTCTCTCTTATAAGTTAATCTGGTCAAAGACTGTCTGTCACTCAGAAGTTTTTTTCAAATTGATTAGAATGTTTAATCTTTAATTTTGTAATCATCTCATCTTTCTGCCCTTGACTAGTATCCCATAGTTGCAACAGTTCTATGTTAGAACATATCATCTATACAAATAAATAAAATTGAAGTGTCTGTTTGTAATTTCAAAATAACGTCTATATACTCTCTGTTTGTTCCCGCTAATCTCCGAAACGGCTTGATCGATTTTGACGGGACTTTTACTGGCAAATAGCTGATGTTGGAAGGAGTAACTTAGGCTACTCTTGTTTTAGAAAAATGTTTAGGGTTCCGTGCAAAAAAAAACCCATGAAATTGTTAGCAAAATCCGATTCAAATAGGGAAATAATATTATTATAATAATTTCATGCGGATGAAGGTCGCGAGAAACGGCTAGTCGCAAATATTTTCGAAGATAGACGATGATTCTCGAAGCGAATTTTTATCCTAGCTCTGTAATGTGCCTGTGTTATTAGATCTTCTGACCCTATCTATTGTGTGACACGCCGTCGGCCTAGGGCGAGGAACTTGAATCTCTCAACTTATTTATTTAAAGGACAATAGCGCTATGGGGTGTGTGGTTTGGTGGCGAATTTGAATACTTTATTGCGTGGTTTGCATTTGATATGCGATACTTTTTGGGTGTTGTATGGTGTGAGGCGTTATATGGTTCTATCACTAGCTAGGTACTTGTTTTTATATTTCTTTTGGCAAGCAGCTTTACCGTGTTTCGGTTTTTACAAGAACATGAGACATTTTGGCTTATCTTAGCTTTGACTCTTGTATAGGCAACGTACGATGCTTTTGATATTGAAGATGTAGATGTGCAGCGCAAACCATTTGAGGATCATCAGATGAACAACAAATGGGGTCTCCATGTTTACCATCAAAACTGTCAGGGAGATTGGCTTCCTATTGGACCATGAGAGAAAGTGGAGAAAGAGTGGACCTGTGTTTATGCACACACTTGTTCAGTGTAATATCTCCTGTGCCGATGGCTAACCTTTGCTCTTCTTCTTCGAGTTGCTGGCACGGTAGTAGGAATTTCATATTTTGTTGGCCCAAAACTTCGCCACTTCTACATCGTTGTCGGTGGCAGGTGCATTTACTCATATATGTAATGTATCGTTACCATGGCAAAGCGCACGCAGCAAACGGCAAGCGCGACGACGAGTTCGATGAACTCTGTAGCTAGGCAGGAATGAACAGCTGATTTCACGCGCCTTTCGTTACAGTATTTCAACATCCATTGTTGGATTTTTTATTTTAGCCGTATTATTTACATAAATGGAGTGCTGCAAACAGGGAATGTTATTTTACATTGAAGTAAAGGAATAGTATCTGAATTTTTTTTTAATAAAATTTTCCTCAGAAAAATTCCGGTGGAATATGATTCAAAATAAGGAGCTGAATGCACCCTGTCAGTTTGTGGAGGGCTGTCCCTTACACCCTGTATATCTCAAAAACAAGGTCAAACGTTGCCCAAATGCCCGGTTACCAGCACTAGAAACCCTCTATTCCAGTATCAAAGGTTAAACACACAAATCTCACGCGCAGAAACCCGCACAATAACTTCTCACTAAGCCGTCTTAAATGCTAAACAGAGTCCCAAGATTCACAATAATTTAAGGGTAGATTCAACCCCGAGCGGTGGAACCAGCCCCTAATTAGATGAAGCACAGGACTCTGTATAGCTCAACAAATTATAATTGCTAATTCACTACAATTGTGTTAGAAGTTCGAGTCAATTTGATTCAATTTGATTGTATGGAATTGGGTCAGCGTGTGTTGCTTATGTTTTAGACTGTGGTGCTGATTGCTTTTGTGTATGTTAATGGAAGAGGTTTAACGCAATAAGCAAAAACTGCACTCCATCTTTTTACCATGTTCGAGTTCCTATAAAGAGTGGAAGGAGCAGCGACGCTAAAACGGTTGCCTCGTATTCAGTACATCATTCTGATCATCATCTTTTTATCTTTTTCGCAGAATTAACACAAGATATTTAATACCGTCGAAGATTTCTTTTGGTTTTTTTTTTGTCGGATGGGAAATCATCAAATGCCCCCCCCCCACACCCCCCCGCTCCGGGCGGAGTAGAAGGGAGTGTCAGACTTTTACTGACTAAAACCCATCCATGTTCCTTCTTTGCCTTTTGTGTTCCAGGGCCGCGGTATCTCTTTCGAACAGTCCCGCAGAAAATTCCTCAGCTGGGATCGAACTCATGCCATCGAGATTAGATCAGTAGCTATCGCAGGCGCTTACATCAATCAGCTATGGTTACCTCTCACATAGAAATTTTTCATTAGTAATTATTTTTTAAGTCTGTTGTTCTATATATTTTGACCGTATTGGTATTGTAGTTTTGTAGGAAACAGCTGTTTTTTTTTTAAGGAACTCCGAAAAATTTGTGGCGAGGTCCAGAATGAAGTACTGAATTCGTGATAACCGTTAACCACCCTGTATAAGAAGCACGAACGCGAGACGTTCACGGAACGCAAATTGTATTTTTTGTTAAAAAACCTTTTATCCTGTAGCATTTTGCACGGAGGAATATGCAATGGATGGTTACCCATCTACAGATCGACCTCAGCAAGCGTTGCTTAACCTGAATACTGAACCGTGCGACTACGTGCCATGCAATTAAAACACGACGTTTTATATGAATTCATGAATCAACAACAGTTTGAAAAAATTGTCCTCTCAAAAACTTGTTAAATAGATCTCGCTTGGGGAACCTCTACAAAATAATAGAGTGACACAAATAGAGTCCACAGCCCGCAGTATTACATTAAACAGAAGTTTTCAAGCATGGTTTCACATTAAAAAACGGACACCACTCTACTGTAGAGACGAGGAAGTTTAATTTCAGCGCTCTACGGGAAGTTTGCTTAATTTCGCGAATAGACAGCGTTGAATAAAAAAACTGGACAAGGGTGAGTTTGACTCGCGGGTTTAGGGTTCTATACCAAACTGTTTTAGTTAACTTTACAACCTAGATTAAATGACATTCCATTGCATTGCAATGACGGAAAAGTCGAAGATGCATTTGATTTGTAAAAGTTATCGATAGCGAAGCATATCGTTTTACATTTTTTTTTTTTTTTTAACATTAATGACATAACTCGAAAAATAAGAAACACAGGACATAATTTTTTTAAGTTAGATTAAAAATATTTTTGTTATAATAATAGCCAATATTTTATTGCATGGAAATTTTACGTATTTCGTTGTTGAATTTAATACTTACTTTCGTTACTTTTATATTCAACTACAAACAAGATCGAAAAATCTAAATTTTGTCGTCATCTTTGTCGCAAACGAACGAATATGCCAACATTCTTAACATTTGTATTAGGAATACAAAACTTTTTGAAAGTGTCTGCCACTCGTCTAGGCTCACGTCTTTCTATTGTTTTACAGGGTTGAAGCTGCCGATCTATGAAAATTTCAATTGGCTGCCGGCTACCTTATACAATTAAAATATACAGCCCTGTGAAGGTAAAAATTGGGTAAGTAAGATAGAAGGTAACTGGCAGACAGTCAAACGGATGGACAGACAGAAAGGCAGCGGTTACTTACTTAGTCCCACTTTGACTGTTTGCGGGACCCTCATTTTGTTTTTTTGTTTTTTTGTAATCTGGCAAATTCAGAATAATGGCGGGATGGGGTATATTGCAAGTCGGGGAGTGTGTCTGAGTGACGGTTCGATGAGTAATCATGATTGATTGTCTTTTATTCAAAGACGGATAGGTATTTGATGGGAAGATGCTGCGTGCTCATCAGTAAGTCATGGTTTTTGAAGGATTATGTTAGAAGGTATGATGCGTGTAAAATAAACAAACGCCTTGATAATATTGTGTTTTTCTACTGTTTTAATATATTTTATAAAAAAAACCTGTCCGATCCGTAAGGATATAATTAGGTATCGAGATTCGGTTCTGTTTATCCTAATTGTTAATCCTTATTGTATAACGATTGACACACTTATAAAAAATTATCCCTGTAACTCCGTAGGTAACTATCACTTGCCAAAATTTGGTTAACCCACTTACTTAAGATTTAGTAACTATTCAGAATTCAAATTAAAAAATAAAACACCTTATTTCATATATTTAATTAAGATCCCTACCAATTCAGAAATTTCATCGGCTTTCTGCAATTCCAGCAATTTCGTTGTAATTATATTTCTTTAGTAAATATTTAAATTAAAACATTTTCTATTTATTTAACGCAGTCTCAGCAAAACATCCAAGTATTTTATCTAAGAAAATTAAATGTAAAGCTTGATCAACAAAATGTCCAAGCATTTGAGGAATGTACTGCAAGCGGAATTAAGATACCTCCAAACATAATTTATTTCCCCCAAAAGCTGAAGGAGATAGATTCCAGTTGCCAATCACGTGACAACCCATCTGTTCGCCAACCCCCCATGGCATTACTTAACGAAATACTTCCTTATTGTTGGAAAACTGAAAGTTTTTACAATTGTAATTAAATTCCAACGGAATAGCTTGTGGGGGAGGGGAGCTTGGGAATTCTAAATTAAGGGGGGGATGCATCGTCAATTTATTTTGGGGCTTTTTCTACCGTGTGATTTTTACTTTTTAAGGAGTGGTGATGTTGCACGAAATGTCTTGTTTCAAGTTTAGTGGTTTACTAACTTTTACCCTCGGCTTCGCTCGCGTTAATTTAGAATTTGACAATCAATTCGGCTCAATTTTCTGCTTATAATAATATAATTCAATCATGATTCGAAAGACACGTGGCGCCATCTCCTTTCATAAGAACGTTATTGTTGTTTTCCTCGGGAACAGTACGCTTTACGGGATGAAAGGTACCCTAAGTCCGTTTCTGTACACCTGACAACGTATATGCAAAATTTCAAGATGATCGATTCAGTGGTTTAAGCATGGAAAGGTAACAAACAAACAAACTTACTTTCGCATTTATAATATTAGTAAGGATTCAAACTTTACGCACACAAAAAAGGTACAAAGGCGGACTTATGCCATAAATATTCTCTACCAGTCGACCCAAGGTGATGGAAGATAACATGGCAGGTAACTTTTAATAAGGTAAAACATTTTTATAAGGTACTTACTGTTTTTGTGACTTTCAAAGAGTTGATGATTAAAATAGAAAATAAATTAAATTCAAAATGTAGCTTACATTAGCAGTTACGAAACGTCAGACTCTAGGTATACGAATCTAATTGAGCATTTTCTATGGAGAAGTGATGGCCAGAAATTCCACGGATACTATTTTAAAATTGCTTCGTTTATCCAGTGCTTGCTAGCTTCCACTCTTGCTTGTATGCACAACAGACGCGGAAGTATAACCCTACAATGCATTGCTAAAAAAAAACAGAAGAGCGGGTAAATTAAAACAGTTCAATAAAAAAAACTTTTCACGAAACCAAATCACTCTAAAAGCTTTAAAAAGCGACTCCCAGCTTAATCATCACACTAAAAGTACAAAAACTCCACTCAAAAGTGTATCTCGATGCGCTTTAAATATTTAAAGAGCGCTGTAATGGTTCACTCGTCGTTGATGAAATTAAAGCTGAAATTTTTACTGCACTAGTTTTAACTGAATGTTTGGGGGACATGGTAATAAATGATGGGAACTTTACATAACTGTCGAAACGTGGGTGATAGGTCACCTCTGTCGCCCCCACCGGGAAATAAAGGCGTGATGTGTTGTTAGGTTATTTTGTTTCTAGTCCAAGGACTTGTTGAATTTAAAGTTGAAATTTTTATCGCACTAGTTTTAGATGATGTTTGGGAGATGGATTAATATGGTAATAAATAATGGGTACTGTTCGCTCATAATATGTTTTTTAGTTGCCTCAATAAAGAGCTACAAAACAGTCATTTTATTTAAAACGCAAAAATACACCTAAAACTCAGAAGCAACCTAACATCGCCACTATGTGGTCCTTCGAGCCGGATTTGAACCAGGGAACTAGGATATGCTGCTTGGTGTGCAGGAATATGGATGCATGATGATAATAATATAGTATGCAGGAATAGTCGAACATAAATTAGTCAAGGATCTGATGGAATAAAGGTGAAAACATTTATCACAAAACATAAATTAATATTGAGTCTTAGTCCAAGTGCATGTTGAAATTTAAACTGAAATATTTAACACACAATTTTTAACTTAATGTTTAGGGGGCACATATTATTACTATAGCAAAAAACTTTTCTTAAATATTTTTTTGAATGATTAATGATCTGTTAAAACTAAAACTAGAATGTTTATCGCACCAGTTTTAACTGAGGAGTCCATCAATAAGTCCGAACAAATAACGGGGAATATTTTATCTTTAGTCCACGGACCTGATGAAATTAAAACAGAAGTAAGTTTTTACTGATGTTTGGGAGCCATGTTTAACTATAGTAATAAATTATGGGGTCTTTTAATTACTGTTGCGTTGGTAGTCGTTACTTCCGAGGGCTCTCTAGTGTGATATTTGCATGCTAACTGTTGTCAATACGTCGCCATAACTCGACTGAGTGACATAGTCTATAGCTACTGTTTTAATTAATTTAACCTTTTTGTAAATCGATACTGTGTTTTTGGATTCAGTATTTCCAGTTTGAAGTTCCAAACAAGCTGAGTGTGACTATGGAGCTCATCGCAAACCATGGCCCACCTCCTGACCAGCTTTTTGTGCAACTCCACCTGCACTTTAAGAGACCTGTCCGAAGCCACTTCTAATGCCGTCGATGTGGCTGAGTTCTGGTCGAAGCAAATTCAATTTAATAACGATGGGAAACATCAACACGAAGGAGAAGAAGTTGCAAACAGTTTTCTAATGTTAATATTTACTAGACTGTTTGTGTTTAACCTAGTACTATCTAATGTTTACTTTCACTAACAACTGTGGCTTTAAAAAAGTTGACTCACACAAAAAGAGTAAAAGAAAATATTATATACTAGCTTTTGTCCGCGGCTTCGCTCGCAAATTTGACAATCAAGTCGGGCTGCACTCTGCTTGTAATGATATAATTCAATCATGATTCCAGAGACACGTGGCGCCATGTATTATCATAAGAACGTTATTGTTGTTTTCCTCGGGAACAGTACTTTTTTTCGGGATGAAAAGTACCCTATGTCTGTTTATGTCCACCTGACAACGTTTGTGCAAAATTTCAGGGTGATCGGTTCAGTGATTTAGGCGTGAAAAGGTAACAAACAAACTTACTTTCGCATTTATAATATTAGTAAGGATTTCTGTTTCGTTTACACTTACTACTGAATCTAGTAGTACTATGTGTGTCTCTCATTATTTTTATTTAGTGACTCGTCTGATTAGTTACTTTGTCTGCGCTAACGTTGTTTGCTTCAATATTTCACATCAATCCAAAAACTACAAACAAAAACTTTTATTACGAAGGAGATTCATCAAAAAAGGTTTCGTTGTATAAAATTTTCTTTTTCGTCGATGGTTTCCGAAATTCTATAAGCCCCAGCTTAGGGGATGATGACGACAGATGCATTATGTATGGTGTCCCAGCCGAAAGCCATAAAAATTGGCCACTATAAAAACCTTAGTGATCGTGAATGTCTCGATATAAAATATTGGCGTTGACAGTTTTTCGGTAGCACGCCGTAAATTCTATACATTGGGGTTCTGCAGGGAGTCATTATAATCCCATGTTTTTAAGTTACTTGTAGGATTTGTGAGATTGAAGTGTACTTGTTTATTTGATTAATATCTAGTCTCTCTATTGACTGCCTCGTTGGTTTACTGGTCGCAAGCGCGACTGCTGAGCATGAGGTATTGGGTTTTTCCATCAGAAATTTCTCAGTAGCAGCCACCGAGTCTGGATTAGACCTGGTCGTGGGCTACCTGTATGGCTTTCATCGAAATACGTTTATCAGTTAAAGCGTGAAAATGTGACAGACAGACTAAGTTACTTTCGTACTGCTAATATTATAGACACTTTAATGAGTCCTCGCGAAGATATCAATTTAAATGGAATATTCTGAAGATTGATAACGTATTGGATCAATTAGTATCGTAATACCTACGCGGATTATTGTTATTTTAAAGCAAATAACCTGTGGGATATTGTTAGGACTTTGTGGACGCTTAATGTGCCTTTGATAGGGCAAGGCGGAGGACTCATTAAAGAGGTCGGTCTATAGTATATATGTTTCAAAAGTCGTCACTCGAGAAAAAGAAAATGAAAGCGTACTAATGAAATTAAATTAGAGTATTAGTGATTTAAAAAACAAATCACGAATTTCCCCGAAAGGTTAAGCTAGATTACTCATGTGATAAAAACATAATTTTAAAAACATTCTACATTGTTAGCTCGTCTTACAGCTTAGATTTCCATTGACCCATCAAAACACAACAGATTGAATATAACAAAAAGATCAAATAACATTTCTATCAACGAACAAAGTTAGATTTACGATCCCCGTCAAAAATATGAAGAATTTTTTTCTTACATTTTAATTTTTCGTCTGCCCCTCCATCTTTTTTTTGTGCTTTTTTTCACCTGTCTACGTAGAAGTCAAATGATAATGATTGATCATCGTAAAAGTGAGAAATGGCGATGCCGAAGTGATCATTTATAATAAATCCTTTGACGTGTATATTTTTATTGAGTTTTGTGGTGAAAGAGCCTTGTCTCATTCTTAAATCAGAAAATCTCTGTGAAAATAAAATCTCGTGGATACAAAGAGAAACAATGGAAGTCTTATGAATTCTTAGCAGGTAAATCAATTTTTAAAATGACACTGCCAAAATTACCAAACGAAAATTATTATTAGGTTGCAACTATATTTTGTATAAGTAGTTTATTTATTTAAACAATCTTCTAAGTATGTCCAGCCCAAACAAATGTTTTGGTTAATTGGATAGATGAATCTATCTAATTGTTTTCCAACGGCAAAGTGCTACACGTAGATACATAAACAAAATAAATAAATAAAATAAAATTCATTTATTTCAGGCAAGATGCGCCCATACCAAAGTAAATTTAAAAAATTATATAATATATTAAATTATATAATATAATTGAATTGAATTGTATTTCAGAAATTGGATCATTACAATTGCATTTTAAATTATTAAAAATAAAATAAACAAAAATATTCATTAAAATTAATATTAAATTTATTAAAACATAACTTCACACTCATTAAGATGCTACCGTCATTTAAGAGTTTGGCTGTCAATTAAATAACAAACGCTTGACACATTGTAAAGGATATTGTCCAAATATGGTCCATAAACCCACAGAAATGGTATTAACATTTTGCCGTTTTTTCCTTCTGAAATGCTAAATTACAGTGTTCAAAAAATTGTTTACATGAGAAAAAGATAATGGTATCCCTAAATACTTTAATTAATACATAACCATATTGTTATAGGCTCATACACCGTGACTTTTTAGTCGTCCACTCAATGTGCCCGACATAAAATAGCTCTAGGCGCGATTTTTTTTTTACCTACCGTAATAGGTACAAAGCAAATTAAATAAACATTACTTATAAAAAATTATGAAACATCCTGTTAATGATGTTTACGTGTCAAACGGTAGAATATACCTACCCAGCGCTCGAGCCCAGTAGATCATCGCTCACAACAGGGTGTTTGTTATCTATATATACATATAATAAGACAGTAAAAAAACTGTGTCTGTACATTGAAGATATTTAAAAAAAAAAAAATGAGGGGGGTTTAGAAACAGTAATAGAGCACGAATCCAAAAAAAAATTCTGTCTGTTTGTCTGTTTGTCTGTTTATCTGTTTGTCTGTTTGTCTGTTTGTCTGTTTGTCTGTTTGTTTGTACACGCTAATCTTCGGAACTACTAGACGGATTTGAAAGATTTTTTTTTTGTTGTGTAGGTATTAAGTCTGGGCAACATATAGGCTATAATTTATCTTGGAAACTTGAACACCTGATGCAGAACCGCAATAGAATAGCTAAACTATAAGAGATACAAAAATGGTACTATAGCAAAAATTGTTCCACGTGATGAGCATTTTCTGCTGAGAGAATAAATTTGAAGATCTGGAACACCTGATGTGGAACTCCAAGAGTCCAGCTACACTATAACATATCGACGATGAAGTGACAAGAACTCCTAACTGACATTTTTGCGATTTTACTTTTTTTGCGTAGATAGACTTTAAAGAATTGTTTGCGTGAGCTGGCAATAGCAGCTAACTTCATATCTTATTTTTTAACGAGTTATTAATAACTGACAATAACTAGTAAGCAAATGTGCATCAAATTTGTTGACAATCTCATCTAAGAAACTAATAACAATAACCACTAAATAACCCTAACGTAATTATTTCTGTCAAGACCTCCTATCTTCACTCCTGCTAGATACGTCCTTACTTTCACGCAGCTACCGGCCGACTGAATGAGCCTGCTTGCGTCTAGGAAGGATAATTCATAGAAATGCGTGAGCGAGACAGATAGAAGGGATCATGCGATATTCGCTTATCACTAGTGTAACGGTCACCCGATTGCCAGCCATGCCAAAGCCATGCCATGCCGTGTCGTCTTGGTGCAGCCAAAGCCACAGCCACAGCCTCAGCCAAAGCCATAGCCATGACAACCAAGTACGCCACGGCAGCCACAGCAAAGAGAACGTCAATTGACTAGCGCGTCACGTGCGCTTGTCAACCTAACGCGATGGGCGTTACCGAGCGGCAATCCCCTCCTCGATTTAGAGTGCGGGTAAAATTATAAATAGGTCGCGCAGCGCATTTTGATTATTATTCTGATCTAGAACCTAGCCTAAGCCGAAACTCTGTTCGATTATAAATTAATACAATAAATATCTACAATCAAGAAACTTGTATTTTGCTATCCTGTGTTTCACTCAGAAGTGGGATGAAGCGAAATCGCCGTGAAGAAAGCCGTGAACTTCATGGACGTGGGGTGCGTCCACCCGGATGGGACCCCTCGAGCGACACCGAGCAAGATGAAGACGGCGATTCTACACCACCGCCCGCTAGAAAAATTCTGAAACGCCTCCTGCAAAATGAGGTCGACAAGGCCGTCCGCGGACTCGATTCAGACATCGGTACATCCAGAAATCATCGTGCTGCGTCCCTCATTCCTGAATTCGACCCGGATGGCGAAGATTGCACAGTATCAGTATGGTTAAGAAAAATCGATCAACTCGGCGACATACATCGTTGGAGCGATGAGATAAAGGCATTCCATCTGCAAGACAAACTACGGGGACAAGCTCGCAAATGGTACAACCGACTCGACGAGTATAATTACTCGTGGGACGAGTGGAAACAGATGCTGCTGCGTGCTTTTCCAAAACATCGGGACTACAGTGCATTGTTAGACGAGATGATGCAAAGACGGAAGATGACTAATGAAACAATGACCAAGTACTATCAAGATAAAGTATCCATGTGCTTCCGTTGTAAGCTATCAGACAGCGCCAGTGTCTCGTGCATCATTCGAGGCCTACCCTCATCTTTGCAACCAAATGCTCGTGCTTTCCAATGTGAACGCCCTGATGAACTATATGAAGCATTTCTCTGTGCCCTCGACGACTACCGCGGCCCCGCACCGGAAATTCGCCTACCGAGTAAGGATCCTCGCCCAATACCTTCCGAAAAGAAGATTTTTACGGAGAATGATCCGTGCCCACGCTGTAAGAGGACTGGTCACATGTTGCGAAATTGTACGCTTCCCGATCAACGTGTGTGCTTTAAATGTGGTAAGCAAGGCCACATCGCTACCCGCTGCAATAATTCATCTGCAACCACTCTTCAAAAATCTACGTTGGATGTGAACAACAGCGTCAAGGACATTAAGATAATCCAAAACTACAATGACACCTACAAGAAAATAGCCAAGATCAACGGAGTCCACGTGAAGACCTACATCGATACCGGAAGCCAGGTGAATGTCATGACCAGTCGGATCTCCAAATTATTATCTCTCGACGTCATACCTACGAGTACGATCCTAAAAGGCTTTGCCGGCGGGTTAATTACTTCCCGTGGAGAAGTAAAATTTAATCTGGAAATAGACGGTATTCAAGTTACTTGCGATGCGTATCTGACAGACATCGAGATGGGTGACATTCATTTACTCATCGGTCAACCCGTCATCAATGCCAGCGACATTGCACTCGTCGTAAGCAACGGAAAAGCCACACTGATGCGCGAATCTGACTCCATGCCAAAGGAAGATGTGGTTGAAGAGCTCCACAGGTTCAAGATTGTAACGACTATGCGAGAAACGTTGCCACCAGGAGCTTCCATCATCAAGGTCCTGATAGTGGGCAACCGCCAGAACAACGATATCTGTACCGCTGCACGCCACTACGAACTTCAAGGACTTTCCTACTCCCTGCCCGCCACTCTCCTTCGAGGCGACAGCGGACACATCAAGGTCATCAACACCGGGGCTGAGGATATCGTGTGGGAGGCTGGCCAGGTCCTCACACGTGCCGAGAGCTGCGACACATCACCCACCATAAGTCAGGTTAGCCAAGCCAAGCCATATTTGCCTTTAAAGCCTTCTGATTTGCCTATTTCATGTGATTTGTCTAAATTAACTGTGCCGGAAAATATGCCTTTTGTTTTGTCTGTGGATAAAGATTCAAATCTGAGCATAGGTGGAGTTTTGTTAAACGACATAAAAATAGGCAATTTGAGTGAAATGGAACGTAAAGATTTAATCAAATTGCTAATTAGATTCAAACAAAGTTTCGCAGACAGCACTAAAGATCTCGGCTGCACAAATTTAATTCAAATGCCAATTACTTTGACTACCGATAAACCCGTTTATCGACAACCATATAGACTATCGCACTATGAACAAGAAATAGTAAAATCTAAAGTCTCTGAATTATTAGAAGCCGGTATTATTAAAGAATCAGAGTCCAACTATGCTTCTCCAGTGATATTAGTAAAAAAAAAGAACGGGGATAGCAGACTGTGCATAGATTATCGCGCACTTAACGCCATAACCGTTAAAGACAGATATCCGTTACCAAATATTGAAGATCATATTTCTAAGTTAGCCGGTAAAAAATATTTTACGTGCTTAGATATGTCTCAAGGCTACCATCAATTGGCGCTAAAACCCGAAGATACTCATAAAAGTGCATTTATTTGTCAGGCCGGTCAATTTGAATATGTCCGTGTTCCATTCGGTTTAGCTAACTCTCCGTCAGTTTTCATGCGTTTAATTAACAAAATAGTAAACTCCATCCATTTTTCCCAAAATGGCGGTAGTAGCGATTCATGCGAGATTTTAGCTTTTCTAGATGACATTTTGATACCCTCAGTCGACGTTAAATCTGGTCTTGACATGTTAGAGGTTGTGTTAAATAAATTCGAAACCGAGAATCTGAAATTAAATATGAAAAAGTGTACGTTTTTAGAAACTCGAGTAACGTATTTAGGACATGAAATTTCCGAAAGTGGTGTGCAACCGGCAGAGTCAAAATTAACCGCCGTGTCACAGTTTCCGGTGCCCAAAAATGTACACGAAGTTCGACAGTTTATCGGGTTATGTAGCTATTTCCGTAAGTTTATTCATAAATTTGCTCAAATTGCTCGTGCCTTAACAAATTTAACAAAGAAAAACGTTGCATGGGATTGGGGAAGTGAACAATCGGAGAGTTTTAACGAATTAAAAAATTGTTTGTGCTCCAAACCGGTGTTAGCGATATACGATCCCGAGCTAGAAATAGAAATACATACGGACGCCTGTAAGTTAGGCATAGCGGGTATATTATTTCAAAAACAAATTGATGGTACTTTAAGACCGGTAATGTATTTCAGTCGTGTAACTTCTAAACAAGAAAGTGTATATCACAGCTACGAACTCGAAACACTAGCGGTTGTAGAATCTTTAAAAAAATTCCGCGTTTATGTAATTGGTAAACATGTAAAAATTGTTACGGATTGTACTGCGGTGCGTTCCACTTTGACAAAACGTGACATTATCCCGCGGATAGCCAGATGGTGGTTGATGATTCAAGATTACGATATAAGTGTAGAATACCGGCCGGGTGAGCGCATGAGACATGTCGATGCACTGAGTCGAAATCCTGTTGACGCGCTTAATGTTAATCGCCTAGAAGTATCTGATTGGTTCTTTACAGTTCAGTATCAAGATGACAAAGTCAAAAACATAGTTGATCGATTAAAATCTGGTTCAGCAGAGCGCGACTTAACAAACGATTTCGTACTGATAGATGATAGGTTATACCGGAAAACTCTGTGCGGTAATCGTCTTGTAGTGCCGGGACCAGCTAGGTGGAAAATTGTTCAAATGCACCATGATGAAATAGGCCATGTAGGGTTCAAGCGCTGCATCGAGCTTATTAAAAATGACTACTGGTTTCCGAAAATGACGCGGTTTATTCGGAAATATGTTGCGGCGTGTTTACATTGCGCTTACGGAAAAGGGGAGCACGGGAAAAAGGAGGGTATGTTGCATCCTATTCCCAAACCAACTGAACCGTTCAGAACAGTACATGTAGATCACTTAGGACCGTTCTGTAAGACGAAGAAAGGCTATGGGTACATGCTAGTGATAACCGATGCATTTACAAAGTTTGTTATAGCGGAACCAACTCGGACAGTAAACTCAATCGAGACGGTCAGGTTATTAAAACGAATTTTCGCTTTGTTTGGATACCCGGATAGAGTAGTGTCGGATCACGGAAAAGCCTTTACTAGTAGATATTTTAAGAAGTTTGCTACAGACAAACAGTTCAAGCATACTTTAACGGCTATAGCTTGTCCTCGAGCTAACGGCCAAGTTGAACGTACCAATAGAACCATTTTGAACGCGTTACGAGCTACCGACCCTAGTGAAGCCGCGAACAATTGGTCTAATAATTTACCTGACGTAATCTGGGGTATAAACAACACTTTAAACGACACAACCGGATATAAACCTTACGACTTGATGTTTTCACGGAGTAGTAGGCCGGCATGTGATGTTTCTATTCCGGGGCGGGTAGTCGAATCGACTCACGTGAAACGCACCAAGGCTAGGCAGAACATTGAAAAAGCTAGCGCTAAAATGAAACACCATTTTGATAAGCGTCGTAAGCCATGTCACACATATAAGAAAGGTGATTTAGTACTTTGGAAACAGGCTCCTACAAGTAGCGCGTCTAAAGTCAGTACTAAACTAGATGATCTCTATTCAGGGCCGTATATTGTCACAAAAGTTGTTGGTAAGGACAGATACAGGATCAGGAGTATAAAAGGGTTGAGAGGATATAAGAACTTCATAGGTTTAGTATCTGCTGACTCCTTGCGACCCTATCAAAGTGTAGCTCCTGTATCTGACAGTGCCAGCAGCTCAGATGAGCAGTTAGAGACAGAGGACCTAATTGATTTACTGGAAAGCTAATTGTGTTCCCTTTTCCCATTGCGGGAGCAATTGTTTCAGGATGGCCGACTGTAACGGTCACCCGATTGCCAGCCATGCCAAAGCCATGCCATGCCGTGTCGTCTTGGTGCAGCCAAAGCCACAGCCACAGCCTCAGCCAAAGCCATAGCCATGACAACCAAGTACGCCACGGCAGCCACAGCAAAGAGAACGTCAATTGACTAGCGCGTCACGTGCGCTTGTCAACCTAACGCGATGGGCGTTACCGAGCGGCAATCCCCTCCTCGATTTAGAGTGCGGGTAAAATTATAAATAGGTCGCGCAGCGCATTTTGATTATTATTCTGATCTAGAACCTAGCCTAAGCCGAAACTCTGTTCGATTATAAATTAATACAATAAATATCTACAATCAAGAAACTTGTATTTTGCTATCCTGTGTTTCACTAGAAATATCTTCTATCTTTGCTATTATAATGTATATTTTCAAAGCCTAGATAGCAATATCACCTACCTACGTCTAAATCAAAAAGCTGATTGTATATACACTAGTCGCACATAGCCCCCAATACACGCTTCTTATTTAATACATATCCAATAACAGTATTTTTCATACCTTGCGTTTAAAATAAATAAAACGTTTTTTTCGTTTCCTGTAAAATCATGTTCTGGTAGATAAAGGTTCTTGTCACTTCATCGTCGATATATAGGAATGACGTCTTAGCAAAAATTGTTCAATCTGATGACCACTCTCTGTTGATTTATAAAAATCGAAGATCTGGAACACCTGTTGTGGAACTCCAAGAGCCCAGCTACACCATAACACATATAGGAATGACGTCTTAGCAAACATTGTTCAATCTGATGAGCACTCTCTGTTGACTTATAAAATCGAAGATCTGGAACACCTGTTGTGGAACTCCAAGAGCCCAGCTACACCATAACACTTATAGGAATGACGTCTTAGCAAAAATTGTTCAATCTGATGACCACTCTTTGTTGATTTATAAAAATCGAAGATCTGGAACACCTGTTGTGGAACTCCAAGAGCCCAGCTACACAATAACACATATAGGAATGACGTCTTAGCAAACATTGTTCAATCTGATGAGCACTCTCTGTTGATTTATAAAAATCGAAGTTCTGGAACACCTATTGTGGAACTCCAAGAGCCCAGCTACACCATAACACATATAGGAATGAAGTCTTAGCAAAAATTGTTCAATCTGATGAGCACTCTCTGTTGATTTATAAAAATCGAAGATCTGGAACACCTGTTGTGGAACTCCAAGAGCCCAGCTACACCATAACACATATAGGAATGACGTCTTAGCAAACATTGTTCAATCTGATGAGCACTCTCTGTTGACTTATAAAATCGAAGATCTGGAACACCTGTTATGGAACTCCAAGAGCCCAGCTACACCATAACACTTATAGGAATGACGTCTTAGCAAAAATTGTTCAATCTGATGACCACTCTTTGTTGATTTATAAAAATCGAAGATCTGGAACACCTGTTGTGGAACTCCAAGAGCCCAGCTACACAATAACACATATAGGAATGACGTCTTAGCAAACATTGTTCAATCTGATGAGCACTCTCTGTTGATTTATAAAAATCGAAGTTCTGGAACACCTATTGTGGAACTCCAAGAGCCCAGCTACACCATAACACATATAGGAATGAAGTCTTAGCAAAAATTGTTCAATCTGATGAGCACTCTCTGTTGATTTATAAAAATCGAAGATCTGGAACACCTGTTGTGGAACTCCAAGAGCCCAGCTACACCATAACACATGTAGGAATGACGTCTTAGCAAAAGTTGTTCGGTCTGATGGGCTTTTCCTGTTGACTTATAAAAATCGAAGATCAGAAACATCTGATGTGGAAATCAAAGCTATCACTAATTTCACTGTATAATTATAAAATAACATAAGCTGGGAGTATCTCCACGCGGTGAAAGCGGTAACAGTTTAGGACTGATATTCGATGACGACGGTATATCATTGAAAATGTGACTCTACTGGACAAAACTCCTATTTATTTTTTTACTTTATCGAATAAATATGCCTTCGGGCTTATGTAATTTGAGTGTTTTAGACTTTTTCCACTTATCTTCGTGACGCGGTAGCCTACCCGGTAACGCAAGGGAGCAGTCACTTAGATTTTAATTGATCAGGTATCTTCACAATAAAACTATAACCATGCCTAGAAAGAGGTCAAATCTTTCCCAATGTTCCAAAGGAGCTAAAAGATTGAGGATCATAAGATCCCAAGAATCTACCGAAGAACGTCAGGAGAGACTTGATGCTGTTCGAGAACATCAGGCTGCAACTCGCTCCGTGGAAACCTCTTCCTCTCTTCTCTTCTCTTCCTCTTGGATAACGAAGCACGCCTGCGTTCTCAGCGTATTTACGCATCTACATCCAGGTCTCTAGAGAACTGTGAAGAACATGATGCGCGACTGACCGCTGATCGTGAACGTCATGCATTGTCTCGCGAATCGGAGACGGTCACGGATAGAGAATTACGCTTGAGTTCCAAGCGTATCTACGCATCGACTTCTAGGTCTCTAGAGACAAGTGGGGAACGTGATGCGCGACTGACCACTGGTCGTGAACGTCACGCATTGTCTCGCGAGTCGGAGACGTTCACGGATAGAGAATTACGCTTGAGTTCCAAGCGTATCTACGCATCGACTTCTGACTTACAAAAATGAAAGATCTGGAACGTCTCGAATCGTCTCGCGCATCCCGTTGTTTTCCCGTCCCCGGGCTCTTAGAATTCGACATCAGACGTTTCAGATCTTCGATTTTGACGACCCCGTTGTCGCTGGCATAAGCAACAGGATCCGCGTACGAAGTCGCGGGCAGAAGCTAGTATTGAATAACATTTTTATTTTTAAATTATTAAAATCTCATAAATACCTATTTTTTTTATTAATGCTTAGTAGTCATTGGATACGTGAAGTGGGCTGCCGTTGTAAGATGATTAAAAAGTCACGGTTTAGAACTACCCAAACAACTTTTCTTTGTACTTTAGTACCCTGTGGAGAAGGCAAACATTGTTTCCAAACTTATTCCATAAAAATATTATATACATAACAAACCATAATTATTTTACGGCACTACTCGTAGTTTCATAAAGTGAGTTTACCGCCATAATTCAGCTCATTCCGTTTTCAATCCCAGGTGTAATTCTGTGTGAAACTCAGAGCGAAACTATTTCGCATATAATAGTAATAATAACGTCTGTTTTCGTTTTAGAAAGTAATCAGGTAATGTAGGCAACTGGTTAATAATGTAAACGGTTAGGGGTTGTGTTGGCGCACTGGGTGTTTTGAACACTGCGTTTTTATGAAGTAGTTTGTTAACTTCTGGAGTTGCATACAAACATACGCAGGCGCATTTTCCCATAGGGATAGGCTGAAACTACAGAATTTTTTGCCGTATTATTTACATAAATGGGGTGCTGTGTACAGAGAATGTAATTTTACATTGAAATAAAGGAATAAAGGAAGAAACTGAAAAGCTATTTAAAAAAATAAAATTTTCCTGAGAAAAATTTCGGTGGAATATGATTCAAAATAAGGAGCTGAATGCACCCTGTTAGTTTGTGGAGCGCTGTCCCTTACACACTATATTTGTTGTCAAAGGTCATTACGCTTAAAACTGTTGTTTTTTTTTTTTACGTTTGTTCACAATTACCTGCTGTACGCGTCTAAAAATTGACAAAGATAGATACTTGGGTCCAACCCGGAGACCACGAGAAAAAATCTGCTGTCCATACAATTTGTTCATTAATTTACCTATTAGACACATCGAAGTTAACAAGACATAACAATACATTTTTGCGATTACAGAGTTGGTGCCAAAGCAGAAGGTACTCGCAAAGATGAGTACAATTTTGAGTTTTATACCAATCACTAATTACCAGTTAGCCTTTAATATGGTATTTTAGTATCAGACAAATAAATACTTATCATTAAATCTAGAAACGGGATATTTACCATGTTAGTTTGCTTGGTTTGAGTTCCCGATATTTCGGCGCTGTTGCAAGCACAATGATCACGGATAAACTGAAGTTATTGCGGGTGGATTTTAATAAGCGGACAAATAAAAAAAAATAAAAACAAAAAATACAAATAAAAAAAATCGAATAAATACTTGACTGTATACTTTCTGACTTTTCTCGGCCTTTAACCGCCCCCAAAATTCACCTAGTGCGAATCCCAACTGCCACGGCAAGTCAGTGATTTGCTAAATTCTCTAATTTCACCCGACGCTTTGTTTCGCGATAATAATAATTGTAAACAAAGGAATAGCATTAGCTGCCTGATTATGTTATACCATCATAATTTGTGCTTTTAGCTAAGTAGCTTGCTTAATCTTGTTTATGAGTGGCTATTACTTCGTACATAATCGGGAGAGGTCGTGCATAATCGGGAATGGTCGGGTTGTTTGTGATAATATGGTATTTTGAAGATATATCTTTTATGCACTAGTGCAGAAAATAAGATTGGAAAAAATTTACAAAAAAGTAACAGCAGTATTGACTCGCTCTTAGGTTGAGATATATAGAGCAAATCAACCTAAGCTCCTGCGTCACTCTTCATTCTAAAATAAACCTTATTAGTATAACCTTAATTTTCTTATTCGTATAATAAGAACGCTTGGATCGATTCAATAATGAACTTGATCACAGTTGCTTGTAGGAATATGCACATTTTCTTTAAAAGGTTTATTTTCAAATGAAGCGCGACTGAACTAAGTTAACTTAAGGTTAACTCGAAGTTTAGAAGTAGCGATATAACTGCACTAGACCTATGACTAATCACTCCTCTACAAATATCTAAACCCAAGTAAACCATTAACATCACCAGCTTTAACCAAAACGTAGAAAATCCAGCAGTATCCTTTTATTTAAGCATTACATTTAAGAGTCACCTGGCGTTTATGAAAACGGGCACTTCTCGAGAAAATTTTAAAGCCAAATAAACCACATAAATCCTTATTAAGCGACAATCCACACAGCTATTCATAGAAGCCAATAAAAACTAAGTGTCGACCAATATATGAATAACGTCAAAGAGTTGATGATTAAAATAGAAAATAAATTGAATTCAAAATGTAACTCCAGCCTACATTAGCAGTAATGAAACGTCAGACGCTAGGTATACGAATCTAATTGGACATTTTCTATGGAGAAGTGCTGGCCAGAAATTCCATGGATACTATTTTAAAACTGTTTCGTTTATCCAGTGCTTGCTAGCCTCCACTCTTGCTTGTATGCATAACAGACGCGGAAGTACAACCCTACAATGCATTGCTAAAAAAAAACAGAAGAGCGGGTAAATTAAAACAGTTCAATAAAAAAAACTTTTCACTAAACCAAATCACTCTAAAAGCTTTAAAAAGCGACTCCCAGCATAATCATCACACTAACAGTACAAAAACTCCACTCAAAAGTGTATCTCGATGCGCTTTAAATATTTAAAGAGCGCTGTAATGGTTCGCTCGTCGTTGATGAAATTAAAGCTGAAATTTTTACTGCACTAGTTTTAACTGAATGTTTGGGGGACATGGTAATAAATGATGGGAACTTTACATAACTGTCGAAACGTGGGTGATAGGTCACCTCTGTCGCACCCTCCGGGAATAAAGGCGTGATGTGTTGTTAGGTTATTGTGTTTCTAGTCCAAGGACTTGTTGAATTTAAAGTTGAAATGTTTATCGCACTAGTTTTGACTGATGTTTGGGGCATGGATTAATATGGTAATAAATAATGGGTACTGTTCGCTCATAATACGAGTTTTAGTTGCCTCAATAAAGAGCTACGAAATAGTCGTGTCGTTTTATTTAAAATTGCAAAAATACACCTAAAACACAATCAACCTAACGTCGCCACCACGTTGTCCTTCGAGCCGGATTTGAACCAGCAATCTAGGATATTCTGCTTGGTGTGAAGTAATATAGATGCATGATGATAATAATATAGTATGCAGGAATAGTCGAACATAAAGTAGTCAAGGGTCTGATGGAATAAAGGTGAAAACATTTAGCACAAAATATAAATATTGTGTCTTAAAGGGCGTGATGAAATTGAAACTGAAATATTTAACAATTTTTAACTTATTTTTTAGGGGGCACATATTACTATAGCAAAAAACTTTTCTTAAATATTTTGTTGAATGATTAATGATCTGTTAAAACTAAAACTAGAATGTTTAGCGCACCAATTTTATCTGAGGAGTCCGTCAATTATTGCGAACAAATAACGGGGAATATTTTATCTTTAGTCCACGGACCTGATGAAATTAAAACAGAAGTAAGTTTTTACTGATGTTTGGGGGCCATGTTTAACTATAGTAATAAATTATGGGGTCTTTTAATTACTGTTGCGTTGGTAGTCGTTCCTTCCGAGGGCTCTCTAGTGTGATATTTGCATGTTAACTGTTGTCAATACGTCGCCATAACTCGACTGAGTGACATAGTCTATAGCTACTGTTTTAATTAATTTAACCTTTTTGTAAATCGATACTGTGTTTTTGGATTCAGTATTTCCAGTTTGAAGTTCCAAACAAGCTGAGTGTGACTTGGAGTCTCAACCCAAACCATGGCCCACTCCTGACCTGCTCTTTGTGCAATTCCACCTTCACTTTAAGGGACCTGTCCGAAGCAACTTCAAATGGCGTTGATGTGGCTTTATTCTGTTCGAAACAAATTTAATTTAATAACTATGGGAATCATTTACACGAAGAAGAAGAAGTTCCAAATAGTTATCTATGTTAATATTAACTGGACTGTTTGTTTTTAACGTAGTACTATCTAATGTTTACTTTCACTAACAACTGGGGCTTTAAAAAATTTTGACTCACGCAAAAAGAGTAAGAAAAAGTATATTTCTGTTTCATTTACACTTACTACTGAATCTAGTAGTGTGTCTCCCATTATTATTGTTTAGTGACTTGACTACTTATATACGAGGAAGTCTGAAAGTGGCGCCGGTGACTGAAAAGTTGTGTGGTAATCGGTTGTCGTGGTATGGGCATGGGATGCGGAGGAATGAGAAAAATATCGTGAGGAAAATGTCTGCGTATAGTCTGTGGATGGGACCATGTGAAGGATGAAATGGCACGAAAGGAGGTGTCTGATGAGATGACGAGTAACAGAGAAATATTGAAGAAGGAGACATGCTGCGCCGACCCCAAATGAATTGGGATAAGGGCAAGAGAATGATGATGATGATGATTGGTGTATTTAGTTACTTTGTCAACGTTAACGTTGTTAGGTTTCAATATTTCATTTAAATCCAAAAACTACAAACAAAGACTTTTATTACGAAGGAGATTCATCAAAAAAGGTTTCGTTGTATAAAATTTTCTTTTTCGTCGATGGTTTCCGAAATTCTATAAGCCCCAGCTTAGGGGATGATGACGACAGATGCATTATGTATGGTGTCCCAGCCGAAAGCCATAAAAATTGGCCACTATAAAACCTTAGTGATCGTGAATGTCTCGATATAAAATATTGGCGTTGACAGTTTTTCGGTAGCACGCCGTAAATTCTATACATTGGGGTTCTGCAGGGAGTTATTATAATCCCATGTTTTTAAGTTACTTGTAGGATTTGTGAGATTGAATTGTACTTGTTTGTTTTATTAATAACTAGCCTCTCTATTGACTGCCTCGTTGGTCTACCTGGTTGCAAGCGCGACTGCTGGGCATAGGGTGCTAAGCATGAGGTATTGGGTTTTTTCATCAGGAATTTCTCAGTAACAGCCACGGAGTCTGGATTGGACCTGGTCGTGGGCTACCTGTGTGGCTTTCATCCAAATACGTTTATCAGTTAAAGCGTGAATCTGCGACAGACAGACTAAGTTACTTTCGCACTGCTAATATTATAGACCGACCGCTTTAATGAGTCCTCGCGAAGATATCAATTTAAATGGAATATTCTGAAGGTTGATCACGTATTGGTTCAATAAGTATTGTAATACCTACGTGGATTATTGTTATTTTAAAGCAAATAACCTGCGGGATATTGTTAGGACTTTGTGGGGAAAGGCGGAGGACTCATTAAAGCGGTCGGTCTATAGTATGTATGTTTGAAAAGTCGTCACTCGAGATAAAGAAAATGAAAGCGTACTAGTGAAATGAAATTAACGTATTAGCGACTTAAAGACAAATCACGAATTTCCCCGAAAGGTTATGCTAGATTACTCATGTGATAAAAACATAATTTTAAAAACATTCTACATTGTCAGCTCGTCTTACAGCTTAGATTTCTATTGACCCATCAAAACACAACAGGATGAATATAACAAAAAAATCAAATAACATTTCTATCAACGAACAAAGTTAGATTTACGATCCCCCGTCAGAAATATGAAGAATTTTTTCTTACATTTTAATTTTTCGTCCGCCCCTCCATCTTTTTTTGTGTTTTTTTTCACCTGTCTACGTAGAAGTCAAATGATAATGATTGATCATCGTAAAAGTGAGAAATGGCGATGCCGAAGTGATCATTTATAATAAATCCTTTGACGTGTATATTTTTATTGGGTTTTGTGGTAAAAGAGTCTTGTTTCATTCTTAAATCAGAAAATCTCTGTGAAAATAAAATTGTTTGGTTACTAAGGGAAACAATGGAAATCTAATGAATACTTAGTATGTAAATCAATTTTTAAACATGACATTGCCAAAATTACTTATGGCGTTGCACGCCAAAACCATCTTCAAAGTCTGTCCAGCTCAAAAAAAATATTTTGGTCATATTATAAAAATTGAAATCAAAATCAAAATATTTTATTTCACATAGACCTAGACTTATAAGACGTCGACAAAAGGTGCACGGTTCGGGGTGGTCGTTTCCTATGGAGAAGAACCGGCAAGAAAATCCATGGTTTCTCTTTCCAAATCATTTGGTATTATCATGTTATCATGGTTACAGCATTTGTACTTAAGTATGGGGAAACGTACTAAAGTACAAATTTCATCTATCGCAATAACTTTCCAACGGAAAAGTGCAACATGTAGATACATAACTTCATACTCATTAGCCGCAAGATGTTACCGTCATTGCAGAGTTTGGCTTTAAATTAAGTAACAAACGCTTGACTCATTATAAAGGAGATTGTCCAAATATGGTCCATAAACCCACAGGAATGGTAGTAACATTTTGCCCGTTTTTTCCTCTGAAATGCTAAAATTACAGTGCTCAGAAAAAAATGTTTCCATGAAAAAGATAATGGTATACAAATACTTCAGTATATAAATACTTTAATTAATACATAACCATATTGTTATAGGCTCATAGATACTACCCAACATCTTTGCTTTGTACTTTAGTGTCCCACGGAGAAACCAAACAGTGTTTCCAAACTTATTCCATAAAAAATATTATATACATAACAAACCATAATTATTTTACGGCACTAGTCGTAGTTTCATAAAGTGAGTTTACCGCCATAATTCAGCTCATTCCGTTTTCAATCCCAGGTGTAATTCTGTGTGAAACTCAGAGCGAAACTATTTCGCATATAATAGTAATAATAACGTCTGTTTTCGTTTTAGAAAGTAATCAGGTAATGTAGGCAACTGGTTAATAATGTAAACGGTTAGGGGTTGTGTTGGCGCACTGGGTTTTTAGAACACTGCGTTTTTATGAAGTAGTTTGTTAACTTCTGGAGTTGCATACAAACATACGCAGACGCATTTTCCCATAGGGATAGGCTGAAACTACAGACATTTTTGCCGTATTATTTACACATATATTATTGCCGTATACAGAGAATGTAATTTTACAGTGAAATAAAGGAATAAAGGAAGAAACTGAAAAGCTATTTAAAAAAAAAAATCCTGAGAAAAATTTCGGTGGAATATGATTCAAAATAAAGAGCTGAAAGCCTTTTAGTTTGCGGAGCGCTGTCCCTTACACCCTATATTTGTTGTCAAAGGTAATTTAGTTACGCTTAAAACTGTTGTTGTTTTTTTTTGACGTTAGTTCACAATTACCTACTGTACGCGTCTACAAATTGACAAAGATATAGAAACTTGGGACCAACCCGGAGACCACGAGAAAAAATCTGCTGCCCATACAATTTGTTTATTTATTTACCTATTAGACACATCGAAGTTAACAAGACATTACAACACATTTTTCACGATTACATAATTGGTGCCAACGCAAAAGTTCCTCGCAATGATGAGTACAATTTTGTGTTTTGTATCGATCACTAATTACCAGTTACCTTTTAATATGGTATTTTAGTATCAGGCAAAAGAAAACTTATCATTAACTCTAGAAACGGGATATTTACCATGTTAATTTGCTTGGTTTGAGTTCCCGATATTTCAGCGCTGTTGCAAGCACAATGATCACGGATAAACTGAAGTTATTGCGGGTGGATGTTTATAAGCGGACAAATAAAAAAACAAAAAATACAAATTAAAAAAATCTAATAAATACTTGACTGTATACTTTCTTACTTTTCTCAGTCTTTAATCGCCCCCAAAATTCACCTAGTGCGAATCCCAACCGCCACGGCAAGTCAGTGATTCGCTAAATTCTCTAATTTCACCCGACGCTTTGTTTCGCGATAATAATAATTGTAAACAAAGGAATAGCATTAGCTGCCTGATTATATTATACCATCATAATTCGTGCTTTTAGCTAAGTAGCTTGCTTAATCTTGTTTATGAGTGGCTATTACTTCGTACATAATCGGGAGAGGTCGTGCATAATCGGGAATGGTCGGGTTGTTTGTGATAATATGGTATTTTGAAGATATATCTTTTATGCACTAGTGCAGAAAATAAGATTGGAAAAAATTTACAAAAAAGTAACAGCAGTATTGACTCGCTCTTAGGTTGAGATATATAGAGCAAATCAACCTAAGCTCCTGCGTCACTCTTCATTCTAAAATAAACCTTATTAGTATAACCTTAATTTTCTTATTCGTATAATAAGAACGCTTGGATCGATTCAATAATGAACTTGATCACAGTTGCTTGTAGGAATATGCACATTTTCTTTAAAAGGTTTATTTTCAAATGAAGCGCGACTGAACTAAGTTAACTTAAGGTTAACTCGAAGTTTAGAAGTAGCGATATAACTGCACTAGACCTATGACTAATCACTCCTCTACAAATATCTAAACCCAAGTAAACCATTAACATCACCAGCTTTAACCAAAACGTAGAAAATCCAGCAGTATCCTTTTATTTAAGCATTACATTTAAGAGTCACCTGGCGTTTATGAAAACGGGCACTTCTCGAGAAAATTTTAAAGCCAAATAAACCACATAAATCCTTATTAAGCGACAATCCACACAGCTATTCATAGAAGCCAATAAAAACTAAGTGTCGACCAATATATGAATAACGTTACAAGTATTTGTAACACAAGCAAGTGGGCAAGATGCCAAATAAAATCTGCCTGGTACTGAAGGGGGCTTGGGAGTTCGCGGTATGGTGGACGCATTCGATGAATTGGGTAGAAATGTAGGATTTGGGCAATGTAGAATATAAATGGCTAAAAATCTTTGTTGAAAGAGTTATAGGTTCTTTATTCTTTACTCTTTATTGTTTATTGCAAACAAAACAACAAAAAATATACACACAAATTGCAATAATATAGCTTATGTACAATGGCAAGCTTAACCCAGAATTGGGTTAGTTCTTTTGAGACACTGTTCCCATCAAAGACCATGCAAATGCCTTGGTGGTCACTGCTTGAGGCGGTAACGTCAACACTTTTTATGTTACGACTCCAATGACGACACGAAACGAATGCTTGCAAGTCGGTCCGTGACAGAAGTTTTGCGCCAAACGCACTTTCACTGTCACAGATTTTGATAGTGCTGCAGTCTAAAGACACTGTCTGCGATTCCGAGTGCTGAGAATCCTGTCTAGAACGCAATTTTGAACCCTTTTTAGGGTTCTGTAGCTGGAGGGTCACCAACAGGACCCTATTACTAAGCCTCCTCTGTCCGTCCGTCTGTCTTTCAGCGGGGTGTATCTCATGATCCGATAAAAATAATAAAACATTAAAAAAATAAAAGGGGCTCCCCTACTAGATGGTACGGAAGCATTCATGCGTAAGTCCGACTCGCACTTGGCCGGTTTTTTATTGTGATTTCGTTCATTATATTTAATTAAAAATAGCATGAGCATGTTGCTGCCCTGATTACGTAGACCTTTATATCGGCATAAAAAAAGCAAAAGTAATTTATTCAAATTAGGCTGAAAGTCAGCACTTTTTGAAAGCCAAAATATAACATAGACAGTCCCCCAAAACGCCAGCTCTTCGATACTTTCTAGTCTTTTAGCTGGCAAGAAGAAGTGGCGGACCAAACTCCCCAGCCATGGAGTTTCTTGCCGGTTCTTCTCAATAGGAAACGACCAATCCGAACCGTGCACCTTTTTTCGACGTTTTATAAGTGCCCATCTAGGCCTATGTGAAATAAAATATTTAGATTTTTTGATTTTGAGAAAATGTGCACTAAGATCGCATAGGATCAGATATATGCACCAAGTCCCGCTAAGAAAACATAACAATATTTTAAAATTAATTTAGCGTTAAATGTGTGGTGCAGGTTATGCTTAAGGATGAGACTTCTTATACATATGTATATAGTAGGGAATTACCTACTCAGCTGTTACGCCGCAAATTCCTGTGGTATCAAAGTGCCACCGTAATGAGGCCACAGAATGAGAGTAGTGTAACCATCACTGTGATGTGTTGCTTAATACAAGGTGTAAACGGACCCTTCACGAAGCCGTAAAGCCAAGCATACTGTACATGAAATTAGCTGACTCTACGCAAAAATTATTGCCAGGAAAAGACTTTTTTTCTTTGGGGTGAAAAATCACGTTCCTCGATGTAACGAGTGGTTGTTCGAATGGTTGCATTGAGTAGTACAGGAGTCAAGGAGGTATTTAAAATAAAGTTATAACATTAAAACGTGGTTTGTTAAAAAAAAAACAAAAAAAATTAAAACATTGATCTTGAGATATCTCCGTAACTAGACGGATCCTAAGTACGTTCCTAAACAAAAAAATAACGGTGTCTAATACCTTATCTATAAAGTTAAATATTGAAAAATAATAATATGCCAAATTGAGAGTTTTTGAAAAAAAAACGATTTCTTTTATCATTATTTCACGAATGTCACAGGCCCGCATTAATGGGTATCCTCCTTTAAATATTGAGAAAAGCAATTCTTTTGTTTCGCGCACTGTCACAGTTTAAACTTTCGATAACTATACAAGTGTTCAAGTTGTAAGAACTTTGAGTACAATGGAATATTTCAGCTCGAATGGCTTTGCCAAAGTTGTTTCAGAACAGATGTAGGTATCGAAATGATTTTATTTCTTATTTTTATTGTTAGTTTTGAGGTTCTGTAGTTTGCTAACTTAATTAAAATAAGTATTTTGATATTATTTTTGTTAACAGACCCAAGAGATTTAAGTTAACAGTAAGTCTATAGTAAGTATCTTTTACATCTTATAAAGCCATTAGAAGAAATGTCATAAAAAAAACATGTTTCAGCGACACCTTATTGACTACATCGAAAATATATATATATATTTAGTCCGTCAGTTAGATCACCAAAAAATGTCATTGTGGTAATTTTTTGTTTACATGACAAAAGAAAAAATACGCGTGCAATATTTTTTGATAATCTAACTAAAATAGTAATTCATGCAAATACCCTATTTTGATACGTTTCACAAGAACTTCGCGAGAGAGCAATGGCCAGTTGGCTCGATGACAGATTACGATTATATTCATGCTATTCAGTCTATCGTTAATATTATTAAATGTTTACATTACTGGCAAAAGAAAAAGTCGATGACAATGACAGCTGTTAAAACTAGCTGACATATCAACTACACGTTTTTAGACACCATTTTAGTCTAATTTGACAGGTCTTATCGCCCATCTTTATCATATTTTAGGCACGACTGATTACAATACCTTCAGCTAAGTTTATTTGATGCTTATCAGAAACAGGGTCACCCAATTCTTTAAACAGCGTATATATTAATCGTACTTAGTACTCATGAATTAATGAGTACATTGAGTAAATACTAAGGGTACTATCCTTATGGCACATAAAGGAGAAGGGTCGACTAAACACGTGTCAAAATAATCAACAAACATACCACTGCAATGGTCAACATCCTTTATGTGATGGTGCGTTTATGTTGGACGAGTAGACAGTCCAGTTCAAAGGACAGTATAGTGTAATTATTATTACAAGTTGGTCGAACTAGACTGCTGCTAGTTAAGCACATAAGGCTATAGATATAGTCTACTAAAATTGATTCCCGAGTACTTATTCACCTGTTAAACCAATGCTGGCAACACTATTGTTTAGTGAAAATCTATCTATATCTATTGCATGCATTGCATAAATCATTATAGCGACTAGCTATAAATTCGGTACACATATAAACAATTAACAGATACAAAATTACATACAAATCTGGTATCTCATTGCTTAAAAAGCTTTATGTTTGGAGCCTATTTAGTTCAACTCAACGACGGCACAAAAACTGGCCTCCAGTAAAAGCATGCTAAAGCGGACTAGAAAGTTTTACTCTCCCAAATCCAAACGAGCCCTCAAACTGACCAACGTTCCAATTTGCTTAAACCAACAAATCAACGTCTTCGATTTTATTCCCCGAGCATCAAATATTAAGGCCACAACGCGAGCGAGTGTTGACTCAAGTTTGAAGGAGCGCGGCCCTGTGTAAACAAGGCACAGTAGCACTGTGCCCGTTATGTTGTGTTTGGACTCACTATGCTATGTACTTGCCAATTGGGAGAAGTGCTAGCTTGATAGTTATTACTGTTGAGTAAACAGGACTTAAGCATTTTTGTTCGCATCAGGCATATTGCAATACATAAGGCAAACACCTTATTTAAAACAAAATAAGTTTTTCAAGATCTATCCTGGAATGTCTTCGTGAAAAAAGTCCTATAGCTTCGTTCAAGACCTTATGCGATGCGACTAGCATCAAGCGCACGCGCGTGCGTCATTTTTTTTTTATCGATGTCTCATGGCGGTGTTAAAGTCAAAATTGTTAATCGATCAAAACCACTTTTGACTAGTGTCGGTCAAAACCCTTATTAAGTTAAAATGCCTTTTCTCCATTTAAAATTTGTTGTTTCAGAACGTTGTAATTACCTAGTCCTAGAATTACCACAACATAATGTTTTGCGAAGGGTCACAAAAAAAAACATAACTACCTAATAAGTTTCTAAGTAAATGTTAGTTATTGTTAAAATAATTTATGACTGATTAACAGCGATCAATAGTAGTTTTAACTGATTAAGTTTTGACTGTGACAGCAGTCGTGGCACACTTGATGCAGTTCAATTGTTTTTTACTAAGTCACAGTCTCAATACTCATGTTGCTGGAGCGTGTTATTACATTGTACTGTCTTGATCATCATCATCATCATCCACAGCCCAACTTCACCCACTGCTGGGCATAGGCCTCACGTTGATTGTGCCAGCCTCATCCAGGATATAACGCGATATACTGTCATCACTCTAAGACAACGTTGAAAAGTCAAATGTTCCTAGTTATTCCGCTTAGCGGCTTTAATTAGTAATTCCTCAGACAATATCCACCTAAAACTCAAGTAGGGGAGAACAGGGTAATGGGAGCCTACTAAGGGAAAATTTCGATAAAAACCTCATTTGTTTACATTTTTATAATTTTTAATTAGGAACTGTTATCTTCATTATTAAAGTATATTTTAATCACAGTTATAATCAATTACAGTCATGTATTAAGATACAATAACGATTTTACAAAAAAAGTCAGTCGCTCCCATTACCCGACACATGCGGGTAATCAGAGCCCATTTAACGCTCATATGGGAAATGGGAGCCATAATATTTACTCTTTCCCGAAATTTAACTAAACATACTTTAAATGAGATCTTTCTTATGAAAACAACGAAGTACTTGTTGCACAAATAAAAAAATCTACTCTCCAAACAAAATAGTGAGAGCCATGCTAGGCTACCATTACCCGTTGACCACCATTTAGAACACTAAAAACATAAATAAATAATTCTACTTCCAATCACAATTTAACCAATTGGACTTGTTAGTAAATGAATCTAGGGATGTAATAAGCATAAACATAATAAAATAAGAATATAACTTCATGCTTAGCTTGACGCTGGCAATCGGCAGTTTTTATAAGCGTGGAGCGAAAAACACATAACCGTCCCTCATGACTTAACACATAGCACTAACGGCTCGTGAGAGTCAGGTAAAGTTTCTCGATGGTTGACGGAAGCGGCCGAGTGCTTACGATCGCGAAAATTGTGCATACTTTCCGTTCAATCACCATCGCTCCCATTACCCGACCGCTCTCATTACCCTGTTCTCCCCTACCTACTACAAAGTGGAGCCAAGTTCCTTCCTCTTTATATTTTATCGTAAAAAATACCTTGTTTTGTTCAAAAACTGACGCTATAAAAGAACTTGAACACTTATTTTTCTTTACAAAAAAACATTTGCTAGATACAGAAAAACAAGGTCTTAACAACATTTTAATACTTTCAAACTAAAATGTGTTTTAAGGTTTGGTAAATAGTGTTTAAGACTTGTTTAAATTATTATTTATTTATTTACCACCAATTATAACATCATTACAGACTCTTCCAATACGATGCTATAAGACATACAATAGAAAAACACAATATAAAATAAATTAGATTACACCCAGTAAAATAATAATACCTAAATTTGAACATGATAGTGTTTACAGTTGCACACCTCTTTCAATTATTATGATTTGTGCCCACAATGAGAACAATAATTTGCTATCGATTTAGTTAAAATATGATATCAATCAAAGCATTTATTTCAAGTAGACCAGTTGCAGGCACTTTTGAATTGTCGAAACAAAGACAACAATAAAATGACGCTACAATCCCAGTCATAAGGCATAATAACTGTGAAAGTACTGTAGTTGTCCATTCCATAGCGTGGATCTCTATGGAGAAGAACAGGCAAGAAACTCCATGGACCCTCTTTTAAATCAGAATATTATTACAAAACCTTGGTTACATCATTCATGTTGAGATGGTACATTATGTGAGAACGATGTAGCAAGATGTGCACGTTAAAAGTGTCTATAGTTAATTGATATCTTTTTCTTCTAATAGAAATACATCTGCATTTGAAGGTCACTGCACAGTTAGAAGCATTGCACGAGATCAGTATCACCTCAAACCTAAACTTTCAGGATTCTGTCTATGACACACCGTGTTGGAACGCATACTTTAAGCATCGCTTCAGTTATTTAAAATGAGGTGATATGATGCTAATTCCGTGCCTTTCACACAAAGCGCTAAAAGAAACTATAACCACATGACACACATCACATCGACAAAATGACAGATTGTGTCGACAAAATGACAGATTTCTTTTCACAATCTGTCATTTTGTCGATTCTTCCGTCAAAGAAACCCGTTTCTACGGTGGTCATGCTACGCGTGCAGAACCTTAAATGTTGACGTCAGCTTATTTAAAACTGCAGTTGTTTTCTATATCTGAATTTTTCTTTCAGATAAAAAAACAAAATTTCATAACCAACAACAGAATATAGATCTACGGCTTCAACCACTTGTCTCACAAGTGCGTCAATACACGACACAACCACAAGTTGTATTAGACAACTTATAGTTGCACGATCCCCCCGGGGGTCTCGTTTCGCGTCATCTTACATTATTTATCGCTGCTCACCCCTTCCGAACATATTATTATGCACGCTTTAAATTCACTGTATCAACTATCAGTTTCTCAGGGGATATAGTGGGTGTCAAATATTACAGTGTCATGTTTTAGAGGGGAATAATCTATGGTTTCTTGCCTTTGTTGTGGTAATATCAATAGATAATATAGCAGTAGTGGCTAAGTAGCAGTGGTGAAGGTTCCCTACAACCCGGATTCCCTTTGAAAAATGGCACAGTCAGTATTCTATAGACAAATAATATAATCACATTAAAGATATGTACTCCGGCTTACCTCTTACTAAAATTGACCCTTCGCTACTGCTAAGTAGTATTTTCCCCGCAATTTTCGAATAAATAGGTCATAGGTTTGAACTTAGTCAGAGCCACTTTTATATAGATCTGTGAAATATTTTATCAGCACTTGTTTCTTATGGACTTTACACCCCACAGCTGACATGTCGGTAGTTTTTCGTCTAAACGTACGAAAGTCGCCGACATGCCCAGCGGCTACCAAAGCCGTGTAGAGTCCATAAACAATGAACGAAAACATCGTAAGGAAACCAGCATGACTTAGAACCTTAAATTCGAAGACATGTGAAATCAACCTACCTGCAATAGGCTCGCATGGTTGATTATGGTCTACCCCCTATGGCAGGGCAGCCTAAGTGTGAGTGTGAAGAGCATGGGTGTCACAGGAATGTCTTTAAGTTTTTTTATGGGAAGGCAACGCCACTGCAATGAGAAGAGACATTGCTACTCGTAGTACCAACAGCATCCTGTGCGTATTTTCGGACCGGTGGGATTCTCCAACACTCGAGCGCTGGATAAGAGACTACACACAGTCAAGTAAACACGAGTATCGGAGTATCCAATAGGTCCTGTCATTTTATTTTGTTTTTGTATTTAGAAGTATCATGTCCTGTCTTTACTAACATTAGTTTCTCATAAGCATTTCTGTGTTACTAACAATTTTATGGATGTATAGCTATCTGAAATAAATGAATAATAATAATAATTGCGTGGTTATACAGCGATAACCACTATCCCTCAGTTGGGTCACCATATCATTAACCCCCATTAATACTAACAAAGTTCGGTGCAAATATAATTTCTGTCTAAAAACACACCTATAATACAGGAAAAATCCTGAAGCTAAACAATCCATAAAGAAAGATAGATATAAAAAGATTACACCAAGAATCAAGCTCTAAAAATATCCCGAACAAATTTCGTCCCTAGATATGTACTTGCTATGTAAGATCTCAACTTAGCAGACGAACTTGTAAGTTGTCCATAACTTAGCGCCCTGTCACTATTTTAAAACGGAGATAAGTTCATGTTTCAACTTATATTCGTCTCATATTTCATCGTGTTTGTGGTGAACTTAGATATTTATGTAAGATATATTTTTATAGCGTACAAGTAGTTACATATGTAAGGGGAACCGTACGTATTATCTTGCCAAAAGGTAAGTGGAGGTCAGATAGGCAGTCGCTCCATGTAAAATACTGGTATTCAGCTGCATCCGGTTAGACTGGAAGCCGACCCCAACATAGTTAGGAAAAGGCTAGGCAGATGATGATGAAGCGATGTATAAATTTTAGTGAGCAAAATAAAATAACTGGCATAAGATTATAACTTCCTGGTGAATAGTAAACAGCAATAAGGTCTGCTATCTTTAATAACAGCCGCTCGGTTAGATCTTAAGGTTAAGCCGCGCTTGCCTAGGTTGGTCAGTGGATGGGTGTCCACCCATTACATACCGATGTTCTCCCGTACCTCGGAAAGCACGTTAAGGCCGGCTGTCATTTCTAGATCTTTGACAGTCGTTACAAGTAGTCAGTGGCCCGAAATTCTGTCGTATTACCCAGTACTAACTGGGTTGTGGAGTTCAGACAGACAGTCACTCCATGTAAAATACTGGTATTCAGTTCCATCCGGTTATACTGCAAGCCGATCTCAACATAGTTAGGAAAAGGCTAGGCAGATGATGCAGTACCTACGACAGCAAATCCATAAATTATCACAAGTAATTTGTCAGGCTGACATCATCCTCACAATATGGCGACTACCCACTACCCTAGGCACACTACATCCCATACATATATTAAGGCTAGAGCTCTCAACTAATTACTGCGGCTCAAAGGTTCAATTGACAAGGGAGCCGGCTGGTTTAATTGACTAGTTAAAATACATGTCATCGTGGCAGATTAACTGTAGGACTGCAAACCCTGGGGGGGCTGTGGTAAAAATGTAATTAAGATAATACGTGGGCAAGTGTGTTTTGATATGTCCCTCGTGTGAAAAGGTCAGTTTTTTGTAAATAAAAATTATTTTATTTTATTTTTTATAGTACAATGCCTATAATCCCCGAAGGGTTAGGCAGAGGTGAACGTGTAGAACTTTCACATTTTTTCAGTTGTGTTTAGGTCCCATGATATAGGGTTGAGTCTATTGACATCAACTGGGCACGATGTCCTAAGAGATTCTTGATGGAACTTTGAAAATGTGAAGACGAACTTGTTATTTTCTCCTCGTCCAAGGGTATTTCGACTTTTACTTCAAATGTTTTCATTTTACACGAACTCGTGGCTAAATAATAAAAGCCATTCGGGTCGATCTTCAGTTTAAACTGCGTTTGCCTAGGTTGGTCCGTAGCTGGGTTACCACCCCTTACATACCGTGTTTCCTCCGTGCCTCGGCAAGCACATTAAGCCATTGGTCCCGGCAGTTATTTGTAGATCTTTGACAGTCGTTACAGGTAGTCTACAGTCTTCCCAGTACTAACTGGGTTGTGGAGATCAGATAAGCAGTCTTTCCATGTAAAACACTAGTATTCAGCTGCATCGAGTTAGACTGGAAGCTGACCCCAATATAGTTGGGAAAAGGCTAGGCAGATGAGACTACATTTCGAACGTTAACGAAAAGATAGTTATTATTACAGCCCATTTTCGTACTATCAGCAAAAACAACACCCGTATGGTTTATTACATCCGTCCCAGACTGCCCAAAAACAATAAATCCAATTATGACATCGTACCCCAAACAACAGTCCTAAAAATAAACAGATAATGAAAATATAAATCATTACTAAGGTATAATTAAATTTATGTATTTTGCGGACCCTACGCGTGTCAGACCGCTGTCACCCGGGGGCCCAGGGCCGCACAATTAGCTGAGGTGTGGGCCCCGATACGGGCCCCGTGATATATGGAGACACAATCAGTTCAAGATGTTGTTTAAACCGCTGTCTAGGTCGGGAGACTAATTTTTAGATGATTATGAAAGGATTTAGTTTACATTTTAATGGAAATATCGTCTACCAGACTACTGAAAGGAAGGATAATAAATTTAATTTACTTAACATAACATCACGCCTGTAATCCCCAAAGGGTTAGGCAGAGGTGTGCCTAATAGTACATCCACATTTCGCCAGTTTCGTTTAAGTCACATGTAATAGTGGGCGAGCCAATTGCCATCAACCGGGCACAAATCCAGACTCCGTGGCTGCTACTGAGAAATTCCTGACGGAAAAGCCCAATGACACTTTGCCCGACCTTGGGAATCGAACCCAGGAAAGCATGCTCAGCGGTCGCGCTTGCAACCACAAGACAGTCTCATACTGATATAAACACCAATAACGTTAGAAACTTAATGTGTGTATGGGCAATTAAGGGTTTAATAACCGTTTGTTCATTTCATGACACATAGCAGTTCACGCATTCACCAAGGTATTATATGTACAGTGTCCTTTAAATCGTAGAAGAGAGGTGTTCAACAACCTCTCATTGATACGATACAGAACAGAGAAGAATGGTAGAAGAAAAGGAAGGCCTATACCCAAAAGTAGGTGATTTCGAGCTGAAATGATGATGATGATGATGACTGGGTATCGGAATCTAATAGATGGTCACCCATCCACGGACCGACCTCTGCAAACGCTTACCTTGAAGATCGATTTGTGCGGCTGTTACACCTTATAGCCACGAGCCCAAAAAACTTAAGAAGCAAGGTAGAAAACCAAAGAAAACCGAATTTCCAGGAACAAAAATATTAACATCAAAACAGACTTACATAGACAAATCTTGACTTATTTGTTATTATTTATACAGTAAGGAGAACCCATCAAATTTTGTCGTTGACTTAGAAAGGTCGCTATATCTACGTGGGAGGATCCCTAAAATTAACATAAAGGTTTGGACGGACGGTATTGGGCTAGCTATAGATATATTTTGTAAATCCATATTTTGTAGAAGCTTGTAATATGGCTAGGTGCTTTTAATGTAAGATTTATTTCTTCTCGACACAATCATCTGCCTAGCCTTTTCCCAACTATATTGGGGTCGGCTTCCAGTCTAACTGGATGCAGCTAAATACCAGTATTTTACATGGAGCAACTACCTATTTGATCTCCATAACTCAGTCTGTACTTAGTAATACGATGTAATGGGACACGACACGTATGTAATGGGTGGTCACCCATCCACAGGCCAACCCAGCAGCCCCAGGCAGGCTCCTCCTGGTAGTATCTTCATTATTCGAATGGGTTAATAATAGAGCGTACTTCAATATCTATTTCTAAATCTTTTCGGGAGTTATCCCAGAATTAGTTAAGTTTCGGTTGTTATTAAATAGGACAGGAGAGAAGGTGTATCGTAAACTAACAATAGGTTATCGTTCTGTGCACCCCTTATCCATCCGTTTCCCGCGATCTTGACGATCTCGTCAACCCAAAGAGAGACCCCTGTGCCTCGCAAAACAAGATAAGCTGGATAGTTACTTGATTTTCACTTCTGACTGTAGCTATAAACTCAAACTCAAACTAAAACTCAAAGCATTTATTTCAATTAGACCATAAAAGGCACTTTTGAATGTCAGAAAAACAAAGAAGGCGAAGCTACAGTCCCAGACACAAGGCATAATAACTAAACTTGTGAAAGTACTGTAGTTGCCCATTCCAAAGCGTAGATCTCTATGGAGAAGAATGGGCAAGAAACTCCATGGACACTCTTTTCAATCAAAATATTTTTATAAATAATTAGTAAAAAATATATTAGTCACATGTCTAACAACCAGTGTTACCAAAGGGTATCGTATTACTAAATTATGTGTATTGTGGAGACCAGATAAGCAGTCGCTCCTTGTAAAATACAGGTCAGGGCTTCATATAGTGGTACTTTATTTAGCCCACAGCTCATACGTTGAAAGTAGGTTATACAATCGAAAAATCACAGATGAATCTGCTTTTTCAAAACCGAACCGGAAGCGTACGGCTCCACCGCAGTCGCGCTAAAACACGTGTACACAAACAATATAATACTCATTAAGCTTTCCTTACTCATAAGTATACTGTATCCCCTTACCTTAAAGTTCAAAACTCCCTTTCAATACCTACTTAATTATTCTTTGATGAATCATAAATCTCTAGTCATATGGAGGTGAGCAGGCAGTGAAGTCTTCGGTTTTCACGCATCAAAAGATTTAATGTATGTTCCTACACATTGCTTGAAATCTACTTAAGTTTACTAAATCGTGTTTTACACCTCAACGGCTTTGTATTTTGGTGTATTTCATTCAAGTATGTATACGGGGTGTAAACAGACCCTTCACGAAGCCGTCAACCAAGCATTCTGTACATCAAACTAAGTAACTTTACGCAAAAATTATTGCTGGGAAACGACTTTTTTTTTTGGGGTGAAAAATCACGTTTTACAGTAAAACTCAATGTTACGCACTGAAAACATTGTGCTGATGGATGGATTTAATAGTACGGGGGCCGTGAAGGTGTTTAAAGTAAAAATCTTAAATTAAAAACATGTATTTTAAAAAAAAACATGTGAAAAAGTTGGAACTTTGACCCCCAATATCTCCGTAACTAGAAGGTTCCCAGGTATGGTCTAGAACAAAAAAATGATCGCAATGACGGTGAGAACAAGTGCCTTTCGGCTTCGTCAAGGGTCTTTTTACACCCTTTATTAATAGATGAAGTATAATATTTGGGATGGATATCTTTATCATCTGCCTAGCCTTTTCCCAACTATGTTGTGGTCGGCTTCCAGTCTAACCGGACGCAGCTAAATACCAGTATTTTTCATGGAGCGACTACCTATCTGATCTCCTTAACCCAGTTTGTATTAGGTAATACGATACCCTTGGTAATACTGGTTGTCAGACTTTTTGGGCCACTGACTACCTATCGACTGTCAAAGATCTACAAATGACAGCCAGGACCAACGGCTTAAAGTGCTTTCCGAGGCATGGAGGAAACTCGGTATGTAATGGGTGGTCACCCATCCACAGACCAACCTAGGCAAGCACGGCTTAACCTAAAGATCGACCCGAGTGGCTGTTATTATTAAGCCATGAGCTCCTTCTCGACACAAGCAAAGGCAATATTGCTTGAGCCATTGTGAATGATTTGTGATTCAGCAAGATTTGTGACCGGACTTAAAATGACGTGAATTTATGTAGATACTTAACATATTTGCAAAATTAAAAATTGAGGCATCCGTCCTCAGGGGCAGAGGGTTGACGCCTCAATTTTTAATTTTGAAGTCTTTGTGCATAATAATACAATATGGGCATTTCATAAAGATAGATGAATATAATGATGGCATATTGAACACAGACACAGTGCAACAATGAGCTTTTGAGATTCGAATGACGTTAACAGAATAATGTTTTTGGTAACATTGTTGAAATAGATTTGTGTTGAATTTAAAAAACAAGAAGATGGCATATCGAGCCAACTTACCAAAGAAGTTTATTATCCATCATCTGTATAGATATATTTTGTAAATCCATATTCTGTAGAAGCTTGTAATGTGGCTAGGTCGTTTTAATGTAAGATTTATTTCTTCTCGACACAATCATCTGCCTAGCCTTTACCTATCTATATTGGGGTCGGCTTCCAGTCTAACCGGAGTATCTGAATACCAGTATTTTATATGGAGCGACTGCCTATCTGACCTCCACAACCCAGTTATTACTGGTTAATACGATACCCCTTGGTAAAACTGGTTGTCAGACTAGGGCCACTGACTACCTGTAACGACTGTGAAAGGTCTACAAATGACAGCCAACACCAACGGCTTAGCGTGCTTTCTGAGGCTTGGGGGTAACTCGGTACGTAATGGATGGTCAGCCATCCACGGACCGACCTAGACAATCTCTGCTTAACCTTGAAAATCGACCCGTGCGGCTGTTATTATATAGCCACAAGCTCGTAAAGGAAGTTTATTATCCAATGGGGATTAAATAAATCTCACACACAATTGTTTTTTCTGTCTTTCATTCCGAAATGATAGGCCGGCTTCCGTCTACCTCTGGGCGGTCTCCTACGGATTGTAAGTCAGGGTATTTGACCACATAAATCTACCTTTATCTTGTGATTTACTAAACTGGACACTGTTTATGTAAACACAGCCTAAACTAATATAGGAACGTGGTGAGTAAGGGTGCATTACGTGTGGGGAGCAGAGATATTCTTTGGCCATCTGTCATGGGTTTATTTCTCTAAGGGATAGGTACCTAGAGGTGGCAACATTATTATTTCCTGTGATAAAACTAACCCTTTTGTCTTTACTGTGTACAATTACCTACGTCCGAAAAGATAACATAACATCGCGCCTGTAATCCCCGAAGGTTTAGGCAGAGATGTACCTAATTGTACTCCCACGCTTCGCCAGTTGTGTTTTAAGTCCCATGTAATAGGGGCAGTATTGTCAATAACCGGGCACAAATCCAGAATCCGTGGCTGCTACTGAGAAATTCCTGATGGAAAAACCCAATAAACACTTTGTCCGACTTGGGAATGAACTCAGGACCTTATGCTCAACAGTCGTGCTTACCGTACCGAAAAGATTTTGCCCAAAAAAGGAAGGCGAATGTCTAAACTTAGCGTTTAGCAAGCTGCAATATTCCAACTGCTGGGTTATGGATCCGCTGTCTGGGAAAAAAGACCAGCAGGTACTGGTTGGCGAATATCAAATGTATTCGAATTATTGCTTCTAGCACACGTGGTTTCCTAATGATTTTTTTCTTCAGCAGGTTAAGAGCAGTCGCGATTACATAATGTACCTAGAGTGCCTGGGCGACCCAGCTCCGCTCGGGAGAAAATAGAAAAAACGAATTTTCCCAGATATGAGACCTAGCTAGATCGATTCTTCGCCTCCGTTATTTGTATTGCAACTTTCATCGCAATCGTTAGAACCGTTTTCGAGAACGAGATCACAAATATACAAATATTGCTCTTTTAATAATATGGGATAAAGAAAAATACCTGTCTGGGTTTGAACCGACCATGCTATAATTTAAAAACGATTCAAATTAACTTAGAAAATACATCAAAAATCACATCAGTAAACCGTAATGGTGTTATATTTACGTACACAGTCTTCTTCTTAGCGTGTCGATGGCAAAAAGTTCAAATGTTGTGTTTAGCCCAAAACTCAGCCACGCGAACCCCACTCACTGATGCAGTAAGCAGATCATCAAGTGCGCAGATGATAGGGCATGCGGTGCAAGATGGAAGGTGGGCCATTGTCTGTGGGGAGACGCCGCATACGCACTTGAGGTCAGAGCCGTCAATGAACCCCCATCTGTAGAGATTGTCTTTGGTCCGGCCGACTTGGGTTCGAAGTCTGTTTAAGGATTTCCAAGTCGGCCACGGCAACGCGTGCCCAGGTGGAAGGTTTTCTGATGGATCGTTGAAATTGTCAGGGGGTTTAAACCGCTCCCGCCAGAGATTGCACCTCGCTGTGGATGCGTTGAAATTGGCTGAATTAGTTGGGCCCACGCATCCAAGAAAACTTTTACGACTTTTCAGCCTCGGAGGTACTGGGAGGTAGCTGTGCATTGGATGGCGTGAGTCAGCTTGTAGCTTCGTCCTCTCGATACGGCTGGCTATAATCCTGCGAACTTTAGGAGGCGCGATGCCGGACAGTGGATACAGCATTCGTACCGGGGTCGGTTTAAGACAACCAGTAATTATACGGCACGTCTCATTTAGAGCTGTATCCACTAGGTGTGCGTGCGCAGAGCGGTCCCATACTGGACAGGCATATTCACCAGCAGAAAAGCAGAGTGCCATCCCTGTGGTTCGCAGAACTTTTGGAGAGGCCCCCCATTTGGTGGATGTAAGACGGCGTAACAGGTGATTTCTAGCATGCACTTTTAATTTTACATTGCGACAGTTATTTTTGTAGGTGAGTGACCGGTCTAAGGTTATGCCGAGGTATTTCGGGTGAGAACTGTGTGCGATGGGCACCCCTTGCCAAGAGATGTTTAATTTATAACCCGCTTGTCTATTACGCAGGTGGAACGCGCATGACTGCGTTTTTGAGGGATTCGGTTTCAGAGCGTTTTCGGCATAATAATGGCTGAGGTCACTTAGAACTGCAGAAAGTGTTGCTTCAATCTCCTCAAAGTTGGTTGCTTGACAAGTGAGTGCAAGGTCGTCGGCGTACAAGAAGCGGGTAGTGTTTGGGCTAACTGGCTGGTCATTGGTATATATGTTGAATAGTAGTGGGGCTAATACGCTACCCTGAGGTAATCCATTTTTTTGGGTTCGCCATCTGCTACTATCTTCAAGAAGATTCACCTGAAATCTGCGGTTGCTGAGCAGTTCACGGAGGATTCGTGTGAACTTTAGATCCTCTGTCAGGTTAGTCACCTTCCACAACAGTCGTTTTATATTCACTGTGTCGTATGCTGCCGATAAGTCCACAAATACTGCACCCGTCACTTTTCTTGTTTCAAATCCGTCCTCAATGTGTTGAGTAAGGTTAAGAACCTGGCTGCAGCAGGATTTACCAGGTCTGAATCCAGCTTGTTCTGGGATTAATTTTGGATCTACGAGTGTTGTGAGACGAGTTAACAGTAGTCTTTCAAACAGTTTGTAGGTGTGGCAGAGGAGCGATATAGGACGAAAGTTTTTTGGGTCGTCGTGTGGTTTTGCCGGTTTGGGTATAGCGATCACTTTTGATCTCCTCCAAAGGCGTGGGATGATTGCCGACTCCAAACAGTGGTTAAAAAGCTGCAGTAGCCACGACACAGATACCGGACCGAGATGTTTGATTTGTTCGACCGATATGTGATCCACTCCGGAGGCCTTACCAGAACTCAGTCGTTGAATGGCTAAGACGATGTCCGTTAGTTGGAAAGGATCGCACAAAGTTTCACAGGAAGAGGGAGTATTACTTATTTTAGGAATTCTGCCTAGACGTTTCTGAGGTTTGCCGTTCAAGAGAAGTTGGTGGGCAACTTGATTAGCCGTTACTGTGTTAGGCGTATGCGGTGCTGGTGGTTCGCTGGTAAGTTTGCGGATAGTGGTCCATGCTTTTTTGCTGTTGTGAGTCATATCAATATTGGTAACCGTTTCCACCCATTTTTCTTGACGTCGCTCGCCTATAAGTGTCAGCAGTTTTTCACCAGTTTCAACGGTCTCCTCTGAAAAAGGGTCATTGTCGTAGAGGTTTTCGTACCTTTTTAGTAGTTCGCCAGATTCCTCGGATATGCCGGGGATGTAAGATGTGCGACATCCTCGGGGGATACATTTTCGGGATACTACTGATATTACGCTAACGAATTTATCGTAATTCTGTGGAGTAGGCGGGATGTTAAATAATTCTGCATCCACAGACTTCGAAAATTGTTCCCAATCAGCTTTCAAGTAATTAAAACGGCGCTTAAATGGCATGACCACTGGGTGAACAGCGGACTGGATGTTGCACATGATCGGTCTATGTTGGGTTCGTGGGATCGGAGGGCATATGGTCTTTTTGCTCTGGGTACTAATACTTGAGCTGACAAATATCAGATCTGGATTATACCCGCGCTTCCATCGTCCGCTATTAAATGATGCCGGTTGTTTCGGATCATGGATTAAAGTCAGATCGTTAGCATCTGCCCATTCTTCGACAGTGTGACCGTCCGAGTTTGTTGAGCTATAACCCCAAATGGTGCTATGACTATTGAAGTCACCAACTACTATTTTAGCGCACTGACTAAGGTCAGGAGTGTCGAGTTGGAAAGGGGTGCCGGGGGGTTTATACACGGAAGTAACTGTGCAATTACCGAGGTCTACTGTGATAATTTCGATGTTATTGTCATCACAGCATTTTGTAGAGATGACACTTACGCCGGGAGCAACAAACACTGCGTTACCGTGCTTCGGGTGACAGATCTCGGCGACAAGTGACAGTCCAGGAATGTGGGGCCTGCTTTGGGTGGAATCTCGATGGGTCTCTTGAACACATAAGACATCGCAGTTCGTCTTGCGAGATAATTCAGAGAGAATTTCTGCTTTATCCTGAGAGAAGCCCTCGATGTTGATTGAGATTACACACAAGGCTGGTTTTGTTAGTGGACTGTTTGGCCCTAAGAAGGGCCGGTTAGAACTTTTATTTATATTTGCCATCGTGGTGAAAGGATTAGCCAATCGACTGCAGTCGATTGCCCAGGGTGCGCCGGACGTAACAGGAGGTCGGAGGGTACGTCGCTCGGGGAGGCTCCTTTCTTGCACCCCTACGTACACAGTAAGTATATTATAATGCTGTTATATACCTGTAGGTAATCAACCCTTGAGCTGCTTTACTGAAATACCAGCTCCGCAATGGTGGCGAAAAATGTTACAGCTGTAACTGCTATAAACACAATATACAGGTAGATTAGAAGTTCATGTTAGAAATATGTCAAGAAAAGGAATCTTTCATTTTGTCGATTCTTCCGTCGACAAAACCCGTTTCTACGGTGGTCATGCGTCGTTACTTTCACGTGTTTATTTTTCTTCATAGTTATTCAAGACGAACTTAACAGGGTTATTTAAGAGGAGCTCGTGGCTAAATAATAACAGCCGCTTGGGTCGATCTTTAGGTTAAGCCGTGCTTGCCTAGGTTGGTCTGTCGATGGGTGACTGCTCATTACATACCGAGTTTCCTTCATGTCTCGGAAAGTACGTTAAGTCGTTGGTCCCGGGTATCATTTGTAGATCTTTGACAGTCGTTAGGTAGTCAGTGGCCCAAAAAGTCTGACAACCAGTCTTACCAAGGGGTATCGTATTACCCGGTACTAACTAGGTTGTCTCCACAACCCAGTTCAGTAGAATATGGTATTCAGCTGCATCCGCTTAGACTGGAAGCGGACCCCAATATAGTTGGTAAAAGGCTAGGCAGATGACGACTCGTCATCTCCATCATCAGAATCCTCATTTGTGGTCATATCATACTTCACACAGTCCATCCATCGTTTCTTCAAGAACAAAACGTATAAAGAAAACAAGCTGTTGCGTCGACCCCAAGTAACATAGGACAAGCGCAGATAGATGATAACCTAACGATTTCCCAACTACGATAAAGTCGGCTTCCAGTATAGCTGGATTTAGTTGAATACCATAATTTTACATGAAGCGACTGCCTTTCTGCCCTCCACAACCCAGTTAGTACTGGGTAATACGATACCCCTTGTTAAGAATAGTTGTCAGACTTTTTAGGCCACTGACTACCAAACGACTGTCAAAGATCTACAAATGACACCCGGCCAGCCAGCAAAATAACGTACTGTCCAAATGATCACTCATGCACAGGCAGACTCCTTGAAGTCCGTCCCGTACGGCCGTTATTATTTAGCCACTAGCCCCAACTAACGTAACAAATCCTCAAACAACTCAACACGCACATTCAACACATAAAAACATTCACCAGGGACCCGAAACTTCGCAAGTCACCGCAACCTAAACTTCTGAATCAAACTTGTGTTACAGTTAGGCTATTTCTAATTCCCTTTGCAGCCTTAAACGGCCATTTTGATGGTCTGAAAGGGCAGTAGTATAATCCAACTGGAGCCAGCCGTATGGGATTAGACCTTATAAGACCTTATTTAGGGGACACCCGAATTGAGAGCTAGATGGAGTCACGATTTGAGGAAGGTTGTTGAGTTATAAATGGTTATTTTCTGGTTTTGTAACGAGTTTCTTTTCGCAGACATAACATAACATCACGCCTGCGTTCCTCTAAGGGATAAGCAGAAGTGTATAGTATAGCATATTTTGCCAGTTATGGTATAAGTGCATGTTAGAAGATAGTTGCATGTATGAAGCTTGTAATTCATGGAACCCGGTTAACCGGGTAAAAACCCACAACCCACACAATCAGCCACTCTGGGCTACCGTGGCGGATTAAATTAAAATAAATAAAAAATATTTGAAGCTATGGCCCATATATGGTTAGTAATCTAGTCAAAAATAAGTAAGTGTTAGTAAACAACACCATACTGTGATAGCAGTGAACCATAATTATAAAGACAGTCCACTATGCCAGCAATCATTTCTAAAAGCCTGTTAGGGCTGGCCATGATTCGAGCCAACATCGATGCTGTGCGCTTGCGCATTATTTTGTAAAAAAAAATCTACACGCGCAGCCGCAAACATCCCTGACGCGCTGCAACGCCATGGCAACCCCATCAGTTTCCTGAACGCATTATTGAATTGGCCACGAAGGGCTCCATACGACGCTTGCAAAAAAAATTCCCACAAGCCTCTTAAGGCCCATTTCCTCTCACAAAACTAAGCGTGTGACCCAGCAGTGTGAACCTTACAGATTGATTTTATTATACTAAGTTATGGCGAGATGGGCAGACGACATTGTTGTCATGGCGGGAATATCCTGGATGAGGCTGGCACAAGACCGTGGAGCTTAGCACAAGCAAAGAGAGGCCTGTACCCAGCAGTGGGTGAAGTCGGGCTGTGGATGATGATGATGATGAAGTTATGGATACAAGACTGGCGCTGAGCTATTACTGGGAATTTCGTAATGAAAAAAAAAAACAATAATACTTTACCCAACCTAAGGATCGAATTCAAGGCCCCACCCACGCCCCACAATCTTGTTTGCGACCACCAGACCAAGGAGCAGTGTTTTACAAAACATTCCATTCTATTTCGGTACAAACCAAAAAACATACCCGAAAATACACTCAATTTAATAAACTTAATACAAAAGAATCCGCCAAGACTTTTACCCTTTTGTATATCAAAAACATCTCTTTGAAACTCACTTTCCTTACCTTTTTCCTAATAATATTCAATAACTCTACACAAATAAAAAATCCATATCCCCATTGCGGTGGTATCAAATACATTATAAACGCTTGGCCACAAGCTACACGCTCGAGCGTCACGCGTCTTGCGATACTGACTGCCGAGAAAACAAATGAAAGTAGAAATTGCATAGACTATGCCACGAGTCAATTGACGGCCTCGACAAGTGACGAACGCTTTCAAACATTTGGTATTTACAAAGGCTTTCAACGGGATTGACTTAATTTTTTCGATAAAGCCATCAATTATTTTAATTACTGTATTTATAGCATTTATTAAAAATTTAAAAAAATGTATGCGATTGTCATCAGCATGTCAGCCTAATATTTTTAAACATTTTTGCTTTTCCTTCATCGTTATGATTTATAGAATGTCACTTTTTCTAGGGTTTCTTGGTGCGACTTCCAGCACGAAACAAATAAACCATTCTCCTTTCATCTACCAAGTAGCAGCGCCTGAGGTCGTGAACGAAGAATAAAGCGGGTATACACGGCACTCACGCACAATTCAATATATTATAATATATCCGCACTCAGCCTAATGTGTGCTTCAAGATAACGCCCTTAACACGACATTCAATGTATAAATCTTGAGGTAAGATGAGATGAGATGAGCGAAGAATAAGAGGCAGGAGCGAGTTTTTTAACAAAGAGTAGTGAACAAATGGAGTGTTACTTTGGTCGCCAGTTTTTACTACCATTAAATTATTTTTACTGTCATATGCCTACATCGTATAGTAGTGGTCGCAAAGCACCACTGCTGTACTTAAGGTTTTTAATTTGATGTCAGGTCGGGCAAAAATGTTATTGGGTTATTCCATCATCCATTTTCATCATTCCATCCGCAATATTTTAGTAGCCGAGAGTCTGGATGTATGTCTGGTCAATGGCAATATAAGCTCTCTTCTATTAGATGGGAATTAAACATAACAGGGGAAATTTAGATATACTATACGTACACCTCTGTCGGACTCTTCTGGGATTTCAGGCTTGATGTTATGACGGAAAGACGCTACTGTTTATCAACTTGACGTAATCCTTTTCGATACCAAATTACTTAAACTGCAATCTTCTTTCAAACAATTACTAAGCTTATCTAAAAAAGCTAAGCTGAGCGAGCAATGACTCAGCTCCTCAAAGCCTCGTCTCATACACTCCAGGTGGCTGCGTCTCCGAGACGATGTACACTTACGCCGTGATTGAGTATAAACGCAAATTTTTAATGGCATTGCTTTATATTTTGGGTGAACCGCGGCCTGCGTAGGGTTGGAACAGGAAGACAAGAATTGTTAGGATGTTTTTGTTTTTATTTTATTTTGTACAAGGTTATGAGAAGGTCTGTAGACCATCAAGAGAAAATTCGCTGGTCTCTGCAACTGATTATGGGTCAATGTCATACTTATCAATGTATTCTTAGCAGCAGGCTTATTAATCTGAATATAAATTTATTTTTTCATTAAACTTATATGACAACCAGTCTTACCAAGGGGTATCGTATTACCCAGTACTAACTGGGTTATGGAGGTCAGGTAGGCAATCGCACCATGTAAAATACTGGTATTCTGCTGCATCCGGTTAGACTGGAAGCCAACCCCAATACAGTTGGAAAAAGGCTAGGCAGATGATGATTAGCCTTGTATGTCCCACTGCTGGGCAAAGGCCTCCCCATATCAGATTCTCTTCTCCTGCGCCATGTCGAACCAGGCTTCGTGATGCGCGTCTAGATCATCTCGCTACTGTTTTCAAGGCCGGCCTCGGCGGCGCCGTCCATCGTCAGGCATATAATTATATACTATTTTTATCTCAACTAAGTTTGTGCTTAGCAATTAAATTATAACAGGCTGTTTTCTCCATCCACACTAATATTATAAATGCGAAAGAAACTCTGTCTGTCCGTCTGTCTGTCACCTTTTTAGGCATTAACGGCTGGATGGATTTCGATGTTTTAGACACGGATAGAGGTAAGATACATTTTAACTCGTCCCGGACACGTTCTCGAGTGACAATTTACGATCATAACGCTAGTATTCAACAAAAGAAAACCAATTCCCTATTTCTTTCTTAAATGCCTGTTGTGATTTGGTACAACCCTAGATTTGACAGCAGATTTACTGATCAGCCACTTGATCAGGCTCTTAGAATCCGGCCGTGTATCAGGTAAATATCCAGGTGTATTTACTTTGCATGATTTATTCCTGCGTTCATTTTTTGACACATAGGTCTTGTAGTGGATATGCTGAGCGTGATGTTCTGGGTTTAATTCTCGAGTCGAGCTTAGGATGTTATTGGGTTTTTCTATTAGGTTTTTCACTGTGTGATGTCTTACGTAAATATCTAAGTAGACGATCATCATCATCTGCCAAGCCTTTTCTCAATAATGTTGGTGTCGGCTTCCAGTCTAACCGGATGCAGCTGAATACCAGTATTTTACATGGATAGACTGCCTATCTGACCTCTACAACCCAGTTAGTCCTGTGTAATATTTATACCTCTTGGAAAGTCTAAGATTTATCAGACTTTCGGGCTACTGTCTACGTTTACAAATGACAGCCGGGATCAACTTAGCGTGGTTTCTGAGGCACGGAGGGAAGTATGTAATGGATGGTCAAATATCTACGAACCGACCTTGGCAAGGGCTGCTTTACCTAGAGGATGAATCCGCGTGGTTGTTATTATTTAGCCACGACCTTCTAAATCTCTAAGTAACCTTATTCTTAATACCAGTTAATTGACCCCAAACGATGACAACCGTCACTTTCTAATGCACGTTTTTATCAATACCCGTTCATCCCACGTATGGGGGCTCATCTTACACCCCCCAACACCCCACCCTTGGGGGTGAAGGGGTGGACTAATTACGTCCATTGTGGGGGGAAAGAAAGTAATTGTGTCGTTTGTTTCCGTCGAATTGTGTTGTTCAGGATGTTATTTTTACTCAAGAAAGGTGATGTTAGGTAAATAAATGGGGGTAACGTAATTTTTGGGTTTATGAGGTAATTTTAGGTGTTAGTTTAATTGTGGTAAGATGTTCTTTGTTGGTTTGGGGGTGAATTGTGCTGGATTCAGTTTATGTTTATCTTACGAGTATTTTGAAAAGGAATATTGCCGTCAGACCAACTCAAATACTAAATATGTCTATTTACATAACAGAGGTGTACCTAATAGTACACCCACATTTCGCCAGGTGTCTACCTCCCATGTAATTGAGGGCGACCCTATTGCCATCAACCGAGCCCAAATCCGGACTCCGTGGCTGCTACTAAGAAATTCCTGATGGAAAATCCCAATATCAATTTTTCCAAACCCGGGAACTGAACCCGGGACCACATGCACAGCAGTTGCGATTGAGATCACTGGATCAACGAGGCAGTCTATGTCTATACAGGGTGTAAACAGACCCTTCACGAAGCCGTTAACCTAGCATTCTAAACTAAGTAACCCAGGTATGGTCTAGAACAAAAAAATGATCGCAATAGCGGTGAGAACAAGTGCCTTTCGGCTTCGTTAAGGGTCTATTTACACCCTTTATAATCCACATAAAAGCCAAGCTCAAGAAAAGTATAGATTCTCACAATTCTTACTTACCGGTATCACAAAACATATAATGTTCGTATAATTATGTTCTGAAAACTTAATAAATAGGCTATTTGACAACAACGAAAAAAAAAATTGTCTGTCAGTTAGATCACTAAAAAACTATTTTTTTTCTTTTGTCACATAATCAAAAATTGTGAGAGCGGGCTTGTGACGTCACAGGACAGTAAAAAATAACAGAAATTGTGACATCACGCGAGAATTCAACGCGCTGTATCGTGGTAATTTTTCGATCACATGACAAAAGAAAAAATACTTGTCCAATATTTTTCGATAATCTAACTGACGGACTGAATAGAATTTTTCAGTCAAATACTCTATTAAACATAAACCCTGGTACTACCGTACTATTTACAGTACTGTATTGAGAAAAACTACATAAAATCATCGCAATTCCAGTCTTAATGAATCTTTTTACCCACAATCTTTTCTCGTACAAAATAATTTTCTAACACAGCTCCAATTCGCTCCCAAATTACAGCACCGAGCAATTAACACATAATTTTAAACACAAACAAAACATGTAAGCCTCTTACAAACTTCGTTAACGGCTCAACAAATTAAGCCGTTAAAATATCAAGGGGACGCCCTCATCAAATTGTATGGAAAACTCTTGGACCGAAGCATATTTATTATTAGTTGGCTCACGTGAGGTGGGTTGTCTTCGGCTAAATATAAGCCTATTACGCATTTCATACCTGTTCCTGGGGTCCTCAGGTAAGGTCTTAAAGCTATTGATGCGACTACATTTTCCGTGACACGTGACAAGGCTTCGAACAAGTATCATCTGCCTTGCTTACCTATGTGGGGGTCGACTTTCAGTGTAACTGGATGCAGCTGAATAACTATTGTAAAGGGTGTAAATAAACCCTTTAAACGAAGCCGAAAGGCACTTGTTTTTTCCGTCATTGCGATTTTTTTTTTGTTCTGGACCATACCTTCTAGTTACGGAGATATTGGAGGTCAAAGTTCGAACTATTTCAATTTTTTTTTAATACTAGTTTTTAAGTATATATGGCCAATTCAGAGGCCCATGGGTGGCATAAAAACTGACGCCAGTTTAGGCACTACCCACACGATAAAGAAAAGAAGAAGGTAACTATAACTTTACTTAAAACACCTCCAAGACCCGTTTACTATTGAACGCTTTCATCAGAACAATGATTTGAGTGTGTTTCTTTGAGTTTTACCGTAAAACGTGACTTTTCATCAATTCCACGGACCAACCTCGGCAAGCAACCAAGAGCACTATCGAATAGACAAACTCCGGTTAAGAATACCTCATAAAACGGGCAAGCAAAGTTGAGTCTCCGCATTTGAGTTTTTTTTTCCTGTCATCCAACGCAATGGCACACTTCAAAACTCATAAAATTCAGACGTCAAACTTCCATCTTGCAAGTCTGTACCAAATGACATTCAAAACAAACTCGACCAAGATTCCCCCCTCCTAAATTAGTCAACTAACTTTTACGACCCCTCCTCATTAAGTAATAGGCACTTTTTCCTGATATTTACATACAAATGGGTGTCCTCGTGACTGTACTCATTTGAGGAGACCGGACCACTCTCAGATAGTTTGGGAACATATTCAAATTAATGGTCTACGGAGACTGGGAAGTAGTTTGGGGACATAACGTTTTCTTGCTAATTTTCCTTCAGAAATATTACGCTATTATGGTCGGGGAGAATGGTTCTTTTGAATTGATGTTACTTTTAAGACCGGAGTATTTATTATGAGTTCGTAATTACTGTTCTCGGCGAGGTTGTGGGTTTGAAAATTTGCATGAATACTGCTTGGCCCTGTTCAGTAAAGGATGGGCTGGACGACGCATGCCAAATACTAACTGTGTAGTTTAGTGTGTGATTTGTCACTAAACCCACCGTCAAGATATAACAGTGAATTTTTTTTCACATGTAAAATAATATAGTCTATCCTGTGTGGTTTCCTTCGTGCTGTAAGCAAACTTTGAATGAATGAATAAAATGATGGTTCTTGTCTAGTTAAAGAAAATGCCGTTCATCATTTCTAGGCCTTCCTCTATGGATTACGATCGTCATGTAACGTTAGGTGAAAATAGAGAAAGTGAATTTTCCTAACATATAAGTCCTAGATACATAGATCGATTTTTTGCCCCCGTAAACCCCTATATTGCAACTTTCATTGAAGTCGTTAGATCCGTTTTGGAGAACGTGGTTAAAAATATTACTCATTGAATAGTGTAGGATAGATAAGAATATATGAATAAGAGTAAATTTATTAAGACATTGTTACAAACATTTTCTTAATCTAACTTAGAGCTATGATATAATCGTTCCAAGTTAAATTTTAACACAGTAATTGGTAAACAGAGGTCCCCAAACTAGGCTGCGCCTAAATCTTGGGGGCCAGAGTTGCGTTAACTTAAAATTAAAACACAAACTTGTTGATGTGTTAGTTTAGGAGCTCGTGGCTAAATAATAACAGCCGCTCGGGTCGATCTTTAGGTTAAGCCGCTTGCCTGGGTTGGTCTGTGGATGGGTGACCACCCATTACGTACCGAGTTTCCTCCGTGCCTCGGAAAGTACGCTAAACCGTTGGTCCCGGCGGTCATTTGTAGATCTTTGTCAGTCGTTAGGTAGTCAGTGGCCCAAAAAGTCTGACAACCAGTCTTACCAATGGGTATCGTATTACTCAGTACTAACTGGGTTGTGGAGGACAGATAGGCAGTCGCTTCATGTAAAATACTGGTATTCAGCTGCATCCGGTTAGATTGGAAGCCGACCCCAATATAGTTCAGAAAAGGTTAGGCCGATGATGATTTGTTGATGTGATAGTTCTGTTAACAAGGCGTTTTAGTAAGTAGGTAATTGTAGATTACCTTTAAAAAAAATTGCAAAGTTTATCAGCAAACCTGTCACTAACAATAGTTCCCGAATTTCAGCCAAGTCTGAAACTGTGTTTAGCGACAGACAAACGTCAAACAGTAAAACAGTCTGGTAATGAGGTGACGTTAGGAATTCAGCTTCGTTCTGCAAATAGGGTTGAAACAATTAACTCCAGGCCTACATCCTTCACTGGCAGTCAACGGTGAGGCTGTTCTAACTTGTTACTTCGACTGTTTGTTTGAACATTGGCAACTGTCTAACTTTGACGTCTGACTCCTAAGAATGGCGCTCTCATTATCTAAATTGCGTCGATTTTCGAGGTCGGTGTAGACGGTAGGGTATGCTTCTTCTGTAGTAATGGTGGGGAGTTTATGGGAATTCCTCATACCTTTATAAAAACACTTACCAGCCAGCAAGTTGGTAACAAGACTGGCTCTTTGAAAGTGTGAATTTAGAGTAGTTTTTATTTTTTCTTCACAATACGAGACGAGGCCTACTTTTTCTTTCTTTATTTGAAAAACGTAGCACCACCTCACTAGGAATTTCTCCTATATCATGAGTGCTTTTACTAACACTTAAACTCACATATACACAAACAGCCAGACATGGAAGTCTGTATGCCATACAAATAGTTGTTCCGTACGGGGATTGAACCTGCGACACTCAGCATATCAGTCAATCGCTCCGCCATTGCGCCAACCACCAACTTCTAATGGTACAGCGTGTATTGTAGTTTGTAATGTTGTTGTAGCGTCGCGAAACAATGTAACTGGAACTGAGGATGATCTAAACAGATCTCAAGAAAGAAACTACAACTAAAGGCCTAGAACTAACGCGCGGAGTAAACGTAAAGAAACTTCGAACGATCTAAAATAGAAAATAATAGTCTCATAAGCTTGCCGAGAAACTTTAAACCAAAATGGTATTGTAAAGTTCTATTATCTTAATCGTTTGAATTTACGTGACATTTTTGTGCGCATTTGTGCTAAGCCAGGAGTAGACACTCTGTAAGCACGAAACCTGTTGTTTCGGCTGAGGTTACGGGCGTTTCCTACTCCGTATCATTTAAGGTCACATAGCTAAATAATAACAGCCGCTCGGGGCGATCTTAAGGTTAAGCCGCGCTTGCCTAGGTTGGTCCGTGGATTGGTGACCGCCCATTACATACCAAGTGTCCTCCGTGCCTCTGAAAACACGTTAAGCCGTTGGTCCCAGCTGTTATTTGTAGATCTTTGGCAGTCGTTACAGGTAGTCAGTTGCCCGAATGTCTGACAACCAGTCTTACCAAGGGGTATTGTATTAACCAGTATTAACTGGGTTGTGGAGGTCAGATAGGCAGTCGCTCCATGTAAAATACTGATATTCAGCAGCATCCGGTTAGACTGGAAGTCGACTGCAACATAGTTGGGAAAAGGCTAGGCAGATGATGATGGTTAGTTCGGGGCTCGAACTAAAAGTGAATGACAACACGATTGGACAGTTGTCCTTACTCCCGAGATGTTTTCGTATCTTGGTTGACGGACATGGAGATCTGGGGGTCTTCCCTCCAGATCCCCATGTCCTCACTTCATCGCTTACCAACACATGAAGTTATGACAGCCACCTCTAAAACATCAACGGTGGGCGATCATTGTCATTTAGTGCAAAGGGGTCGAGTGCTAAACGTAGCATGTAATGCTATTAGTACATACTCCGGTAAATGCTTGTCCACTGTACGGAAACAATGGCTGTTCGACTAGATACATAGTATATATTATATATGTACATACTGACTATGATAATATGGGTAGTGCTTGTGTTGTTGGGCACGGATTACAGGTGTGGGAGTTATGTTATTGGTGAATGACTACATCATTAGTGGTTTCATGAATGAAACCTTGTTACCCATAGAGCGAAAGTAATATTTTTGATGAGTTTTCTTTTTTTTTAATGGTTTTTTGGGAGGACAATATGAATATGGACATAAAATGAATTAGAAAGCGCGCCTGTGTGCTGTGTGACATCACGCGACCTACTTACCAGTCTACCCACAACACAGCGTGCTTCTACAGAGCCCTGATGTTCAGCTCGAGGCGAGGGCGACAGTCAATCTCTGATCGCGGCGGAGTTGAGACGTCTTGGAACTGTATCCGTTTCATTGTGCCCCATGTTATTGTGTTCAGTTGTAATCTCAAGTAATTCGTTAGTTTTGCTGGATACAGTCTATCGCACCCAGTGTGTTTTATAGCACGAAACCCATCGTCTGCCCACATGATGTACGAGCCTAACAGAATAAATCCTGACATATCCGACATATGTATTCCGCAAAAGGAATATATAGGCACATATAAGTAAAAGAATTCAACCCTGAACCAATTAAGAAACCGTACATAAAATAAACAGTAAATATTCTTGTGGCAAAATAAATGTGCTCCTATTTCCAGAAATATGAATTGACTTTCAATCCAGACCGTACAGACAATCTTCAGATAAACGGTAATGAGCGAACAATAAAACGTATCCAATCTGCTACAGTCAACAAGAAAGCGTAAATAAATACTAAATCCTAGGTCGCAGACAACTAGGGCGTAGCGTATGACCTAGAGATAAAAGTTTAAATGGCTCATGAACGTTTAATATATTTCGTTTATGTATTTTCCCAGGTTTCGAGGAGCTCGTGGCTAAATAATAACAGCCGCTCGGATGAATCTTCAGGTTTTGCTGCAGTTGCCTAGGTTGGTCTATTGATGGGTGACCAGCCATTACATACCGAGTTTCCCCCGTGCCTCGGAAAGCACGTTAAGCCGTCGTTGTAGTTAGTGGCCCGAAAGTCTGACAAGCAGTCTTACCAAGGGGTATCGTATTACCCAGTACTAACTGATTTGTGGAGGTCAGATAGGCAGTCGCTCCATGTAAAATACTGGTAATATTCAGCTGCATCTGGTTAGACTGGAGACCGACCCCAATATAGTTGGGAAAAGGGTAGGCAGATGATGACCTTTTACTGATACTGCTAGCCTGCGTCATCCCACTGCTGGGCAAAGGTATACCTTTTATACAAACAAAATCAGAAACCTTTGCCGGATCCAAAAAAAAAGCCACATTTTCCGTCCACCACCATCTGTCACCAAACAACTGGACCGCAACGCGAAACGGGATAAATATACCAAAACACACCAACCCCGAAGTGAGCGTGGTCGCGATGGATATAAATGGTCACACTTCGTCTGCACGGCCACGAGATAGAAAACAACTGGTCGCAATTAATATGATATCGACCGGCGAATAAATTGTGGGTAAATGTCTGGGTAACACGATCTGATTTTATTTATATAAACTTGGCTTGGATTGTGGTGGGGAAGCCGAGACTCCGGGTCTCCGGGAGGTCTAATTTTGGCTGAGGATTTCGCTTGCTTTGAGGTAATGATTTGAGGCTGGTTTAAGTTAATGTTTTAAAGGAATAAAGGCACAAATCCACCGCGGCGCACGGATAGGCTATCTGGCTATGCACGTATGTTAAGCTTCGCTTTGCAAGAAAATGTATGTAATTGTGTCCACTGCAAACTTAGGACACGCTATGCATGCTGTGCATGCGGTACACGCTATACACGAATATTCATTCACCCACGATTATGCCGCGGCGGGCCACGTACGCTACAGTTGTACATAGTTGTGGGTGTGTAGCATGTACTGCAGTGGAAACGCAGACCCACGTTGTCAAACAAATGAATCCACGCAGTTGAAATGCGCCGCGTGCCCGTGCACAGCGTGCGCCGCGATGGGTTTGCGCCTTAAAAGGCATTAGGAACTATAAACACTCTTTGTTAATGGGAGATCACTTGCCTGCGTCATGGCGAGATACTATCTTATCTTTCTTAATATTATAAATGCGGAAACTGGAAGGATGGATGGATGGATGTTTGATTGTATGATTTACTCTTTCACGATAAAAATACTGAACGGATTTGCATGAAATTTGGCACATAGATAGTTTATAATCTGGATTAACATATAGGATACTTTTTATCCCTGTAGTATGATCCCGTGGGACAGTTATCGACCTTCAAGCGGGCGAAGCTGCGAGACTAGAGCAATGAGACGCAAAACGTTAAACGTTGAATTTTGTAACAGTAACAGGGTAAAAAGTAATGTTTAACAATTACAGCTGATGGTTAGTAACCTGTGACAGTTAGTTTCCTATGATAGTTAGCAGGTCCCTTCTTGATTTTCATATTAGAAATATTGCCACATAGGATATAATAGGATTTTGCTTCTGTGAATTCTAGCAAATGATCGGTTTTTTGCAGCCCAACAATTTTGTCGCAGCAAAATAAAAAACGGGCAGTATGTCACTAGGACTGCTCTACCCACATCGACCCAGAAAAAGTAAAAACAGACAGGCTGAAATCCAGATCTAAACAAATATAAAGCTAACTGTTGAAACAATAGACAATATATTACGAAGTTCCCCATTCTTTAGGATAAAAATCAGCAGTCCATTTAATTCAACAGTCAAAAAGAAACGAACCGTATTTCCTTTGTTATAAAATCCATTTTTCGTTAAAGGAAGCATATGGAGCCTAAATTATTGTGTCGAGTAAAAAAAATATTTCATAAATTAACTGTATATGTTTGTTATGTAGGTATGTGTTTATATAGATGGTGTACGTTTGTGGGTATGTGTATGTGGTTGGAAAGAGGCCAAAACTGTGGAGACCGACTGTAATGTTTTAGAAGACGCTTTGGTAAATATTTTTTTTTTTTCGGCTCTTTAGCAGTTTAGCCGAAGGAATACGTAGTTAGGGCAACACACTCGTACATACATATGCCTTACTCTTACCATGGGGTAGGTAGAGAATACAGCACGACACCTGCTACCCTACTTATTACTCATTTTAAATATATTTTTAGTTATAGTTTACTATTATGCATTAATTATACCATTGTTTTAGAAATAACACTACTGCACATAAATGTACATTTTTGTAATACTTTTTATAAATAAATTATTCTTATTTTAACACAAATAAGTCTTATAAACAGGTATGTCGCATGAATAAAATAATAACTACTAATATTATCAATGCGAAAGTAACTCTGTTTGTTTGTTTGTTTGCTACCTTTTCACGACTAAACAGCTGATCGGATCGTAATGAAATTTGGCGAGGAGATAGATTTTATTCTGGAGAAGGACATAGGCTCTTTATATCTTTTTTTTCCTCACTCATACTCATCAAAATTACCACGCGAACGAAGTCGCGGGCATCAGCTAATATAATATAAAGGGCCGCTTTAGCAGAATCGTAATAGGATATTATAGAATCACGTTCAAACTCTTAAAACGGTCACAGACGCAGTTAATATTGTCACTTTGTCACCACTTTACGAATTGCCAAAATAAAGGGCCATTTTGGGCCCCCAACTCTCAAGACAGTGAAAGACAACATCGTGAGGAAACCGACATGTACTAGAAACAAAAAACCTAAAAGATGTGACTTCCACCAACCCGTACTACAGTCCTCTCTTTCGTGAGAGAAGAATCCTGCGTGCTAGCAGTAGGAACGTTATGTTATAGGCTACTAGCTTTTACCCGCGGCTTCGCTCGTGTTAATTTAGAATTTGACGAAAGAAGCGTGGCGCCATCTATTATCATAAGAACGTTATTGTTGTTTTCCTCAGGAACAGTACGTTTTTTCGGGATAAAAGGTACCCTATGTCCGTTTCTGTATACCTGACAACGTATATGCTAAATTTCAGGATGATCGGTTCAGTGGTTTAGGCGTGAAAAGGTAACAAACAAACTTACTTTCGCATTTATAATATTAGTAAGGATGGTTCAATTTTAAATAGCTAGTAAGTCTTTAACAATCAACTAAACCATTTAACAAGAGTTTCAATGTCGAAATCATCATCATTAATGATAAATTACATCCAGGTTCACTGTACTCTCAAAAAACGAAAGTATTAAGCCTTTTTTACGGGATTCAAAAAGGTGGAAATTATTATTTATAATCTTTACAATTTGAACAGTTACTTAAAAGGTTTCTCTCAGTGTTGAGCTAAAAATAAATCTTGAGGTGGTTAACCTGTACAATTCGTGGATGTTCTTAATAAAGATCTTTGAATTCGCCCCGAACTCTTAATCGTTGGCCTCGTGAGACTTGTGTCTAAGATGTTACATAACATCACGCCTGTAATTCCCAAAGGGTTAGGCAGTTCGCCAGTTATGTTTAAGTCCAATGTGATAAGGGGCGAGTCTATTGCCGTCAACCAGGCACAAATCCAGACTCTACGGAGAATTTCGTGATGGAAAAACCAAATATCACTCTGCCCGACCTGTGAATCGAACCCAGGACCTCATGCTCAGCAGTCGCGATTGCGACCACAAGATCAACGAGGCAGTCAAGAGCCGACGAGTTGTGTCTAGTGTCTTTGAATGGGCACAATGCTGGAAGGGTAAGGATTAGTGTACACTTGGTCACTTGATCACACACAACATGTTACTTACTATTGAATAGGTTTTTAAAACTGGATCGTTTCTTAAAAGTAAGAGAGATGATTTCCAAGTTTAGGTCTAGACGCCGACCGCCGCCGGGTATCGTATTATCCAGTACTAACTGGGTTGTGGAGGTCAGATAGGCAGTCGTTCCATGTAAAATACTGGTATTCAACTGCATCCGGCCCCAATATAGTTGGGAAAAGGTAGGCAGATGACGAGATCTAGACGCCGACCATGCTATTCGCAGATTTAAATCAGAGTCTTGTAAACTAACAGACAAACGTGATGCTGGAGAGTTGGTTCCACCACATCTTCTTCCTAGCTAAACCACTAGGATGTGGCGAAGGATCCGCGTTTTGAGGGACTGTCTCTTCTAAATTTTGACGTTACAAAGTGCTGATTATCAGACTATTTTGAAAAAATGGCTTTTGATTTTGACTAAAAATACTTTAATGTCTAAAAGATGGAAACCAAGATCTATTGGCGACATTAATTACATTTCATCAGACGAACAGTCAACATATTCATTATTCCCATCCAACAAAGAAAAAACCATATGGTGCATCACCCGCAATAACTGAATAATATCCCAAAAAAGCCTGTCTGGCATACAAAATACTGCGTAAAAAGGATTTGGAACGAATCCGAAATACCCAATGCTTTCATAGTATTTTCGTGGTGGTAGCCTCATAGCCTGTATTGGCTGCATGCCAATCGTACTACCCTTGCGTACTCCAGAAGTAAATACAATAAAAAAATATCAAGCATGTCTTGGCATGGGATGTTTTCTTATCTTTTTGGGCTGCAGTAACCTTACAGCTTAGGAGTTGGTCTGGTGAGCAAGAGCTTCTGAGTTTTAAATCGAGTGTATCATTTTTTTTACTTTTTATCATAGACAAGCATGATAGAGTTTAATTGGATGTGTTCGCAGAATTCTCACACTATCTGTGACATTAAATGAATTGGGATAAGGGCAAGAGACTCAAAATATTTTTTATTCCCACAGTACGTTCTGGCAAGATAATCTTCTACCTAGTAATGTATAAAAAACTTTTTCGCAAAAAAATAAAACCGACTTCAAAAACACAAAAACGTGAAAAATAACTTTAGCTTCTGAAGTCGGTGACTTTCGTTTGTTTGATTCAGTTTTTCTGTCACCGACTTCTGAAGCTAAAGTTATTAAAAATTCAAACGAATTGATAACCTCCTCCTTTTGGAAGTCGGTTAAAAAGTGGTCTTGACGCAGAACATCCAATTCGCAAAAGGTCGTCTAACACCCTTCGAATACACAAACACAAAAATTGATTGTACATCATAACATGATACGTACTATTTCATTACTTCTATCCAATCTTAATACAGGAAAATAATTATTGCATATAAAGGTGGAATCCGGGACCGCGGTCCCGGTTCCAAAAGCAAGAATTCAATTCAATTCCACGACCGAGGCAGACAACCCATGACAGAAAGCTACAATAATTCCATCACATCCAACATCATCATCTGCCTGCCTTTTCCCAACTATGGGGTCGGCTTCCAATTCGGATGCTGCTGAACATCAGAATTTTACACAGAGCGACTGCCTATCTAACCTCCACAACCCAGTTAGTTCTGGTAATACGAAACCCCTTGCTAAGACTGGTTGGCAGGCTTTCAAGCCACTGACTACCTGTAACGACTGTCAAACATCTACAAATGACAGCCGGGATCAACGGCTTAACGTGCTTTCCGAGGCACGGAAGAAACTCGGTATGTAATGGGTGATCAGACATCCACGGACCACCCAAGGCAAGCGAGGCTTTACATGAAGATCGATCCGCGCGGGTTATTATTTAGCCACGTGCTCCTCCCAAAAAGTCTGACAACCAGTCTTACCAAGAGATATCATATTACCCAGTATTAACTGGATTGTGGAGGTCAGATAGGCAGTCGCTCCATGTAAAATATTCAGCTGCATCCGGTTAGACTGGAAGCCGACCCCAATATAGTTGGGAAAAGGCTAGGCAGGTGATGATGATGAGCTCCTCCCATCAGCACCAACATCAATTCAAAAAGACCAGTCCCAACGACAAATTAGACAATTTCCCAGTGCAAAAACATGAAGCTTAATACAACTTAGATTAAATTTCCTCGCAGTCGGTGTGTGAATGCACAAAATAATTATTTTCACTCCACACTGTATGGAGGTGGACATTTTAATTTGTTGTGTCAGTGGATATTATTGCGTTAGTTTTAATATTATTGTAGAAGCCGTTCTTAATGTGTTTAATGGTAGGAATAAAATGGAAAGTTGGATTCTTTTTAAAAATGCATTGCCTCATCTAGTGGTTGCAAGCGCTGATGGTGAGCGTGAAGTCTTGACAGCCAGGCAAAGTGATTTTGGGTTTTTCCATCAGAAACTTCTCAGTGGCAGTTCGGAACCTGGAGTTGTGCCCAGTTAATGTCAATAGGATCGTCCTCTATTACATGGAACTTTGGCAAAAAGGGGGTGTGCTATACGTACGCCTCTGCCTAATCCTTCGGGATTAACAGGCGTGATGTTGGGTTATGTAGAAACAAGGGTACTGTTTATGCGCTTCAAACTGTCTTAAGGAAAACAAGGATTTTAAAAGACGGCACATTTGCTTCTTCCCTTTTGGATAGAATCAATCTGCCTAGCCTTTTCCCAAATTATGTTGCAGTCGGCTTTCAGGCTAACCGGAAGCAGCAGTATTTCTACATGTAGCGCTGCCTATCTGACCTCCACAACCCAGTAACTGGATAATAAAATACTCCTTGGTAAGACTGGTTGTCAGCCTTTTGGATACACAGACTACATAATCAGACTAAGAGGTTCCCAATGTCAGTGGGCCATAGGTACTCCACCAATGGGTCATTCAGAGAGTAGGACTCCCTGCCATATCTGAAGAGTTAGATGTTAGAGGAATGACCCTTTGTACTGTCCTGTCGTAGGTAGCTTTCACTAGTATTCATATTTTTGCGTAGGTGCCTAAATGTCAAGTGTTATTTTAATAATGCACCCCTAATTTGGATGCTGTGCGATGTTTTCTTCCTACTAACTCCTACGCAGAATTTAAACTTCGGCAAACTTTAGCATTGGGGACCATGTTGGCCTTTTACGTATATACCTTAAAAACATAACATCACGCCTGTAATCCCCGAAGGGTTAGGCAGAGGTGTATCTAATATTACACCCACTTTGCGCACTCCGTGGCTGTTACTTAGAAATTCTCAGTAGTAGCTACTTAGTCTGGAATTATGCCCGGTCGATGCCATTAAGCTCGCCCCCTATTATATGAGACTTAAAAAAATAACTGGCGCAATGTAGGTGTACTATTAGGTACACCTCTGCCTAACCCTTCGGAGTCCCTGAATGTTTTACTCTCTAATACGGGTGGAAAGGACACTGACGCGAAAACGGCTACCACGTAATCAGTTCATCATTCTGAGCCCCCCCATAGAGAAATTTTTCATCGGTTATTAGAAAAAAAAACTGCTGTTTCCTACAAAAGTGCAATACCTACACGGTCAAATTGTATGGAACAGCTGATTTTTTTATGTAGGCTCAAAATTATGTACTGAATACGTTATAACCGTTTTCGTGTCGGTGTCCCTTCCACCCCGTATTCCAAGAAGTCCCAGGCTAATTTCCTTACGAAAATAAAGATAGGTGTCAAACTAATGCACATAGAGATCTAGAAAGCTTTCAACTCCCACGTAAAAAGATAGAGTGGTTTATTCTTCAGCTAAAGACCTGGAGTTGTTAGACATATCTTAATGGGTATGAAACTTTATACGCTCTGCATCCCACGCACCGCGTCGGTGCTAGGATATAAGGGGGTACTGAAAAGTTTTAGTCTTGAAACTTAAATAATGAGTTAAGGTGTAGCTGTTGTTTCTGCCTACCCCCATGGGGGAGAGGTTTGATTTTATGCATATAAAGGGTGTAAAAAGACCCTTAACGAAGCTGAAAGGCACTTGTTCTCCCCATCATTGCGATATTTTTTGTTCTGAACCATACCTGGAAACCTTCTACTTACGGAGATATTGGAGGTCAAAGTTCCAATTTTTTTTAAATGCCGCTTTTAAAGGTTTTAATTTTACTTTGATTAACTCGATGACCCGTTTACTATTTAAAGCATCCATCAGCACTAAGTTTTCAGTGCGTTATATTGAGTTTTACCATAAAACGTGATTTGTCACCCCAAAAACATAAGTTGTTTCCCAGCAATAATTTTTGCATAGAGTTACTTAGTTTGATGTACTGAATGCTTGGTTGACGTCTTCGTGAAGGGTTTTCAGCTTGTATGTAGCCGCAATTTGCTTAATTTAAGTGCCCATGAGTTTTTAAACGCAGACTATTCACCTTTTTCGACCACACACACAATGTCATACTTTTGCACTTCACGGGCAGTTCGTAAACCTTTGCATGTGTGGACTGCGAAAGCTTTATCACCCTAAGGTTGAATGTCTCCTGCATGTCACGAAACGTCCAGGTTTTTTTTAGATTTAACTATTTAGCAGTTGTTTTTGGTGAATTTTTCTGGGAATTTTCTTCAAGTAAAACCTAATGTGAGGCTGATAATTTTGCTGCGGGACTGTTCGAAAGAGATACCACGGCGTGGAGCACAAAGGGCAAAGAAATAACATGGATGGGTTTTAGTCAGTAAAAGTCTGACACTATTCCGCTCCGCCCACAGCGGAGGGTTATTTGACGATTTCCCATCCGAAAAAAAAAGGCTGATTTTCTTTTTAAAAATCTTAAGAAATTGATTACCACCTCCTTTTTGAAGTCGGGTAAAGAATACAGGCTGATATTTTTGCTTATTTTTAAACGTCACATATTTTGCTCGCATAACATAATCAGCAAAATTCATATTTTAGGAAACATGGCCCGATGAATTTTTAACATCGACCCAAGCGACATTCCTACCACCAACTAGTCAAAACAAAACGTCACATCGCCGTCGCCAAAAAACAAACATCTACAAAAACAAGCTACTTTTTTTTAAATTTACACCCTCTTCCACGCTACGGGTCTTGACAAAATTTATGGTTGTGCCCGTAATATGATTCGGAAGGTAAGTAATGAAACAACATCAGGGCTGCTCCAAACTTATTCCGGTCGGTTTGCCGACAATAAAATCGACCCGAAGGAATAACTACAATTGTAAACATAGCACCACGCCTGTAATCCCGGTTTGGCTGAGGTGTGTCTATCAGTGCACCCTCATTTCACCAATTAATATTATTTAAGTTCCATGTAAAAGGAAGCGATTACCCAAAACAATCACTACATATTCGGCTTTCATTCGGCTCACACTTCGTCGCTTGAGACTATTTGAGCGAAGTCGAGTGCTTTTTTCCCGAACTTATAAGGCTGCGTTTCCAACCAGAGATGTGCAGGGATGCAAAGCGCGGGATGTGTGTGAAACTATCCAATAATATTGTGAGCGGTGCTGTGCTGTTCACTCTTTCTCTCTTTACCATTCTGTTTTTATAAGCGAAGGCTTGTAATTAACTATTAGTTTTATTAAGGTACTATTTTATTCTGTTTTTTAGTAGTAAGTTTTCCATAGATCATAAATAAATATATTATATATCTCTTTTTTTACAGCTTAAGCTCAGCTAACTATGACGTGATTGGTTAGTTTTACGCAAATATTTTGCTGCACATGTCTGGCAGAACCGCAGCTTAAGGATTCATTTTGTGCCGCTCGGCTGGCCCTAATCATACCGACCCGACATGTGTCGCACCCCTGACGCGCTAGTAGGTTGGTAGGAGGGTATGCAAGATACTTCTTTTTTATGCTGTGGCCATAAGAGCTTTAATGGAGGATGGTGCATGGTGGAGGTGACGACTTGGATTATGCGAAGGAGTAATGCAGTTGATAATGTGGCAGGAAGGAGAATTTGTTGTTTGGGACCAGTGAGGGAATGCTCTTGTTTAGGTGTAGAACCGAAACAGAAAAAAAATAAAAGAAAATGAAGATAATAAAGGGTGTAAAAAGACCCTTAACGAAAACGAAAACCACATATTCTACCCATCATTGGGATCATTTTTTTCTTCTAGACACTACCTGGGAAACCACAGGTTCTGGAGATATTGAAGGTCAAAGTTCCAATTTTTTCACAAGTTTTTTTTTAAAAACCACTTTTTATGGTTTTAACTTTACTTTAATTAACTCCATGACCCGTTTACTTTTCAAAGCATCCATCAGCACTAAGTTTTCAGTGCGTAACATCGAGTTTTCACGTAAAACGTGATTTTTCATCCCAAAAAAAAAGTCGTTTCCCAGCAATAATTTTTGCGTAGAGCTACTTAGTTTGATGTACAGAATGCTTGGTTGACGGCTTCGTGAAGGGTCCGTTTACACCCTGTATAAAGAGTAGTATATCCGGTAGAGCACCATATCCGGGGACGTACGAAGGTCTTCGATATTGGAAATCACGTTATAGAACTCGAATGGAGTTGGGCAGGACACCTAGCGAGGCGCGGTGATGGCAGGTGGGATAAAGCTGTGACCGAGTGGTGTCCAAGGACGGGAAGGACTGGTGTTGGTCATCCGGCGGTGAGATGGTCAGACGACATTGCTGCCATTTCGGGAATATCCTGAATGAGGCTGGCACGAGAACGCGGGTCTTGGCTCAAACAAAGAGAGTCCCAAACCCAGCAGTGGGTAAAGTCGGGCTGTGGATGATGATGATGAGGATCTGGAGGATCTGGGGTTGTAACTTCCCTTACATATTTTAGTACTACTTAGTAGTTAGACATACGCGCAACTTTTACTTTATAACTGATATGCATTTCCAATAGATAGCTCATTTATTAGCTGTACTTAGCTGGTTCGTATTCCATACTTCGAAAATCACACAATCATAAACCGTAAGTCACTCTTTCTGTCTGTGTCCTGCCCACTCCTTAATGACTGCACAGATTTTGATGAAATTTAGTAGCCAGAGACTACATGAGCTGGGTTTTGACATAGTATATTTTTTGTCGAGGGATAATACGACATACACGCGGGTAAGGCCGCGGGCGAAACCTAGTTCTTCTACCTATTCTAATTCGAACCCTAAATCGTATATCGTTAGTAATATTATCACATAAATAAGCAACAAAACAACAGTCTCATTACAATGCTCTCGCCCGCGCGAAATTTCGCTAAAATAATGCGACTATAACTCACAAGATAAGCCACGCATTCGCACTCAATTTTGTAACGATAACATACATAAACCAATCCTGATTGTATTACTAGTAACAATAGGACATAGCTAGCTGAGGGTAATAGAGCAAAGCCCAATGGTCGGCCGCGACTCTGTACTGAATTTAGAAAAAATCATACCAATAATAATATATAATAATACCAGCCCTTTACTGTCCCACTGCTGGGCAAAGGCTTCTTCTCATATAGAGAAGGCACGAGCATTGATCACCCCGCTTGCTCAAGACGGGTTGGCGATTTCAGACTTATATTAATTATAAGTCCAGGTTTGCTCACGATTATTTCCTTCACCGATGTCTGTGATGTCCAAGATAAACTTAGAAAGTACATATGAATAGAAAAAGTCACATTGGTACTTGCCCGGATTTGAACCCACAACCTCATGCATGAGAGGCGAGGCCTTAACCTCTGGGCTATCACAACACCAAATCAACCAATACTTATCTGCTTTTAATGTTCAGCATGTAGCATAGAAACGACTTTCTCCATCATCTGGCTAGCCATTTTCCCAATTATGTTGGGGTCGGCTTCCAGTCTAACCGGATTCAGCTTAATAGCAGAATTTTACATGAAGCGACAGCCTATCTGACCTCCTCAACCCAGTTAGAACTGGATAATACGATACCCCTTGGTAAGAATGGTGGTCAGACTTTCGGGCTACTGATGACCTGTAACGACTGTCAAAGATCTAAAAAATGACAGCCGAAACCAATAACTTAACGTACTTTCCGAGGTACGAAGGAAACTGGGTATGTATCCACAAAACAACCTAGGCAAATTGACCCGAGCGGCTGTTATTATTTAGCCTTTCTCTGTAGGACTATAATCGCGATCGCAAAATAAATATTTATCTACATAAAAATATTCATCACCCATAGAAAATTCAGCTCAGCTCAGATTGATGATCTATTCCATACCTTAAAATGATTATGTTCACACATTTTCTGATACAAGACGTATAGTTAGTTTTCTATGGCATACATTTGGCACTAGAGCTTAAATACACTGCGTGGAACATCAAGTATTTAAGTAGGATAATAAATCACGAGTTTGAAGAAATTAGATAAATACGGAAACATTCTTTGCATAGGCAAACATAAGCCCCAATTAAAAATATGGTAATCATTAGCCAACATATCGACTTAAAATCGTTGTCATGGTAATATAAAGTCACTCATATTTCATATATTTCAAAGCATAGATATTTTGATATCCTTACGATAATGATGGCAATTTGATTTGACATCAATAAAATTAGGACGCGTTAGTAAATAAAACGATAATTATGAAATAGCGACCCGTCCGTGCTTCGCGGTGTTTTATCCATACTAATATTATGAATGCGAAAGTAACTCTGTTTGTTTGTTTGTTTGCTATCTTTTCACGACTAAACAGCTGATCGGATCGTAATGAAATTTGGCGAGCAGATAGATTATATCTTGGGAAAGGATGTAGACTATCTTTTTTTTTTCCTCACTCAT